>OZ012738.1:82942891-83612891 GCA_963859935.3 Lathyrus sativus
CAAAACATAACTGGAAAACCAAGTCTATGATTCAAATGGGGGTGCTAAACTCAGTACTCACTGGAGAACGCTTGAATTAGCACTTAGCTTGAAATACCACCAACAAAACAAAATCTCCTTGGAAGTAGAAGCCACCAAGGAAAGTAATGAGCCTAGAAAAGTGTTTGTTTTGAATAATAATACTATGAAGAATTTGAAGTCTATGGGTGTATCATCAAGTTAAAGGTTCGATAGAATTAAAAGTCTCCACGAGCAACAATGAGCAAACCAAAGAGGTAATTTATAGTAATTTTTAATTCTAATCCTAGGTATTTTTAAAAAATGAGCATAAAACCACTTATACTAATTTACTATTTTATTAAATGGATTTTTAATTATTATTGGTTGATATCAAGCTTATAGTTAGTTGATATCAAGCTCATTTTCAAAGCCTCAACAGTACTATGAACAAGTCTCAACAAGCCTTTGAGAAGAAAAAAGTATTGAAACTGTCCAATCATGCCATTTACCAAATGTCTCGATAGAAATAAGGAACAAAATAGAGTAGAAGAATTTGACGATGATGATATATAAGAAAATGAAATGGAAGAATATATGGAGAATGGTAGCAACCATGATGGTGAGGAAGTTGAGGGAATATATGCAAATAAAGATGAAGGTAATAACTTATGTGCTTCATCCTCGAAATTAATAAGAAAACGAGAAAAGATTTTATGTCAGAAAATTTATGCTTGAGAATTCAAAGATAGACAAGAGATCACCTTGAATGAAGAAGGACAACCAATTGGGCCAGATGAAAAAATAGTGTCTGAACTTAGTAGTTTTTTGAGGACACTAGGAAGAAGTTCAGATTCTAACTTTCACCAGTTAAATTGATTGGTTAAGTTTTGGGAGACACGTGATATAGATCCCATGTGGGATTACGTCAATGTAACTAATTTTTTTATTTGATTTTGTGTTTGTTAGCATACTTTAATGTATACATCTTTCTAAATATATATTTTTGTAAGAAAAATACAATGTCCTAAAAGAAGGAAGGAAGACTATATTTGCTATTATAAATGATGCTTGAAGACAATACAAATGCTCTCTCAAAAGAAATCATTTTAGTAAGGATAAAACCTTGCGCGGGCAACTAAATCATCATCCACAAGAGGTACCAGAAAAATATTTTAGAAAGTAAGATATACCTGATGTCTTTTAATTATAATGTTGGCTACAAGCAAGACTTGGTGGTTAAGTTCTTACCCAAATGCTTAAAGTAAACATGCTATTTACAACCAAATGAAATATGATTCTGCATAGATATATATGTCATGTAATTTTCCTATCCGTTATCCATAGTTTGAAGTTGTTTGAATCATAACATATCAAGCATGACAAATTTTCAAAACAACTTAGAGTTTGATAATTGTAATTTATAATTATTGTGTTATCAGCTTGTTTCCATTGACATGTTAAGGATATGGCAGTTTTAAATGCTTTTTGGACATGATCATTCTATAAGGGAAAGCCATGTATATCTATGTATAAATGTTTGAGTCAATCTGTATATGATAAAATTGACAACATGAAATTTGCAGCTACTTATACTATATACCCGTAGGGGTATATATTGAAAATAAAACCAGAAGCACCTTTCTTCTTTCTTTATGACAGAAGGACTATTTTTATTTTGCTCTTGCTTCTTACAAATAAGAATACAACCAAGTCTTTATATAGACCCAAGACTCTACTATTCTAGGAATTAAAATGCAATTCAATTCTTATTAATACACCATTAACCTTTAGGCTTTTCATAACTAACATCTCTTGGCCTTTCATAACTGACATCTAAAATTGAAACTCTCTTAAAATAACATTTAAGGTTTATTCAACAAATCTCCCTTGTAAACTTAAATGTTTTTACCATCTGTCATGCCTATTAGTTTCTTCCCTCTGTCGAAAACCTCTTTCGATAATGGTTTTGTGAAAATGTCTGCTGCTTGATCCTTGCTTACTATATGCTTCAATTCGACACTTCCTTCCTTCACATGTTCTCGAATAAAATGAAAACGAACATCAATGTGTTTGCTTCTTTCATGATTCACTGGATTTTTTTCTAACTCAATTGTTGATTTGTTGTCCACTTGTATTACTATTGCATCTATCTGTTTTAGCTCCATTTTGCTCAACAATCTTCTAAGCCATATTGCATGACAAACACTCCAAGATGTTGCCACATATTCAGCTTCACATTGTCGCTACTGCGAAAAACGAGGCCGGCAATGACAGAAGAGTCGCCCCTTTCGTTATTTATCCCTCAGAACAGGAAAGGAAACGATCGGAAAAACCTGACGCAAAGGTATAAGACAAGGTCATCGCAACCATTGCCTGGATTCGGGATTCGGTTACACAAGGGGAAGGTATTAGCATCCCTCACGTTCATCGTACTCGATGGGATCCACACTTGTTGTGTTTATCTGACGGGTTTGTTACATCTATCTACACTAAAGGGCTAGTCTGAAAAGAAAAGAAAATGACTCGGCAAAGCGTCGCACTTTATGCCTACGTATTCCCGTCCGAAACGAGAAATCAGAGTCAACGTAGTTCGGCTAACTACGGGTAAAAAAAAGGGGGGAAGGTTGCTCGCCGAGATATCGCATCTCGTGCCTAAGTACTTTCATACAGCATGAAAGATTAGAGCAAACGTAGTTCGGGCTACGGAGAACACAGGTTTGTTCAGCATCTTTTAGACAAGTAAAGTTAACAGACAGTTCCAGCGGTTGGTGTTTGCAGCTCGATCCTTGGAGACTTAGGCGTTACCGTTTGCGGTAGAATTGAAAGTTAACAGAACTTTCCTTTAAGAAAAGGGTTTTCCTGATTAAGGGTCCAATAGGACAAAAAGGATTTGAGTGTTTGTTTTTTTAAGTCTTTTACGGAAAGAAATGGATTGAGTTTTGTTTGTAACTCGTGTTGTACTAAAGACTTAGACTTGAGAGTGAATGCGTCGCATGTCACCCAAAGGGTACCACACTAAACATTCGAGTTATGTGAGGGAAACCCTCCCACAACTCTTTCTCAAGTAGCATAAAGCTCGTAACGCACAGCACGTGTTAACCTTTATTAAGTGTTTTAACTGTATTTGAAGATGAGAAGAGAAACAAACTCTCTACAGAGAAACTGACTCGATCCTACAGTTATCAGGAAATATTCGTCCTACGGTTGTAGTTAAAAGGGAAACTAACTAACTTTATCATGCATGGTTAGAATCCTAATGTCTGTCATAACTTCTCTTGAATAAGAGAAGTCAGAGTTCCTAGGGGAACATGCCAATGGAAACAACAGTAAACAGAAAAACTGTACAAGAAAGATTAATGTAAACAAATTACTGTAAATAAAATGCATGTAATGCATCACACAAGCAGAAGGAGCCAAGCTCAAATTCTAAACAAGCAAGGCACAAAGGCCACAAACCACATAGGCAAGGGAGCTGAGCTCTACCAAATACCAGCAAGCAAAGCCACACAGTAAAAATACAAGCAGAGGGAGAAACTCAACCTCTAACGCAATACAAGCAAGGGGAGAAGCTCAACCCTTATGATGCTATTAGGCCTATTCAACTACATGACCTAATCTAAATGCAACACACCAATCAAGTCACATCAATACATCAAAGTGATCCAGCAAAACAGACAGTCAAGAAAGAAAATCAACAGCTTCACAGCAAAGCCACTCTCTGACAGCAATCCAGTCCACAGTCTGTAACAGTTCTTCAAGTCCACATCATCTTCAAGGGAAGGAATAGAATGCTCCATCTTCATGCTTCAACAATTCTCCAACAAGGAAAGGAATCAACAAGATGAAGGTATGATGATGGGAATCAGACAGGAAACCAAAGGAATCCCATCTGACACTCAACCAGTCATCAGAGAAAGGCATCCTCAAAAGCTCTACTCATTGTAAAGTGTCACACATCTCTCCAAAGGAGAGATGAGACTTTCACATTAGGACTTTGAATCATAGGATGAGAATGGAAGGTGAATGAAACCAACCATGTTTATTTGAAGGAAAAACTACTTCTAAAGCTCTCTCCTAAAAACCCTAATCTCATAAGCTACGAAAAGCTAACAAAAAGGAAAGAAAAGCTCCAATCCAAGATCCACCAGCCACTCCACAAAAGCTTCATCATGTCCATGATATCCTCCAATAAGAATCAGAAACCCACCATGCAAGAAAAATCCACTTTGAGTCCATTCCAAAACCATCACCAAAGTTGAAGCACCAAATGAACAATCAACTCGAATATTCTATCTAAAATATCAAAACACATCCTAAAAATCTAATTATTTTTCTATGAGAACATGAATTTGTTAATGACATATAGTCCAAAAATGAGGGCCTAAGTCCAACTCTAAGTCATCTAATAAAATCCTAAGTTGAAAGGTATCAAAGGAAACCATCGATGGGGAAAGGCTCTAAACCTATCTCTAAAACAGAACCTATAGTTGTCTCAAAAATGTGATAAAACTCCTGAGGGAGCATACATATCTAACCTAACATCCATCAAAATCTGAAGACAAAATTCAATACCAAATGGGAGAACAAAAATCAACAAACAGACAACTCAATTATGCAAAATTAATAAACATTAGCACAAAAGAAAAAATGTAACTAATTCAGATTAAATTCTAAAAATGTAAAATCAACTGCTAAACTTTCTTAAGGTAATCAAGAACCACAAAAAAAAAATTCGTAATTTTTTGATCATTTTTACTATTTTTAAAGCAATTAATCCAAACAGGCATCAAAACAGAAAAATAATAAGAAAAATGAAAAAAAAGAAAGAAATAATGAAAATAAAGGAAATAATGGAAACAGGCCAAGGTGGGATTCAAACAGGGGTGAGGACGGTCCCCCCCCCCCCCCCCCCCCCCCGCTACCCGCGCTCCAAAACGGCGTCGTTTCGCCTGGGGTGATGTGGCGCGTGCGTGACGCTCCGATCGCATGACCGAGTCTTCATTCTTCATCCGATCGGACGGTGCTAGGTCGTCTTCTCCAAAATTCAATTTTTCCACTCATGAATATTACCCGGGCGGTACTGTAGCAGCCGACCATGGACATGAATTTCCTGCAACTTCGAAGCAACGTAACTTCCTCAATTCTTAACCGTTTCGCACGAAATTTTAGTCAAACTTGAAGGAAAAATTACAAGGATTCCGAATATCCTATTTACTTGAGCTAAAACTCCAAGATTAAAGAGATCCATCATCAAAAAGAAAACATGTTCAACCTTAATTTGTCTCTAATCTTCAGCTTTTTCATCCATAATCCATCTATACCTTAATTACAACCTAACCACATGAATCTAAGCCACTAAAAACGCATGAATTGAGAGAAATTTCAAGAAATGGAAACCTGGTTTTAAGCTTTGATTGTGGTGGTTTCAGACCTCCATTCTCCTCCAACAAGTGCAGAAAGCTTCAATGATTGATGATGAACGATCCTTGATCACCAATTCTTGTTGTAATCCTCTGAATCTCTAAAACCGAAAATCCACTTTCAAGCTTTTTCACCAACTTGCTCCAATGACTTCTTTCTCTCTTCAGCTCCAATGAGTCACCAACCTCTATCCAATTTCGTTTTTGAACATTTATATAACACATTAGAACCTTCTAGAGGCCCAATCCAAAAAATCCAAATCCAAAATTCTCTCCAAAAATTTGATTAGGGAAAGCTCAAATTTGGCTCAAAAGCTTGCTTTGGAAGCTTCTAGCATCATACACAAAACTCCTTGAATGAATTCAACTTAGCTAGAGCCTTGAATTTGGCCTTATGAATGATTTGGGGAATGTAACTTATTTATGAAGAAACACGTCAAAACACCATGAATTATGAATCAATTGAAAATTTTAGAATTGCCAATGTTTCTAAATCATCTTTTCTGATCAGATTGAGTGGTAATTTGGCATATTTTGTGAACATAACAATTTATTTGAGTTTCCCACCAAATAATGCCTTTAATTTCTCTTCTTTCAAACCACTTCAAGTCAACTCTTACTATGAACCAAATCAATTCATCATGAGCTCTTGGTGACCTAAAAACCATATTTTGAGCAAGTTCCATGTTGAACAAAATTGCATTTGAGATGTGCAAGTAGGAGATTTTGACCTATAATTGAAAATGGCCTATAATATTACTTTCCCGAAATACCCCTAACTTGTAAACCTCATATATTGAGTTCTACAAATCAGATGGAAGGCTTCTAATCCATTTTGGAAAGCTAAGATCATGAGGAACATCTTTCATGTTTACCAAAAGGTCAGAAGAAACCTCCTTTTAGGTCAAAAATAGCTTGGAAGTCAGATGATTTTCACAGACAAATTTCAGATGCATCTGAGGACCTGTAACTTGTCTGGCTTATAACTTGAGTTCTATAAGTCAGATGAATGACTTCTAGTACTCAAATTGAAGCAATGAACATCCTCTACAACATTCATGTGGAGGCCAAAGTCATATGAGGCTTGTATCTTGACTTACATGGCTTGGAAGTTTGGCACTAAATAGAGGATTTTACCCTAGGAACCCTGACTTAGCAACTCCAACCACTCTTGATTCTTCTCAACTTGATCTTGAAACAACCTCTCATATGCCTCAACATATCATTTCATGATCTCAATGACCTAGAAGTAGGCTTTGATCTTCTTCAATTGCTCATTTTGGCCTAGGATTAACTAGATGAAAGCCTAGTGACACCAACTTCCACTGTGGCTCTTGTACTTGCTACAAACATTTAATTGAGCTCTGTCTTGATCCTCTAGGAACTCCATGAGCTCTACCCACATATCACATCCACCTCCCAGGCTTCACAACCTCTGATACTCTTCAAATGGCTCCTCATGCTAGGAGATAAACCCCATACAAGCAACTGAACTCCTCAAGGACCCAACCCTCTATCTGATGACCTTAGTAACTTCTTAAGCTTGAATAAAAACTCTAGCTAGGCTTCTCTTGACATGTATCACACTTGATTCCCTGCTAAATGAAGGATGCTATGCTATGCAAATGCTAGAACTATGCTATGCTAATGCAATGAAACATAAACCAAGTGAGAATAAAGGTTGGGCAAATTTTAGGGTGCAACAGCTGCCCCTATTCAAGCGGCTTGGACCCGACTGGGTTGAAAGCGAACGACTTTCAAACAATCGCGGTAGAAGACGGTTGAATACCAAATAACCCAGAAATTTGCCAACCGTAGAAATAAACTGCACAAAAATTGCTTGGGAAGCAATATCCAGAAAACTGAATATGGTTGTCACGGCGACAATTGATCAATCATCTGATACAAACTGGCTTAATTTCATCATCAACCACCTGCGTGACGCCACAGGCATCAAATCAACAAACTAGATTAACACCATCAATCCTCCTGAAATATGTCACAATAAGCGAGCACCGTCAAAAGACCATATCTAAATATCATCCTCAACCTTCTATTTCCGAAGAAGAGGGAGAAAAGCAGTGAATCAAAGTGCTAGCCGTCGAATCATCACGTCGAACGTCGAACCATCACGTCAACTTTTCGTTCACAAGGAAATACGCTAAATAAAAGCGAGTGCTGTTGAACCATCACGTCGACCATTGAACCATCACGTCAACCTTTCGCTTACAAGGAAACGAGCATACGCTAAATAAAAGCGAGTGTCGTCGAACCATCACGTCGACCGTTGAACCATCACGTCAACCTTTCGTTTACAAGGAAACGAGCATACGCTAAATAAAAGCGAGTGCCATCGAACCATCACGTCGACCGTCGAACCATCACGTCAACTTTTCGTTCACAAGGAAATACGCTAAATAAAAACGAGTGCTGTCGAACCATCACGTCGACCGTTGAACCGTAACGTCAACCTTTCGTTTACAAGGAAACGAGCATACGCTAAATAAAAGCGAGTGCCGTCAAACCATCACGTCGACCGTTGAACCATCACGCCAACCTTTCGTTTACAAGGAAACGAGCATACGCTAAATAAAAGCGAGTGCCGTCGAACCATCACGTCGAACGTTGAACCATCACGTCAACCTTTCACTTACAAGGAAATACGCTAAATAAAAGCGAGTGTTGTTGAACCATCACGTCGACCATTGAACCATCATGTCAACCTTTCGTTTACAAGAAAACGAGCATACGCTAAATAAAAGCGAGTGCCGTCGAACCATCACGTCGACCGTTGAACCATCACGCCAACCTTTCGTTTACACGGAAACGAGCATACGCTAAATAAAAGCGAGTGTCGTTGAACCATCACGTCGACCGTTGAACCATCACGTCAACCTTTCGCTTACAAGGAAATACGCTAAATAAAAGCGAGTGCTGTCTAACCATCACGTCGACCGTTGAACCATCACGTCAACCTTTCGTTTACAAGGAAACGAGCATACGCTAAATAAAAGCGAGTGCTGTCGAACCATCACGTCGACCATTGAACCATCATGTCAACCTTTCGTTTACAAGGAAACGAGCATACGCTAAATAAAAATGAGTGCTGCCGAATCATCACGTCGACCGTTGAACCATCACGTCAACCTTTCATTTACAAGGAAACGAGCATACGCTAAATAAAAGCGAGTGCTGCCGAACCATCACGTCGACCGTTGAACCATCACGTCAACCTTTCGTTTACAAGGAAACGAGCATACACTAAATAACAGAGAGTGCTTCCGAACCATCACATCGACCGTCGAACCATCACGTCAACCTTTCGTTCACAAGGAAACGAGCATACGCTAAATAAAAGCGAGGTGGTCATCCGAAGACTTGAACAAACAACTCTGCGGGGAAATTCTGACGACGGTCGTCAAACACGTATTTCGACAACAGGTAACAACTTCAAGATTTTCAAAACTGATGTACGGCAGTCTGAAGGAAATTCCGCTGGGGAAGACGAGAAACTTAACCAAGCAACTCGGATGGGGAAAAACTCTACTGGGGAAATCACGAGTAACAACTCCGAAAGTTTAAACCACGAAATCTTTTAATGCTGATGTAACAGCAATCTGAGAAGAACTCTGCTGGAGGAGAAGAGAAACTTAACCAAGTAACTCTGCTAGGGGAGCATATGATAGGACGAACGCTATCATCGTGTACCTCACGCCACAAATCTGTATCTGGACACCTTCCTGAACAATAATCTCAATTATCTATAGGGAAAAACACCTGAAAACAAAGAGGTAATCAACCTGGCTTATGTTTCAAAATGCATATGTTTGACAATGACGTGATGCTCTATACAACATGGAAATGCTACGCGTTTGGGTAGATGCAAATATGATGATATATGCAAATGCAAGGAGGTGCTCCAGCAAAATAAATGCTGAAGCCAAAGTCGAATCCGCTGGGGATAACCAGGTATCACAGAACTATTCCAGCAAAATAAATGCTGGAAGGGTGAAACCAACTCTGTAGGGGATAACCATCCTGCTGGGGGATAGCTCACAAGCCCTGAGTTGCGACCTCTGTTGAGGATGATCATCCTGTATGAGGAAACACAACCTGCTGGAGACAGAAAGGACGGTCCTGCGTGGGGATAATCCTTTCACATCACTGACCACCTGATTGTGCTCTGTGGGGATCTGCTGGAGGTACTCAGCTGGGAATTGGTTTGCGTACTCTGATTGTACCTTGCGAGGATTCTCTAGGGAGTAAACATGCTCATAACCAAACACCAGGAAGGCTTCCTCCGCTGGGTATATCAATCTCGCCCTGTTGGGGATGACTTTATCCTACCGAATAAGTCAATCTTGAATTGCTGAGGATAATCTGATCCTGTTATGATGCAATCCCAACTCCTCTGAGGATAAAAACTTCGACTTCCATCTGCCGGGAATGAAAAGCAAATTTCTTCTACTGGGAAGGAATAAGTTTCACATAGAGCCTTCTCCTGTGTTAAAGGACTCTGGCTGGGGAACATGATCCCTTGGATATCTGCTGCAAAGGTAACGACAATGCCCCAGTCCAAATATTTCAACTTGAAAAGGCAAACTTGCCACAAATCGACTTCGAGATGGCTTGCCCCTGACCCTGCGTCAATTTCTGGTAAACCCCGATAAAGCAGAGAGGAACATTTCCTTCGCTTCTACGTTTGCTCCCAGCTCAAGGGATCTTCGTAAAATCTTCCCCTAAAAGGGAATCGCAATCTCCGTACCCTGATGGTTAGATATGAACTACTTTCATGTTTCGAACCTCGAAGAGGTGTTTCAGATTAATCGCCTTCTGATCAACAATGGCTTTTGTGCTCTCAGGGTGGCCTGCCCCAGTCTTGTAACGAATTTGCCCTTGATTAGCTGATTCGTGGAGCAGTACCTCTAGCTGCGAGAGATTTGTTGAATCTCGACCTGATTACCCCAGATGGTTGATTCGTGGAGCAATACCTCTAGCTGTGAGAGATTTGTTGAATCTCGACCTGATTGTCCCAGATGGCTGACTTCCCTGGGGATCATTTGATATAGCTAGCTCCGACTCAAATGAGTAATTGGCACTTTGCATTCTATCCTGATCAAACTTTCCACTGTAGAAATTTTCCTGCGGTTAAGCGCTTACTCGCAAGTAAAACAAATTGTTCTGCACAAAAGATACATTAAATGCAATGCATATGACAATTTTGAAATCCAAGTCTGTTCACTGGAGAAAAACTTTATGACATAAATGAATCAGCTATCAAAATGTCAAAATTAATACAACGCTGCAAGAGGAATCCTTTTAGGAGTCAGTTTCGATGCGGTCTTTACCGAAGTATGCTCTTGAAATAAACCTGCTTCAATTAGGACTTTTTCAGGTTGTGACATGGTCAGGCTCACGGTTTAAGAAAGGAAGGATAGAGGCTCAAAATTCATTTTAACCCACCCATTCTTCGTGATGTTCTCCAATCCTACGTTCAACTGATTCGACCTTAGCGTTCACCTTTCAAAGGTTGTATTTGAGTGATAGTTTTGAACACCACACGTTTTCGGAGTGATAATCATTCACTTCTCATCTTTTGGGACTTGGAGTCACACGACTTGTGTTTTCAAGGATTCTTCTTTGGTAATCCTTTTGCCTTTCGGTTCTTTTCGTTTTCCCCTAACTTTTGCCTGGACTAATTCCTTTGAATTTTCGATTTTAAAGTCCAGCGGGATACCCTCATTTTTGCCTAAGTCACTTGTTTTCAGGATTCGACTTAGCGGATTTTTCTTTCTTTTCTCTTTCTCTTTTCGAACAAGTCGTGTGACACTGGTTGTCTGACTCGTTGAGGAATAATGTGACTGTTTCACTCTTGACATTTAACCATTGTGGTTTTTTTAGGCACAACCTCTAGAGGTGTGATTAATCCTCGAATGGATACTCCTTTTGCAATTTGGACGCTCAGTCAAATTAGCTAACACCTACCCTGCCCTCGGTTAAAAATTGAGGGTTTTTCGTTTTCAGAAAGAACTCCTACTACTAGGCCCAAAGGGGTTGTCAAGGGATTAGCTTCCTTATATCTTCGGTGTTTAGGGATTTGAAACAATGCCTGTACATCATCAGCAGGTTTCATTCAAAAGCGTACAATCGGAAGCTCTACGTCTTTCGATTTTCGTCATCCTCCCCGGATTCCACTTAAACAAGCGTTAGAAATAAATGAAAGCAATAGAGTGAACACGAATGGATTAATTCAAAACATGCATATTTATTTCATTATCAATATCAATTGAAAACAACAAGTTTTACAAACAAGATTGCAATTCAAACAGGAAAGAAACTACAGACATAAAGAAATAACAAGATAAAACAAAGGAAATGCCAGCTTCCGAGAACCGGGCTTTCACATCTGTCTTGCTGCTGAACCAGCCATCTTCAAAGTTTCTTATTGAAACCACTCTGCTTAAAACGGAAACCGGGTGAACTGCTTCTCTAACTTTGTTGGGTTTTACCTAGCACGCAAGCTTGACCGATAACGATAAGGCTGCTGACCCTGGAGAGGCGCTGAAGTTTGTTGCAAAGACTGGACAGATTGTTGACTTTGAACAAATTGCTGATTCTGAACAGTTGGACCACAGGGAGGTTGAGTCTGATTTATCAGGGACTCCTTTTGTTCAGGCGCTTTCATCCTCAGGCTTGATCTAGGCATAGGCAGCAACTAAGGACAAGGGGATTCTGACACCATTGAGTCCAGGATATACTCCTGACCCACTGCAGCTTCAGAAACATCCATCATCATGGCAGCAGCTGGAATAGAACCATTAGGTACAGTTATGCCGCTTGGCGTGAATTCAATAGCTTTTGAGTCAATCAGATCTTGAACTTTATGCTTAAAAGCTTTACAGTTTTCAATGTCATGCCCCGGTGCCCCAGAGTGGAAATCGCAATGGGCATTCACATCGTATCCTGGTGGAGGGATACCAGTAAGTGGAGCCAGAGTCCGAAGTTTGACCAATTGAAGTTGAAACAGGACTTGCAGCAACTGAGTGTATGTCATTGGGATTTGGTCGAAAGTCCTGTCAGCTGATTTTAACCTCTGAGCGTACCCCCTCCTGGTCACATGGTTATCCCGAGCAGCAATGCATTGGAGAGCAAAATTTGCAGCTATTTGTCATTTTCTGGCCGCATAAGAATTATCAACCTTTGGCACAGGTTTCACGGGCACAGGTTCCACAGGCACAATTGGAACAAGCATCTTCGCTGCGGCTTCCGGTAGCTGATCACTCTCCTTCCTAAGCATATTCTTTAACACTTCCATAATCAAACCCACTTGGGTCTTCAGCTGGTTGTTTTCCTTTTTGAGCGTCTTCTGCTCCATACGTAACTCTTGCATGTCTCTCGTCATTTGCCCTAGCTGGCTTCGGACCTCAATCAATTCACCTTGAATTTGCTCCATTGCTCGGAACCTGGGATCACACAAAGGGTTAGACGAAAACACTCAAAGCACCTGCTATGCAATATGGTTATGCAAACATGTAAATATGCAACAGGTTAATTCCCCCCTCGATTCTAGTTCCGAGGAAGAAGGCCATTATGACAATGGAGCCCATACAGACAAGCAATCGAATCAGAAATCCTCATATATAATCAAAGAGTCAAAATAGCCAGCATACAAGATACAACTAAGTACAGAACTGACGAGACCTCTGCCAACAAGCCTAGCGATGGTCAAATACAATCAATATAACAAGATACAAAGGGAAATATCAAAGCCGGTCAAGACGAATGACGGGCTCGGAAATCCTCCAACAATCTCATCGTCTCAGGATGACCTAGTCTGGAGAGCAAACCCTGTATCAATAGCTCATGCTGGTCAATAGTGGTTCGTAGACTCCTGGCGTCTTCTATACAAGTTCCTGGGCCAAAACATGTGTCAAGCTTGCATCTTTTGAAATCCGCCCTCAGCTTGCAACTCTTTAATTCCTTGACCATGTCACTCAATTTATGCTCAGCATTCCACCTCAGCGATGATTCTTCAGCAAACTTTGCCTCTTGGAAATCTGTAGCTTCAGCTTGTCTTCCCGCTCCTTGCGGCTAGTAAGCGTGGCATTCCACAATGATTCCCATTTGGAGATTCGCATATACGCTTTGTCTAAAATTTCTTTCTTAGTAGCTAGCACACTACTAACAACCTTCACGTCTAGACCCAGTTGCTCTCTCTTGTTGATCTCTACAGTTAATTCTGTTCCCATCCTGTTCACCACCTCTGTCTGCCTTCAAAGCGTAGGTAGCCTCAGTCTTCTCATGTCGGAGTTGGAAGATTTCCTTCTCTAGCTCTTCATTTGCTTTCTGCAATTCTTCTTTTTCAACCAAGAGCTTATTGTACTTCTCAATCTCCACAGTAGTGGGTTCTTCAATCACTGGAGGATATAAACTGTAGCAGGAAACGACATCAAAGACTTTTCAACTCTTTCATGGATCCAGAGCCGATAAGGATTATAAGCTCGACTGTCACTCTTGCCAAGCAATGTCTTTCCTCCTCTATGAACACTACCCCAAGCATGCTTCAACCTAACCAGGATGTCTGATTCCAATAAGCCCGTGAGATACAAAGATTCCCGTATCTCGTCTTCAGCAGGAGGACCATTCAGCGCGTAACCAAACTGTCTCACAAGCAAAGCAGGGTTATAGTTGATACAATCTTTCCGTCCAATCAGCGGGATGTTTGGAAAACCACTGCAACTGTAGATAATGTCGGCCCCTAGCATACTCCCATCATCCCATACAATATTCTCATCAGATAAACCTATCAATCTAGAAGACCACTCCACAGTACTGGCAATATCAACAAACGGTCCTGTCTTCGGAAGGTGACTGGAGAACCATTTGTACAATAGAGGCACGCAACAGGAGACATTCTTACCCCCCGATGTTTCTCATTCTTATAGTGAACAAAATGATAAACGTCTCCTAATAGAGTAGGCACTGGATTTTTCGAAGCGAGAATGAAAAACGCATATGAGTCCACAAAATCAGGCAAGTTGGGAAACATGATGATCCCATAGATGCATACAACCAAGATAGCATTAAATACAATCCAACACCCGTCTTTCGCACACTGAACAACCTTATCAACCAAGAAGGATAAATGAAACCCATATGCTCCATTAAGCTTAACCAATTTCCCTGAAAATTCAGAAGCATCCAGACTGACAACTTCAACTAGCTTAGCCAGATCAGGCTCCGCATCATCATGAATAAACGACATCTGGTCCAACACCCGGACTCCCAGCAGAGCAGAGAATTCCTCCAAGGTAGGTGCCAAAACATAGTCAGGAAATAGAAAGCATCTCAACTGAGGCTCATAGAACTGCATCAATGCATAAAGTCCATTCAACTCAAATACCGAAGGCTTGCACACCAGACTAAGCAGTTTCCCATATGACTCTCTGAATTCAGCCCTTACTTTCTGATCAGCCAAAGTAACCAACTTCAATAGAGAACTGATATCAGGAGAAGGCAACTTGTAGGCAACGGTCTTCTTGAGGAGCTCCATGTCAGGCAATAAGAGAATACTAGAATCTGAGGGGAAATCACACCTGAAACACAAATACATGTTAATGAGATGCATACATGAAAATGCAAATGTATATGCAAACAGAGGATCAAGATGGCTGCTGAGAAGATCCAAGCTCTGATCCAACACAATCATCACACTGCTCTGATAGCACAACCCTGAAGAGGACCAATAAATACACATTGTTGAGAACAACCACATCTCTGACGATAAGAACCTCTGAACCCAACAACACTGATTCACTGCCAAGAAAACCAGGTAGTCTGAAGGTTAAAGTTTCCTGCAATAACCCGACCCTGCTCACAGGTATGGACCTAAATCACAGATAAGGTATGGCATCCTATGCGTTTCCCAACGTCACAGACTTTCAAGAGCGATGATACGATACCCAGAAGGTGTGGCATCATCATTCCTTGAAGTGACCTCACTCTGCTGAGTCACAAATGATCGGTCCCCAAAGTCGAAAATCCTCCAAACCAACAACCCCTCAGACCCAAAGGGCCGGAAAAGAAGTCAACCGGGAGAACCTCGTATGAGCGTGGATTTCATGAGACACTAGTGCCTGCAAAGCAAGCACGTGCCAACTAATTTCCACAACTAATGCTAAGTGCACTCAAGCCTGGGTCTGGCTTCTCGCTCATCAGATCCCCTCCCCACAACAGCACAATAATAATATACTGAAAATAAAATGCAGAAAGTAAAGTGCAATAAAACCCAACAGGTAAACACACAAGCGCTAGGAATGACTCACACAGGGAACCGTTGGAGTCCCCAGCAGAGTCGCCAGCTGTCGCTACTGCAAAAAACGAGGCCGGCAATGACAGAAGAGTCGCCACCTTTCGTTATTTATCCCTCAGAATGGGAAAGGAAACGATTGGAAAAACCTGAAGCAAAGGTATAAGACAAGGTCATCGCAACCATTGCCTAGATTCGGGAGTCGGTTACGCAAGGGGAAGGTATTAGCACCCCTCACGTCCATCGTACTCGATGGGATCCACGCTTGTTGTGTTTATCTGACGGGTTTTTTTACATCTATCTACACTAAAGGGCTAGTCTGAAAAGAAAATAAAATGACTCGGCAAAGCGTCGCGCTTTATGCCTACGTATTCCCGTCCGGAACGAGAAATCAGAGTCAACGTAGTTCGGCTAACTACGGGTAAAAAAAAGGGGGGAAGGTTGCTCCCTGAGATATCGCATCTCGTGCCTACGTACTTTCATACGGCATGAAAGACCAGAGCAAACGTAGTTCGAGCTACGGAGAACACAGGTTTGTTCAGCATCTTTTAGACAAGTAAAGTTAACAGACAGTTCCAGCAGTTGGTGTTTGCAGCTCGATCCTTGAAGACTTAGGCGTTACCGTTTGCGGTAGAACTGAAAGTTAACAGAACTTTCCTTTAAGAAAAGGGTTTTCCTGATTAAGGGTCCAATAGGACAAAAAGGATTTGAGTGTTTGTTTTTTTAAGTCTTTTACGGAAAGAAGTGGATTGAGTTCTGTTTGTAACTCGTGTTGTACTAAAGACTTAGACTTGAGAGTGAATGCGTCGCATGTCACCCAAAGGGTACCACACTAAACACTCGAGTTATGTGAGGGAAACCCTCCCACAACTCTTTCTCAAGTAGCATAAGGCTCGTAACGCACAACACGTGTTAACCTTTATTAAGTGTTTTAACTGTATTTGAAGATGAGAAGAGAAACAAACTCTCTACAGGGAAACTGACTCGATCCTACAGTTATCAGGAAACATTCGTCCTACGGTTGTGGTTAAAAGGGAAACTAACTAATGTTATCATGCATGGTTAGAATCCTAATGTCTGTCATAACTTCTCTTGAATAAGAGAAGTCAGAGTTCCTAGGGGAACATGGCAATGGAAACAACAGTAAACAAAAAAACTGTACAAGAAAGATTACTGTAAACAAATTGCTGTAAATAAAATGCATGCAATGCATCACACAAGCATAAGGAGCCAAGCTCAACTTCTAAAAAAGCAAGGCACAAAGGCCACAAACCACATAGGCAAGGGAGCTGAGCTCTACCAAATACCAGCAAGCGAAGCCACACAGTAAAAATACAAGCAGAGGGAGAAACTCAACCTCTAATGCAATACAAGCAAGGGGAGAAGCTCAACCATTAGGATGCTCTTAGGCCTATTCAACTACATGACCTAATCTAAATGCAACACACCAATCAAGTCACATCAATACATCAAAGCGATCCAGCAAAACAGACAGTCAAGAAAGCAAATCAACAGCTTCACAGCAAAGCCACTCTCTGACAGCAATCCAGTCCACAGTCTGTAACAGTTCTTCAAGTCCACATCATCTTCAAGGGAAGGAATAGAATGCTCCATCTTCATGCTTTAACAATGCTCCAACAAGGAAAGGAATCAACAAGGTGAAGGTATGATGATGGGAAGCAGACAGGAAACCAAAGGAATCCCATCGGACACTCAACTAGTCATCAGAGAAAGGCATCCTCAAAAGCACTACTCATTGTAAAGTGTCACACATCTCTCCAAAGGAGAGATGATACTTTCACATGAGGACTTTGAATCATAGGATGAGAATGGAAGGTGAATGAAACCAACCATGTTTATTTGAAGGAAAAACTACTTCTAAAGCTCTCTCCTAAAAACCCTAATCTCATAAGCTACGAAAAGCTAACAAAAAGGAAAGAAAAGCTCCAATCCAAGCTCCACCAGCCACTCCACAAAAGCTTCATCATGTCCATGATATCCTCCAATAAGAACCAGAAGCCCACCATGCAAGAAAAATCCACTTTGAGTCCATTCCAAAACCATCACCAAAGTTGAAGCACTAAATGAACAATCAACACGAATATTCTATCTAAAATATCAAAACACATCCTAAAAATCTAATTATTTTTCTATTGGAACATGCATTTTTTAATGACCTATAGTCCAAAAATGAGGGGCTAAATCCATTTCTAAGTCATCTAATAAAATCCTAAGTTGAAAGGTATCAAAGGAAACCATCGATGTGGAAAGGCTCTAAACCTATCTCTAAAACAGAACCTATATTTGTCTCAAAAATGTGAGAAAAATCCTGAGAGAGCATACATATCTAACCTAACAGCCATCAAAATCTCAAGACAAAATTCAATACCAAATGGGAGAACAAAAATCAACAAACAAACAACTCAATTATGCAAAATTAATGAACATTAGCACAAAAGAAAAACTGTAACTAATTAAGATTACATCCTAAAAATATAAAATCAACTCCTAAAATTTCTTATGGTAATCAAGAACCACAGAAAAAAAATTCATAATTGTTTGATCATTTTTACTATTTTTAAAGCAATTAATCCAAACAGGCATCAAAATAGAAAAATAATAAGAAAAATGAAAAAAAGAAAGAAATAATGAAAATAAAGGAAATAATGGAAACAGGCCAAGGTGGGATTCGAACAGGGGTGAGGACGCCCCCCCCCCCCCCCCCCACCCGCGCTCCAAAATGGCGTCGTTTCGCCTGGGGTGACGTGGCGCGCACGTGACGCTCCGATCGCATGATCGACTCTTCATTCTTCATCCGATTGGACGGTGTTGGGTTGTCTTCTCCAAAATTAAATTTTTCCACTCATGAATAATACCCGCGCGGTACTGTAGCAGCCGACCATGGACATGAATTTCGGCAACTTCGAAGCAACGTAACTTCCTCAATTCTTAACCGTTTCGCACGAAATTTTAGTCAAACTTAAAGGAAAAATTACAAGGATTCCGAATATCCTATTTACTTGAGCTAAAACTCCAAGATTAAAGAGATCCATCATCAATAAGAAAACGTGTTCAACCTTAATTTGTCTCTAATCTTCAGTTTTTTCATCCATAATCGATCTATACCTTAATTACAACCTAACCACATGAATCTAAGCCACTAAAAATGCATGAATTGAGAGAAATTTCAAGAAATGGAAACCTGGTTTTAAGCTTCGATTGTGGTGGTTTCAAACCTCCATTCTCCTCCAACAAGTGCAGAAAGCTTCAATGATTGATGATGAACGATTCTTGATCACCAATTCTTGCTGTAATCCTCTGAATCTCTAAAACCGAAAATCTACTTTCAAGCTTTTTCACCAACTTTCTCCAATGGCTTCTCTCTCTCTCTTCAGCTCCAATGAGTCACCAACCTCTATCCAATTTCGTTTTTGAACATATATAGAACACATTAGAACCTTCTAGAGGCCCAATCCAAGCCCAATCCAAAAAATCCAAATCCAAAATTCTCTCCAAAAATTTGATTATGGCAAGCTCAAATTTGGCTCAAAAGCTTGCTTTGGAAGCTTCTAGCATCATACACAAAACTCTTTGAATGAATTCAACTTAGCTAGAGCCTTGAATTTGGCCTTATGAATGATTTGGGGAATGTAACTTATTTGTGAAGAAACATGTCAAAACACCATGAATTATGAGTCAATTGAAAATTCTAGAATTGCCAATGTTTCTAAATCATCTTTTCTAATCAAATTGAGTGGTCATTTGGCATATTTTGTGCACATAACAATTTATTTGAATTTCCCACCAAATAATGCCTTTAATTTCTCTTCTTTCAAACCACTTCAAGTCAACTCTTACTATGGACCAAATCAATTCATCATGAGCTCTTGGTTGACCTAAAAACAATATTTTGAGCAAGTTCCATGTTGAACAAAATTGCATTTGAGATGTGAAAGTTGGAGATTTTGACCTATAATTGAAAATGGCCTATAATCTTACTTTACCAAAATACCCCTAACTTGTAAACCTCATATCTTGAGTTCTACAAATCATATGGAAGACTTCTAATACATTTTGGAAAGCTAAGATCATGAGGAACATCTTTCATGTTTACCAAAAGGTCAGATGAAACCTCCTTCTAGGTTAAAAATAGCTTGGAAGTTAGATGATTTTCACAGACAAATTTTAGATGCATCTAAGGACGTGTAACTTGTCTGGCTTATAACTTGAGTTCTATAAGTCAGATGAATGACTTCTAGTACTCAAATTGAAGCTATAAACATCCTCTAAAACATTCATGTGTAGGAAAAGTCATATGAGGCTTGTATATTGACTTAAATGGCTTGGAAGCTTGGCACTAAACAGAGGATTTTACCCTAGGAACCCTGACTTAGCAACTCCAACCACTCTTGATTCTTCTCAACTTGATCTTGAAACAACCTCTAATATGCCTCAACATATCATTTAATGATCTCAATGACCTAGAAGTAGGCTTTGATCTTCTTCAATTGCTCATTCTGGCCTAGGATTAACCAGATGAAACCCTAGTGACACCAACTTCCACTGTGGCTATTGTACTTGCTACAAACATTTAATTGAGCTCTGTCTTGATCCTCTAGGAACTCCATGAGCTCTATCCACATATCACATCCACCTCTCGGGCTTCACAACCTCTGATACTCTTCAAATGGCTCCTCATGCTAGGAGATAAACCCCATACAAGCAACTGAACTCCTCAAGGACCCAACCCTCTATCTAATGACCTTAGTAACTTCTTAAGCTTGAATAAAAACTCTAGCTAGGCTTCTCTTGACATGTATCACACTTGATCCCCTGCTAAATGAAGGATGCTATGCTATGAAAATGCTAGAACTATGCTATGCTAATGCAATGAAACATAAACCAAGTGAAAATAAAGGTTGGGCAAATTTTGGGGTGCAACACACATGTCGAAAGCGTTACTATCGGTTGCTTCTTGGAAAGCCAGGTAAATGCAGTGTTTCCCATAAAGAACACATATCCTGAGGTGCTTTTTAGATCGTCTATATCTCCACACCAATCGCTGTCAGAATAACCAATCGACTTGTAATATTCTGTTCTTGAGTAAAACATTCCAAGTGACACAGTCCCTTGGATGTATCGAAGAATTCTTTTCAATGCCTTCCAGTGTGTATAGACCGGTTCCTCCATGAAACGACTTATAATTCCGATACTAAGCGAAAGAGATGGCCTTGTACATGTGAGATATCGAAGACTTCCTACCAAACTTCGATATTTACTTGCTTCGACACGTTCTCCTCCATCTAATTTCGATAACTTTGCACCTGGTTCCATTGGCGTCAAAATCGGATTACAACTTTCCATCATATATTTTTTCAAGATTTCTTTTGCATATTTCTCCTGTGAAATAAAAATTCTCGTTTCTTCTTGTTGAACCTCCAAACCAAGGAAAAATTTCATCAGACCTAAGTCTGTCATCTCGAATTCACGTGTCATGGTGCCCTTGAATTCTTCTATCATCTGATCATTGTTACTCAAGAAAATTAGATCATCAACATAGAGAGCAACAAGTAACATATTACCTCCATTCTTCTTTACATATAGAGCATGTTCGTAGGGACATTTCTTGAAACTATTCTCTTTGAAGTATGTGTCAATGCGTGTATTCCATGCTCGTGGTGCTTGCTTCAACCCATAAAGCGCCTTCTTCAATTTTAGCACTTTTTCTTCTCTTCCGACTTTCATGTATCCGGGTGGTTGTTCGATGTAAATTTCTTCTTCGAGCACACCATTTAGAAATGCTGACTTGACATCCATTTGAAATATTGGCCATTTGAATTGAGCAGCTTGTGAGATGAGTAATTGAATTGTCTCCATTCTTGCAACGGGTGCAAATATTTCGTCATAGTCAATTCCTACTTTCTGCTTGTATCCCTTTGCAACAAGTCTCACCTTATACCGTTTTATTTCGCCTTGAGCGTTCATCTTTTTCTTGAATACCCACTTCACACCAATGGGTTGAGTTCCTTTTGGTAATTCTGATAGTTCCCATGTGTTGTTACGTTCAATTGACTTAATCTCTTCGTTCATGGCAGTTTTCCATTTTTCGTCTCGCAATGCTTCTTCGAGGCTAATGTTTTCAGTATCTGCCAAAAGACATACAAGGTGTACCTCTTCGTTCATATCATACAAATCTTGCAGACTTCGCATTCTGGGTTGTAGTGGTTCATCTTCATTGTCAGAATCTTCAAGATTTGTTGAAATGCTTGTTGGTACAGCAACTGATGATTCTCTATCTTCGACGATGACATTTGTCGAACTGTTCCAGTCCCATTTGCTCGCTTCATTTATTCGAACGTCTCTACTCACTATCACCTTCTTGCTCATGGGATCGAATAACCTGTACCCTTTTGTTTTTTCATCATACCCAATGAATATGTACTTCTGACTTTTGTCTTTGAGCTTCGTTCTTTGTTGATATGGTACGTGTGCATAAGCCACACTACCAAATATTTTGAGATGAGAAACTGTTGGCTTCTGTCCGCTCCATGCTTCTTCTACCAACTTTTCGACTCGACAATCTTTTGCAAGATGTCCCACTTTACCACAGTTATAGCATTTGTAGGAGTTGCAATCATTCGCATAATGACCGTACTTTTTACATTGTAACATTCGATGTTGGAGTGGTTCGACCGACCACCTCTTTGTCCACGTCCTCTGCCACGCCAGTTTTGCTGGCTTGACTGTCCTCTCTCGAAGTTGCTGCCTCGACCACTTTGACCACTATCACGACCTCCACGACCACGTCCTCTACCTCTAAAATTTTGAGAGTAGAGTACCTTTTCATCTTTGATTGACTCCTTAGTTTTGTGTGCTTCCTCGACTGCTTCATCCTTCTTTTTCATCTTACGTTGTTCGTGTGCTTCGAGAGAACCAGTGAGCTCTTCGACTGAGAGCGTTGAAAGGTCCTTCGACTCTTCTATTTCACACACAATATTCTCAAATTTGTCTGTTAAAGATCTCAGAATATTTTCAACAACTCGGGCATCAGTCACCGTTTCGCCATTTCTGGTGAGTTGGTTCACCACTGTTTGTACACGTGTGATGTAGTCAGATACTTTTTCTGACTCCTTCATTTGCATCCTCTCCAATTCGCCACAAAGGGTTTGGAGTCGAACTTGCTTCACTCGATCTGCTCCTTTGAACACTTTTTCTAACGTGTCCCATGCTTCTTTCGACGTAGTCGAACCGGTAATTTTTTCAAAGCCTGATTCGTCAACTGCTCGGAACAGCATGTACAATGCCGTCTTATCCTTTGATCGCGTTTCTTTCAACGCCTTGTTTTGAGCTGCCGAATATCCCACAATGTCTGTTGGTTCTTCAAACCCATCTTTGGTCTCCTCCCACGCGTCTAGAGATCCAAGAAGAGCTTTCATTTGGATACTCCAGTTTTCGTAATTTGACTTCGTTAGCCGCGGCAACGACATTTGATTCATCATGTTTGCCATAAGCTCTGATGCCAATTTGACAACAGAAAATTTGCAGCTACTTATGCTATATACCCGTAGGGGTATATATTGAAAATAAAACCAGAAGCACCTTCCTTCTTTCTTTATGACAGGAGGACTATTTTTATTTCACTCTTACTTCTTACAAATGAGAATACAATCAAGTCTTTATATAGACCCAAGACTCTACTATTCTAGGAATTAAAATGCAATTCAATTCTTATTAATACACCATTAACCTTTAGGTTTTTCATAACTAACATCTCTTGACCTTTCATAACTGACATTTAAAATTAAAACTCTCTTAAAATAACATTTAAGATTTATTCAACAAAAATATGTGTTTGTTTGATGGAAAGGGATGAGACATACAACTTATTTATATGAGGAAGTGGAATTGAGTTGATTATAGCTTTGCTTTGACTATGATCGCTTTGAATATTGAAAAATTGGAATAGGCTTCCATCCATCTCATCCACTGATCTCAAAACCCCATTCCACTTCATCCACTTGTCTCCAAAACCAAACTTCATTATCATGTGTATGGCTCTATTGTGTTTAGGTGATATAAGTGGTTGCATTTATTCTGCATGGGTGTATTTTATCGTCAAGTTAAGATATATTGCTTATGTATTGTTAGAATTAATTATACTATCAAACAACACTTTAGTTTGTTGCAACTATTCTTTCAATTTCAATTAAGTTTTTTTTTTTTACACAGACAACGAAATAATTAATGTATAGGTGAAATAATTAAAATTGTCAAGACATGTTTTCTATATCTTAGAATTAATTATACTATCATACAAGAACATGGCGTGTTACTAATCGTTCAATTTCAATTATATTATTTTTTACATAGAAAGAGAAATAATTAATGAACAAGTGAAATGATTAAGGTTGTCCAGATAAAACATATACGACATTTGCAACATTTGCAATCTCAGGGCGATTGTTAATAGAATTATTTCTTATATTCAATGGTAGTTAGCACTTGTTTCTAACGATAAAATTTAGTATAATTATTACGAATGATATATATATATAACATATTTTCTGTACATATGTTTAGATTCAAGATAATGAACATTAAGGTATTTTCAACTTTTATTTATTAAGACAAGACTTATAATTTTACAATGGATGGAAGGAATATTTGAAGCTTCCCCAACAAACTGGCAGTATTAGATATGATCCTACCATCCAACTTTAGAGGCTCATTTAATGGAATCATAACAAACAACTAACTCAGCCACATAAACGGTGCTAAACACAATTACCAGCCACCAATAATCTTGGAAATAATACAGGTATAAGTCACTTGTGTACCATTAATTATCCTATGCTAGCTTATAGTATAAATAATGCATGTTTATGAGAATTGTAACTCAAGCTTCCCTATTCAGCTTCCACTTCTAAACTACTTTTGTTGATTTTTTTTCCAATCATGAGAAAGGCTTTCTGTGTTTCTTTGTTGCTCCTTGTAACATTATTTTATGCTACTTCTGTTTTAGCAAGAAATGATCCCACAGGTTTGTCATTTTCACATTAAAAAATTTATGTACACAATATCAATTTAAGTACATATTTATAGATTTGGTTTCTAGAAATAATCCTTAGTCTCAAACATTTATATTTCTCCCATATTTGGTAAAAGAGTTAGATAGAAATTTATGATATTAAAATATATAATTTGTTGTCACTTGTGATAGTAATTTTGCGCTTCTTGTGTAGGGAATGAAGTGAACACAGAAGTGGAGCATGCAAATGAAGGGGTGACAAAGCCAAGCCTACAAGGACCAAATGAAGATGAAAAATTCATTGGATATTTTTATCTAAAACACAAACTCAAAGGATATTTTCACAAGAAACCAATTTATTATAAGCCCATTCCAACCTATAAGCCTTTCCACAAACCAACCATAGTGGATAAACCTACCCCTTCTGTTGTTGAGCCAGAATCATTTCTCAAACATAAGCATTATTTCTTCAAAAAGCCAATTATTCCCATTGTTAAACCTGTGTATGTTCCAATTTACAAGCCAGTTCCAAAGGTGATTCCAATTTACAAACCTATTCCAAAGGTCATTCCAATTGTTAAGCCTATTCATTAATCAGTTTGTGAGGAAAAAATAATGTATCCCAAGTGTTCCATAAAAGAAGTACCATGCTTGAAAAGATGTGTTCCAATCCATAATCTATTTTTCAAATGTGTTAGCATTAATCTTACCTTGCGTAATTTTATTATTTGATTTGAGGAAACTTGTGTTGTATATTACTAAATGTTTTCACCGTAATAAAGTTCTCAGTTTGCCTATTGTCGTTGATATTATCTTTTTATATTTCTTATGATCTATTATATTATCATGTGCGACAAAAACGGAACAATTTTTAGATATCTTAGGTAAGCTAACTTTCTTGATAGATGGATGATATTATGTTATAGAAAGAGAAACTAATCCAAACAAACAAGTGATAAAAGAAGTTTTATTTTGGTTTGGTGGTCGAGGTAAAGAGAGTGTTACGAAAAATGCATCATTTTTTTTCAATTGAAATATCAATCGAGAGAAAAAGTGAAACTGTTCATAAAGTTTGATCTCAGCAATAACATTTTTTGGATTTTTGAAATTCGCTACTTTTTAACTCGGTTGAAAATTATACGTGAGGTGGAATATCCAGTTTATATCACTTTTGTTTTAACCTATTTTTTTCATTTCAATTAGATAATTATCAAATTTGTGATAAATTCTAAATTATCATTAACAACCACAAATAAATATCATGGCTAAATATTTAAACTCATACTATTAAAAAAAAACACATGTAACCTCAGGTGTGAAGTCTATTTATCCTCGGTTAAAGAGATGAGGTAGCGAAGAGTATCAAGAAAAGCTATTACGTTACCCCTCAATTTTAAAAATACCAGAATGATTAGTTTAAATGATCATGAGTTCGACTCCCAACAATAACTTATATATATATATATATATATATATATATATATATATATATATATATATATATATATATATATATATATATATATATATATATATATATATATATATATATATATATATATATATATATATATATATATATATATATATATATATATATATATATATATATATATATATATATATTAAATACTCATTACATTATTTACACTGAATATTAATAAATTAATTTGTTTACACATAATATTACATTATTTGCACATAATATTAAAGTAAAAATGTTGTATCTGATTCATCGTCGTCATTATCGGTGAAAAATAAATGCTAGATATCTTAAAAAAGAGAAAATGTTGGAGATCTTCATTTCATTGATCTTGAGGAAGATCAAATGTCTTATATAAATAAAAGTTTAGATAAATAAAGTAAATAAAAAAGTTTCAGTTATATGATTATTTAAGAATACAAACCTTGAACTCAAATAATTTTTTACTCTTACAATTCATCCTTGAGAACTTTTTCCAACAAAATAATGAGAACCCATCCTTAAGTTTCAAAGTTTTCATTTCAAATGTTTCATTATTAATTTTTAATATTCAGCATGCTTTTATAATGAGGGTTTTAGGTTTCACAAGAATCACTAATGGCAGTATCTTGAGGGTTGATACTCATTAAATGGATGACAAATATTTGTCTAAGGCTTGTGAAGAAACTGAATAAACACACATTTATTTTATCTTGGTTATTACTCAAAATCGAGGTAACATGTGTTTGTTTTTAAATTAAAAACTATATGTCCCAATACAAACGCCACATACCTCTCGATTTCTGTTAAAAATCGAGAAGAAAAGATTTTTATTCTATTTTTTATATTTACATTCTTTACATAAAATATTAAAATAAGTTTTTTAAACAAATCAAGAGTTTGACAATGGATTCTTGCAAAACAACATATCTTTTCAAATTTCTGATAAGTTATCTGTTGCAAACACTACGCCAGAAATCACTTTTAGCAGCGCATAGAAAGACAGCACTTTATACAAAAGCGCTGCTAAAGGGCCAGTAAAAAAAAAAGAAAAAAAGCGCCTACCAAAGACAGCGCTTTTAAAAAAGCGCTGCTAAATGGTGGGCCTAAGAAAGCGCTTTTAAAAAGCGCTGCTAAAGGGGGGGCCTACGAAAGCGCTTTTCAAAAGCGCTGCTAAAGGGGGACCCTTAGAAAACGCTTTTTATATAAAGCGCTGCTATATGGAATTGATAAGGCACCCTATGAAAGCGCTTTTAAAAGCGCTGCTAAAGGCCTTTAAAAGCGCTGCTATAGGTATTCATATTATAATTTTAAAATACCCTCCAGAATTTTAATAGAATCAGAACAGTCACGCAACACATTTCTTCTTTCTCTGGCGAACGAAAACGAACGAACGAACCACTGTTCATCGTCCGACCATCAACTTCTTCCGTCCGATCATCCTTTCGACCATCACCGACCGTTCACCGTCCGTTTTTGAGTTCATCCATCCGTCTGCATTGCCGGTCCACCATTGTTACGGTACGTGAAGCTTTACTCTGCTTTTCTTGTTTTTTTTTATCTTTTCACCATTGTTGTTCTGATGATATAGATGGTTTTTATCTTTTCAATGATGGTTTTTGTTGTTGTTATGTTATTTGTTGTTGTGTTAATATGATATATGAGATATATATGATATTGTTGTTGTTGTTGATGTAAAATAGTTTATATAGATGGTTTGTATTTGATATAGTTTATATTTGATATAGATGGTTTGTGTTATAGTTTATATTTGATATAGATGGTTTATATTGTGTTATATAGATGGTTTGTATTTGTTATAGTTGATATAGATGGTTTATATTTGTGTTATATAGATGGTTTGTGTTATAGTTTATATTTGATATAGATGGTTTATATTTGTTATAGTTTATATAGATGGTTTGTATTTGATATAGTTTATATTTGATATAGATGGTTTATATTATGTTATATAGATGGTTTGTGTTATAGTTTATATTTGATATAGATGGTTTATATTTGTTATAGTTTATATAGACGGTTTATATTTGATATAGTTTATATTTGATATAGATGGTTTATATTTGTTATAGTTTATATAGATGGTTTGTATTTGATATAGTTTATATTTGATATAGATGGTTTGTGTTATAGTTTATATTTGATATAGATGGTTTATATTTGTTATAGTTTATATAGATGGTTTGTATTTGATATAGTTTATATTTGATATAGATGGTTTATATTGTGTTATATAGATGGTTTGTGTTATAGTTTATATTTGATATAGATGGTTTATATTTGTTATAGTTTATATAGATGGTTTGTATTTGATATAGTTTATATTTGATATAGATGGTTTGTGTTATAGTTTATATTTGATATAGATGATTTATATTTGATATAGATGGTTTATAGATGGTTTGTTATAGTTTATATTTGATATAGTTAATATGATATATGATATATATGATATTGTGTTATAGTTTATATTTGATATAGATGGTTTGTTGTTGTTGTTTAATATGACATTTATTGTTATTGTTGTTGATATTTGTTGTTGTTGTTGTTATTCTGAATTACAGGTATATTATGGCCAGCAACGAGGAAACATCACATGATGGAAAAGAAACACCCAAAGACGTTGAAGGCGAAATTAAAAGAGGCATAACGATAATGAAAAGTATCATCCGTGCGAGAGATAGAGGTGTAAAGTTCGATGTCCATTGGAATGAAAGAGATCAGTTGGTTGAGCCTAATGGTGCGCTGCTGACAAGTTATATTGGAGCAGTTGTACGTTTGCAAGTTCCGATTACTTGCGATAACTGGAGAATTCCTGCATTAAAAACGGCTAAGGATAAAATTTGGACCGAGATTCAAGTATGAGATTTGATCATTTTTAATTATGTTGACAGTTACATCTTTAAATTAATTATACTAACATGTTATATGTATGTGTATTTGTTTGCAGAGATCTTTTAATATTGAGGATTCTAGGAGAAAATATTGTATTCAGTTGGCCGGAAAACGCTTGAGGGGATTTAGAGTGTTTTTAACCAACAAATATCTTAAAGATTCTGATGGCAACTTTGTAGAGTCGGAGCGTCCAGCGAAGTACGCTGATTTGATTTCGGATGCAGAATGGGAGACATTTGTTGCGAAGCGAAGAACCAAAGAATTTGAAGTAAGTACAACTTATCATGAACAATGTATAGTATATATACCTATTCCACAAACAAACTGATATGACTTAAACTTGTTTTTTCAGGTTAAGAGTGGCGTAAATCGGGAACGAGCATCAAACCCTGTGTATCCATATAGAAAGGGGCGTTTGGGATATGCACACTTAGAACAAAAATTAGTAAGTGCATATATATGCTTTAATATGATCTATTTACAAAAAATAGTAAGTATACATAATAGGATATAATGCTTTATTGTTCGTCTTAATGCGTAGTTGGAAGAGGAGAAAAGTGATGCGACATCTCTTCCGGACCATGTCGTATGGAAGGCTGCCCGGGTGGGAAGAGATGGAGCCGTCCAAGAAGAAGTTCAACAAGTGTTTGAACAATGTGTAAGTACAACATTAGTTTTTGAACAAAGTGTTTGAACAAAGTGTATAAAATATTTAAATATGTTTTTATCTATATTTCAGGAGTCCCTATCCCAGATTATAACTCCTGCTGAAGACGATGATTGCAGGAGTTTATTGAGTCGGGTGTTGAATATTCCTGAGTACTCTGGGCGTGTGAGGGCCAAGTGTTGAATTACAATGTTTAAAGGCCAAGTTATGTTTAAAGCCTGAATTATAAGCAGGGAATTTAATTGTTATAAGCAGGTTTGTCTAAAAATATATAAAAAATGTGATTTTACAAAAAAAAAAAATTTAAAAACGTGAAGTATAGACAGCGCTTTTACAAGAAAGCGCTGCTAAAGGGAGAAAAATAGGCATAAAAAAGCGCTGCTATAGGTTAGGAAAGGAGGGGTCTAAGAAAGCGCTTTAAAAAAGAGCTGCTAAAGGGTGGTCTACAAAAGCGCTTTCATAAAGCGCTGCTATAGGGGAAGGGGGAGGGAGAATAGGCAGCGCCTTGAAAGCGCTGCTAAAGGGGTAAAAAAGCGCTGCTAAAAGGGATGCCTTTAGCAGCGCTTTTTCCACAAAAAAAAAAGCGCTGCCTTTACCTTTAGCAGCGCCACTTTAGGCAGCGCTTTAAAGCGCTGCTAAAGGTCAAAAAAAGCGCTGCTAAAGGCCATTTTTGGCATAGTGAAATAAGAGAATTTTTTTCTATACTTGCAATCCATCATAGAGATATTTCATTATCTTGAGCAAATGTTTTTATAACAAATGTTTTCACATGAAAGAGAATATAAAAGAGAACATGAAAGAGAAATGAATGATTGTGTTTAGGAATAAATTTCTTAATGTTGTCAACCGAGAAAACCAATAAATTTTTCAATATTTTCTTTGATTGACAACATATGAATGTTATTACAAAAAATACAACAACAACAACAACATCCACAATATCATGTGAGATAGATTGGAAGGGCAGAAAAAATATTTTGTTCAATATTGAAGAACATTGAAATTTTTTGTTGTCTTGTAATTCATCCTAAAGAATGATGCGTAAGACTTTGGGGCGGCTACATATAAGTTAGATTTAGGATAAAATCTTATTAACGAGTGTTATTATAGTAAAATATGATAATATAATCCCTCATTTATTAAATATAACCGAACAAAAATATCTTTAATTAAAATTTTTAAAATAATATAAAAAAAATATACCACTTTCAAAGTAATAAAAACATAAACTACTGCTGCTGGGATTTGAAGCATGTCCTGGATTTTTTTTCCTCGGTTATATTTAGAAATCGAGGAAATATGTGGTATTTGGTAAAAAAAAATAAAATAAAAGATGACGCACCTTGACCTTTTACCTCGGTTTTTGGTTGGATGAGGTGAAAGTTTTATCATGAAATGTATTATTTGTAGTAGTGTCAACAACAACAAAACAACAACAACAAGAAGAAAATGAATAAAATCTTTAAACATCAAATCTCAAAAACAATAACAACAACAACATATAAACAAAATTAATATAATCGTTAAACATTAAATCTCAACACCACCAACAACTACAACATTAAACATTTTACTTAACACAACAAAAACAAATAACATTCCTAAGTTACATATATGCTTTCCTAATTAACATTAAATTTTTTTAACAAGAAATTATAAGATAAGAGATTACATTAAGGAATCAACGTTGAAAGTTTTTCTGCTCTTGCAATCTAGCCTAGAGAGTGGTGTTTTATTTCATGAATTTGCTTTCATTATACTGTTTTCATTACATTAAGTTTGCATTTTCAGCACTTTGCTTCATTATATTGTTCTCATTGTGGCATTCACATTTTAATTGGTTGGTGAGGGTTTCACGTGGATCACCAATGTTTCATGTGGATTGATGAGTTGGAAATGTCTTGACCGTTGTTACTTTATAAATGAACGACAAAGATTCGTTACTAAATTTTTTCATCAAATTAGAAAAAAGTTTTCCTCTTGGTTAAAAGAGGTAATAAATTACTAAGGCATGACCATTTCAAGGTTATAAAGTACTAGAACCATCTTTTGTGACAACTACCTTAATGGGTTTACAATAGTATATCTAGATGTCCATCTGATTTGGCGGTCCTTCCTTGAATAGACGAGATCTAGTATGGTGTTAGGGTGTGAGGGTTGTTGGATGGATCTGACACACCTAGTGAATAGAAAAATGACAGGTTATCTGATGTCAAATTCTTGGTATTGTTATGTTGGATAGATTGGGAAATAAAGGTATGTTGAAACCCTTAGAGATATTCAAATGGAAATGGGAGTGCATATCAACGGACTTTATAGTGGTACTACCCCAAACCTAAGATGGTAATGACTTGATTTAGGGGAAAGTAGAGAATTTGGCCATGTCGGACCACTTCTTACCAATCAAGACCACCTATAAAGTTCTTCAGTTATTAAGTCTTTTTTATATCTGAAATAGTTAGATTGCATGGAGTACCATCGAGTATTATGTTTAATTGTTAGATAAAGTTCACTTTGAGGTTCAGGAAGGCCTTTCATCAAGCAATCAGATCCAAATTGAATCTTAGTATGACAAACTGTTTGCAATTGAACGACCAGGAGGAAAGAACCATTCAGATGGTGAAAGACATGTAGAGGTCTTGTATCTTAGAGAATGAAGGAAGTTGGATAGCACATTACGAAACGTTATATTGGAGGAAGTGTTGCATGACTTTGTGTTGGGAAGGAATATGATATAAGGGAATTTTAGGGCTGGAATTTATTCAAGACACCATCGAGAAAATAAGAACTATTCAAGAAAAGATGAAGAAAGCTCAGGATTATCAGAAGATTTATGAAGATTGGCGTAGGAGAACTTTGGAGTTTAGAAAATGAAACCATGTGTTCTAGAGGGTTACCCCTCGACAAAGATTAAAGGGACACTTCAAGATGAATAAGTTGACTTTGAGGTTTATTCGTCTTTATCAAATCATAAGTCGAGTAGGAAAATTGGAAAATCAGTTGGAATTACCACCCTCCCTATCTGTACTAAATGATGTGTTCCATATATCTCAACTTCAGAAGTTTGTATCAGATCCTTTTCAACCTATTCTTTCATATACAATTGAAGTTGCAACAAATCTCACAATCCAACCTAACTTAGGTGCATAGTTAATTATGCAATGAAATCCCTAAGGAGTAAGAAGATATTGTTGGTTAAAGTATTGTGGGAGGAATAACACCCTAGAGAAGCTACTTGGGAGCTAGAACCAGATATGCGAGCCAAACATCTGCACCTCTTCAGGTTACTCTTAAAGTTTAAAGGAAGATATTTTACTTAGGGGGGGGGGGGAGGGGATTGTGATACCTCATATCATTTTCTAAATGTGGTGTAACTAAAGTTAGTAGTGATAAGTTTCTAAAAAATAAAACCTTACTAAAGTAAGGAACCCTAAGGGCATCTTTTGAAATATGATTAAACTTAGGGGATTATTAGTCTATTCACTTTCCGCATATAAGAATCCCAAGTGAATATTTTCTAATCGAGGTTTAATTTTAGTTAGTAGTGATAATGTTGCTAAAAATGAAAGCCTTATTAAAGTTAAGGACATATTAGTCTTTTCACACTCTACCTGTACGAATCCAATATGAAAAGTGTCTTTTATTTTTATATTCACCAATTTTTGAAATTGTGTGTGTGTGTGTGTGAGAGAGAGAGAGAGAGAGAGAGAGAGAGAGAGAGAGAGAGAGAGAGAATGAATGTTAAAAGAGAAGAATACTTGAAGATAAATAAGGAGAGGGAAACTGTGGGCAAGAAAGAAGAAAAGGGAAGGAGAATGAGCTATATCTAAATCTTGCACGTGAAGAGGATTAAGAGATTGAAAACTCCAAGAATATCTCCAACTTCTTCTCTTTATTTAACTCTTGGGATAAGAATCAAGAATGTTAAAAGGATGTGAAAACGATAAGTTACCACTACTTGTACCTTTTGTATGACTAGAAAACAAAATTGGAGTCTCACCGAGTCGTAGTAGGATAATTATGATCCCAAAAGCAAACCTATGATTATGGTGGACCGGAGAGGTTCATGATCTATGAGTTCATATATGTACATGGGATAGTGTGTCATTGTTTCTATACTGCGTGGGATGAATCATGTCTTAGTGTCTTATGATATCATGAGAATATCGAGTATCGACGTGAAGTTAACAAACCTTGCTTTGGTTGTGAAGTTACAAGTAAGGTAATCATACTCAAAGTGATTTATGTTCGTAGTGAGAACTCGCTGAGATTTTTTATCTCACCTTATTTTCTTTTCATTACAAATGAAAATGTGGGTGATAAGGGGAAGGGAAAGATAGTGAGAAGCATGTTGTCATACCTAGAAAAAATACGACCTCGGTAGGTGCATCGCATGCTTGTTAAAAAGTATTTGCGGTAGTGTTTTATCGTATTCACAGAGATTGAAGTGAATATATGCGTGTCGTTCAACGGTTTAGTAACTTAAGAATAGAGGGGGTTTTAGAATGGTATCAATTTTGTGACAAAGGTTTGCAATCATAAAATCAGAACAAAAGTCGGTTTTTAAATTTGATGAAAGTATGTCAAGATTAGGTTTCTTTAGCCCGTCCTAAATGTATCTATTAACCCAAAGATGTGAACAAAGTTCGAACCAACATAACCGCGTAGCCTCGCAAAAGCGTTTATCTCTAAATCAATTTCGTGAAAAAGATGGTTTCGACCGTTAAATGATCTTTCTACCTAACACTCGAAACCATAGGCATTAAGATTGATACAAAGCGGATATCAACTTCCAAATCTATCTCTAGCATTTTTCATAGTTGATAGATGAAGATATTAGGTCAAGACTTGATAAGTTTATCTCTAACACAAACCAAATCATAAATGTAAAAAATGGTAACAAATAACTTCATCTATATTGAATAACAACTTGTTCACATACATTAGATTAAGAAGAATACATAAATTCTGAACAAACTACTTCTAACCTTGACAAAAGGTATTTAGCTACTCATTTCCATGGTTTCTTGAACAACAAGTTTTAGAAGAAGGTTGATGAACATCCGAGTCGAAGAATCGATCTTGGATGAGAATCCACCTTCTTTTTGTAAGATATTGCTAAGAGATGAATAAATGAGAGAGTTCTGGTTTTTTTAGTGAAGAAAATATGATCTATCAAAAAGTTGTTGAGTTATGATCCCAATAAAGCAATACATAGAGTACAAAACAAGCTTTGTTTGCACCCATTCGCCAGGCGAACAGAGACCTTCTCCAGGCGAACATCAGAACAAGGTACTTCAAAGTACCTTCAGCAAGCAAACCGCCCTCTGAGATATCGCGCCTTCGCCAAGCGAATCAACCATTCGCCAGGAGAGTCTTCGCTGGCTTCACTCGCCAGGCGAACTTCATGCAGGTTTGCTACTGGAATAGCCAAGAGCATATCCAAGACATCTTCTCCAGCTCCTTCACCAGGCGAATGGTAGCGAAGCTTCGCTGGAACCATTGCCTGGCGAACTTCCTGCCCTTTTGGTCTGGAAATTTAATTTGGAATTACTCGCTTTGGCTCGCCAGGCGAATACTCGCTGACACTCGCTGAGCTTCGCCAGGCGAATGCTCTGATTTCCAACTTCTTCTGGCAGTTATGCCTCCTCTCTTCCAAGGTGCTCTTACTAGTGTCAATCCTACCCACTAACAGAAACATTACAAGCACCATTCACTTGGACCAAAACAAAATGAAACTAAGCAAATACAACTACTAATTCAAGCACTACTAGATTAAAAAAACAAGTAAAAATACTACTAATAAGAGACCAAATACATACTATAATTGGGATCTAACAATGCTCAAAGAAATGGTGGACTAACAGAGTCACCGCTGAACTTTATTTATTCCCAAAAAGGTAAAGAGGAAATATCGATAAAACCCATAAAGAATGACAATGATTATGGTCTTCGCAACCAACGCAGGGTTCGAGGGTCGATTATGCAAGGGAAAGGTATTACACCCTTCACGTCTGTTATACTCGATGGGAATCATTTAGTTAGTTTTGCAAATAGTGTTATCTCTTTTAAGAGCCCACTTGATGTTGATCAAGGGTTTAGATCTTATTTGAAATATTGATTTTACTATGTGTTCATTCCTTGTTATTTAACAATTAAAGGTCTACAGACATACAAAATTGAATAAGTCATGCAATAACATATAATCGAACATGACATACAATCATACAATTAATAAACATCACACAAAACATGCAAGTATTCACACACTCAAAAAAAGATTAAACAAATTAAATCAATCATGAGACAAGATCATGTATATTTTTTAAAGTTTTTTTAAACTTATTTAGTGATAGAAACCTAATTCAAGCATTTAACCATATTCAATATTTTTTTATCCTTTTCGAGAAAAACTAAAATAAATATTTGTGTACATAAAACTTTAACTCTTTTTCTTATTTTTATTTTAGAAAATAGATATATATTCTTTTCAAAAGAACTAAGTAAACAAAAAAAAAGGGCCATGGGTGTATGTTCGGTACAGGGTGCAGTAAAGTCCAAATAAGCAGCAGCAAAAACAACCAAAGGTTATGAAGGGCACGGGCCATGAGGTGAGGTCTAAGTAGAAACTGGTCCAGGTGGGAAACAGGTCTGCTGACCCGACTCGGATCTCAATGATCCAGCAAGGAGAAAGCTGAAAGGGCTCCAAATCGGCCAACCCTGTCGCTCTTCCACTCTCTCCTGGTCAAAGCAAGAACCAAATGTCATCATGAGATTTGTTTACTGCATTACCCTACTCTGAAATGATATATACCATAATACCCTACTTTGAAAAAAATTGACCAGGGTGCCCCATTTTCGCCACATGGCCGTCCACTCAAGTGGCGAGCTATTGCTGGTTCAATTTTGATGTAGGTGCTCGCCCACTCAAGTGGCGAGCACGTGTTGGTTTCGTTTTTTTTCTTCATATTTATGTTTCATAATAATCACATATTTAATAATATTAATATAAAAATCATATTATAAAATATATTATACTAATTTAATAATAAAATATTAATTAAAAATATATTATAATAATAAAATATTTTATGCTTTATTAATTTAATAATTAAATACCAATTAAAAATATATCATAATAATAAAATGTTTTTTTGCTGTATTAATTAAATACAATAATAAAATATATTAAACAGAAATACATGTTACATATAAATTTTATCAAAAATGGCCCCTAGTTCCACACCTAGTAGCCATTTTCTGTCAATATCCCCTGCGCACACGTTCATTTGCATTCGTTGTAGGTGATTGAGATGAGCCGGAAGACATATCTTGATTGTGATGTGTTGTAGGGGGGTCTGCCTGCCTTGAAGGGGGTTCTGCTTGTACTGAAGGTTGCTCAATAAGAAGATCATCAATGTTAAAATGTGGCATTTGCATCAGTTGATCCTCCGTCAACAAAATTTTTTGGAATGATTGTGATGGTTGTGGTGGTTCGGGGTAGGTTTCGACATGGGTTTGTTGGAGGGTTGGGTAGTAGACATCATCAGGCGTGAAGGTGGAGGTAGGTTGAGAGAATAAAGTGTTGAAGCTTTGATGTTGGAATTGAGGGTTTGACTGATCAAAGTTTGGCGGAGGAACTGGTGTGAACAGTAAGGGTTGTCGAAGTTTGGATTGGGGTTGATATTCTTGGTTGTAGTTGTAGTTATAGTTTTGTTGAGGGAGTGGATTGTACGAAGTTTGGTGTTGGGATGAGGATGCATAATATATGTGTTGTTCGGTTGTCTGTGTGTGTTGGTATGTATGTTGAGCTGGTGAAGATGTGTGCCCCCCAAATTGAGATGTGTAGTTTGGTGGCACATCCTAATGCATTGATGTCGCAGTTGGTTGTGTTGATGACGAACCTTGCATGCGTGGGTCGATCAAAAATTGGTCTGGAGCAAAATGCACATAGGAAATGGCACGAAACCAAGTTAAATACTCTTGGCTTGGCTTGAATTCACTAACTACAACGTCCCCCTGAAAAATCAAATGTCTTATAGGTTTCCATTCTCTCACCTCCTCTTTGTTTAAGTCTCGCCAATGAACATTTCAGGCTTTTCTCATTGTCATTGTGTGGTGTTCCCTTAGACACCTTGGCAGGGAAGGGATTTGCTGTTCAAATCCGAGCTAGAGTTTGGCCCTATCTGTTTGATGCATTTCAACAGTATAGAAACAAATAAGAGAAGTTATAGGACTCCAAATCTGGAAATCTCTAAGATTGGGCACCGGGTATTGAATGTACGGCCTCCATATAAACTGCCACATATTAAAAAAATTATAATACCATTAAGGAGTATATCTGACAACTATGTTCTATGGTTTCAAACTTACATATTTTTCTTGCATGTGGTCCAATGCGTTTCGATATCCTTGAAGATGGAAACGAGGATTAGCATCGCAATTCATCCGTCTTTTGGCCCATCTTTCATAAACAAAAAATATAAAATATTGTTAGGCATAGTTGAATAACAAATATTTATATATATATATATATATATATATATATATATATATATATATATATATATATATATATATATATATATATATATATATATATATATATATATATATATATATATATATATATATATATATATATATATATATATATATATATATATATATATATATATATATATATATATATATATATATATATATATATATATATATATATATATATATATATATATATATATATATATATATATGCGTGTTTTAATCTAGTAATACCTTTGAGCGTATGGATATGAAGGTTGCAATGTACTAACAGGAGCAAACAATGGTATACGCATGAATTCCCAAGAAGTGAGTAGAAGAACACAACCAATCATGCACCTAACATCTTTGACCGCTGCCTTGCACATTTCTCTGTACAGTTTTGCAAGACATGTTGTAGATGCTTTTGATTGGCTGCATTTTATGGCAAAACATTAATGGATGTATGAATGTCATGACTGACGTTATGACATACATAATAAGGATTCAACAGGGTAAGTTTAAATAGCTAAGAGTCACTTAAGTTGGATGTCATGACTGAATGTTATGACATCAAGCGTATGACATCAGGGCGCACAGGTTTTAGTTTTCTGTTATTAGCTCAGGCTATATTTCAGGAAACATTCTAGGAAGCCTAGTTATCTCAGGCGACATGTTAGGTATGGCTGAGGATAACATAGAAGACCCCTGACCTAATTGGAAAGGCGCAGCTTCATGAAGAGAGGTTTATCTTAGGGTAAACCTAATTTCTCCATCAAGGCCCAAAGCAAGTTTGCTGCTATAAATAACAGAAGGATCATTCTTTATAGTGCAGAGCTTTTGGAGAGAGATTGGAGAGTGTGTTTGGGAGTGAAGAAGTCTGATTGTATCAGTTGTTCTTCACGTGTGTATTGTATCTTAGGATACTTATATGCCAAGCAATTGTCTGTTGCATGATTACTTTGGTTTAGTGTTTGTGAACTGTTTGTTCAGTGTGTCACTCTAAGCTTTTAAGCAAGAGAGTTGTGTCACTTGATCAAAGCTATGAAGCAAGATCAAGGTGTGTTTGAAGTGTGACTTCATTGTCTTTTGTAACTTTGAATTGGTTAATATCACTGTTGTGATTGAGGGGGAGTGAGTGGGAAACTCTGGTCTAGTATTAGGCTGAAGGGTCATTGGGTAGGTCTTAAGTGAAGAGTGCAAACTGGTTGTTTAACTCTGAATTAATTCTACTAATAGTGAATTTTCTCCCTGACTTGGTAGCCCCCAGATGTAGGTGTGGTTGGCATTGAATTGGGCAAACAATTACTTGTGTTATTTACTGTTTTCATTTACAGCTTGTTATTAAGTTCAGTAGTCAGTGTTACTTTGGATGTCATAACATTTGTGATAACATCCATTGTTGGGTACCTAGAATTTCGATTGGCATCAGAGCAAGCACCCTGCCTGTTATTTTCTGGGTGTGATCTAGGGAAGATAAATTCTGGTACTATGGATAAAGATATAGGATTCACAAATAGACCACCAATTCTGGATGGCTCTAATTATGACTACTGGAAACCTAGGATGATAGCCTTCTTGAAGTCTTTAGACAGCAAGGCATGGAGAGCTACAAACTCAGGATGGGAACATCCAGTGAAGACTGATAAAGATGGAGTATTTGTGCTTATACCTGAAGAAGAATGGACCAAAGAGCAAGAAGCCTTGGCTCTTGGAAATTCTAAGGCTCTGAACGCCTTATTTAATGGTATAGACAAGAACATTTTCATACTGGTGCATCATTGTGAACTGGCTAAAGTGGTATGGGATACTCTCAAGACAACTCATGAGGGAACCTCTAAAGTCAAGATGTCAAGACTGCAAATGCTGACCACCAAGTTTGAAAGCCTGAGAATGAAGGAGGATGAGACTATTCATGAATTCTACATGAATATTCTTGAGATTGCAAACACCTTAGGAGCCTTGGGAGAAAAGATGTCTGAAGAAAAGCTTGTGAGAAAGATACTCAGATCTTTTCCTAAAAGGTTTGCCATGAAGGTCACTGCCATTGAAGAAGCTCAAGACATATGCAATATGAAGGTGGAGGAACTCATTGGCTCACTACAAACCTTTGAGATGGGAATGTGTGATCAGACTGAAAAGAAGAAAAGCATAGCTTTTGTGTCAAAGGTTGAGGAAGTTTCTGATGAAGACAATGGTGAAAGTGAGGAGAATTTGTCAGAAGCAATAGCGTTGCTTGGAAGAAAATTTAACAAATTAATCAAGAGAATAGACCATAAGTCTAAACCTTATGCCAAGAACAATTTTCTGACACCAACAGAAGGGAAAAATATGAAGATAGATCTAACCAAGACAAAGGAGTTCAGTGTTATGAATGTGAGGGTTATGGTCACATTAAAACTGAGTGTCCCACCTATCTTAAGAAGCAAAAGAAGGGATTAGCAGTCACTTGGTTTGATGGAGATTCTAAAAGTGGATCAGAAGAAGAATCTGCCAAACATGTCACTGCTCTGAATAATGTATGTATATCTGATAATGATTCAAGTGAAGATGAGCTGACTTATGATGAACTTGCAGATTCATATAAGAAGCTATGCATCAGAAGTACAGAAATATATCTGCAAAGAGAGCATCAGAAGAAACTCATAATGGAATTATAGGCTGAGAAGATGAAGCATCTTGCAACAATAGACTCTCTCAAAAGTAAAGTCAGCGTGTTGGAATCTAATATGGAGAAAATGTCAAAATCCATAAGGATGCTAAACCCTGGGACTGACACTCTAGAAGAAATCCTACAGAGTGGTCAGACATTAGGAAACAGGTCTGGACTGGGATTTGTTGGTGAACAGAAACTCGTCTTGGAGCTAAAAAGGCCAAAGCCTGAAAATCAGAGGTCAAAATGGATGTCACAACCAATGTCACAACATCAAAGAAACAGAAGTTGGAACCATACCAAGAATAAATTCCAAAGGTATAGGTGTTACTATTGTTGAAAACTTGGACATATTAAACCCCTCTGCTTCAGGTTACATGGTTTTCCTAGCCATCTGTATCAAGGCAAACCCAAACAGGGTGGCTATGTCAAGAAACAGAATCAAGACAAAGCCATAAGGGAAGCCCCTATCAAGAAAAGACAATGGGTTACTAAGAATGTGACTTTAGTAGCTCACACTTCTCTAAGGATGCCAACCAAAGAAGATTGGTATTTTGACAGTGGCTGCTCTAGACATATGACTGGAATAGAGAATCTTGTGGTAAACCTCATTCCTCAAGTCATGTAACATTAGATGATGGAGCTAGAGGAGAAATCAAAGGTGCTGGAAAACTAGATTTCCCTGGTGTTCCAAGACTGAATGATGTCATGTTGGTTAAAGGACTGACTGTTAATCTTATTAGTATCAGTCAGCTCTGTGACCAAGGTCTCAGTGTCAAATTTACTAAGGGTAAATGTGTTGTCACCAATGAAGAAGGTGAGGAAATCATGAGGGGATCTAGAGCCAAGAACAACTGTTACTTATGGGAGCCCAGAAGTAACCTAACTGTCTTGATCAATGAAGAAAAGAAGGATCAAATATGGTTGGAGAAATGTAGACATCTTCAAAGGATGAAGAAGACCATAACCAAGAAATCAGTAAGAGGAACTCTTAAGTTTCCTCTAGATGGAAGAACAGGCTATGGTAAATGTGAGACTAGTAGGCAAGCCAAGAAAGGATATCCAAAGAATGGTCATCTAGATTTGCTATACTGGAATTTAATGGAGTCCATGACAAATGATCATAAAGGAAGCAATGTCACTCAGGATGTCATGACTTTATACTGTGACATCAAGAGTAACATCAATACAAACTCAGGTCAATCTAAAAGAGTTAGACATAGGGATAACAAGCATCAATTGAGAAAGGTGCGTGTGAAGGTTGGAAACATTGATCTACATAGCGCTGACATGGTTACCAAAGGTCTCAAGGCTACTCAACTTGAAAATTCTCAAAGAAAGTTAAGGACGTGTCTTTATGAGAGTTTATAGAAATTAATGATGACTGGGAATTGTATTTTGAATAGTAACCATATTCTGATTGGTCAAAATATTAAGTTCCCTCCGCCTTGGCTAGCGAATACCTCTAGCCCCTTTACATTATCAGATTGCCACTGTGGTTTCTCATTTCAAAATCGTCTCCTTGCATACCTTATACAACCACCACAGAAAACCTCGTCTTCTACAGCCAAAGTCACCAACAATGTCTCAACAACAAACTCCCAAAAGTACCAAGCATGACTCAGCTCAACACAAGAGCATCTCCCTGGAGGATATCCTGGATGTCATTCCTCTAAGCATGGCCTTTGGAAGAGGTAGTGAAGCCCAAACTTCATCTCCTTCACATGCAGACCAAGAAGGTAAGAATCCTGAGCCTTCCATGGACAACTATAATAGAATGGAGGACTCTACCTATGATGACGGGTCAGTCAATGAACTAGTTTCCAAAATTCTCCATGAAGGTCATAATGTACACGGAATCATGATTCCTCTGTCTAGGGTTGATCCATTCCCAATCTCTAATAAGAATCATGAGGATAATTCTGAGTTTTCCTCTGTTAAGACTAACCCTAACACAGAGAATCTAGAAAATATTTCTAGCTATGTGGTACAGGAGGAAGGTCAGGATGATGGCCAAAATAATGGTGAAAGCAATAGAACTGACAATGAGGAAGAGATGAATGAAGCTCCTGGAAATGGTGAACATGTTATAGATGTGTCATCAGATGATGAACTCATCAAGAATGTTGCTCCTGGTATAGCCATGAAACTAGTGACCAAGAAAAGAAAAGATGTACTTGAAGAAAATCCTTCCAAAAGTCAGAGAAAAACGACTCATGTTGGCCCATCCAAACCTTGGAGCAAGGTATCAGCTGCATCCAAGAAAACGAAAGTTATTGATAGTAACACTGAGTCTGATAGTGATTTTGTAAGAGATGTCCCTAACATATTCAATTTAAAGAAATCACCTGGTAAGAAAACTCTTAAACCTATGTCAGCTGCACCTCTAGACAACATCTCCTTTCACTCTATTCACAGTGTAACCAAATGGAGATATGTCTATCAAAGGAGAATAGCCCTTGAGAGAGAATTGGGGAAGGATGCCTTGGAGATCAAGGAGGTAATGGATCTAATCAACAAGGCTGGACTGCTCAAGACAATCTCTGGATTTTCCAAATGCTACGAAGGTCTGGTAAAGGAGTTCATTGTAAACATACCTGACTCAATCTCAAATAGAAACACCAAGAGTTTATGAAGGTGTTTGTCAGAGGAAAATGTGTGCAATTCTCTCCTTCTGTGATCAACAAATATCTGGGGCAAGCAAATGATGGTAAGACGGAATTGGTTGCTTCAGACAACCAGGTTTGCAAGATCATCACTGTAAATCAAGTCAAACCATGGCCATTCAAAGGGAAGCTGTCTGCAGCACTGCTCAGTGTAAAATATGACATTCTTCATAGAATTGGAGCTACTAATTGGGTGCCTACCAACCATACATCCACCATTAATGTTGGACTAGGCAAGACCATTTATGCCATTGGTACCAAAGTTAACTTTGATTTTGGTCTATACATCTTTGATCAGACTGTTAAGCACTCCATAACCAGTGCTATCAAGCTGCCTATTGCTTTTCCCTCCCTCATTTGTGAGATCATTCTAAATCAATACCATGGGATCTTGAATTTAAATGATGTTGCCAACAAGAGGGAGTCTGCACTGTCTCTGCACTTCAAACTCTTTTCAGGGAGACATGTCCCTGATATAGTTCTCACTTCTGATGAGAAGGACAACATCTCTAAAGAAATGATAATTGCTGTATTAAAGGAAACATGTAGGGACTTGGGAGAAATCATTAGTACAGCAACTGCAAGAAAGATCAAGCTAGAATTGTTTATTCAAAGCCTTGAAAGAAATACAACTGATATTGATGGGGTGGGTATGTCAGGTGAAGATTTTGATAAGAATGTCTCAACCGGTGCTAATGACATCGGTTCCAGTTCTTCCTCTGAGGCGGAAGAGTGATGAGCTGATAGATTATTGTGTGGCTCAGGTTGCTGGTTTGCTTGGGCTGATGAGGGTGTGTTGCAGGTGCTGGTGTGACTAGTGATTTTTTTTAATTAGATTTTAATCTTTATTTGACAGTTGAAATATGTGTGTTGCTCTTCATGAGCTTTATGTTGTAATAACTCCTAACAACTTCATTTCCATACTTTTGTTGATCTATACTATTAGTTTAGTTATGATCTAATTTGTGGCTAAAAAGGGGGAGAAGTGGTAGTAGTAATTGAGTAACAGCAGGTGGAAGACTTGTATGTTGATGCTGCTGTGCAGGTTTGCATAAGGTGATGATATGTTGCTGCTATTGTGTGAGTTCTTAATGTGTGTAGGAATGTATGGAATATGTGTGAGTTTTGGCAGAAGCTACTAAAATGTGTGTGTGTTCCTTGATGGAGCCTAGTAGTAGGATAGCTGCTAGATTATGTGTATGTCTGCAGGGTGTTTGCAGAATGTGTATGGCTGTGCATCTCTTCAAGGGGAGTAGCACAGGATGTTAGGATGTTATGTGTTCTTTAGGATGTCATTCTGAATGTCCTGACATCCATAATCCAGTGCATTCTGGATAAAACATGTGTGACTGCTATGTGTATAGGTTGTGTGTGCACTGATGTGTTGTGTATCAGTTGAGGGGGAGTATCACCAGATGATCCACAGATTAGTGTGATACCTGTAGTATGGACTAGCAGGTAGACCTTAGGGTTGGAAGATGACTCTGATATGATATTGTAGTTGTGTGTGTTTAGCTAGTAGCTTTCCTGCATGTATGGTATAATTTCTGCTGCTTGTAATCTCTGATATGGTAACAAAATGTTTTAGCCAAAATTTGTCCAAATGGGGAGTTTGTAGATGCTTTTGATTGGCTGCATTTTATGGCAAAACATTAATGGATGTATGAATGTCATGACTAACGTTATGACATACATAATGAGGATTCAACAGGGTAAGTTTAAATAGCTAAGAGTCACTTAAGTTGGATGTCATGACTGAATGTTATGACATCAAGCGTATGACATTAGGGTGCGCAGGTTTTAGTTTTCTGTTATTAGCTCAGGCTATACTTCAGGAAACATTCTAGGAAGCCTAGTTATCTCAGGCGACATGTTAGGCATGGCTGAGGATAACATAGAAGACCCCTGACCTAATTGGAAAGGCACAACTTCATGAAGAGAGGTTTATCTTGGGTAAACCTAATTTCTCCATCAAGTCCCAAAGCATGTTTGCTGCTATAAATAACAGAAGGATCATTCCTAATAGTGCAGAGCTTCTGGAGAGAGATTGGAGAGTGTGTTTTGTGAGTGAAGAAGTCTGATTGTATCGGTTGTTCTTCACGTGTGTATTGTATCTTAGGATACTTATATGCCAAGCAATTGTCTACTGCATGATTGCTTTGGTTTAGTGTTTGTGAACTGTTTGTTCAGTGTGTCACTCTAAGCTTTTAAGCAAGAGAGTTGTGTCACTTGATCAAAGCTATGAAGCAAGATCAAGGTGTGTTTGAAGTGTGACTTCATTGTCTTTTGTAACTTTGAATTGGTTAATATCACTGTTGTGATTGAGGGAGAGTGAGTGAGAAACTCTGGTCTAGTATTATGCTGAAGTGTCATTGGGTAGGTCTTAAGTGAAGAGTGCAAACTGGTTGTTTGACTCTGGATTAATTCTACTAATAGTGAATTTCCTCCCTGGCTTGGTAGCCTCCAAATGTAGGTGTGGTTGGCAATGAACTGGGTAAACAATTATTTGTGTTATTTACTGTTTTCATTTACAAGTTGTTATTAAGTTCAGTAGTCTGTGTTACAGTGGATGTGATAACATCCGTGATAACATCCATTGTTGGGTACCTAGAATTTCACATCTAGAACCCCAACTAAAGGTGTTGCATTTTTCTAGATCCCCTATAAAGGTGTTGCATTTTTCTAGATCCCCTAGTCAGGTAACAAAATAGTAGCAATTACAAGTAAAATATAAACTTTAGCTTGTAAAACAATATGTTCTTGTGTAGGGGAAGAGTTATTTTTTAAAACTTCATATAAATTTTCTAGCCACGTAATCCTAACAGAACCTCTGTTTTTATCTGCTGATGTAGGTTCCACCCCTAAGTTCTCCATGTAAATATCATTTGTGACTTCGGTAGGATCGTTGATAGCTTTTCCATCAACTCGGAGACCAAGTAACATATTCATATCTTCTAACGTTATCGTGCATTCACCTTTTGGGAAATGAAACATGAGTGTTTCTGGTCTCCATTTCTCTAATAGAGCAATAACTAGGCTGCAGTCGATTTTGAGACTATTTATTTTTGCGATATGAGCAAAACCTGCTATTTCTAGATACGGGATTATTCCCGCACTTGCTTAAATGGGAGCATGAGAATGCACTCGAAACCTTGCACTAGTCTGAAAAGAAATGAAATAATATTGGACCAAGCAATTATAAACATTATTCATAGAATAGTAGAGGAAAACTTACACTAACTTGAATGTTTTGTTGTGTTCCACGGTGTTCATCGCCCATCCACAACAAAGCCATTTTGATTATGTGTAAATTTATTTGAAGAAATGCTTGAGTGTTTGTTGTTGCTTGAGTGCTTTGTGCTAGAAGTAAAAATGTGTGTAGAAAAAAGTTTAAGGTAAAACTGAATTTATAGATGAAGTATAAATGTTTGGAAGTGTAAATGTGACTAGTGAAAGTGACATTACACTCAGTTTTGTATGCCATTGGTAATGGTTAATTGCATGGAATGCATGCAAGGCTACCATGTAGGTCTTACACAATGTACCTTGCATGCAAGACAATTTTCAGCACCCATCATGCACTCGCCACTTGGGTGGACGAGTTGCCTCGTGACCAAGAGCATGCTCGCCCTTTGAGTGGGCGAACAAGTACTAAACATGAGCATGCTCGTCTTTTGAGTGGACGAGTTCATGGCAGCTTTTTGTTCTTTGCATTTTATGTGTATGTTATATATATGTGTGTGCCATATCTTGTTTGTATCATCACTCCATTTTTCATTAGCAAAAACATAAATTTTACACATCAAATATGTCTCAGAGAAATATAATTGTTACCTGCCACTTTAATGGTGTTGTTTCGACAAATAGTACCGTTGGATTCTCATTCAGCAACACAGATACTTACGCATTTAAAATTCATGTCAATTTTGATTTTTTCCATTTCAAAGAGAGAATGGAAAAAAAATTAGAATGATGCGTTGAGGAGATTATTTATCGTCATCCATTACTTAATGGAGACGGCTGTACAATTTTTTATGTAATGACGCCAGTTAGGAACGGCAAAGACGTGGAGGAAATGTTCTGGTGCCACATGATGTTTGGTCAGTTACCCACAATTGAGCTATATGTTCGACTACTAGACAATGCCGAAACATTTCTGACGCAAGAGACACAATCACACCGGTATGGAATGAGCCAAACATTCGACGACGAACCAACACAAAACAACCAACCTTTCATACCAAATGAAGAGGTTGGGGAAGCAAGCAATGACGATCTTCAAGAGGTCAGGATGCAAGATATTTTTGGTAACAGCGATGGCAAAAACGATGAAGATATAATTGTCACGTCTACGCAACTGATTCGCGCACAACCAATAAGTTGGTACAACCCACCTGCACATATGCAAAATATATGTATGGAAAATGATGAAACAACCTCCGTGTTTGGAAGTGTCATACCAAACCATATAGGTGAGGAAATAGAGATTGGGATGGAGTTTGAAAACAAGGAAGCTTGTTTTTTCGCTCTGCAACATTGGCATATAATACACAGTGTTGACTATTGGGTTTATCAATCTGACAATGAATGGTATGTAATTAAGTGTAAGAAACAAGACTGCAATTTCAAATGCAGAGCTTCCTTGAGAAAAAGGAACTCAAAATAGGTGATTGGTAAGCTGTCTGGGCCTCACACATGCACTACCACGTCTATGGCACAAAACCACAGGAAGCTCAGTTTAGAAATGATTAGCCACATCATCACAGAACTTGTCAACCGAGACGATTCACTTAAGGCGAAGGTGATCAATGCCCATATTCTTGAAAAATACAAGTACATAATATCTTACAGGAAAGCATGGATCGCTAAGTGTAAGGCCATAGAGTCTCTCTACGGAAATTGGGAAAAAATTTACAACGACCTGCCACAGTGGATACTGGTAATAAAAACCTACCTTCCAGAAACCATTATAGATTTGCAAACGCTACCTGCAATTTTAAATGATGGTTCTCAACTCTCTGGAAAACGAATCTTCTATTGTCTATTTTGGACATTTCGTCCGTGTATACATGGCTTCGCCTACTGTAAGCCCATTGTGCAAGTAGACGAAACATGGTTGTATAACAAGTACAGAGGAACTCTATTGATGGCAGTGGCACAGGATGGAAACGCAAACATTTTCCCAATAACATTCGCATTGGTCGAAGGTGAAACAAAAGAAGCATGGAGCTTTTTCCTAAGGAACCTGAGGTTACACGTGACACCACAACCTAATTTGTGCCTAATCTCTAATAGACATGAATCGATAAAGAGTGCATATAACAATCCCGAAAACAGATGGCAACATCCACCATCTTCACATGTCTACTGCATTAGACACATTGCGCAAAACTTCATGCATGAGATTAAGGACAAGGAACTACGCAAAAAACTTATTAACATGGGTAACAAAATACATTTCAGTTATCTCAACTATTATATCATACTTTTACTATGTTTTTCATACAATTTCTATTATATGTTACGCATTGACGGATGCTACATTTAACTACTATCACGGAGAAATCCGAAGAACATACATTGAGGCTTCAAATTGGATAAACAACATACCTAGGGAGAAGTGGGCTAGAGCATTTGAAGGAGGGAAACATTGGGGACATGTAACATCTAAATTGGCAGAGGCCATGAACTCTGTACTAAAGGCAACCAGAAACCTTCCAATCATTGCTTTGGTCCAGTCTACATACTATCGAGTGGGTTCACTCTTTGGTAAACGAGGACACAAGTGGACCAAAATGCTAGCTACGGGGAAAGTTTTCACAGATGGTTGCAACAAGGGAATGGCTGATGAGGTAGCCAAGGCTAACACACATAATGTCATGCAATTTGATCGCGAAATATTATGCTTCATGGTGCAGGAACAAATTAATCAAAATGATGGTCGTCTGACGAGTACGTTCAGCGTTGACCTGAGGAATCGTTGGTGTGACTGTGGAAAATTTCAAGTATTTCACTTGCCTTGCTCACACGTGATCGTAGCATGTTCTAGCATACGACAGGACTACACCATTCACATTCCATAGGTCTTCACAGTTCTTAACGTATTCAAAGTCTACAAGGGAAGCTTCATGAGACTACCGCACGAGGAGAACTGGCCAAAATATGAAGGTTTTACTCTATGCCACAATGATTCCATGAGAATAAATAAAAAGGGACGTCCAACCAGTAGTAGGATTAGAACTGAAATGGACGACACTGAAAAAGAAAAGAGAAGGTGTGGGATTTGCAGAGAAATAGGTCATATGCATAGAAAATGTCCAAATGTTGTCGGCCCGTCAAACCGATCGTCTAAATAATTTTATTTATTTTACAAGAAAATTGATTGGAAAATATTTTTCTCGCACTTGTTTTCTATGTGATTCATCATTTATTTGTAATTCAAGACAACTTTTAAATTACAGCAATACTCATTCACTTATTTTTCAATCACTCAAAATTCCATCTGCTATATGAATTCACATCCATCATGGACACAAAAAGCACACCAACACGACGCCAAAACTTCAATTGAAACACGCCACTCTCATCCTAACAAACACAACTGAGAAACCACATAGTTTGAACAACGAAAATCATGGTGGACAATTGAAACACACAACAAAATCAACACACAGCAAAGCATGGCAAAATAAATAGTCAAATAAAAAACAAGGAAAAACTCAAAAGAACCCCACCCCTCATATTCCATACCCCTGCCATTTCATTATTTTAGTTACATTTACATGGATTATCACAGTATTGAAAGAAAAAACAAAGTAAATTATAGCATAACTCAAGGGTAATGAGGGAACCATTGATCGCGACTTTCTATGTCTAACTCAATTAATTGCAAGTGCACAGTCTATCGCGTAGTAATAATAGATATCGATCCCACAGGGACTCGTAATGAAACTAGTATTATCGGGTGTTACGGTGTTTAGCTAGGTTGGTAATGTTTTAAGGGAATAATAACAAAATAAGTGCGTAAACTAAAGGGAACTAAAGCTTTTACTTAATGTATGAATGCTTGAATCGGTATGTAATATGTTATTTCTTCAGGGATTCTATAGGTCACCGGTGTCTTTAGGTTTTCAAAAATAGTTTAAGAAGAAAATGATGGTTTAAAGACCTTTGTCTCACGATGGTTGTTGACGCTAGTCGCAACTCTAAGGCGGAACGTATGCTGTTGCTATCCCGTTCGGGGTTAAAGTTACTTTTTGAAAACTATTAAGTTCTAATTCCTTTTAAAGCGTTGTCGCTGTTTTTAAAATGAATGCCTAGTTTTTACTATCTGGTCTTAGCCTCAGCTGTCGCTTGTTGGTTCGTACCTTTATGAATTTCCCACTGTCGTGGCAAAACTACTGTAAATAATTTCTCGCTGTCACGACGAAGGTTTATTTAGAAAAGTCAAATTTAAAAACTGAAGCCATAAATAAGTTTTTGAAAAGGTAGATATACACCGGTTACTTATTGAATCCCATCAGATCATTTATTACATATCGATTACTTAAGATTTTAGCCAGACATGGAATATAAATTAGCAAAACGTAAATAATGGCAGAAAATAATAATATTCATTACAATAGGAAATAACAATTCAATTACGATTAGAATAGAAACCTGTAAATAATTCGATTTGGCTTTTGGGAAATCCTCCAAAATGGCGGCATGATTTTGTCTTTATGCCAATTACTCGTACAGAATAGAAATGGGAAGTAAAACAAGAATTGCAAGGAAAGAAAGAAAAAGGAAATAAAACAACGATAAGAAAGTGGGAATTTGAATAATTGCTCTAAAACTAAATTGGCAGCACTTCGTTTCTTCAATGCGGCTCCCTTTTTCTGGTACCAGCTACCTCCTTTTATAGATGGGATATTCCACGGTTTATTTCTTCGGGAAGTGGGAGTGATATCATAAAATATAGGAGTTAGTGGTACCACTTCTCTTTGGCACTTTCATAATTTGACAGCACGTGCAGAAAACTGTATTTTAACTGCATGATGGTCGTCATGGACCTGTGACGGTCGTCACATCAGCAGAACTCGTTTTTGCTGCTTTTTGGCCTGATTTTCACTTGGTTTTCACCTGTAAATGCTTATTTTCTTTATCTTGCTCCATTTGAGCATGAACTTTGAATACCTGCAAAATACTGGGCAAATAGTGTGGAAAATATCTGAATTCGGAGTGAAAACGGTCGCCGATTAGTAGAAAAGTACATCATTATATATATATATATATATATATATATATATATATATATATATATATATATATATATATATATATATATATATATATATATATATATATATATATATATATATATATATATATATATATATATATATATATATATATATATATATATATATATATATATATATATATATATATATATATATATATATATATATATATATATATATATATATATATATATATATATATATATATATATATATATATATATATATATATATATATATATATATGATTTCGCGTTATCAAACTCCCCTAAACTTGAATCTTTGCTTGTCCTCAAGTAAAGGTAGGAAAAATTTAAAGTTCGGCAAGCACGCGGCACGCTCTTCCCTTGATAAGATTTCTCGGACGCCAAGTTAAGAAGAACCGGGGATCCAATGGAAACAAAGTGCATACGACAGCGACACTTGATTGTAAGTCTTCGAAGGCCTCTCTTTTATGCAAGCCAGTCTCAATCATGTTACTGCAGCTCGGCTTCAAGTCTCTCGCAACAAATTTTACCCGGCTTCGTTCTGGCGCAGTCATATTAAGCCCGTTATCCACACATGTTCATGGCAAGAAAACCTGTTGGTGATTTTGATCTCTCTGCTATTTTGATTTTTTTTTTCTTTGCACATATGCTTATTCTGCTATAAATCCGCAAGAGTTTTGTACCGTTGGGCTAAATGCTCGGGTGAGGAGCACCTAACTTAGAAGGGACATATCTCTGTATTCATGCAATATGGCTTTTCTTTTCTTTCAAGATTATTGAATTCTTACTAGAGATCATACACTTATTTGCATCAGTTTCTTGCTTAGAAGAGTTTACGATGGTGCTGACTGCTCGTATAAACTACTGGGGGCTCCGTTCGAGTCGAAACTTGAGGCTTTGATACGAGTAGGCAGTGAGACTGACTCGCATAAACCAGAGGTCTAAGGTGTCAGGGCGTAGAAGCTTTGTTAAAATTTTCTTCTCGGAAATTCCAACTTGGTAAAGTTTAGGCGTATCGGGTGATGCTTCGGAGAGGATAAAAGTTTCTTTGTATATGTCATATGAAGCGCGGGGAGTTCACGTAACGAATATATATATATATATATATATATATATATATATATATATATATATATATATATATATATATATATATATATATATATATATATATATATATATATATATATATATATATATATATATATATATATATATATATATATATATATATATATATATATATATATATATATATATATATATATATATATATATATATATATATATATATATATATATATATATATATATATATATAAGAGCTTATTTGCCGAAAATTAAAATTACTTTAAATTAAGAATTCGAAAGAAAAAATACGATAGGAAATGGGAAATAACAGGGAAAAGGGAAATAACGGTCCGCTCCCACACTATCTCAATCAGTGTCCTCACTGATTTGAAAGAATGCGGAAGAGAGGAGTACAAAGGAAATAAATAAAGAAAACAAAAATGACAAAAATGAAAAATACTACTATTCCCGTCCTCGTCCTCGATCTCTTCCTCGACCTCTAGCTGGGGCGTCGCGTGTCGCGAGGTTCAGAGCTCCGATGTAGAAGATGTAATCACGGAGGCCGTCGACTCGCACAGTGAGGTGTGCCATCTCATCGGCCATGCCGGAATGGACATCCTGCATCAACTGCAAATATTGCTGAATTTGACCGGTTTGCTCTCTCTGCCATGCTTCAAATTCTTCAGCCCTTCGGTTCTGCTGCTCCATCATAAGCATCATCTGGTTCTGTTGTTCGATGCAGCGGAGGAGGGCCTCGGATGTGTCATCAGTGGCAGGACGGGGGCGGTGGCGCGCGGAAGGGCCTTCGGCAGCAGGTGCTTGTGATGGCTCAGGCTGGTCGGCTTTGTCTAGCTCCTCTTGAACTTCGTCCCTGGGCTCTTGGATATTATTTTGTGTTGGGGCAGAAGGGGCAGTGGTATTGAAGAGCCAGTTGGCTCTATCCTCCGGATGCATTCGGGTGCGTGAAGGCATGATGATGCTCTGGATAGTGCGGCCTCGCACTACCGGATGATATCTCCCATCACGACGGGCCTTGATGAGGTGGGAGGCGCGTCAGTGGTCGGTGTCCAGAAAGACAGGGGGCATCTGGCGGAGTGTCTGGAGGCGGTCGCCAAGACCGAGGCCTATGGCAATGGATGTGATGATGCCACCGAAATAGAAAGGTTTAGAGCCGCGGTTACAATTGGCTTGAATGTGAGCCAAGAGAAACGGGGCAGCGTTAATAGGTTCTGAAGCGAACACGCAACGGAGGAAAAACAGCTCCTTCGAGTTGACCTTATGGTTATTGTCACGAGCGAATATTGTGTTGCTCAACACACGGTGGAAGTAGCGGATAGTTGGGTTGTGGATATGAGTGGCGTTCAGAGTGTCCCAACTTTCTGGGGTGGTTCTGGTCAGTCGGTTCCAGAGAGGGAAGGCCTCTTGGTAGAACTGATCGGAGATGCGGCGGTGAGCATCGTCGCTGTGAGATAACTGTAGAATGACGATGATGCGGTCCTGGGGGACCTGATATTCAGTGCCGAACAGACGAAAGCAGGCGGCGCAGGTAAGTTGGTTGGTATCGCCGGATGATGTTGCGTATGCGAAGGAGCTGAGAAACTCCAGAGTGAGTTGCTCGTAGGTGGGTTGGGGATTGGTGCAGAGATGCCAGATGCCGGCTCTCTGTAACATCCAAGTTACGCCATCGAGAATCCCGAGTTCTGTCAGAGAATCCAGGTGAGCATATCGGGTCGGCTGAAGCGACCGTTGATGGAATGCTGGGAAGTTAGTCTGCTGCCGTTCACCGGCCTCTCCTTCTCGGAAAATGATGGTGCTTAAATCGGGGTTTGCACTGGTTTGTCTGGCCATTTTGGTGAGAGAAGTGCAGAGGTTTGAGAATAGGGAGTTTCTGAGAATGGTGAGGTAAGGGAATGCAGAGGGTAATATATAAGGGTGAATTGGAAGTTGAAAATGGTGGAGGTTTAATGGGGGATTCTGAGGGTTTTTAGTGGGTTTTAATTGTGGGATAATGGGGAATTAGGAGAGAGGAAATGGAGAGGTGCACAACCTCTGTTTTGACAGAATTGGGGTTTTTTTCTGCGTGACGACCGTCAGGGATGTGTGAAGGTCGTAACACGCGTGACGACCGTCAGGGAAGTGTGACGACCGTCACAGCAGCAAATTCTGCACAAATGCAGAATTTTGCTTGTGGGGCGTTTTAACAGTGGAAAATTTGATATTTTGAATTATGATGTACTAATTACGAAATAAGAAATAACAGGAAACATAATTAAGGGAGATACAGGAATGAAATGAAAATAACATTGAATCGAAAAATGAGTTTAAAGTAATACAATATCCCAAAAAATAAAAAAGGAAACAATTGCAAAATGAAATAATGTAAAACAATGTGAAGTGCAGTAAACTTTAATTAAAGAGAAAACTAAAATATCATTCCTTTGGTTTCTTCAAGTTGTTGACCTGCTGAATAACGTCATTAAATTGGTCGCTAACTACGTCCATGTAAGTAACGAAATCCATGTGAAGCTGCGTTAATTCATCTTTGATAGTGGTTATTTCCAGCTTGAGGTCGTCTACAGTTCTTAGAACAGTGTCCAGCTTGTCTGTGTTTTGTTCAGGCATGGGGTCAGGAAAGTTATGGTAGTTAGGAGGGGTCTCAGGATCTATCTCCACTTCGCACTCATAATCTTGGTAGTACAAATAGTCATGTGCTTCTGAGATTTGATCACTGTCATACATGTAAGCCTGGGGTGTGGAGTGAGGTGATGGGGGTCCCATAGGCTCGTCCAATTCATAAAGCCAATTGTCTTTGTTATGGATACTGGTTAGCTCATGGTTGGGCAATGTGAAAAGGTGGACAACTTGATCAGCTATGAGGTATTCGTAGGCTCCTGGTCCTAAGGTACCTAAGATACGTCTGTTGAAGCAGAACTGGATGTCCATTGATTTGAGGTTGCCGAAATGAACGGCTTTGTTCAGGTAGTACCTCAGGCCAATTTCGTGGGCGATCATGGTGACTAGGCCTCCTATTAAAATGGGTGAGTGCGGTTCCTGATTGAGGCGTGTAAACGCCCTCATCATAAAAGGGACAGCATTTACAGGGCGGCCTTGTGAAGCACAGAGAAGGATGAAAACTCGTCCTTTGAAACTGTTGTAATGTTTTCCTCCTTCCCAAAGAGGGTATGGGCTAAAATCCTATGGAAATAGCGGAAGGATGGATTGTGTGTCTCGTTGTTGTGCATGTCATTCGGTTCTGGGTGATAGTTACCGGTGATGGAACCCCAGAATTGGTCTAATTCGAGATCAATATCCTCTTCAGTGGTGGTAAACACAAAAGGTCCGCTAGGGAAGCCTAGGATGTTAGCTAACATGGTACGGTTGTGTGTTTGGTCCATTCCAAACATTCTAAAGGTTATCAGCTCTTTAGTGGATCCATAGCCATGTTCAGGTAAGTAACTTAAGGAGCTAAGGAATTCGAACGTCAGTTCACGGAAGGTAGAAAATTGGGTCTTTAGAGCAGTTTGCTCCCAGCCTAATTGGTTAAATAAGTACTGAATGCTATCTTGGATTCCTAGCTTGTCCATGGTGGGTCTATCATAGTACAGAGTCGAAGCAAAGCTTCTCTGAGTCAGTGCCTCAAATCTAGCCTTATGAGCTAGTCCTCTAAACACAACAGTCGTAACGTCGATGTCGGCCATACTCGTTAGTCGGATAAAAACGGGAGAAAAGTAGAACGACTTTAAAATCCTGGAAAAATCACAGTCACTCAGATCATATTTTTAAGAAGTAAAGGGTGATAAAAGAAAAAAATAAAATAAATATTGGAAAATAAGAAAATAGAGATTTATAGAAATTATAAGTTAACAGAAAAACATAGTTTTAATAAATTTAGAAGGAAAAAAATGGAAAAAATGGGGTTGCCTCCCAATCAGCGATGTCTTTAACGTCAGAAGCCTGACGATAGCTTGGATATAAGCTATTCGGGAAGCTCGAGCAATTTCATATTGCTCACGTGGTCGCTGTGTTCATTTTGATTATAATGTTTTAAACGTTGTCCGTTTACTATATACGGTGCGTTGATTTGATTCTTGATTTCAACAGCTCCACTCTTAAGGACTTTGGTGACCTCGAAAGGTCCAGACCATCTAGATTTTAATTTTCCAGGGAATAGTTTCAATCTGGAGTTGAATAGGAGCACGATGTCTCCCACACTGAATTGTTTCCGGATCGAACGTTTATCATGCCATTTCTTGGTTCTTTCTTTGTAGATGCGTGCATTCTCGTACGCGTCTAATCTTAGCTCTTCCAATTCATGAAGGTTCAAGATTGATTTCTCTCCTGCCGCAGTGTAGTTGAAGTTTAGCGTCTTAATAGCCCATAAGGCTTTATGCTCTAATTCTACCGGCAGGTGACATGATTTTCCGTAGACTAGTTTAAATGGTGTGGTGCCTATTGGTGTCTTAAAGGCGGTCCTATAAGCCCATAAAGCTTCGTTCAGCTTTGAGGACCAATCTTTCCTGGAGGTTGCGACAGTCTTTTCTAAAATTAGCTTTATTTCTCTGTTCGAAACCTCCACTTGTCCACTAGTTTGTGGATGATACGGTGTGGCTACGCAGTGTTTGACTCCGTATTTGGAGAGGAGTTTGTCAAATATTCGCGATATGAAGTGCGAACCACCGTCACTAATGACGAGTCTGGGCACACCGAATCTAGGAAAGATTGTGTTTTTAAAGAGTTTAACAACTACTCGCGTGTCATTTGTTGGAGCGGCAACGACCTCTATCCATTTCGATACATAGTCGACAACGACGAGTATATATTTATTTCCAAAAGAAGATGGGAAAGGTCCCATGAAGTCGATTCCCCAGACGTCAAAGATTTCTACTTCTAAAATTCTTCTCTGAGGCATTTCATCGCATCGTGAGATGTTGCCAGTGCGTTGGCACCGGTCGCATTTTAGTACAGCGCTATGGACATCCTTCCAAAGACTGGGCCAAAATAGGCCAGATTGTAGAATTTTAGCGCACGTCTTTGAGGTGCTAGCATGACCTCCATAAGGTGCTGAATGGCATTGGGAGATGATGTCTTCTATTTCTTCCTCTGGGACATGATAACGCGAAATCATATCGTTTATTTGGCTTGATTTACATGTATTTATTTGTGACTATTATTAATTTATCTTGATTTATGCTCTATTATATGATTAATTTACTTCGTTTAGCAGATTGGGGAGAATTTAGACTAAAGAAAGAAAAGGAGAAGAAATGGAAGGAAAAGAGATGAAAAACAGATGAAAAACAGCAGATACAGATTCTGCTGATATGACGGTCGTCACAGGTCCATTACGACCGTCATGCGTGTGACGACTGTCACATTTCATGACGACTGTCACGCAGGCAAAATATCAGTACGTTCAAATCAGAAGAAGCCACGATCAATCTCAACTTAATCTCTTCCTACACTTTCTCCACTCACTGCCCACTAACTGGAAGTTACTCCCACTCCCTCCATAACTCACCCATGATCTCTGGAAGTTGAAGAGTGAATTATCTCCTATAAATAGGCCTTAGATTCACAGTTTTAGGGGGAACCTTCGATGTATCGAAGTGCTGCCAAAATTCCCATTGAAGCCAATTTTACTTTCGTGCATTATTTTCCATTTCTTTTCCTTTTATTTCATTTGTATCGCTTTATTTGTTCCTGTACCTTTTAATTCTCGCCAAAGTAGAATCCTTCCGACATTGTGGAGGACTACTCAAGGATTCGAGGTCAGTACGATTTACAGGTTTTTATTAATTGAATTAATATTTTATTTCTGTCAGTATGCATGTTATATTATTCTGCTGCCATTGTTTATTTATGTTTGCATTAATTATCATGTCTAGCTAAATTAGTTTTATCGGTATGTAACCGAATTAGTAGGACAGGACTCGATAGTAACCGGAATCTTCCCTTTTTACAAACAACCTTTCTGGCCGTAGTTTTTAATCAAAATTCTAAATAAACCTTTGTCACGACAGTGAGAAGCTATTTACGGTGGTTTTGCCACGACAGTGGGAAACCATATTAAGGTACGAACCAACAAGCGACAGCTGAGGCTAGAACCAGATAGTAAAAACTAGGCATTGATTTTAGACACAGCGAAAGCACTTTAAAAGAAATTAGAATCTATTTGTTTACAAAAAGTAGTTTTAACCCCGAATGGGACAGCGAAAGCGTACATTCGGCCCTTAGAATTATGACCCGAGTCAACAACCATCGTGAGGCGAAGGTCTTTAAACGAGTAAGTTCTCCTGAAAAGTGTTTGCAATAGACAAAAAGGCACCGGTGACCTGCAGAATTCCCGATAGCTAAAGCATTACATACCGATATTCCTTTACCGCATTTCTTTAAACCAAAAATCTTTATTTCTTGTGCATTTAATTTCATCCGCATTTAACTTTCCAAATTCCATTAGCCTTAGCTTTACGCCGTAGCAATAGATAACGGTAGATTGACATTGGTCTCTGTGGGTTCGACAATCTTTTATATTACTTCGATATTTCCGTGCACTTGCGGATGCATCAAGTTTTTGGCGCCGTTGCCGGGGACCAACAATCAATATTATGATTCTGTTGTTGCATAGTACAGACTAAGGCACTCTTATCTAAATCATTATGTATAACCCATATTTCCCTTATAACTACCATCCCCAATATTTCGAGGAACCACAAGATCCGTTTAAATCGGACCTCGAAATATTATTAGAAGATTTCAATACGACGCATTCTCACCCAAATTCCCTCTATGATGACGACTCCCAATGTTTTAAGGAAACGCAAGATTTCGATACATCCAACCTTGAACTATTACTAGAAGAATTCGAAGAGACGTTTAGTCATTCTAGGATAGAATCTATGATGGAGCGCTTTGTGGAGACACAAACTCTCCAAAATGAAGATTTTAGAAAACAACATCTCCAAATTGATGAAGACCTTAAGCAGATGAGCATTATAGTCGATTCCCTCGCGACTCACAGCAAGGCTTTGGAGACTCAAACCTCTTTGCTTACACAAACATCTCTAGGACCCTTCCTTGAGAGCCATGTGAATGTTGTAACCACTAGTAATGAAGAACAAATAGAAGATCCTAGGGAGAGTGATGATGAGTCTGAGGAGAGTTTTGGTGAGACAAGCATAATTATTGAGAAAAATCCACCGTCACCACCCGAAAGGGAGGTTGTCGAAGAGGTAGAGAAGGAAGCACCTATTGTTGCCCCTCCTCCCTATACCCCACCTATTTCATTCCCACAAAGGGCTGTGGAAGCTAAGGTAAACTCCAAATCCAAAACATATGTGGAGGTATTGGAAAATATCCACACTAATGCACCTTTGTCTAAGGTCCTTCATAACAAAAGAAAATTCAAGGACCATGAAACTAGGGTCATCATTACTGTTACAAGGGTAAGATTAAATTTTGAGGTGGATGAAATAGCTAAGCCCAAATTTGAAAAACTGATACTTAGGATAGATTCAGAACCACCACCACGAGTTCAAAACAATGAACCACCCTATAGAAGAAATAAAAGAAAAGGTGAGGGATATGAGAGATGGCTTGATAAGTGGCCATGGAAACCGAAGACCATTCAAAGTTTGATCGAGGAACCATTCTCGAAAGAACCACCATGAGTACTTGCACTCCTTGGCCGTCGAGCTATCGACGTTAAACAAAGCGTTGTGTGGGAGGCAACCCACAAAGTCTTTATTTTAATTTGTTTGTTTAAATTTGCAAAAAATAAAGAAATGTATCGCTTGTTACTCTTTAGCTATATCTAAGCGAAAACTCTCTAGATGACGATCTGAGAAGATGAGTTATGCCCACGGACATTCCTACGAGTGTCGCTGCTGGTGGGAACACTGATGATGAATACTTCCTCTTGACGCGAGCAACATGATGAGCTAGTTCGAGAATTGAACAAACAAAGGTATCTCAAAATGCCCGCCGCCGAAGTAGAAGTAATCAACAAAGACAAGGATAGCAAGAGCAGTAGCATTCATACAGGTTCTATCTTTCCTTTTCCACCTTTTACTAAAACATTGAGGACAATGTTTGGTTTAAGTGTGAGGGAGGAACTCTATTATTTTACATTTTATTTCATGCTTCTAGGAATTTTTATCTATTTTTAACATTATGTCAAAGTCTTTGCATGTGCTGTCGAGTCTTTATGCGTGGTTTTCGCTTGTTATTCAATTTCCCCAAAAATTTCAAAATTTCAAAATTCTAACCTCCAACAAATTTTTGCTTTGAGTCATGTCATGGTTCTCTGAAAGTATATAGGCTATCCAGGCTATGTTAGAAAAACGTGGGAAAGTTTTGATAAAATTGATACCGCTCTGACACCCTTAACCCCCTAAATATGCAAAATCAATTTGAGTACCCATTATGCCGAAACCTTAAAGCTCCAGGTTCTTGTAGTAATCCCTAAGTAGTTTATTTAAGCAGTCAGCACCATCCTAAACACACTAAGTAAGAAACCGATGCAAATAAGTGTATGATCTATAGCGTAAAATGAGAAATTAAGAAAGAAAATAAATTATGAAGAAAAAGACATGTTCCTTCTAAGTTAGGTGCTCCTCACCCGAGAACTTAGCCTAACGGTACAAACTCTTTAAGTTCAATTGATGCTTAAGCATATTTGCAGAGAAAAAAATGAAATAGCATCGAGATCATAGTCACTAACAGGTTTACTTGCCATGAATGTGTATGGATAACGGGCTTAATGTGATTGCACTATAATGAAATGGGGTGAAAGAAAGCATGAGATATAGGTTGAGTTATAATGGCATGATTCCGATTGGTTTGCATAAGTAAGGAGTTTTTGAAATTGTGTCGTTACGGTATCCTTGGTATTGATATTTAGTACCTATCGATCTGACATTAACCTAGCAACCACGTATGATTAGAGTCTCATCATGTTTTTGTTTCGAACTATGCTTATTTCTTTTTACCGTGTTGGTTGATTGCTTGAGGACAAGCAATGGTTTAAGTGTGGGGGTGTTTGATAACGCGAAATCATATCGTTTATTTGGCTTGATTTACATGTATTTATTTGTGACTATTATTAATTTATCTTGATTTATGCTCTATTATATGATTAATTTACTTCGTTTAGCAGATTGGGGAGAATTTAGACTAAAGAAAGAAAAGGAGAAGAAATGGAAGGAAAAGAGATGAAAAACAGATGAAAAACACCAGATACGGATTCTGCTGATATGACGGTCGTCACAGGTCCATTACGACCGTCATGCGTGTGACGACCGTCACATTTCATGACGACCGTCACGCAGGCAAAATATCAATACGTTCAAATCAGAAGAAGCCACGATCAATCTCAACTTAATCTCTTCCTACACTTTCTCCACTCACTGCCCACTAACTGGAAGTTACTCCCACTCCCTCCATAACTCACCCATGATCTCTGGAAGTTGAAGAGTGAATTGTCTCCTATAAATAGGCCTTAGATTCACAGTTTTAGGGGGAACCTTCGATGTATCGAAGTGCTGCCAAAATTCCCATTGAAGCCAATTTTACTTTCGTGCATTATTTTCCATTTCTTTTCCTTTTATTTCATTTGTATCGCTTTATTTGTTCCTGTACCTTTTAATTCTCGCCAAAGTAGAATCCTTCCGACATTGTGGAGGACTGCTCAAGGATTCGAGATCAGTACGATTTACAGGTTTTTATTAATTGAATTAATATTTTATTTCTGTCAGTATGCATGTTATATTATTCTGCTGCCATTGTTTATTTATGTTTGCATTAATTATCATGTCTAGCTAAATTAGTTTTATCGGTATGTAACCGAATTAGTAGGACAGGATTCGATAGTAACCGAAATCTTCCCTTTTTACAAAACAACCTTTCTGGCCGTAGTTTTTAATCAAAATTCTAAATAAACCTTTGTCACGAAAGTGAGAAGCTATTTACGGTGGTTTTGCCACGACAGTGCGAAACCATATTAAGGTACGAACCAACAAGCGACAGCTGAGGCTAGAACCAGATAGTAAAAACTAGGCATTGATTTTAGACACAACGAAAGCACTTTAAAAGAAATTAGAATCTATTTGTTTACAAAAAGTAGTTTTAACCCCGAATGGGACAGCGAAAGCGTACATTCGGCCCTTAGAATTATGACCCGAGTCAACAACCATCGTGAGGCGAAGGTCTTTAAACGAGTAAGTTCTTCTGAAAAGTGTTTGCAATAGACAAAAAGGCACCGGTAACTTGCCGAATTCCCGATAGCTAAAGCATTACATACCGATATTCCTTTACCGCATTTCTTTAAACCAAAAATCTTTATTTCTTGTGCATTTAATTTCATCCGCATTTAACTTTCCAAATTCCATTAGCCTTAGCTTTACGCCGTAGCAATAGATAACGGTAGATTGACATTGGTCTCTGTGGGTTCGACAATCTTTTATATTACTTCGATATTTCCATGCACTTGCGGACGCATCAGGACACAGCGACAGTATAAGTTGTCGGCGCCTCGTTTGAAGAGTAGAGGTTCGTCCCAGTAGTAATGCTTTAAGTCATGGAAGAATTTCTTCTTTTGTTGATAAGTCAGGTCCGGTGGAAGCACGCCTGCGGCCAAGTAATTAACGATGTCGGCAAACCACGGCAAAGTGGCTTGGGCATAGACAGCTTCCACGGCTTTTTCCAGTTCCGGTTCTTCCGAAGTAGAGTTGGACATATCGCCTTCCAATTTGGCTATCAGACGTTCGTAGGGAAAATCGTCATTGATAGGCACTGGTTCTTGTTTGATGCCCTCTATACGGGATAAGTGATCTGCAACTACGTTCTCGGTCCCCTTCTTATCTTTAATTTCTAAGTCGAACTCTTGTAATAATAGGATCCATCTCAATAATTTGGGTTTGGCGTCCTTTTTGCTTATTAGGTACCTAATGGCAGCGTGGTCTATGTATATGATTATTTTGGCTCCTACCAAGTAGGAACGAAATTTGTCAAGAGCAAACACGACTGCTAGGAGTTCCTTTTCCGTTGTGGCGTAGTTCATTTGGGCAGGGTCTAATGTTCTACTGGCGTAATAGATAGCGTGAAGCTTCTTGTCTTTCCTTTGTCCTAGTATTGCGCCTACAGCGTAATCACTCGCATCGCACATGATTTCGAATGGTAGTCGCCAATCTGGGGGTTGCATGATTGGTACGGTGATAAGTGCTGACTTTAGAGTTTCGAATGCCTCTAAGCATTCTTTGTCGAAGATGAACTCGACATCTTTCATTAACAAACCTGTAAGAGGTTTTGTGATTTTCGAGAAATCCTTTATGAATCTTCGGTAGAATCCAGCGTGTCCTAAGAAGCTTCGTATTTCTCGTACGATTTTCGGAGGTTGGAGATCCTTTATGATCTCTATTTTGGCTTTGTCAACTTCGATCCCCTTTTCCGATATGACGTGTTCTAAAACGATGCCTTGTCGGACCATGAAATGACATTTTTCCCAATTAAGGACAAGGTTCACTTTAGCGCATCTTTTGAGTACCATTTCTAAATTTGACAGGCAGCTTTCGAAGCTTTGTCCGCATACAGAGAAGTCATCCATGAACATTTCCATGATGTCATCTATGAAATCCGCAAAGATTGCCATCATGCATCTTTGAAAGGTTGCTGGAGCATTGCACAGTCCGAACGGCATTCGGCGATAAGCAAAAGTACCGTAGGGACAGGTGAATGTTGTCTTTCCCCAGCAACGGCGCCAAAAACTTGATCGCGACTTTCTGTGTCTAACTCAATTAACTGCAAGTGCACAGTCTATCGCGTAGTAATAATAGATATCGATCCCACAGGGACTCGTAATGAAACTAGTATTATCGAGTGTTACAGTGTTTAGCTAGGTTGGTAATGTTTTAAGGGAATAATAACAAAATAAGTGCGTAAACTAAAGGGAACTAAAGCTTCTACTTAATGTATGAATGCTTGAATCGGTATGTAATATGTTATTTCTTCAGGGATTCTATAGGTCACCGGTGTCTTTAGGTTTTCAAAAATAGTTTAAGAAGAAAATGATGGTTTAAAGACCTTTGTCTCACGATGGTTGTTGACGCTAGTCGCAACTCTAAGGCGGAACGTATGCTGTCGCTATCCTATTCGGGGTTAAAGTTACTTTTTGAAAACTATTAAGTTCTAATTCCTTTTAAAGCGCTGTCGCTGTTTTTAAAATGAATGCCTAGATTTTACTATCTGGTCTTAGCCTCAACTGTCGCTTGTTGGTTCGTACCTTTATGAATTTCCCACTGTCGTGGCAAAACTACTGTAAATAATTTTTCGCTGTCGCGACGAAGGTTTATTTAGAAAAGTTAAATTTAAAAACTGAAGCCATAAATAAGTTTTTGAAAAGGTAGATATACACCGGTTAATTATTGAATCCCATCAGATCATTTATTACATACCGATTACTTAAGATTTTAGCCAGACATGGAATATAAATTAGCAAAACGTAAATAATGGCAGAAAATAATAATATTCACTACAATAGGAAATAACAATTCAATTACGATTAGAATAGAAACCTGTAAATAATTCGATTTGGCTTTTGGGAAATCCTCCAAAATGGCGGCAGGATTTTGTCTTTATGCCAATTACTCGTACAGAATAGAAATGGGAAGTAAAAGAAGAATTGCAAGGAAAGAAAGAAAAAGGAAATAAAACAACGATAAGAAAATGGGAATTTGAATAATTGCTCTGAAAGTAAATTGGAAGCACTTTGTTTCTTCAATGCGGCTCCCTTTTCTGGTACCAGCTACCTCCTTTTATAGATGGGATATTCCACGGTTTATTTCTTCGGGAAGTGGGAGTGATATCAGAAAATATAGGAGTTAGTGGTACCACTTCTCTTTGGCATTTTCATAATTTGACAGCACGTGCAGAAAACTGTATTTTAACTGCATGACGGCCGTCATGGACCTGTGACGGTCGTCACACCCTTGTGACGGTCGTCACATCAGCAGAACTCGTTTTTGCTGCTTTTTGGCCTGATTTTCACTTGGTTTTCACCTGTAAATGTTTCTTTTCTTTATCTTGCTCCATTTGAGCATGGACTTTGAATACCTGCAAAATACTGGGCAAATAGTGTGGAAAATATCCGAATTCAGAGTGAAAACGGTTGCCGATTAGTAGAAAAGTACATCATTATATATATATGATTTCGCGTTATCAACCACCCACGATTGCGAAAATGCAAGTGATAAGATATTCATATAGAAAATGAAATGTTTATTTATTTTTTTGATAAGAAGAATCTCTTATTAAGAGATTAAGGACATCTTAGACCAAAAGAAACAGTTACAAGAAATCAAAGGGAAATTTGAACCAATCGTACAAACTACACTGCTTGCTCCCCTTCCTACCTAGGATCAACCAATTCCAAGACGAAAGTTTAATGTCGAAAACAATACCGTCGACCTCAGTAACTACATTATTGAATATATAATCATTTCTAAACCTCCAAACACTCCAGTAGGTAATAAACCAAATTGAATTTATTCTGATCGCTTGACACCGGCCACTAAGGCTCAGATATTATCTCTATATCCACCCATTCGCAAATCTTGTTCCAAACCTGCTTGGATTTAAAGCACGAGAAGAATAGATGGGATACATCCTCGAGGCTACTAGAACAAAACACACAATCCAAGTCTTGCTCAAAATCAAACACCCGTCTTTTCAACAAATTAGTTCTAGTTGGCAATCTATCAAGCGCCATTCTCCAGCTGGAAGTTTGAACTTTCGTCGGAATAATCGTCTTCCAGAGAGACTCAAGATGGGATGCACATTCAGAACCAATATCTTGATCAGAGGAAGAGGGAGTAAGAACTAAATTTAAAGAGCTAACCTTGAAAGATAAAGAATCATGAAGCAGCCACCGCTATTTATCGGTCTTGTCGGGGATAATTAATATATTATCCAGCAATTTACAACAATCAGACCAGTCTTGTTCAGGAGGGGAATCTGAGTCAATCAAAGAATCTCTGATTTTCCAAGTCCACTGCCCTTCCACCCAAAATCCCATTTCACGAACTGTCGCTGACTTTGTAGAACAACTCTGAAACAGCCCGTTAAATCTAATTTTAAACGGTAGATCACCATTCCAAACTGACTGCCAGAACGCGACGTCGTTACCTTCACCAACAGAGCAGTCCGTGAATTTGCAGAATTTGGCATGAGAATTGAGGGACGCGTTGGTCATAGTATCCTTCATCCACAGCAAGTCAGATTTCAAATTATCAACGCCGAAGTAAGTTTGCCTCTTGATACTGAGGTTGCCGTATCTGTTAGTGAGGGACTTCCTACAAATTTCATTGCCGCCAGTTTGGAACCTCCAAAGCCATTTTGCCAACAAGGCACTATTGAACCGACCCACATGCTTAATTCCAAGACCACCATGTTCCTTAGATTTACAAAAAGAATTCCAAGAAACCCAAGGAATAAAACTTTTGCTTGATTTCCAACCCATAAGAACCGACGTTGGATTGCAATAATATCCTTCACGACTTTACGGGGAGCCTTGTAGAAAGCCAAGTAATGGATAGGGAGATTAGCTAAAACCGAATTTATGAGGGTTACTCTACCCCCCATAGACAGATTTCTCTCATTCCAGTTGGACAATTTGTTCCTCAAGCAATTCAGAACCGACTTCCAAAAAGAGTAGCGATGATGGTTGCCACCAAAAGTGATTCCAAGAAAGCTAAACGACAACGTTCCTGATTTGCAGTGAAGGAAATCTTCAGCAGCCACAAGAAAATCAGGTTCTACTCGAATCCTATACAGGCAGCTTTTGGAGTAATTAATTTTAAGGCCTGAAGTTAATTCGAAATCACGTAGAATAGCCTTGAAAGCCCAAATATTAGACGTCGAGCCGTCTCCTATAAGCAAAGTATCATCAGCGAATTGAAGCATACTCACGGTGGGTTGACCATCAATTTTTAATTGAGATAACAGATTACTGGCAACCGCTTATTTCACCAAGCTCGACAGCCCCTCTGCGACAATTACGAACAAGAACGGAGCAAGGGGATCGCCCTGCTTCAGCCCCCTTCCAGCCCTAAAATCCTTCGAGGGACTACCATTAATGAGAATTGGTACGTAACTATTGAAAACTAAACCACGAATCCATTTCATCCAATTAATACTGAACCCCATCTTAACAAGCAAACCTTCTATATAAAGTCAGTCCACACAATCATAGGCTTTAGCAAAATCTACTTTGAAGAAGAGGCAATCCTTCTTGAATCTCTTAGCGAAGTCATCTAGTTCGTTAGCCAACAGAACACCACCGTAGATCTGCCGCTCCGGGATAAAAGCAGTTTGAGAGGGAGAAATAATTTTGTGAATAACCTTCCTGAGTCTGCAAGCGAGCATCTTGGATATTACCTTAAGAACACAGATGACAAGGCTAATAGGCCTGTAATCTTCAAAATGTTGGGGATTTTTAGACTTAGGAACAAGCGAGATGAAGGAAGATGCGAACGTCTTTAGAAGGTAACCAGTATTGAAAAATTCCAGGATTCAGTTCGAATAGTCCTTGCCCACTATCTCCCAGCAGGACTTAATGAACTTAAAGTTGAAACCGTTGACACCAGGGCACTTATTGCCATCACAGCTAAAAATAACAGCTTTAACATCTGCAGGACAGAAAACAGCTTCCAGCAGTAAGCTGTCTTCCTCTTCGAGGCAAGCTATATGTTCAAAATTACTAGAAAACTTAGGCGAGGATTGGCTCTGGTATCTCTCCTTAAAATACTTCGCAGCTTCGAGTTTAATGGCCTCAGGGTCTTCCCCAATCCTTTCTCCCACTCTGATAGCAGATAAACAGTTCGAGCGATATCTAGATTTTAAGGAATCATGGAAAAACTTTGAGTTCTGATCCCTATCTTGAAGCCAATCTATACGGGTTTTCTGAGCCAGCATGCTCTCTTTGATCCTGAGATTCTTCCACATCTCCTCCTGATTTCTCAACCTGTCCTTGTTTAAATCTTCATCATGGGAAGCAGAAACCAAGTCATTGTCCAGCTCTAGCTTATTGAGGTTAGAGACATTCTCCTCTATCTTTAAATCTAGCCAGCCGAAAACGTTGCGGTTCCAACTCCGGAGGTCACTTTTCAACGCATTAAACTTCTTAATCAGAATGTTGTAATAAGAACCTGAAGCATGGTACGAATTCCACGACTGCTTAACAAACGGAATGAAGTCCTTATGAGAGAACCAACAGTTGAAGGACCTACACAGTTAGACTTCAACCACACAGGCCGATGGTCCGACACGTCTCTATCGCCCACCATTTGATTGATCGAGAAAGAAAGGACATTGCAAGATCATCCACCAAGAATTTGTCCAATCTACTTCTACTCTTACAATTGGAATTGAACCACGTAAACCGGTTTTCAACCACTGGAAGATCCGTCAAATTCAGATCAACAATAAACTCGCTGAAAAACGTCATATCCCTGAGACTGTTAACACTTAAGCCTTTTCTTTCCTCCCCATTCTTAACCTCGTTAAAATCTCCCCCATGATCCAGCCAACACCTGAGAACTTAATTTTAATGCAATGTTTATTATAATAGCAACTTACAAGATAATGGCAAGTGATAAAAATATTAATCATTTGGGAATTCAAAAGAAAAAATGGAATCAAATTCCAAATGCATCCTAATAAACTTCTAAATTCAAATGATTTAAAAAGGAAAACGTTTTAATGGGGCTAATGTGTGATTATGTGGTGAAGAAATGAAATTGAACATTCTTGGTTCAAAAATGACTTATTCAACCTTAAGCTAAGTTAAGGCAAAAATAAAACCGTAATGGCATTTTCTAAATGTAAAATGTTGAATAGCCTCACGGAATGATCATGTATATATGATGAAAACTAATAACTAAATGAAATTGTCATGATACAAAAATTCAATTGACTTTAACCAATGCACATAAATGTTTATGAAAATTAATGCCAAATGGAATGATGAAATTATGAAGATGAATTAAGAGCTATTTAATAGATAGACTGTAAATACCAAATACTTTGTTATCTGATGAAATTCAAGGCATTTATAAGTAAAGGATATGAAAAGTGTGAAATGTTGGATCGAACTCTAGTATGGGCGAAGTCTGTTCGCGAGTAATGCGTGTTGTAGTCGAAGTTTGTTCTAACATGCATTAGTCAATATTGCTAGGGTTGTTAGCATGTTGAATTGAGCCTTACTTGTAAGCCCAATTGTTTAAGTTAGCTTGTACCCTAAGTTAGCTTGCAATGGGTAATTGCTAAAAATCCCATTAGGTTAGTGTGTTATTTTTCTTATAAATAAGATACTAGTTTCTCAATCTTGTCATAAGGAAAAATAGGAAGATAAAATCCTAACTTCAAGAGAGAGGTTATTTTGTTATTCTTGTATACATGTAATCTTGTTCAAAGAGAAAGGAAAGAATAGCAGTTTAATAACCAATCCTTGTTGTTCTTTGTTGTTTTACCTTGTTTCCTTTGTTAACCCTAACCCTTGTGTGTTTCTTGATCAAGAAGAAACCGTTTATACTTTGTTTCAAGGTATCCGATTCACAACAACTTGGTGCGGTGAGCGTGGAGAAGGTGCCTTCAACAAAGTATGAGATTGAAAAGTTCACCGGAGTGAACGACTTCGGTCTGCGGCGCTTGAAGATGAAAGCCCTATTGGTTCAGTAGGGTTGTTTGGAAGCGTTGAAGGGTGAGGCAGCCATGGACGTTGCGTTAACGGCAAAATAAAAGCCGGGCATGATCGAGAAAGCTCACAGCGCAATATTGTTGAGCCTTGGTGATAAGGTTCTTCGACAGGTATCAAAGGAGACTACAACATCAGGATTATGGGTGAAACTTGAAAGTTTGTACATGACCAAATCTATGGTGAATCGACTCTACCTGAAGCAAGCTTTATATTCATTCAAGATGAGTGAAGACAAAGTGTTGGCTGAGCAGTTGGATATGTTCAATAAGATGATTCTTGATCTTGAAAATATTAATGTGAAGATCGATGATGAAGATCAAGAACTGTTGCTGTTGTGTGCTTTTCCTAGAACACATGCTCACTTCAAAGAAACTCTCTTGTACGGAAGAGAATCCCTGACCTTTGAAGAAGTTCAATCAGCCTTTTATTCTAAGGACTTGAACGAACGAAAGGAGCATAAACCTTTGATGGTGGGCAAAGGTTTGGCCGTTAAGGGGAAATTCTTGCGAAAGGATGGTAAGTTCGACAAGAAGAAAGGTAAAAGTCAACAGAAGTCTTATAGTGGTGAAACATCTAGTATTCGATGTTATCACTCTAAGAAGGAGGGTCACATAAGAAAGGTGTGCCCTAAATGCCTAAAAGATCATGGAGGTAATGACAATGCAACCATTGTTCAAGATAACTTTGACTCATCTGATGTTCTTGTGGTTTCAAGTGGCGACTCGAGAGAAGAATGGATTATGGATTCAAGTTACACATGGCACATAACTAAAAACAGAGAACTGTTCGAGGAGCTATGTGATCAAGATGGTGGATGTGTGCTGCTGGGAAAAAACAAATCTTGCAAAATTGCAGGTATTGGATCTGTGAGATTCAAGCTCCATGATGAGTCAATAAGGTTATTGACTGAAGTCATGTACGCACCTGACTTTAAGAGAAATTTGATTTCTCTTGGTGAATTTGACATAAAAGAATACATTTTTCAAGGAGAGAAAAGTATCCTCAAGTCATGAAGGGGTCGAAGGAAGTCTTGAGAGGCGTGAAAAAACAAGGCTTGTATACCCTTGAGGCTGAGGTTGTAAGTGGTTCGACAAATGTTGCATCCATGAAACCTATGTCGAAGACAGAATTATGGCACATGAGATTGGGCCATGTCAGCGAAAGAGGGCTGGTTGAATTGGGGAAGCAGAACCTGCTAGGAGGTGACAAAGTCGAAAAGTTGGAATTTTTTGAATCTTGTGTATTTGGTAAATCCTGTAGGGCGAAGTTTAACAAAGGTAAGCAAAGAACACATGGATCTGTGGATTACATTCATGTTGATCTTTGGGGGCCTGCAAGGAATCCTTCACGCTCAGGTGCAAGGTATTTTCTATCCATAGTTGATGACTATTCCAGAAAGCTATGGGTATTCATTCAGAAGACGAAGGATGAAACTTTTGAGAATTTCAAAAGTTGGAAGATTCTGGTCATGTTGGTTAGTGTTGGATTGAAGAAGGTGTTTTGGGCGGAAGCTGTTTCAACAGCAGCTTACCTGATAAAAAGATGTCCCTCGACTGCCTTGGGAATGAAGACACCTGAAAAAGTTTGGTCGGAACATCGACCTAGTCTCGACAGACTGAGAATATTTGGCTGTGTGGCATATGCTCACATTAGGCAAGACAAGGTCGAACCTAGAGCTCTAAAATGCATGTTCATGGGATACGCTGATGGAGTCAAAGCTTATAGACTATGGTGCCTAGAGCCAGGTCACAGGAGGCATATCACCAGTCGAGATGTATTTTTCAATGAAGCAGAGAAGGCCTTTAAGAAAACTGATGATGCTGACGAAGAGCTGGAACCGGGAGACATTCCTGTTAAGGTGGAGCATGTTGATGCTGAATTGCATACCCCAGATGAAGTCGAAGAAGACATAGAAGATGTTGTCGAAGATGTGGAGACTGATAATGACTAAACTGGCTTTCTTCATGCAACTTTATCAACTGTATAAAGTGGAAAAACTTGCAATTGGACAACGTCTTGGTGATCATATCAGCAGCATTATGATCTGTCGAAACCTTTAGCACTTAGACTTCTCCATGCTCGATTACCCCTCTGACGAAATGCAGCCTCACATCAATGTGCTTGATTCGCTCATGATAGACTAAATTCTTCGACAGATGTATTGCACTTTGACTATCACATTTAACAGTGATAACTCGACCTTGAAGTATTAGCTCCTTTGCAAAACCTTTAAGCCACAATGCTTCCTTCACAGCTTCAGTTAGGGCAATATATTCCACTTCAGTGGTTGATAAGGTGACGACCTCATGAAGTGTTGCTTTCCAACTGATTGTTGTCCCAAACATAGTGAACACGTATCCAGAAATAGATTTTCTGGAATCCATACCACCTACATAATCAGAGTCGACATATCCTTCGATTGCTGCTTTACTATCTTCACCCAAGGCTCCACCATAAATTAGGACTCTATTCAGAGACCCATTTATGTACCTTAGAATCCACTTCAATGCTTGCTAGTGAGCCTTTCCAGAATTTTCCATGTATCTGCTTATAAGATTTACTGCATATTCTAAGTTAGGCCTAGTACAAACCACATCATACATCAAAGAACCCACTATATTAGCATATGGAATGCTATTCATACAAGTTCTTTCAACATCAATGTTGGGACACTGATCTATACTCAGCTAGAATTGAGGGTCTGTCGGAGTCATAACAGGCTTTGAATTCGACATACCAAACATCATCATTGAATCGGGACCTTCTTTCTGAGTGAACCCCCTAGCAACCAATCTTGCCTTGTATCTCTTCGACGCCACTCCTTCGATTCATAACTTAACTTTGAAAATCCATTTACAGCTGACTAACCTGGCTCCAGCAGGTTTCTTGATCAGTTCCCAGATGTTGTTATCAAGAAGAGATTTCATCTCATCATCCATGGCCTTCAGCCATTCAGTCTTCTTTCGACTCCTCATAACTTCCTTATAGTCTCTAGGTTCTTCGTCTAGAACCTCACTTGCAAAGATTAAGGCATAAGCTATAAGATCTACATACCCAAGTCTCTAAGGTGGCATGATGACTCTCCTCGACTTGTATCTTGCTAGTAGGTAGTCATTATCAGTCTCCACATCTTCGACAACATCTTCTATGTCTTCTTCGACTTCATCTGGGGTATGTAATTCAGCATCAACATGCTCCACCTCAACAGGAATCTCTCCCTGTTCCAGCTCTTCGTCAGCATCATCAGTTTTCTTGAAGGCCTTCTCTGCTTCATTGAAAAATACATCTCGACTGGTGATATGTCTCCTGTGACTTGGCTCTAGGCACCATAGTCTATAAGCTTTAACTTCTTCAGCGTATCCCATGAACATGCATTTCAGAGCTCTAGGTTCGACCTTGTCTTGCCTAATGTGAGCATATGCCACACAGCCAAATACTCTCAGTCTGTCGAGACTAGGTCGATGTTCCGACCAAACTTTTTCAGGTGTCTTCATTCCCAAGGTAGTCGAGGGACATCTTTTTATCAGGTAAGCTGCTGTTGAAACAGCTTCCGCCCAAAACACCTTCTTCAATCCAGCACTAACTAACATGACCAAAATCTTCCAACTTTTGAAATTCTCAAAAGTTTCATCCTTCGTCTTCTGAAGGAATACCCATAGCTTTCTGGAATAGTCATCAACTATGGATAGAAAATACCTTGCACCTGAGCGTGAAGGATTACTTGCAGGCCCCCAAAGATCAACATGAATGTAATCCATGGATCCATGTGTTCTTTGCTTGCCTTTGTTAAACTTCGCCCTACAGGATTTACCAAATACACAAGATTCAAAAAACTCTAACTTTTCGACTTTGTCACCTCCTAGCAGGTTCTGCTTCCCCAATTCAATCAACCCTCTTTCGCTGACATGGCCCAATCTCATGTGCCATAATTCTGTCTTCGACACAGGTTTCATGGATGCAACATTTGTCGAACCACTTACAACCTCAGCCTCAAGGGTATACAAGCCTTGTTTTTTCATGCCTCTCAAGACTTCCTTCGACCCCTTCATGACTCTTAGGATACTTTTCTCTCCTTGAAAAACGTATCCCTTTCTGTCGAATTCACCAAGAGAAATCAAATTTCTCTTTAAGTCAGGTGCATACCTGACTTCAGTCAATAACGTTATTGACTCATCATGGAGCTTGAATCTCACAAATCCAATACTTGCAATTTTGCAAGATTTGTTGTTTCCCAGCAGCACAAATCCACCAACTTGATCACATAGCTCCTCGAACAATTCTCTGTTTGGAGTTATGTGCATAGTGCAACCTGATCCCATAATCCACTCTTTTCTCGAGTCGCCACTTGTAACCACAAGAACATCAAATGAGTTGAAGTCATCTTGAATAATGGTTGCGTTGCCATCACCTTCATGATCTTTCAGGCGTACTGGGCACACCTTTCTTGTGTGACCTTCTTTCTTACAATGATAACATAGATGTTTCGCCACTATAAGATTTCTGTTGACTTTTACCTTTCTTCTTGTCGAACTTACCATCCTTTTGCAAGAATTTTCTCTTAACGGCCAAACCTTCACCCACCGTCAAAGGTTTATGCTCCTTTCGTTCATTCAAGTCCTTAGAATACAAGACTGATTGAACTTATTCAAAGGTCAGGGACCCCCTTCCATACAAGAGAGTTTCTTTGAAGTGAACATGTGTTTTGGGCAAAGCACACAGCAACAACAGTGCTTGATCTTCATCACCGATCTTCACATCAATATTTTTAATTTAAGATTAAGAATCAGCTTGTTGAACGTATCCAACTGCTCAACCAACACTTTGTCTTCACTCATCTTGAATGAATACAAAGCTTGCTTCAGGTAGAGTCAATTCACCAGAGATTTGGTCATGTACAAACTTTCATGTTTCACCCATAATCCCGATGCTGTAGTCTCCTTTGATACTTGTCGAAGAACCTTATCACCAAGGCTCAACAATATTGCGTTGTGGGCTTTCTCAAGCATTCCCGTCTTTTCTTTTGCCGTTAACGCGGCGTTCATCCCTTCAACGCTTTCAAACAATCCTGCTGAACCAGTAGGGCTTTCATCTTCAAGCGCCACAGACCGGAGTCGTTCAGTCTGGTGAATTTTTCAATCTCATACTTTGTTGAAGACATCTTCTCCACGCTCACCATACCAATTTATTGTGAATCGGATGTCTTTAAACAATGTATAAAACAGTTTCTTTATGATCCAGAAACACACAAAGGTTAGAGTTAACAAAGAAAACAAGATAAAACAATAAGGAACAACAAAGATTGGTTATAAACTGCTATTCTTTCCTTACTCTTCGAACAAGATTACAAGTATATAAGAATAACAAAATAACCTCTCTCTCTTGAAATTATGATTTTTTCTTCTTATTTTTCCTTCTGCCAAAATTGAGAAAATAACACACTAACCTAATGAGCTTTTTAACAATTACACATTACAAGCTAACTTAAGGTACAAATTTTCTTAAACACTTGGACTTACCAGCAATGTTCAATCCAATATGCTAACAACCTAACAATTTTGACTAATGCATGTTAGAACAAACTTCAAACACGCATTACTCTGACAGCAGCATGCGAACATATTTCGACCACATGCTTAATTTCTGTCGAATAAGAAGCTATCTTTCGACCATACTAGAGTTCGATCCAACATCACACAAGATAAAATAAAAATAAAAATTCATTAAAATTTATTATTTCAAATGTAACTGGAAGGACATTTATAGACGTCAATTATGATCCTTTCAGTTAACCTATATACAGAGGTTGTTTGACTAACCTACAGGCTACAAGTGTTCTTTTAGTGTCATCAACTTTTTTTAAAGGTACGTGAAAAACTTTTGATATTCGAATGATATGTGAAGTCAAATCACAATGAAGGCTTATTTTGTCGCAGTTCTAAAAATAGGTAGGTACGTAAAAGTTGAACATGTTTAGCGACAAAAAAAAGTACTAGAGAAAAATAGAGAAGCATGTGCGACTGCTGTTATGATGAGAAGAAATCCAGTCTGTGAAGAAAGCTACACACCGGAGTATTATTTATAAATTGGTCTATGTAGATTGAAATCATGTGTAAATATACATAATTAATTTATTAACAAGTGATAAGGAAGATATTGATTTTACAAAGATTGTAGGTTAAAGTATTTCATTAAACATCTAAATATAAAGTAATTCATGAGTAAAAAAATATATTAGCAAATGATAAGAAAAATATTGATCTTACAAAGATTGTAAGTTAAAACATTTCATTAACCATCTACAATGATAAAGTAATTTATGAGTCAAAAGGTAATAAAATTCAGTAACATACAACAGGTTTATAGATTAGTAAAATGTAATCATGTGTTCAAATTAGATTTTCAAGAATGATGGGCAATGATCCATTCAATTATTCCTCTCTAATGTTTGTAATGTTTTGTGGTCTCATTTCATATGTAATCATGACTAAATCTTGTGGTGTTTAAGAATAACGTGAGAAAATGCAATAGTTCATTAAATTAACTTATATCTAAACCGTCATTAATATCATCATTACATTTCAAATGTGATGTTCCTTATTACTCGTACGACCCTAAAACTTTATATTTAAAATGTCTACTAGTTATTTAATTGTATTAGTTGTTGAAATTTATTTTTTAAACACTACCGTAGCTTAATAAATTGTTACTTAACTTTAAGATGATAAGGCCTAAGCGTTAATATAAACTACAACAATTAAACCCGCCATAAAACAAAGTTCTATCCAATGTTTAAAAAAACTAAAGCGTATCGGCTGGTTCAACCGGTTGAATCTGGAATTAGAGATGAGTTTTGTTGGGTTAAAATTTTAAAACCGTTAGTGTATCAAAACTGGAATAAAATTAAAAAAAAATTGATTGAACCGTCTAAAACTATTCGAACTAAAATATCGAAGCCGATTACAAAATCGTCCATTCCAAAAAATATATCAAATTGATCATTTTTTAAATTTTTTTTATAAATTTTAAAATGTTAATAACAAAACTTAACATATATTTTCTAATTAAAAAAAAAAAACTCCATGTATTTTTTTATAATCAGATAAACTTTTATCTTTGGTCCCTCTATTATAGTTATTCTTTCAACCACACTTCATCATTATCATGACATCTCTTTTAAACATAGTCACGATTTTCAACTCAATATTAATTGTCGTTCAAGTAAATATTGTTTGTTGTTATCAATTAAGATTTGTTTGTCGTAATTCAGCTCAGATTCGATTTTTTGTTGTTTAATAGAGTATATTATATTATTTATATTTTGTTATTCTATCTTATTTAATTTAGATATTTTATTATTATCTGAAATTTATTTTAGTTATTATATTATATTATTTTAATTTTAGTTTGATTTAATTTAATTTATTTTATTGTGATTTTTTAATTTTGTCAAAATATTATTAAATGATGGTTAAAATGAAGTGAAAAACTATATTATGTTATCTATTATCGATATTGTTGTATTAAATTTGTAATTAATTTTTAAAATATTTATTTTAATAGGTTGTGAACATATAATTATGTGTGACATATCTATAAAATTTAATTTTATATTATTAATTTATTTAATAACTATTTCACTGTAAATTTAACTGATTTAACTAATTAAACCTTAAACAACAAATTTTATTAATTCGGTCTCCAGCTAGTTCTATCACATTACTACATGTTAAATGAATTTGACATTATCTAATAAAATAAAATTAGCTCTAAAAACAACTAAAATTTGACAATCTAGGTTACACATTCTTAAAATAACTATAAAAATTGATAATCCAGATTACACTTTTTCATGCTTAAGTTTTTGCTATTAAGTCAGGACTCCTTAAGATTCTTATAACACTTAGTTTTACTAACAATAGAAAGTCGTGTATTTTTGTAACTCCAAACTTCACCAAAACTAGCTATGCACATAAAAATACAAGTGAAATACTCAAAACAGAGCACCCAGTAAATTCAATTACATTACGAAACAAACTACTTAACGAATCTCACCTATTACCCCAAACTTATTTATATCAGCCTTTCCTCAAACATGGTTAGAAACATTCATTTTTCTATTTTATAGTGCAAATAATCTAGCCTACCCTCTACGTATTTCTCGTATATAGCACACAATTTTATCAATTAATCAATTATCAAATTGAAATAAATTTTTCAAAAAATTTAAGTAGCCTACAATTACATCCAACATACCGATGATTTTTCGACAACTGTATAAATAATGTCGCAATAATAAAAAAATATCGAATTTATAGAGACCATTATTTAACAAAGCAATAATTGTGCCGGTATAAAAAATAATGGTTGGGGAGGGGGGTTTCATGTTTTAATGCGAAAAATAAAAGTTGTTCTGAAATAATGCAAAAGTAGTCCGATTTTGTATAGAATCTCTTATTTATCCTCTGTTGAGGTTTAATGCATTACATGAATGAGAAAGTCGTTATATTTCCACAATGAATTAACAAAACCACTATACACAATCTCTTAGTGTATAGCTCATTAACTCATACTCGAGGCTTCATATCCATATTTAACCAGCGTAATGCAATAGGACATTAATTCAAATCCCACTACTAGAGGTCTCCTATCTCTATTCAACATGCGTAAGTACACTAATTGCCCCAGTTCCAATGCATAGACTAATGGTCAATATTCCCTAGGCGCCCTTAATCAGATTAAAAAAATATCTCACATAAAGAGCATTAAGCATAATAGACAATTAAATTATAACTTCAATTATTCATGCACTAACAAATTGAGCATATGTCCCAACAGGTTCAAAATAAGTTCATCATACAAAGCCTAATCTAGAAAAGTTTAGCTACTCATAACAATACAAATAAATACCAAGAAATAAGATGAAGATTGCATATGAAAGTTCTTGAAGAACTGGTCTCCAATGGCTTCCAATTGCTCTAAAAACTACCCTCCTGGTGTTCTTTACCGTTACTTTTAGTCAAAATTCCAGAACCCTTGAAAAGATGCAAAAAAACTCCCATTTTTAGTTGTCAAAATAATTCAGAACGCGTCAAAATAGGCCCTGAAAAGGAACTATCGCGACGTGATATGCTTCATCTCGCGTGTGATGCTAACAATACATCCCTATCACGAGTGCGGTGCTACGCGTGATTATTTCAGTAGCTGAATTTTTTTCTCTTTTTTTCATTAGATTTTCACTAAGTCCTTATTTCTTCATACTTGATCATTTTTGCATATTCCTTTGGTCTTTATTCTTCAGTTTTGCACTGACAGAGTGTCATCAAAACTCTAAACTTGAATCGTTGCTTGCCTTAGAGTAACTTGCTTGTACTGCAAATTCCAAATAGAAAAACAAGTTAAAAAAATAACAATTGAACATCACCATATGAACTTTTCTTTACTTGACCATCATTCTAGCTTCCAAATGCAATTCGAAAAATTCAGAAAACATTTTCAATCTTTGACAACTACTCAACCTGTCTCTTATCTCACTGTGACTCACTTCATTGATACGATAGTCTTAAAGAGAATACACAACTGATCTTTCACAAACATGTGAAAGATGGATCTTTACTTCAAAATGAGAGAAGGACCCTAACTTGAATATAGAATCAACAAGTATGCCACAAAACTCTCTCAAGTGGAAAAGAATCAACACATTTCTTAACAATGTCGTGGGGTAGGAGATTTATATCACAACTTGAGATGACTAATGTCTAATATCCTTTTAAGAAAATGTTCTAAAGTGAAAAGTCAAATGGCAAAAGGTTTGGATTAGGTTTGTGCGTTTTAGTTTTTATGAAAAAGATTTGAATATGCTTAAGATGTCTTGAAGCTTTTATTAAGAAAAAGTTTTGAAAATTCAATGACCTAATGTCAAGGTTTTTTATGAAAAGATTTAAGTTTGAAAGAGGGAACCAAATAGTACATCATCTAAAGATAATTACCTAAGAGGGTCACAACCTAAAGTAATCAGTGTAAGGTTAACAATCTAAGGATATACAACCTAAAGTAATCAATCTAAAGGGACTCGAGCTAAAGAAAAACAATAATCATACAAGCAAGTAAAAGATGCAAAGAAGAAAAATGCATATGCATATGACAAAAAAGTCAACCATGAACTCTTCCCTTGAATTTAAGTATAAACAATAATGAAGATTTAGGAACCACAAATGAACATAAAATAATATAAGTATCATAATATCCAAGGAGTACAAAGCAAATCCTCAAGTATCAAAGTTAAGCTCATATACAAATAGTAACATGTGTGTAAAGCAAAGATCAAGGCATGTAATCAATATAAACTCACAAAGAAAAACATCTTAGACAAACTCAACACAATCCTAATCATGTACATCATGGAATCACCAAACCAAAGATCATCAATACATGTCAAGATCATTATCCACAACTAACAAGTCAAGTTATCCTAAATGAAAAACAATCCAAGGCATCACATAGACATATCTGTTGCACCCTAAAATTTGACCAACCGGTGCCACTTTCGGTTTATGCTTCGACGCATTTCGCATTCGCATTTGCATATTGCATATAACGCATTTCTTCAATCATGGTGATTTTATCGGGATTACAGCCTTGCTGTCGCTTTTCAGATATCTTAGACCGGTTCGGGTAATCGGAGTTTATTTTGAGAAGTTGCGCGCTTCCTGGGTGTTTTCAGTTCGCAGTGATTTTTGAGATTTTTGGTGTCCGGGTTACTGTTTGCTTCGATCTGGTCTCGCGCTCTCTTTTATGTTGGTTATTTGCCTTTGTTTGCATTTTTTAGGGTTTAATAGCCTTTTGTGGAATTTAAATAGGTTTTATAGATTTTTCAGAATTTAAATAGATTTTTTTAATATTTTTAATAGCTTTAAATTATTTTTAGAATTTTATAGAGTTTTTAATAGGTTTTAATAGTTTTTTTTAATAGTTTTAATAGAATATAATAGATTTTTCTTTTATTAGTTTTAAATAGAATTTTAATAGATTAGTAGAATAATAGTTAATAGATATTATAGGATTTAATAGTTTTAGATATGTTTTAATATAGGATTTAATAGTTTTTTATTAAATAGTATTGATTTTATTAGAGATTTAATAGGAATTTAGTAAAATTTTAAATAGAAGTTATTAGAGTTTTTATTTTTTAGTGGTTTAGAGATTAGTGGAATTGTTAGAGAATTATTAGAGTTTTTTTTCTATTGTCATTAGTCTAGTGATTAGCATAGATTAGATGTTAATTCCCTTTTAATAGAGTTTAATTAGGGTTTTAATCTTTTGGTTAGATTTTAATTAGAGTTTGTTAGAATTAATTAGATTAGATTAGCCTTAATTTTCGGATTAGTTAGTTGAGTATTAACTAGTTAATTAGGTTTAGTCTTTAATTAGTTTTTAATTAGGTTTAATCCATTTTTAATTCAGAATTTTTGGTCCAATTATTATCATTTTCGTGGGCCCAGAAGAGTTTTTTGGAGGCCCATTCCATTTCAGTCCATTTTTGTTCATTTTTTTGTCCAGAATTGCAGTGACATGTGTCACTATATAAGCCAGGCCACGCGTTCAGCTTCAAGGAGGCCACATCACATTTTCGCCAGCACTCTCTCACGCTTCCACCTCATCTCAGTCTCACTCTCTCTTTTCGCCAGCACACACACGTGTTGCGCATGCACTCCATCCCTTCTGCCACCTAGCTCACCACCTGCCCTCGCCGGAACTTCACCGGTTGCATGGCCGGCGACCATGCAACCACCGCAACCCCCAATCGTCGGCCACCGCCCCCAACCTCTTCCGGCAGCCCTAACTACCTCCAACCACCTCCGACCACCGTTCAACTCGCCGGAAAACCCTAAAATCCCAGAAAATTCGTATAATCACCATCCTTTCCGCTTGCACCTTCATCTTCTCCGTTCGAACCTTCATCAACCCCCAACCGGTTTTTTTTCCAGAATTCATCAACCTTCCCTCAATTTCCAGGGATTCGTTCAAGCTTGTCACCGATTCGTTCATCCTGTTTCCAGAAGATCTTCGAGATCTTCGTCCAACCTTCATGTGTTCTTCGCATATTTCCAGAAAACCTTCAAAGTTTGTACGAATCTTCATAGTTCTCCAAGCTCCGCACCAGAAAATCCATGGTGAATATCCATATCATCAAGAAATCGCCAAGAACTTCATGTGTTCTTCAATCGTTCTTCCTCCAGAAATTCAAGAACCGCATCTAATCTCCAGGTTTCATCAACACATCATCATCATCATCGATCTTCGAACTTTTTCCAGAGAGCTACCGCCGGAAACTTCAACCGATGTTCTACCTCTTCAAATCAGGTCTCGGATTCACCGTTTGTCAACATGCAAGAATCGTCCTCAGAACCCCAGAGATCTTCATACGTCACCAGAAACTTTCAAGATCCTCATCAGAACATCAGTTCTCCAGATCAAGAACCTTCATCCTCGTGAGTTCATCAACTGTCCAGAAATCTTCCAGATAAGAACTTTTTCAAACATCGTCATCCACGTCTTCAACGAGCAACCTCGTCATTTCCAGATGAATAATGTGAAAGATTTTTGTGAGAGTGGAGAGATTGAAGAAAGAGCTGATGAGGTTGAAATGTTTGGTGAAGGGATTGGACGAAGGATTGAGAATGAGGCTGAGAAAGGGTTGAGAGCGAGTCTCCGAGAGAGAGAGTTCGTGGAAACAGCGCGATGAACAGTGACACAAGGAGATTTAGGTTTTCTGAGAAGATGAATGGGAAGGTGGACTGGGTTGGATTGGGCCGGGCCCGTTTGTTTTCGTCCGTACAACCCCCCCCCCCCCCCCCCCCCCCCCCCCCGTTTTTGGACGTACACCCTCCGTTTCTGTTTTTTTTCTTTCTTTGCTGAACAATGGGCCAAGCCCAACGCCCTTCGCTAACCTCACCCCCGTTTCAATTTCTGCACCCCCCTTCTCCATTTTTTCTGGTTTGGCTGAAGTAATGGGCTGGGCCCTTAATGCTGCTTTGTTTATTATCCTGCAGATTGTACCCCCTGTAATAACTAGTGTACCCCCCCCCCCCCTCTTGTATTTTCCTTTTCTTTTTTTACTTTTTTTCATTTGATTAGTTTAAAAAAGAGAAAAGAATATTAAAAAAATATGAAGAAAAGAATATTGGAAAAATATTTTGAAAAAGAAATATGAAAAGAAATATGATAAGAAATGAGAAAAGAATATTGGAAAAAAAAGGAATATTGAAAAAGAATGAGAAAAAGAATATTGAAAAAAGAAGAAAAAAGAATGGAAGGAAAAAATAGTAAAAAGGAATATAAAAATATTACTTTGTAGATTCAATATTTTTTAGAATAGACAATTTTTTCATAGAGTTTATTTTACACCTTTTTAGAGGTAGTTTTAGAAGTCCATTTGTTAGGGGACTATTTTCCATTTAATTTTCCAGGATAGATGGATAGGATAGTATTTCCTAGGAGTTTATTTCTCGTATTCAATCATTGTAATCATTTTTTCAGAAGATTAATAAAACGAGATTTGAGCTGTGGTCCCGAAAGTAGCCGAACTACAGCTGCTCTGATTTCTCGTACCAGACGAGAATATGTAGGCATAGGATGCGATATCCTAGCAACTAACCTTTTATTCTCTCGCTGCTGTACGATCGAGACTTTCCCGCTGACGACTGATGTTATCCTTTTCTCTTGCCCGAGTGCATTTGAGACCAGACCGTAGCTTTAATTCCCATAGGGTCCCGTACCTGTAAACCAGTTTGATTTCTCACTGCTGTGTGAGAACACCCAGCCTAGCCGTAGTTAGCCTGAACTACGTAAGCTCTGATCTTCCATGCTGTGTGGAAGTACGTAGGCACAAGACGCGAGGTCTTGGCGAGCCAATTCCCTGTAGTTTCCCAAACTACGTTGACACTGACTTTCTCTCTTGAGAATACGTAGGCATAGAGTGCGACGCTCTATCGAGTCAATTCCCTTCCGTTTAGATTTAGCAGCCGTAGATAGATTATTTTTGCATCCTTTAGACAAACCAAGCAAGCGTGGATCCCGTCGAGTACGACGGACGTGAGGGGTGCTAATACCTTCCCCTTGCGTAACCGACTCCCGAATCCAGGTTTTGGTTGCAATGACCATACCTTTCCCGTTTTTTGCGAGGTTTACTTCGAGCGTTTCCTTTCCCTCCGTTGGGATAAATAATGCACGGTGGCGACTCTTCTGTCAGCCGGCGCCGATTTTCGCAGTAGCGACAGCTGGCGACTCTGCTGGGGACTGCGATAGTTCCCCATGCATGTGGGATCCAACGTCCCCTAAGAGAGTCAATCCTAGCGCTTGTTTGCTTGTCTTTTGGGTGTTTATTTTTTCATCGCTATTATCTATTGCTGTTGTGCTGGGGAGGGTGATACTTTGAGTGATAGCCGGACCTGGGCTGCTTGAGTATGCATTTAGACGTAGTTGTGGAGATTAGTGGGCGAACCTGTTTGCTGAGCAGGCAAGAGTTCCCCACGAAATTCATGCTTAGACGAGGTTCTCTCCGAGGTGCTTCTTTCCGATCCTGAGGATCTGAGGGGAGTCCAGACGTGAGGATTGTCGACTCTGGGGACCGATCAATTGGAAGTCAGCTAAGTGAGGCCTCTTCATGAGATGACGATGCCACTCCTTCTGGGAATCGTATCATTCCTCATGAAAGTCTGTGACGTTGATGACCGCATAGGATGCCGTGCCTTAGGTCCATACTCGTGAGTGGGGGTTTTTTTTTTTGCGCGAAACTTGACTTCCAGCCTACCCGCTATCTTGGCGTTCTCTTTTAGAGAGAACGTACTCCGTCAGCTGTGCAGCAGCATTTAGAGCGTGTTGTGGGGGCTGTGATCCCGTGTTTGTTGCATTGCATTGCATTTGCATAAGCATCTTTGCATCATATTGCATAGCATTTCTCCAGTTAGCCAGAGTTCTGATCCAGCCTTTGTTTCCTGAAGGTGAGTACCCGGAGTTTGGATTGAGCAACTGTTGATTGTCAGAAGACGACCAAGGGGTGGAACAGACTTGAGCAGATTTGAGAATCAAGCAGTGTAGTCAGTTAAAGGTAATTGATAGCTATGTTTGAAGGCAATTTCCAGTCTCCTAACACCTTGATAGGGTTTACTATGACGTCCAACCCTCGGTATGATTCTATGGAAGACTTCCCGCAAGCGAACAACGTTACTGCAGACCAAGTTGTGCAGCCTACTGCTGAGAATCGAGATCGACATGAGCAGTTTGTTGCCCGAAATGAACGTCCTCCTCCTGTTAACAATCAAGGTGCTGTTTTCCCTGAGAGGAATCCACGCAGAGATATCCCGGTAGCCAGGACTGTAAACTCAAGAGCCCTTGAAGGTGATAGAAGGCTCCGAGTATTGGAAGAAAGAATTAAAGCTTTGAAGGTCAAAGATGCTGTTAACCTGAATGCTGCAGACATGTGCTTGGTCCCTGGCTTGGTGTTGCCTTATAAGTTCAAAGTGTCGAAATTTGAAAAGTACGAAGGAGATAGCTGTCCGAAGCAACATTTGACGATGTTCTGTCGCAGAATGACTTCGTTTGTGCAAAATGACAAGCTGATGATCCATTGCTTTCAGTATAGTCTGACTGGGGCATCTTTGAGGTGGTATATGCACTTAGAGAGTAATCAGATTCGATCATGGGTGGATTTATCCAGAGCTTTCCTGAAGCAATACGATTACAACCTGGATATGGCTCCTAGTCTCGTACATCTGCAAGAATTATCTCGGGCGGAGAATGAATCATTCAGAGGGTATGTGCAAAGATGGAAAGAATTGGCTGCTAGTGTTCAACCACCGCTTCAGGAAAGAGAAATGGTTGACCTTTTCTTGGGTACTCTGAAAGGCCATTATTATGACAAATTGTTCGATTGTACAAGCTTTGTGGGCCTGATGAGAATGGGGGAGCTTGTTAAGAGAGGACTCAAGAGTGGAAAGCTTCGAGATGCTCCTTATATCCCAGTTGATAAGAATGAGTCAGTTGTCAGTTCTCAAGAAGAGTGGGAAGAAGGAAATGACGTCGTCTCAGAATCTCTAGCATCTCAGGATCGGTTTTCAGACACTTCAAGTCAACGGTCATCCTGTCGTCGATCACGTCAGCACGCCCAACGGAGACCAAGGAAACCTGAAAGGCAGTTTACTCAGCTACCGGTGTCGTACAGTCAGTTGTTGCCAGATCTGGTCAGAAGTGGATTGATGGTGCCGAAAGAGACTAATCCAATGATTCCACCATATCCTCCAGGTTTTTATGCCAGCGTCCGCTGTGAGTACCATGTCGGGGCACAGGGACATTCAACAAATGATTGTAAGGTGCTTAGAAGCCAGGTTCAGGATCTGTTAGACTCTAACCGGATTTTCATCGCGCCCCAGGGTTTTGTTCAGATTAACGATTCTCCGTCATCCAGTTGTGTGGGTTCGTCAGTTAATATCATGGAAGACTCCACGGGAAGTGTGTGTTCTGAAGAATGTCAAACGGAGAGTTCAGTTGAATATGGGAGAAGTTTCTAGAGGTTTCTGTGCCGAGTGTCGTATCTGTTTTCTCTGCCTAACCCGTTTAGCTTTTGTGCATTATTGTTTGCTGACCATCACCAGGATTGTTGGCTGGGGTCATCGTATTCGTACTCATTTGTGCTTATGTGTTGCTTTTGTTGGTTGTACATGTGTGGGAGGTGTTCGTCTGGGTGCTTATAGCTTGAGTTTCTCTTTGTCTTGTCTTGAATATGCGTTTGCTTTCTGCATTGCATTATCATTTTACAGGTACATCAGAACCGTGGGTCTTATTTCCTCATCGTCCAGTTTGTTGCAGGAATTCCTTCAGAGATATGGAACAGAATCAGGCTGAATTGATTGAAGTCCGAAGCCATCTGGGGCAGATGATGAGAGACATGCAAGAGATGCGTCTGGAGCAGAAGATCCTCAAAGAGGAAAATAGTCAGCTGAAGACCCAAATGAGCTTGATCATGGAGGTAGTCAAGAATGTGCTTAGGAAAGGGGATGATTAGCTATTTGAAGCCACAGTGAAAAAGCTTGTACCACCTGTGCCTGTGGAACCTGAGCAACAACAACAAAGGATACATCCGGCTCAACAGAGGATTCAGGAGGGGAGGCCAAAAAGGGTATTTGAGGCGCCACCTTCAACGTATGCTGGGCTCTTTCAGACTTTATTTAGGTTTAAAATGGTTGAAAAAAGAACAATGGAATCGCCCAAGGGAACGATGCCGCCTTATGGGTATGATACCAGTAAGCAATGTGAGTTTCATTCTGGGGCACTCGGACACGACATCAAGGGTTGTCATGCTTTTAAGCACAATGTTCAAGACCTGATTGACTCCCAAGATATTGAATTTACACCAAGCGGTGTAGCTGTGCGTACTGGTCATATCCCAATTGATGCTAAGATGATGGATGTTTCTAAAGCTGCAGTAGGTCAGAAACGTATCCTGGACTCCATGGTGTCAGAATCTCCATGCCCACAACTGTTGCCTATTCCTGGGGTAGATCTGAGAAAGAAAATGGCTAAGCATAAGGAGTGCCTTAATCAGTACGGTGGAAGTCAAGAAACCGATGTTGTATTTGCTACGAAGGTTGTTCAACAGTCAACCCGATACCAGCGACGACAACAACGATCTCAATAGCAGCAGAGGCAACAACATCCCAATCAGCGAAGAGCTCAAAATCAGAGGCCGGTGAGGGTATTTAATGTGCCTCCGATGCCATATGCCGAACTTCTTCAAGTGTTGCTACGATTACAGTTGGTTGAGAAGAGGAAGTTAGCCCCGCTGACAGGTACGCCTCTGGCAGGGTATAATATCAATGAGCACTGTGATTTCCATTCAGGAGCACCGGGGCACAACATTGAAGATTGTCTGGCCTTCAAGCACAAGGTGCAGGACCTACTCGATAGTACAGCTATCAACTTCGGGCAGGAAGGGCCCAAAATCATCTGAATGAGGAGGAGGGGCTCTATAATTTGGTTGGGTCGCTGAAAGCAGATCAGGACAATATCGAGTGGCCTCTAATAACTGATTGTGAAGATGGCTGGTTCAGCAGCAGGACAGATGTGAAAGCCCGGTTCTCGGAAGCTGGCATTTCTTTGTTTTATCTTGTCATTTCTTTACGTTTGTAGTTTCTTTCCTGTTTAAATTGCAACCTTGTTCGTAAAACTTGTTGTTTTCATTCAATTGATGATAATGAAATAAATATGCATGTTTTGATTAAATCCAGTCGTGTTCACTAATTGTTTTTACAAATGTCCAATGCTTGGTTAAAAAGGATCTGAGGAGGATGACGAAAATGAACGACATGCAACTTCCGATATTGTATGCTTTTGAAATAAAACCTGCTGATGATGTACAGGCATTGTTTCAAATCCCTAAACACCGGTGATATAAGGAAGATAATCCCTTGTCAACCCCTTTGAGCCTAGTAGTAGGAGTTCTTTCTGAAAACGAAAAACCCTTCATCTTTAACCTGGGGCAGGGTAGGTGTTAGCTAATTTGGCAGAGCGTTCAAGTTGCAAAAGGAGTGTCCGTTCGAGGATCAATCACACCTCTAGAGGTCGTGCCTAAAAAACCACAATGGTTAAATCAAGAGTGAGACAGTCACATTATTCTCCAAAGAGTCAGACAACCAGTGTCACACGACTTGTTCGGAAAAAGAGAAAGCAAAAAGAATCAAAAGCCCGCTAAGTCAAAACTTCAAAAAATGACTTAGGCAAAAATGAGGGCATCCCGCTGGACTTTAAAAATCAAAAGAAACCCAAAGAGTCAGTCCAGGCAAAAGTTAGGGATATGAAAAGAAAAGAGATGAAAGGATGACAAAAGAAAAATCCTCGGACAAATACGAGTCGTGTGACCCTAAGTGTCAAAGAAGAAGAGTGAGTAACTGTCACTCCAAAAACTCATGGTTTCTCGAACTATCACTCCTATCTTTCAGCCTCTGAGAGGTGAGCGCTAAGGTCGAATTAGCTAAACGTAGGATGGAAGAACATCAAGGAGAATGGGTGGGTTAAAATAAACTTTGAGCCTTTATCCTTTCCTTCAAAACCGTGAACCTGACCAAGTTATAACCTTCAAAAGTCCTAATTGAAGCAGGTTGTTTCGAAAGCATACTTCGGTAAAGATTGCGTCGAAACTGACTCCTAAAAGGGTTCCTCTTACCATGTTGGTACTGATGTTGATATTCTTGATAAATAATTTGTGCATTATATGCCATAAACTGTTTTTCCTTTTCCCAGTGAACAGATTGGATGTCAAAGCTGTCATATGCGTTGCATTAGTATATCTTTCATGCATAACAACTTGTTTTACTCGCGAGTAAGCGCTTGACAGCAGGAAAGTTTTCTACAATGGAAGGTATGGTCAGGATAGAATACAGAACGCCCGAATGCTCCGCAAGCCAGGGCAAGCTACATCCAGTGATCCCCAGTCAGGTCAGCCTTTCGAAGTCAGTTATCCTGGGGCAATCAGGTTGAGATTCGGTAAATATCTCGTAGTCAGGGGCTCTACTCTGAAACAGATAATCAGGGGCAAAGTCACTGCAGTCAGGGGCAGGCCATCTTAAGAGCGCAGAAGTTATTCTTTATTCGAGAAGCATCTGATGTGAAGTATCTCTCCGAAGTTCACAATGCTGGGGCATTTCATATCAGACCATCAGGGTACAGATTTTCAGATTTCCTTTTGAGGAGCATCACCACAGAGGTCCCGCAGGCTGGGGCATACCAGAAGCGAAGGGATTGTTCTTCTCCGTATCATCAGAGTTATTCAGAGCTATTCGAGCAGATTCAGCCAATTTTCGAGTGCGAGACGAATGTCGGGAAGTTGTGTTACTATCCTTTGACTCTTCAACCAGAAAACTGTGTATTCAGACAGAATGTTTTCCAGTGTCAGTTGTACCTGACCTATCACAGATAACCTAAAAGCCCAAATCCATGTTGGCGATCACTGTGAGGCCCATCCGTGTTGGCGCATCAGTTTCCAAATCCAACCTTCGTCAGTACGCAGGAAGACTCCGTCTATTTTCTCCAGCAAAGTCCAATTTTTCATTGGCACGGGTAAGCTATCCCCAGAGAAGTCCAATCATATTTGGCACATCTGCTATTCCCCAGCAGAGTTGATTTCACTCTTCCAGCATTTATTTTGCTGGAATAATTCTGTGATATCTAGTTTATCCCCAGCGGAGTTGGCTTCGTCTTCAGCATTTATTTTGCTGAAGTGGTTTTCTGTACCCGACTTTCTCCAGCAGCCCGAGCCTGCATTAGCATAGTGCATATATCATCATATTTGCATTTCATTTTCAAGATGCGTAGCATTTCCATCCTAAATGGAGCATTACGCCATAGAAAGATTCAAACATATGCATATGCATACGAAGTATAAGCCAGGCTTTCTATCAGCCTCATATGGCGTGTGAATTACTCTGTGATCAGTTCAGGGGCATTCATCCAGCAGCAATGTTCAGACAATTCAGCAGTTTATTCGTATTCCAGATCATACAACAGTTATGCTTTGATCAATTAGTCATCTGGTATCGACATAATATTCTTCCCGTCTATTCATATTGACGATGTGTTTCTCCAATAAGTGGATTTCTCCGTCTATCATTAGACGTCTTGAGTTCGAATATGGCTTTCTTCCCGTCTATCATTAGACGATGTGAAGTTTCGGGTGATTTTTTTCCAGTGGGGTTTCAAGATGGGGTTTCTCTAGCAAGTGGTGTTCTTTCCGTCTATCAGTAGACGATGTGAAGTTTCAGGTGATTTTTCAGCGGGTTTCTTATCGTCAGATCATACGGATGGTGTGTTTCCCAGCGAGTCTTCTCCGGCTATCTTTGGATGTTGAGAGGTTTCAAAGCGAGTTTTCGGGTAGTGGTTTTCTTTCTGTTTATTGGATGAGATGACATTTCAAGAGGGATTTTCTGACCGTCAATCCTTATTGATGTCGAGGCTCTTTGAAGAATGTTCGGTTTTCCTGATTGTCGATTCTTATTCACGACATGGCTCTTTGAAGGTGGTTTTCTTCCCGTCGGTCCTTACTGAAGATGTGGCCCCTTTAAGGATATTGCTCTTCCCATCAATTCCCGTAGACGAAAGGATTCTGAAATTTGAGGGATGGTGTTGAAGTGCGTATGGGTGTCTTTCCGTCTATCTTTAGACGATGTGAGTATGGATTATGGGTGTCTTTCCGTCTATCCTTAGACGATGTGAGTATGGATTTTAGGTGTCTTTCCGTCTATCCTTAGACGATGTGAGTATTGATTTTTTCCTTCGGGATGGGTGTCTTTCCGTCTATCCTTAGACGATGTGAGTATTGAATTTTTCCTTCGGGATGGGTGTCTTTCCGTCTATCCTTAGACGATGTGAGTATGGATTTTGGGTGTCTTTCCGTCTATCCTTAGACGATGTGAGTATGGATTGTGGGTGTCTTTCCGTCTATCCTTAGACGATGTGAGTATTGAATTTTTCCTTGGATTTTGGGTGTCTTTCCGTCTATCCTTAGACGATGTGAGTATGGATTATGGGTGTCTTTCCGTCTATCCTTAGACGATGTGAGTATGGATTGTGGGTGTCTTTCCGTCTATCCTTAGACGATGTGAGTATTGAATTTTTCCTTGGATTTTGGGTGTCTTTCCGTCTATCCTTAGACGATGTGAGTATGGATCAGGGTGTCTTTCCGTCTATCCTTAGACCATGTGAGTATGGATTAAGGGTGTCTTTCTGTCTATCTTTAGACGATGTGAGTATTGATGGTGTTCCTTCGGAATGGGTGTCTTTCCGTCTCTCCTTAGACGATGTGAGTATTGATTTTTTTCCTTCGGGATGGGTGTCTTTCCGTCTATCCTTAGACGATGTGAGTATTGATTTTTCCTTCGGGATGGGTGTCTTTCCGTCTATCCTTAGACGATGTGAGTATTGAATTTTTCCTTCGGGATCAGGGTGTCTCTCCGTCTATCCTTAGACGATGTGAGTATTGATTGTTTCCTTCGGGATGGGTGTCTTTCCGTCTATCCATAGACGATGTGAGTATGGATTAAGGGTGTCTTTCCGTCTATCTTTAGACGATGTGAGTATTGATGGTGTTCCTTCGGGATGGGTGTCTTTCCGTCTATCCTTAGACGATGTGAGTATGGATTAAGGGTGTCTTTCCGTCTATCCTTAGACGATGTGAGTATTGATTTTTCCTTCGGGAGGGGTGTCTTTCCGTCTATCCTTAGACGATGTGAGTATTGAAGTTTTCCTTCGGGATGGGTGTCTTTCCGTCTATCTTTAGACGATGTGAGTATGGAATTTGGGTGTCTTCCCGTCTATCTTTAGACGATGTGAGTATATTTCTCTTCCTGTCTATCAGTAAGCAATGTGAGAGGATCAGGTGTTGTTACAACCCTCGGGTTTGTTATCTGTGGTATCACGCGGGTAACTGGCGTTAAAATCAGGAGTTCTTTACCAGATGATTGATCAGTTTGTTACCGTGACGACTGGGTTCGGTTCAGGATTTTATTCCCCAAGCAGTTTTACAGTATATTCTCACGGTTGGCAAATTTTCGGGCTTATTTGGTATTCAACCGTCTCGTACCTCCGAATGTTTGAAGGCTGCGCGCTCTTCAACCCTTCAGGTCCAAGCCGCTTGAATAGGGGCAGCTGTTGCACCCTAAAATTTGACCAACCAGTGCCACTTTCGGTTTATGCTTCGACGCATTTCGCATTTGCATTTGCATATTGCATATAGCGCATTTCTTCAATCATGGTGATTTTATCGGGATTACAGCCTTGCTGTCGCTTTTTAGATATCTCAGACCGGTTCGGGTAATCAGAGTTTATTTTGAGAAGTCGCGCGCTTCCTGGGTGTTTTCAGTTCGCAGTGATTTTTGAGATTTTTGGTGTCCGGGTTACTGTTTGCTTCGATCTGGTCTCGCGCTCTCTTTTATGTTGGTTATTTGCCTTTGTTTGCATTTTTTAGGGTGTAATAGTCTTTTGTGGATTTTAAATAGGTTTTATAGATTTTTCAGAATTTAAATAGATTTTTTTAATATTTTTAATAGCTTTAAATCATTTTTAGAATTTTATAGAGTTTTTAATAGGTTTTAATAGTTTTTTTTAATAGTTTTAATAGAATATAATAGATTTTTCTTTTATTAGTTTTAAATAGAATTTTAATAGATTAGTAGAATAATAGTTAATAGATATTATAGGATTTAATAGTTTTAGATATGTTTTAATATAGGATTTAATAGTTTTTTATTAAATAGTATAGATTTTATTAGAGATTTAATAGGAATTTAGTAAAATTTTAAATAGAAGTTATTAGAGTTTTTATTTTTCAGTGGTTTAGAGATTAGTGGAATTGTTAGAGAATTATTAAAGTTTTTTTTCTATTGTCATTAGTCTAGTGATTAGCATAGATTAGATGTTAATTCCCTTTTAATAGAGTTTAATTAGGGTTTTAATCTTTTGGTTAGATTTTAATTAGAGTTTGTTAGAATTAATTAGATTAGATTAGCCTTAATTTTCGGATTAGTTAGTTGAGTATTAACTAGTTAATTAGGTTTAGTCTTTAATTAGTTTTTAATTAGGTTTAATCCATTTTTAATTCAGAATTTTTGGTCCAATTATTATCATTTTCGTGGGCCCAGAAGAGTTTTTTGGAGGCCCATTCCATTTCAGTCCATTTTTGTTCATTTTTTTGTCCAGAATTGCAGTGACATGTGTCACTATATAAGTCAGGCCACGCGTTCAGCTTCAAGGAGGCCACATCACATTTTCGCCAGCACTCTCTCACGCTTCCACCTCATCTCAGTCTCACTCTCTCTTTTCGCCAGCACACACACGTGTTGCGCATGCACTCCATCCCTTCTGCCACCTAGCTCACCACCTGCCCTCGCCGGAACTTCACCGGTTGCATGGCCGGCGACCATGCAACCACCGCAACCCGCAATCGTCGGCCACCGCCCCCAACCTCTTCCGGCAGCCCTAACTACCTCCAACCACCGTTCAACTCGCCGGAAAACCCTTAAATCCCAGAAAATTCGTATAATCACCATCCTTTCCGCTTGCACCTTCATCTTCTCCGTTCGAACCTTCATCAACCCCCAACCGGTTTTTTTTCCATAATTCATCAACCTTCCCTCAATTTCCAGGGATTCGTTCAAGCTTGTCACCGATTCGTTCATCCTGTTTCCAGAAGATCTTCGAGATCTTCGTCCAACCTTCATGTGTTCTTCGCATATTTCCAGAAAACCTTCAAAGTTTGTACGAATCTTCATAGTTCTCCAAGCTCCGCACCAGAAAATCCATGGTGAATATCCAGATCATCAAGAAATCGCCAAGAACTTCATGTGTTCTTCAATCGTTCTTCCTCCAGAAATTCAAGAACCGCATCTAATCTCCAGGTTTCATCAACACATCATCATCATCATCGATCTTCGAACTTTTCCAGAGAGCTACCGCCGGAAACTTCAACCGATGTTCTACCTCTTCAAATCAGGTCTCGGATTCACCGTTTGTCAACATGCAAGAATCGTCCTCAGAACCCCAGAGATCTTCATACGTCACCAGAAACTTTCAAGATCCTCATCAGAACATCAGTTCTCCAGATCAAGAACCTTCATCCTCGTGAGTTCATCAACTGTCCAGAAATCTTCCAGATAAGAACTTCTTCAAACATCGTCATCCACGTCTTCAACGAGCAACCTCGTCATTTCCAGATGAATAAGGTGAAAGATTTTTGTGAGAGTGGAGAGATTGAAGAAAGAGCTGATGAGGTTGAAATGTTTGGTGAAGGGATTGGACGAAGGATTGAGAATGAGGCTGAGAAAGGGTTGAGAGCGAGTCTCCGAGAGAGAGAGTTCGTGGAAACAGCGCGATGAACAGTGACACAAGGAGATTTAGGTTTTCTGAGAAGATGAATGGGAAGGTGGACTGGGTTGGATTGGGCCGGGCCCGTTTGTTTTCGTCCGTACAACCCCCCCCCCCCCCCCCCCCCCCCCCCCCCCCCCCGTTTTTGGACGTACACCCTCCGTTTCTGTTTTTTTTCTTTCTTTGCTGAACAATGGGCCAAGCCCAACGCCCTTCGCTAACCTCACCCCCGTTTCAATTTCTGCACCCCCCTTCTCCATTTTTTCTGGTTTGGCTGAAGTAATGGGCTGGGCCCTTAATGCTGCTTTGTTTATTATCCTGCAGATTGTACCCCCTGTAATAACTAGTGTACCCCCCCCCCCCCTCTTGTATTTTCCTTTTCTTTTTTTACTTTTTTTCATTTGATTAGTTTAAAAAAGAGAAAAGAATATTAAAAAAATATGAAGAAAAGAATATTGGAAAAATATTTTGAAAAAGAAATATGAAAAGAAATATGAAAAGAAATGAGAAAAGAATATTGGAAAAAAAAGGAATATTGAAAAAGAATATTGAAAAAGAATGAGAAAAAGAATATTGAAAAAAGAAGAAAAAAGAATGGAAGGAAAAAATAGTAAAAAGGAATATAAAAATATTACTTTGTAGATTCAATATTTTTTAGAATAGACAATTTTTTCATAGAGTTTATTGTACACCTTTTTAGAGGTAGTTTTAGAAGTCCATTTGTTAGGGGACTATTTTCCATTTAATTTTCCAGGATAGATGGATAGGATAGTATTTCCTAGGAGTTTATTTCTCGTATTCAATCATTGTAATCATTTTTTTAGAAGATTAATAAAACGAGATTTAAGTTGTGGTCCCGAAAGTAGCCGAACTACAGCTGCTCTGATTTCTCGTACCAGACGAGAATATGTAGGCATAGGATGCGATATCCTAGCGAGCACACTAACAACTAACCTTTTGTTCTCTCGCTGCTGTGCGATCGAGACTTTCCCGCTGACGACTGATGTTATCCTTTTCTCTTGCCCGAGTGCATTTGAGACCAGACCGTAGCTTTAATTCCCATAGGGTCCCATACCTGTAAACCAGTTTGATTTCTCACTGCTGTGTGAGAACACCCAACCTAGCCGTAGTTAGCCTGAACTACGTAAGCTCTGATCTTCCATGCTGTGTGGAAGTACGTAGGCACAAGACGCGAGGTCTTGGCGAGCCAATTCCCTGTAGTTTCTCGAACTACGTTGACTCTGACTTTCTCTCTTGAGAATATGTAGGCATAGAGTGCGACGCTCTATCGAGTCAATTCCCTTCCGTTTAGATTTAGCAGCCGTAGATAGATTATTTTTGCATCCTTTAGACAAACCAAGCAAGCGTGGATCCCGTCGAGTACGACGGACGTGAGGGGTGCTAATACCTTCCCCTTGCGTAACCGACTCCCGAATCCAGGTTTTGGTTGCGATGACCATACCTTTCCCGTTTTTTGCGAAGTTTACTTCGAGCGTTTCCTTTCCCTCCGTTGGGATAAATAACGCACGGTGGCGACTCTTCTGTCAGTCGGCGCCGATTTTTGCAGTAGCGACAATATCCTCATTAAGTATCAGATTTAAGGCATAGTCAAGAAAAGGTAAACAACCATCACATGGAAAGCATAAAAACATTCGTACTTCAAGAATCAACTTATAGGTCAAAAGTAATAATCGAAGTGTAGCATAATCATTAAATTCATCACATAACATGGTGAAACATCATGGTATTAGTAAGGAATTAATCAAGGAAAATCATCAAAAACTAACATTATCAATTAATCAAAGCATCAAGAATTAATCGAGGAAAACAAGCCCAAAACATGGAAGCAAACAAGTCATAAAATAGAATCGGGCAACAAAAGAATTATTAATCAATTTTAATAAAACAAAAAGAAAAAACATGAAATAAATAAAGTAAGACGATTATGAACATGGAGTTTGACATCTCTTCATTTTTTTACAAGCTCAAAACAATATAGAAAAAAATTCAATACTCTCGTCTCTCTCGCTCTCAGAATCGAACCCCATTAAACACACATAGCAATGACATTAAACACACATAACAATCAAATAAAATATTAACTCAAGAATCTTCTCAACATAGAGAACGAGCACACTGACACAAGATAACCAACCCCATTAAGCAATCCAAACATAAACTACTTAATCTAAATTGAAAATAAAAATGAAAGTAAAAGAAAGTTTAAGAAATAAAATTACCCAAAAAGTCGAGCCTTCCTCTTCTTCTCCTACTTCACGCTCGCGTGTGTTCATGTATTCGTCTCTTTCAAACGAAAAAAGGAGATGGTAGTGGTGCTCGGTTTTCAGGCAAAGATTGCAGCGGTTTCAATCGACGGAGTTACGAAGTAGTGTCTATTAGAAGTAATTCATATTTAATTAGTTGTACTATTTTCTTAGCCCCTAAGTTTGTTAGAGGGTATTTTAGTATTTTATCTTATTCTAGTAACCCTAGTTTTAGCTTATAAATAGGGTTGCAATCATTGTTATTTGTAGAGTGTGTAGCCGTCATTCTTAATAGAATATTTCACTTTTCATCATTTATTCTACCTTTGCACCAACAGTGTCGAAGGAGCGTCGTTTAGTGGAGGAGTGTTGGATTGAAGTGGTTATGTGTAGTGAGGTAGTGTGTAGAGGGAGTGAGATTATTGTGGTGTTATGTTCATGGAAGATTTTGTTGGTTTGCAAGGTGGTAGTTGTCGCTACTGCGAAAATCGGCGCCGGCTGAACAGAAGAGTCGCCACCGTGCGTTATTTATCCCACGGGAGGGAAAGGAAACGCTCAGAGTAAACCTCGCACAACACGGGAAAGGTATGGTCGTCGCAACCAAAACCTGGATTCGGGAGTCGGTTACGCAAGGGGAAGGTATTAGCACCCCTCACGTCCGTCGTACTCGACGGGATCCACGCTTGTTTTCGGGTATGGATTGTTATTCTATCTAAACTAAAGGTCAGGGGTTAAAAGAAAATAAAGTGAAAATAAAATGACTCGGCAAAGTATCGCACTTTATGCCTACGTATTCCCGTCTGGAACGAGAAATCAGAGTCAACGTAGTTCGCCTACCTACGGGAAAGGAGGGGAAGGTTGCTCGCTAGGATATCGCATCCTATGCCTACGTACTTCCACACAGCATGGAAGATCAGAGCAAACGTAGTTCGGGCTACGCACGACACAAGTCTGTCCTCGATTGATTTTATTCCTTCTGAAAAGGGTTTTTTGATTAGCAGTCCCGGCGGAAAAAAATGACGCTTTGATGAGTTCACATTCTTTTACGAAAGAAGTGTCTTTTATTGTGTTTGAAATCTTTACGTGTTTTTCTGTTTGTTTTGAGAAAGAAAGAGACAGAACTCTAACCTACGGTTGCGAAGGGAAACAAACTAACCTAATGTTATCATGCATGGGTTAAGACCTAGTGTCTATCATGCTCCTCTCTTGCACAGAGAGAAACAGAGATCCTAAGGGATAGGCAGAAACAGAAACAAAACCAGATATATACAGTAAAACAGTAAAATGCATGGATGCAACAGTACAAGCGAGGCAAGGGAGTCCTACTCGACCTCGAACCTAGAAAACAATAGGCAAAAGTGAACAGGCTTCACTTTCAACCCAGTAGGGTAAACAGCAAACAATACAGTCCAGAAAACCAATCAATACATCAGCAAATGAAATACAACAGCAAAAGAAACAGCATCAGCAGCTCTGACTCCACATCTGACTTCAAGTAATCTCCATTCAGCTACAGGCTTCATCAAGCATCAATCTCCATCTTCATGGCCTTCAGGCAAGGGCTTTGATCATCAGTCTTCTATAAGCAATGGCTTTTCTTCAAGTCTCAGGCTCCAGGATGAACATCAGTCAACCAGATGAAGTGAGTGAATGTTAGACAGTTAATTACCTACCAAGGGTGGTTCATCAACTGTTAACATTAAACTGAAGGTTTCCTCTCAAAAGTTCTATCTTTCAAATATATTCACTGATCCTTCCAAAGGAAAGAGGTGGATATTTGAAAGAGACTTTGAATCATTGAGAAAGGATGGATACAGACAAGGCAATCCATGTTTGAGAAACAAGCTTTCTAATCTAGAGCTCTGCCTAGCTCCTAAACCCTAGTCTCCTCAGCAGCTGCTAGCAAGAACCTCCTCTCCAACTCTGGCAGTTGATCTTCAATCTCTGAATCTCCAATGGCTTCATCTTCACCAGTCTCCAGCTCTCCCAAATCCCCAGACAATCCCAATACCCAAGCAAGCAAGCAATAATCCCCAGAGGGCACACCACACCAGACAATCAGATATACAGACAGTATTAATAGCAGTAGGGGAATCCTAGCTTTTTCTAAGGGGTCTAATAACTACCCATAGCCCCTATAGTCCCATAACTAATCTATTCAAACCCTAAGTCCTAAGGGAAATGAAATCAAACTCCTAAGTCATCACCTAAAACCCTAGTTTTATCCATGATGTTCAAACCTATTTTAATCACCTAAAATTAATTCCTAAAAATGGGAACTAAAATATTTGTACAAGATCAACATCTCATCTAAACACCCTAAAAAGAATGAACAAAAAATAATAAAGCATGTAATAGAACAAAAATTATTAAAATGATGCATGAAATGAATCTATTTAACATGACATTTATTTAGAAAATATGAAAAAAATATGAAATGAAAATAAAAATGCAATTTTATTTTTCTATAATTTTCTAGACATTTTAATGAAAAAGATGTAAAAAGAATGAATTAAAATGCATTTTCTATGAATTTATTATGAATTTTCAAAGTTGGTGAAAAATTAAAATGGAATTAAAAATTAAATTGAATTAAAATGAGGGAGGGGGGTTAGAATAGCAGATACGCCCAGTTATAAATCCATTGGGCCAGCAAACAGGGGGGTGCGCATATCATTATGAATAAGGCCCAGCACTAGTTCAGAAATAATGAAAAAATAAAAAGGCGCAGGGGGTGAGAAAAGAAACAAAACCACGTTGAAAATCAAAATGGGCTTAAAACTGGGGGTGGGGATAACAATATCAACTCAGGCCCGCCCGTTTCAATTAATGAAACGGCGCGTTTTGGCCAACTCACTTCCCTCCAAAATCAGATCAAATAAGAGCCATCCGATCACTCTCTTAGTCAAAGGTCTCACACGCATTGAAGGGTCCAGATTACGTCTTCCTCAATGGATCAACTGAAACCTAGGGTTTCACCATGAATGCTCATGCACGAGCAAACTTCAACTCCTCTGCTCTCACTCTACAGGCCATGAAATGCCACGCCATAAACATGAAATATGCTCAGAATTCTTCCCTCTACAATTCTATGGCACTAGATTGATTTGAAACTCACTAGAACTCTCAACCCGATCGAAGCAAAATCTGGTCACCATGAAATTACTCTGAGATGCACCATCACAATTCTCCATCAAACTTGCACTAATCTAATCTACAACTAATGGTTATCATTCTGATCTATCAAGCTAACATTCTAATGCATTCTACTACAAGTTCTACCTCCTAACAGTTTCTACCACCTGCTAACAATGGTCTCTATTCAGTCTCAAATTCATCCTAATTACTCTACTAACCACCTAGATCATATCTAAACTAACAACAACATGCTAAACCAACTAGATCAAGCTGTGTGAGTGAAAACGTACCTGGTGCAAAAGCTTGAAGACAGCTATGGAAACTTGTGGATCTGAAGCTTTTGAGACTTGGATCTTGATCCACAAACTCAGTACTCAATTCTGTATGCAACACTTGAGTGAGATTTGGCTTGAATTGTGCTATCCACTTGCAACTTCAATTTTGATGTTGATGATGGAAGTGCTCGAAAATGGATGATTCACACTTGATTCTTGATTGAATTATGATCCAGGATGATGATTGAATAAGATTGAATTGATGTGGATGAGAATTGGTGAAGGTTTTGTGAGATTGAAGTGAAATTGCCAAGAGAAAAGAATGAGAAAATTTGTGAAATTCTTGGTGCAAATGAGGCCAACCCTTGATCAATCCTCATTTCATGCTTATATAGACCTCATATGAACATTCTAGATCCATCTTACACATTCCCTTGCCTTCCAACTTTGATCCATTTTTGCTATGTTTCTTAAAAGGCAAGTAACCATGGATAACTTTCTTTTTTCCTTCTAAACTCAAAAAAGTGTTTGAACCATTGTTTTTAGAATTGCTTTTCCATTCAAAATCATATATTGGAAGTCTCCATTTGGACTTAGAAATCTCCCAAACCATTTTTCACTTTGAATTTCTTTGAATTATAAGCCATTTTAGTTCAACTTTTGACCAATTATGCAATTTCATGTTATGAGCTTTTCCAACAATTTGTGACCTTCTTTCTAGACTTAAAATCCCATTTGGAGCAAGTTTTATGTTGTAAGTTTTTCCATTTGAGGCCTCCTTGTATGAGTTTTGGGTATAGGTTAAAATGACCTGTAATTCACAAATGCCCAAAATACCCTTTGCTTGCCAAGACCATAAGTTGAGTTCCACACATCATATGAAGGCATGCTATACCATTCTAGAAAGCTAAGACAATGAGGAACAATTCTTATGTTGACCAAGAATTCATTTGAAATCTCCTTGAGGGGTAAAAATTGCTTGGAAGTCAAGTCACTTTCACAGACAAAAATTCAGATACCTCAGATGACCTGTAACTTGCAAGGACCATAACTTGAGTTCTATAAACCTCCTTGATGTCTTCCACCACTCAAATTAAAGGTCTTGAGATCCTCTACAAGTTTCATGTTGGCCAAGAAGCCATTTGAAGCTAGCATTTTGACTTATCTTGCTTGGAAGTTTGACCTAAACTAGGGGATTTTACACAGAAACCCTAATTTAGTAACTCCTCTTCTCCTTGATTTCTCTTGAATTCTCCTTGGCATATCTCCATATCCTTCTTTATATATCCAATGATGAACCCCACATCTCTCCAATAGACTTGAATGCCTCTTTAAATCAGTCAATTGACCTAGGGTTGACCTAGGGTTGACCCAGATGAAACCCTAGTTGATTGTCTTCAACTGTAGCTCTTGTGCTCTCATCAATGACTTGTCTCCTTCTCCAAATGACTTTCTAAGTCTCTCATAATGTCTAGGTACTCTCCATGCCTTCACTTCACAGCTCACAATCCTCTGGTTGACCCTCAGATACCCTCAGCTAGGAGATGGACTCAAGGCTTGATCTGCTGAACTCTTTGCTTCCAAATTCTTTCCTGATGACTTGAATGATATTGAATTGGGATAATAACCTCTTGATAGGCTTCTAGAGATGAAAATAATGATTGGTCCCCTGTTGAATGACTTGCTATGCTTATGCTATGCAGATGGTTAGTCTATGTACATGACTCTACATGCAAATGCTAATGATATTGAAACATAAACCAAGTGAATGAGGTTGAGCAAATTTTAGGGTGCAACAGCTGCCCCTATTCAAGCGACTTGGACCCGATTGGGTGAAGAGCCCGTAGCCTTCAGACATTCGCGGTACGAGACGGTTGAATACTAGTGAAACCAGAAATTTGCCAACCGCAGAAATAAACTGCGCTCCTGCTTGAGGAACGACATTCGTCAGCTGAATCTGACTGTTACAGCAACCCACTGATCTCGCGCGACCGTGCTGGGGATTGTCTTCATCGTTCTGAAAAAGATTCTGGCATAACAGACTGCTTGCTCGTCCACGTTAGGACTCCGTCTGTCATCAATACGAAGAAATCTCGACTAAAACCTGTCCACGTTAGGACTCCACTTGCTGTTAACCCAGAAAAACCTCGGCAACTCCGCTGGGGATAATTCGTCCGCATTTCCATGAACTGAATCGTCCACGTTAGGAATAAAACTCTTCCACGTTAGGAATCACATCCGTCCACGTTAGGAATAACATCGTCCACGTTAGGAATCTTTTCTTCTGTATCTGTCCGCGTCAGGACTAACTCTTTCATCTTTCCACGTCAGGAAGTAATCTTCTTTCCACATTAGGAATAACTTCTTTGATCTGTCCGCGTCAGGACTAAACTCTTCCACGTTAGGAATGCACTTTTTCTTTCCACGTCAGGAATCAATCTTGATATGTCCGCGTCAGGACTAAACTTTTCCACGTAAGGAATAAACTCGTCTTTCCACGTAAGGAAACCATTTTTCTTCCCCGTAAGGGATGCTCTTGATATGTCCACGTAAGGACTCTAATCTTTTCCACGTTAGGAATCAAACCCTTTCTTGATGTGTCCGCGTAAGGAATAAACTGTTCCATGTCAGGAAACACCTTCTCTTTCCACGTCAGGAATCAACATTTTTCCACGTAAGGAATGCCATCTTAATCTGTCCACGTAAGGATTTCACTCTTTCCGCATTAGGAATCACCTCTTTTGATATGCCCGCGTAAGGACTACATCGTCCACGTTAGGACCCACTTCTCCACGTTAGGAATAATGATTTCTTTGATTTGTCCACGTCAGGACACTGATCTCGTCTTGATTTGTCCACGTTAGGACTCAGGCGTCTTCGACCTGCTGAGGAAATAAGACTTGTCCACGTAAGGACCCACATGCTGGTCTGATCTGTCCACGTCAGGACCCCTGATTTGCCAATACAACGAAAGATAACTGCTGAGAGGAACTGGTCCACGTCAGGACACCAACACAAAGAGTAATCACTTTTGTCAACGTCACGACCTCCCATTCTGCTAATTTCGAAAAAAAAACCGAATCTATCCACGTTAGGACTAACACAACTCACTGATCCGGGGAAATAAACCTGTCCACGTTAGGACACCCACTTCTGAAGAAATCCCGTCAATATAGGAATAAACCGTCCACGTCAGGACTTAGCTCTCCACTGATCCTCACCCACAAACTCCTTAGCACTGACGTAACAGCGACTTTGAGATGAACTCTACTGGGGATGTCTGGAAACCAAACTATCGGACGCCTGCTCTGATAACCGGCGGTGGCCTCTGAAATTCTGATTCATGGAAACCCTTTTAATGTTGACGTAACAACAACTTTGCAGGAAACAATCCGCTGATCGGACTAGAGAACTTCAACAAAAAACTCTGGCGGGGACATAAGTAACTCTGCTTGGGGACAAAGAGAAACTTATCCTACTGACTCTGGTGGGGGAATACTGCCAAAGCTGACATTTTCATTGAATATCTCATGCCGAGATCTTGAGTATTTGGTAGTTCATTTGAGCAAGAGCTCTCTCCACCTGAACTGCTAAAGTACAGGAATTGCTTCAGCAAAATAAATGCTGGAAGGATAATGCCGACTCCGCCGGGGATAGCCAGATGCTACAGAATTATTCCAGCAAAATAAATGCTGGAAGGGTGAAGTCGACCCTGCTGGGAAATTGGGAACTCAAACCACACCCTATTGAGGTAACCCCCTGCTGGGGAATAGCAGATGTGCATAGTTCGATCGGACTTTCTGCTGGAACGTGAACTGATATCACCAGTATCTCCGACAAAATAAATGACAGGACCCACCATCAACTCTGCTTTGGAGAGTCTTGATCTTCGAGTTCCACTGGAAGGAATGAAAACACTTGCAAAGAGAATTCCGCTGGGGATGGGATGATTCTCTTGGGGAAAATTAACTGACTCCGCTGGGGGCGAGTGCATGACCCTGCGGGGAGAGGTGAACCTGTCTGAAATACAGCCTTATGATCTTGGAATCACCAAACTCTGCTGAGGACGAATAACTTTCTGGAGCACGTCCTTTGGATAAGCTTCGACTAGCTGGGAAATTCTATCCTTCTTCAGGAAGAACATGCATGACCTGCGTGGGGATCAAGTCTTTCGTTATCGCAATCTTTTGATCACCCTCCTCGTACGGTTATGGAACCTGCAACAACACAAACAAGACACGACAAGCCTATGCAATCAAATCAATTCAGGTTAGTGACGTTACACTCAGTTAATTCAAAGCTTTAGCAATTGTTGGCAAGGGCCAGTGATGTTATACTCATGCTAGCTTCAATAAACTTAGGCGTTTTATCATGCACAAAACAGTAAAGAACAGGCATCAAGCACTGAATAACACATTTTCATTGATCGGGCCCCTGAATGGGCGGAGTTTTTGTACACGGGATGTAACTCCTGAAAAGAGGAAGCTACGCAAAGCAAATACATAAGTATGCACAAGAAGCATGAATATTTTGACAAATTAAATTTTGTACACATGTCGGCAACGGGATGCAGATGAACACCACGAACTGATCCTCCCATGACTCGTCCGACTCTAATACTTTCCCGGTATCCCCACTTCTGAAGAGATTGTATCCGATAACTAACTCCCCAAATGTATTCTCCCGCATCGATGCTCATTGCAATATCAAATTCGGACCGCAGTCATTTGCTTTTCAAATCCCTAACTTTTGCGCGAACCGCCCTTTACGGGTTTTCAGTCCACCGGGATACCCTTTTTTGCCGAAGTCGCCCAGTGTAGGTTTTCAACTTCGTGGGTGTACATTTTTTTCAGTTTTATCCCTAACTTTTGCCCGAACCTTTTATTCTGTTTTTGGTTCGCCAGGATGCCCCATTTTTGCCTGGACTCTCTTTTTCTGTCCAGCGGGTCTATTTTAAGCAAAGTATTTTTTAACTGCGTCCGAATTCACAGGTGACGCAAAGTCTTCTCCGTCCATGGTGGACAACAACAACGCTCCTCCTGAAAAGACCTTACTGACAACGTATGGCCCTTCGTAGTTGGGGGTCCACTTGCCCCTGTGATCTGCTTGCGGCGGGAGAATCCTTTTCAGCACAAGGTCGCCCGTCTGAAAGCTTCGCGGAAGTATCTTCTTGTCATACGCTTTCTTCATTCGTCTTTGGTACAAACGACCGTATGCCAGAGAAGCTAGCCTCTTCTCATCCATCAAACTCAATTGGTTCAATCTATTCGTTACCCATTCTGCCTCGTCCAGCTGAACGTCTCGCAATACCCTCAGAGAAGGGATCTCAACTTCCAATGGTAATACCGCTTCCATTCCGTATACCAACGAGAACGGAGTTGCCCCGGTTGATGTGCGTACCGTCGTACGATAACCGTGCAAAGCAAAAGGTAGCATCTCGTGCCAATCCTTATAAGTCACCACCATTTTCTGGACAATCTTCTTGATATTTTTATTGGCCGCTTCAACAGCGCCATTCATCTTGGGTCGGTAAGGGGAGGAGTTGTGATGTTCGATCTTGTAATTCTGACAGAGCTCCTTCATCATTTTGTTGTTCAGATTTGAACCATTATCCGTGATTATCCGCTCGGGAATCCCATATCGGCAAATGATATCTCTCTTGATGAATCTAGCCACCACTTGCTTCGTTACATTCGCGTAAGACGCCGCTTCCACCCACTTAGTGAAATAATCGATCGCTACTAGGATGAACCGATGCCCGTTAGAAGCCGTCGGCTCAATCTTTCCAATCATATCGATTCCCCACATCGAGAATGGCCATGGAGATGACATCACATTCAGAGGACTTGGAGGTACGTGTATCTTGTCAGCATAGATTTGGCACTTGTGGCACTTCCTCGCGAACTTGAAACAATCAGTTTCCATCGTCAGCCAAAAGTAACCTGCCCTCAGCAGCTTTCTCGTCATAGCGTGCCCACCAGCATGCGTACCAAAGGCACCTTCGTGAATTTCCTCCATGAGAAGCTTTGCCTCTTTCTCATCTACACAACGCAACAACACCAAATCGTGGTTTCTTCTGTATAAGATGCCATCCGGGTTCAAATAGAAATTGCCCGCTAATCTCCTGAGAGTCTTCTGATCCTGACTGGATGCCCCAGCCGGATACTCTTTATTCTTCAGGAAATTAAGGATATCGAAATACCACGGTTTGTCATCAGATGCTTCATCAATAGCAAATACATAAGCTGGTCTGTCCAACCGAGAGATAGTGATTTGGGGAGCTTCGTTCCAGAAGTTGACCTTGTACATGGAAGACAAAGTGGCAAGGGCGTCAGCCATTTGATTTTCTGCCCGCGGTACGTGGTGCAATTCAACCTTGTCGAAGAAAGGCAGCAATCTCCTTGCATAATTCATATAATGTATCAAATTGGGCTGACGTGTTTCCCATTCCCCTTTGATCTGATTCACCACCAGAGCTGAGTCTCCGTATACGTCTAGATGTTTGATTCGCAAATCAATGGCTTCTTCAAGCCCCATTATACAAGCTTCGTATTCGGCCTCATTATTGGTAACGGCAAAGGTCAATCGGGCAGTAAACGGGATGTGCGACCCGTGCGGCGTCGTGATGATTGCCCCTATTCCGCTACCGTAAGCATTCACAGCTCCATCAAAAATCATTTTCCACTGGGAACCTAACTCTGGCCCCTCGTCTGGCAACGGTTCCTCACAATCCTTCATCTTTAAGTACATGATATCCTCGTCAGGAAAATCAAACCTCATCGATTGATACTCTTCAATAGGCTGCTCCGCCAGATATTCAGACAGCACACTCCCCTTTATAGCCTTTTGCGAGACGTATTGAATGTCATATTCAGTCAAGACCATCTGCCAACGGGCAATTCTACCTGACAACGCCTGCTTTTCGAATATATATTTGATTGGATCCATCTTCGAGATGAGCATGGTTGTATGATTCAGCATGTACTGCCTCAAACGCTTGGCGGCCCAGGCTAGCGCGCAACAAGTTTTCTCCAGCATTGAGTACCGAGATTCACAGTCTGTAAATTTCTTACTCAGGTAATAGATCGCATGCTCTTTTCTCCCTGTCTCGTCGTGTTGACCGAGAACACAACCCATGCTTCCCTCAAGAACCGTCAAATACATGATCAAGGGTCTCCCTGCCACCGGGGGTATCAAAATAGGAGGCTCCTGCAGATACTTCTTTATTTTATCGAACGCCTTTTGACAATTTTCGTTCCACGTTACAGCTTGATCTTTCTTCAACAGCTTGAATAATGGTTCACACGTGGCCGTTAGGTGAGATATGAACCGGGCAATGTAGTTCAATCTCCCTAAAAACCCGCGCACCTCTTTCTCTGTTTTAGGCGTCGGCATTTCTTGAATCGCTTTTATTTTAGCAGGATCGACCTCTATTCCTCTTTCGCTTACGATAAACCCCAGCAGTTTACCCGATCTCACCCCGAAGGTGCATTTATTAGGGTTCAGCCTCAGCCTGAACTTCCTAAGTCTTTTAAACAACTTCAACAGATTCACCAGATGCTCTTCCTCCGTCTGGGATTTGGCAATCATATCGTCAACATAAACTTCGATCTCTTTATGCATCATGTCATGAAAGAGAGTCGTCATCGCACGCTGATATGTTGCCCCAGCATTCTTCAAACCAAAGGGCATCACTTTATAGCAAAATGTTCCCCAAGGCGTTATGAAAGTAGTCTTCTCCATATCCTCTGGCGCCATTTTAATCTGATTATAGCCTGAAAAGCCATCCATGAAGGAGAATACGGAGTACTGAGCAGTATTATCGACTAACACGTCAATGTGAGGAAGTGGAAAATCGTCTTTTGGGCTTGCTTTATTCAAATCTCTATAATCCACGCACATCCGAACCTTGCCATCTTTCTTTGGCACTGGTACGATGTTGGCAACCCATGAGGGATATTTCGTCACAGCCAGGAAACCAGCGTCCCACTGTTTCTGAACCTCCTCTTTGATCTTCATTGCCATATCTGGTCGAGTTCTGCGAAGCTTTTGTTTGACCGGCGGGCAATCTTCTTTCAGTGGCAGGCGATGCACAACCATATCTGTATCGAGCCCCGGCATATCTTCGTATGACCAAGCGAATACATCATTATACTCTTGGAGCATTTCAACCAGTCTTCGCTTGACCTCACTCTGCAGTGCAGCTCCGATACGAATATTTTTCTCAACCCCTTCCGACCCCAAATTGATAATTTCGATGACCTCGTCGTGAGGCAGAATGGCTCTTTCCTCTTGCTTTACTAACCAAGACAGTTCTTCAGGAACGTCGTTATCTTCGACAACCTCTTCTTCGGTCTGGAATACCGGGTGCTCAAAGTCGGGACGAGTCATAGGTGGCTCAAGGATGTCATCTGAAAATGTTATCCTGCAAAAGGAATGGTTAAGTGCTTCAAAATGTGTATAAAGCGAATAACCACGCTGCCATTTTATTGAAAAAAAATACAAAACAAGAAAGACAGGGATTACAGTATTTGCACATGAAAAAACGCCATTTATTTAATGATTAACACGCAATGTTTATAACAACACAGCCCTAAGCAAATCCTGATGCCCCGGGCAAGACATCAGATTATTCAACAATTAATAAAGCAAAGCATTACTGTTTAAAAGTCACAGGAACAAGCTCCTGAATAGACCAGTTGCACAGTCCTTGTCCTGGCGTGCTTGGCTGGATCCAGGCATCCATATCACAGTCGCTGTCTCCTTCATCGGACTCTGAAGCAGCATTGACAGTTTCATGACATACTCCACTGGCAGAGATGGTGATTGACTTTCTGAAATGGGGGGCCCCCACGGAAGGAGTTGATGAAGACGGTCGGTACCCCAGTCCGAACCGGTCCATTTTCACAGGAATGTCCAGCACTTTGCCCCAGCCTTTGGCTTCTCCTGCTTCCACTAGCGCTTGAGCTTCTTTATACGATGAGACAGCTATCTCTGGCACTTTGCTCGGCCCGGGACCTTTGTCCTTGATGCGCACACCTTCGAATGCCTGGTATGGCGTCTCGTGGATCTCCCCGTCGACTTCCACATATTTAAACGAAGATAGATGGCTGACCAGGATGTCTTCTTCTCCGCACACGGTGACTACGCTGTCTCCGACCATATACTTTAACTTCTGATGCAGGGTAGACGTGACTGCCCCTGCCCCGTGAATCCAGGGTCTTCCAAGCAAGCAGCTATACGCAGGCTGTATATCCATGATATAAAACTCCGTTGCAAACACTTCCGGCCCCACTTGCAGAGGCAAGGTAATCGATCCGAAGACTGTTCTCCGCGTGCCGTCGAACGCTCTGACTACCAAATCGCTGGGTGTACACAAAATCCCTCGAACATCCAGCTTCATCATCGCCTTCTTAGGCAGCACATTCAAAGATGATCCGGTGTCAACCAATACGTGCGACATTACTGACCCTCTACACTCAACAGATACGTGTAATGCCATATTATGATCCCTCCCTTTCGGAGTCAAGTCGAAATCGGTAAAGCCCAGACTGTGGCCAGCATTCACATGTGCCAATACTCCTTCTAGCTGATTTACGGAGACGTCCTGGGGTACAAAAGAAGTGTCCAGGACTTTCAACAAAGCGTTCCTGTGAGCTTCCGAACACAACAGCAAAGACAGGATAGATATTTTGGACGGTGTCTGCTGCAGATGCTCCACAATTTTATAATCACTTTTCCGAATTAAGTGCATGAATTCTTCCACATCTTTCGATGCTGCTTCTTTTTCATTTGCTTGTACCGGAACATTCTCAACCGCTTTCCCTTTTCCTTTCACTATCCTTTCAGCCTCCACTTCAGGAGATATAAAGATCCTGCCACTCCTCGTCATGCCTCCTGAGCCAACAACATTATCCACAATCTCCACTGGCTGCTTGTTAACATCGATCTTTATCCCGTCACAATACACCTCTAACCCATATGACCATGGGACTGCTTTCGTGTTCTCATACGGGATCGGCCCGGCTTTAGTTATGGTGATCGGTGGTCGCTGAGCTGGTGCTGCAATAGTGATCGTCTTCCGCGGAATCGTTACCGTGGCCACATCACTCTGATCATCCACTACTGCCCCTGCAGGCTCCTCAGTTGCCGTTCGATCAAACTGCAATATACCATCATCAATTAAGGCCTGAATGCCTTTCTTCAAATCCTCACACCCCCCAGCTAGGGTCCAACAGTCTAAGCAGTACTCGTTACATCCTGGGTAGACACCTCCTTGTAACAGTCGGCTCTTTATTTCGCTCAGCGGCGTCTTCAAATCCTCCACATTCATAATCAGATTCAACCCTTCCTCGGTCAGAATGGCGTTCGCCCCATGATTAGGCATGGGTTTCTGGACTATATTCGGACCTGCCGTTCCGAAATTGATAGTCTTGTTGTCTAAGAGATCCTGCACAACGTGCTTAAAAGCATGACAACCTTCTATATCGTGGCCCGGGGCCCCAGAATGAAACTCACAGTGCCTATTTGCATCGTAGCCGAACGGGGGAGTTCCCGTTATCGGCGCCAGGGTTCTTTTCTCTACCAGATTCAATCCCAACAATGTCTGCAATAAATCAGCATAGGTAGAGGGAGGTTTCTCAAACACTCTTCTCGGCTTACTACCCTGGAATCTTCGCTGAGCTTGCTGTGCCCCCTGCTGAGGCTGCTGCTGCTGTGGCATTGGTTGCTGCTGAACCGGTTGTTGTTGCTGGATTGGTTGTTGTTGATAGGGGATAGTAACACTCGACACTTGCTGCGGCTGACGATATTGATTTCTTCCCCTGCCTCGGCCTCGGCCTCGGCCTCCAAATACCGCACTAGCTTCGCCCTGACGGCGCCCACCATAAGCTTTCCTATTACTGCCAGATGCAGCTGATTCCTCGACTTGGAACTTTCCTTGCTTGATGTTCCGTTCAATCTTTTCCCCCATCAGAATCAGGTCTGAAAAACTAGCCAGAGACGTATGAAACAGCATATCATGAAACAACCCTGTGAAGGTGCCAACAAACATATCATTCATTTCCTTATCGTCCACAGGAGGACGGACCCTGGCAGCCATATCGCGCCACCTTTGCGCGTACTCTTTAAAACTCTCCCCCTTCTTCTGCGAAAGCCCGGCCAACTGGACCCGATTGGGTGCCAGGTCGCTGTTATATTTGTAATGGGCTACAAATGCCTCCGCCAATTGCTTCCAAGTCTTGATATCAGTTGGCTCCAACCCCATGTGCCACTCTAAGGAAGGGCCCGATAGACTATCCTGAAAGAAATGCATTAGCATTCTTTCATCAGTGGAGTATGCAGACATCTTTCTGTAATAAGCTCGTACATGCACTTTCGGACATGTGTCTCCTTTGTACTTGTCGAACGCAGGAGCTTTGAATTTAATTGGCACCCTCAAGCCAGGTACCAAGCCCATAGTTGCCATGTCCAATCCCACAGCACTTTGGTTTAGGACTCCCTTCATTTGCTCTTCCAGCATCCTAATCTTTTGGGAATCATCCATTGGCCCTTCAAGACCTCCTCCGGAGAAGGCATCCTCCTGCTGATCCTCTTGCCACAGCCCATTTCCAGCCCCGTACCCATCGTACGCATTATTACGTCCAGCTCTGATCTGATTCACTCCCGGACCTCGGCCTCTGTTGCCGTACCCTTGAACACCTCCAGCAGGACCGCAAGCCATAAATCCAGTACCATTTCCGTTTCCAAAGCCTCCGTAACCCTGATTGACCATTCCATAACCATCTTGCCCAAAGCCTTGAGCATTAAAGCCATACTTGCCAGTGTTGTCGAACCCCTGATCGTTGAATCCGAACCCAGTATTGACAAAGCCATTGCCTCCTAGATTATCTCCCAGATTGACATCACCCAGCCCAACATTATGGACAGCAGTCTCATTCCCCACTCCGACGTTACCATTCACAGCAGCGGTAGCGTTATTGACGTTAGCAGCAGTCACATTGATCACGGGCGGAGCCACTGGCGTGGGAGTGCCGTCTCCATGAGCAGTATCAACCCGGACAGACTGATGATCTTCGTTACCATGACCAGCGTTGCGAGCCAACAGAGGCTGGACCATGGCCTGCAAATTCTCTTGCCCTTTTGCTATAGCCTCCATGGTCTGCATGAAGAGGGCGAGCTTCTCGCGCACATCCTGCATTTCGTTCTGGATTTGGTCCATGATTTTCCGACAGTTGGAGCGTGTAGAATAGCGGTGCGGATGTTGATCTGGAATCCTGTTAAGTACCTGGTACAGAGCAGGAAATAAGACACCATTCAAAGATTACCTGTAATGCAATATGTATATGAATGCAATGCAATGTGTCTGTGCATTAGGGAAGTTCATTCCCCCAATTCTAGTGCGAAGGTGCCGGTGCAGTGACAGTGCTGACAATAGGAATATCGGAGCTGAATCATATAAAGCCTCATATATTGCAGAGAGAATCAATAAGCCCAGGGCACAATATCACTGAGAATACAAAGAAGGCATGACCTCAACCAACAATCCTGGTGATGGTCAGCACTATGCAAATAAAGCATACAAGCTACTACATGAAATGATCAAATCCTCCCAAAAGTCTGGTACTCCTCTATCAACTTCTTGGTCTCCGGATGACTTGGTCGATCAAGCAGCCCTTCAACAAGCTGGTTTCTCCTCTTAAGGACACGGCGTACGTCTTCAGCAGTTTCTTCCCATGTTGCTTCTCCGAAGCAATCTTCTAACTTTCTCTTCTGAGACACTGCTTCATCTCTGGATTTGATTGCCTTGTTCAGTGCATGCTGGACACTATACCGGGTCATCACTTCTTCCTCACACTTCTTGATGCTAGACTTCAACTTCTCTTCGAGGTCGGAAATTTGCTGCTTCAGCTTATCTTCCCTCTTCTTGTTGTTAGTGAGTGTAGCATTCCAAGTCTTATTGCAAGAGGATATCTCTTGGTGTGCTGCGTCTAGCGCCTTCTTTTTGGCTTCCAGCATGTCATGGGAACTTCTGAACTCTTGCCCCAGACGTTCACGCTTTTTCTTTTCTTCGGTCAACTCAACCCCTAACCTGTTTACTAGCTCGATCTGTTGCTGGAAAGCTTATACGGCCTTGTTTTTCTCACTGCGTGCCTGGGCTAACTCTTGCTCTAACCCTTCGTTGACCTTCATCAAGGCTTCTTTCTCCCTCACAACCTGTTCATAGACTTCTCTAGAAACAGTAGTCGGCTCTGCTACCGGAGCGGGAACAAGAATTGGTGCATCTGGAAACGGCATCTTCAACTGACTAGCCCTCTCCTGAATCCAAACTCTATAAGGTGCATAGGCCTGACAGTCATTCTTACCTAACAACGGCTTCCCTCTTCGGTTAATACGTGTCCAGGCATGTTGCAGCTTGGCTAATAACTCCCCCTTCACGTCTCCGGTGAAGTACAGAGATTCCCGTACTTCTTCCTCCTGAGGCGGATTCTTCAGCGCATAACCGAACTGGCGAATGAATAGAGAAGGGTTGTAATTGATACACCCTTTTCTTCCTATCAGCGGTACATTAGGGTACCCAGAACAACTGAAGATGAGCTCAGATCCCAACAGGTCTCGATCAAACCATACAACGTCTTCGGAAGATAGCCTCATCAGGCGTTCTGACCAACTGGCTGAGGTTGCATTGTCCACAAATGGTCCCTTCATGGGAAGGTGACTCTTGAACCACATATTCAACAGAGGAGTGCAGCAGTAAACAACTTTCCCTCTTCGGTTCTCATTCTTATAGTGCAGTGAGTGGTAGAAATCTCCGATCAACGTTGGCACTGGGTTGCCTGCAGCAAACAGATAGAAAGCATCCAAATCCACAAAGTTGGGCAAGTTAGGAAACAGCACGATTCCATAAATGCATAGAGCCAGAATAGCATTGAAAATCACCCAACAACCGTTCTTGGCGTATTCTCGAGCTTTGACAACTAAGAAATCCAGAGAGAAACCTGACACCCCAAGCCAAGAAGTCAATAACAGATCTGCAGCGTTCATATGCAAGGCTTTGGCTAAGTCCTCCAACTTGGGCTCAGCAGCAGAGTGGATGAAGGGAACTTTGTTCTGCACGGGAAGCTCAGTAAACTCCACATACTCCTCAATGGTAGGTCCTAGAATGAAGTCGGCAAAAGTAAAGCATCTCAATGCAGGGTCATAGAACTGCATCAAGGTGTATAGCCCGCTCATCTCATCAGCAGTGGGCTTACAGACTAATCTCAGTAATCTCCCATGGCTCATTCTAAAGCTTCTCCTAACCTCCTCATCAGCGAGAGATATCAGACCAAGTAAAGAAGTAATATCGGGTGAAGGCAGCTTATACGCAACTGTTTTCCTCAATCCAGCCATAATCAATACTCAGAAGTCTGGGCACTAGAACTAGGGAAATGCAAATGCACCTGCAGCACAGACACACGTTAGTGAAATGCAAATGGTAATGGATATGCAAGCAATGCAATGCAAGTATCATGCAACAGGGACCAAAGCTGCAGCTGAATAGCCTAAACCCAATCAAGAAAGGTCTCAGATAGACCATCCAGAAGTCATCAATCCTGGTCTCAGATAGACCTAACACAAAGCTCCAATACTGGTCTCTGACAGACCTCAAACCATAACTCCAACTGGTCTCTGATAGACCTCAAATCATATCTCCAATTGGTCTCTGACAGACCTCATAACATATCTCCAAATGGTCTCTGACAGACCTCATAACATATCTCCAAATGGTCTCTGACAGACCTCATAACACATTTCCGAATGGTCTCTGATAGACCTCAGAACACATCTCCAAATGGTCTATGACAGACCTCAGAACACATCTCCAAATGGTCTCTGACAGACCTCATAACTCTCCATAAATACCCAGGTTCTCTGATCAAGAAATAACCGGTGGTCTGAAGGTCTGGTTACCTGCATAACCCCGAATCCCCTCACAGGTGGGTGGCCCTATAACTGGCGCAAGGTACGGCATCCTATGCGGTCGTTGGCGTCACAGACTTTCAGGGTTGATGATACGATTCCCAGAAGGAGTGGCATCATCAATCCCTGAAGAGGCCTCACTTAGCCAACTTCCAAATGATCGGTTCCCGGAGTCGACAATTCAGCTGACCAACAACCCCTTCGACCCAAAGGGTAGAAAAAGAAGCCAACCAGAAGAACCTCGTCCGAGTGTAGATTTCATGAGACACTAATGCAAGCAAAGCCGGCACGCGCCCACTACTTTCTACGCTAATTCTAGGTGCACTCAAGCCCAGGTCCGGCTTCTCTCAATATCAGAACACCCGTCACACCCCAAATACAGCAATAATAATCAATATATATATAATGCTGAAAAGAAAGGTCAGAAATATAAATCCATACAAAATCCTCGACGGGAAAACAAACGCTAGGATTGACTCTCTCAAGGGACGTTGGATCCCAAATGCATAAGAACTATCGCAGTCCTTAGCAGCCAGGGGACGTTGGATCCCCAGCAGAGTCGCCAGCTGTCGCTACTGCGAAAATCGGCGCCGACTGAACAGAAGAGTCGCCACCGTGCGTTATTTATCCCACGGGAGGGAAAGGAAACGCTCAGAGTAAACCTCGCACAACACGGGAAAGGTATGGTCGTCGCAACCAAAACCTGGATTCGGGAGTCGGTTACGCAAGGGGAAGGTATTAGCACCCCTCACGTCCGTCGTACTCGACGGGATCCACGCTTGTTTTCGGGTATGGATTGTTATTCTATCTAAACTAAAGGTCAGGGGTTAAAAGAAAATAAAGTGAAAATAAAATGACTCGGCAAAGTATCGCACTTTATGCCTACGTATTCCCGTCTGGAACGAGAAATCAGAGTCAACGTAGTTCGCCTACCTACGGGAAAGGAGGGGAAGGTTGCTCGCTAGGATATCGCATCCTATGCCTACGTACTTCCACACAGCATGGAAGATCAGAGCAAACGTAGTTCGGGCTACGCACGACACAAGTCTGTCCTCGATTGATTTTATTCCTTCTGAAAAGGGTTTTTTGATTAGCAGTCCCGGCGGACAAAAATGACGCTTTGATGAGTTCACATTCTTTTACGAAAGAAGTGTCTTTTATTGTGTTTGAAATCTTTACGTGTTTTTCTGTTTGTTTTGAGAAAGAAAGAGACAGAACTCTAACCTACGGTTGCGAAGGGAAACAAACTAACCTAATGTTATCATGCATGGGTTAAGACCTAGTGTCTATCATGCTCCTCTCTTGCACAGAGAGAAACAGAGATCCTAAGGGATAGGCAGAAACAGAAACAAAACCAGATATATACAGTAAAACAGTAAAATGCATGGATGCAACAGTACAAGCGAGGCAAGGGAGTCCTACTCGACCTCGAACCTAGAAAACAATAGGCAAAAGTGAACAGGCTTCACTTTCAACCCAGTAGGGTAAACAGCAAACAATACAGTCCAGAAAACCAATCAATACATCAGCAAAAGAAACAGCATCAGCAGCTCTGACTCCACATCTGACTTCAAGTAATCTCCATTCAGCTACAGGCTTCATCAAGCATCAATCTCCATCTTCATGGCCTTCAGGCAAGGGCTTTGATCATCAGTCTTCTATAAGCAATGGCTTTTCTTCAAGTCTCAGGCTCCAGGATGAACATCAGTCAACCAGATGAAGTGAGTGAATGTTAGACAGTTAATTACCTACCAAGGGTGGTTCATCAACTGTTAACATTAAACTGAAGGTTTCCTCTCAAAAGTTCTATCTTTCAAATATATTCACTGATCCTTCCAAAGGAAAGAGGTGGATATTTGAAAGAGACTTTGAATCATTGAGAAAGGATGGATACAGACAAGGCAATCCATGTTTGAGAAACAAGCTTTCTAATCTAGAGCTCTGCCTAGCTCCTAAACCCTAGTCTCCTCAGCAGCTGCTAGCAAGAACCTCCTCTCCAACTCTGGCAGTTGATCTTCAATCTCTGAATCTCCAATGGCTTCATCTTCACCAGTCTCCAGCTCTCCCAAATCCCCAGACAATCCCAATACCCAAGCAAGCAAGCAATAATCCCCAGAGGGCACACCACACCAGACAATCAGATATACAGACAGTATTAATAGCAGTAGGGGAATCCTAGCTTTTTCTAAGGGGTCTAATAACTACCCATAGCCCCTATAGTCCCATAACTAATCTATTCAAACCCTAAGTCCTAAGGGAAATGAAATCAAACTCCTAAGTCATCACCTAAAACCCTAGTTTTATCCATGATGTTCAAACCTATTTTAATCACCTAAAATTAATTCCTAAAAATGGGAACTAAAATATTTCTACAAGATCAACATCTCATCTAAACACCCTAAAAAGAATGAACAAAAAATAATAAAGCATGTAATAGAACAAAAATTATTAAAATGATGCATGAAATGAATCTATTTAACATGACATTTATTTAGAAAATATGAAAAAAATATGAAATGAAAATAAAAATGCAATTTTATTTTTCTATAATTTTCTAGACATTTTAATGAAAAAGATGTAAAAAGAATGAATTAAAATGCATTTTCTATGAATTTATTATGAATTTTCAAAGTTGGTGAAAAATTAAAATGGAATTAAAAATTAAATTGAATTAAAATGAGGGAGGGGGGTTAGAATAGCAGATACGCCCAGTTATAAATCCATTGGGCCAGCAAACAGGGGGGTGCGCATATCATTATGAATAAGGCCCAGCACTAGTTCAGAAATAATGAAAAAATAAAAAGGCGCAGGGGGTGAGAAAAGAAACAAAACCACGTTGAAAATCAAAATGGGCTTAAAACTGGGGGTGGGGATAACAATATCAACTCAGGCCCGCCCGTTTCAATTAATGAAACGGCGCGTTTTGGCCAACTCACTTCCCTCCAAAATCAGATCAAATAAGAGCCATCCGATCACTCTCTTAGTCAAAGGTCTCACACGCATTGAAGGGTCCAGATTACGTCTTCCTCAATGGATCAACTGAAACCTAGGGTTTCACCATGAATGCTCATGCACGAGCAAACTTCAACTCCTCTGCTCTCACTCTACAGGCCATGAAATGCCACGCCATAAACATGAAATATGCTCAGAATTCTTCCCTCTACAATTCTATGGCACTAGATTGATTTGAAACTCACTAGAACTCTCAACCCGATCGAAGCAAAATCTGGTCACCATGAAATTACTCTGAGATGCACCATCACAATTCTCCATCAAACTTGCACTAATCTAATCTACAACTAATGGTTATCATTCTGATCTATCAAGCTAACATTCTAATGCATTCTACTACAAGTTCTACCTCCTAACAGTTTCTACCACCTGCTAACAATGGTCTCTATTCAGTCTCAAATTCATCCTAATTACTCTACTAACCACCTAGATCATATCTAAACTAACAACAACATGCTAAACCAACTAGATCAAGCTGTGTGAGTGAAAACGTACCTGGTGCAAAAGCTTGAAGACAGCTATGGAAACTTGTGGATCTGAAGCTTTTGAGACTTGGATCTTGATCCACAAACTCAGTACTCAATTCTGTATGCAACACTTGAGTGAGATTTGGCTTGAATTGTGCTATCCACTTGCAACTTCAATTTTGATGTTGATGATGGAAGTGCTCGAAAATGGATGATTCACACTTGATTCTTGATTGAATTATGATCCAGGATGATGATTGAATAAGATTGAATTGATGTGGATGAGAATTGGTGAAGGTTTTGTGAGATTGAAGTGAAATTGCCAAGAGAAAAGAATGAGAAAATTTGTGAAATTCTTGGTGCAAATGAGGCCAACCCTTGATCAATCCTCATTTCATGCGTATATAGACCTCATATGAACATTCTAGATCCATCTTACACATTCCCTTGCCTTCCAACTTTGATCCATTTTTGCTATGTTTCTTAAAAGGCAAGTAACCATGGATAACTTTCTTTTTTCCTTCTAAACTCAAAAAAGTGTTTGAACCATTGTTTTTAGAATTGCTTTTCCATTCAAAATCATATATTGGAAGTCTCCATTTGGACTTAGAAATCTCCCAAACCATTTTTCACTTTGAATTTCTTTGAATTATAAGCCATTTTAGTTCAACTTTTGACCAATTATGCAATTTCATGTTATGAGCTTTTCCAACAATTTGTGACCTTCTTTCTAGACTTAAAATCCCATTTGGAGCAAGTTTGATGTTGTAAGTTTTTCCATTTGAGGCCTCCTTGTATGAGTTTTGGGTATAGGTTAAAATGACCTGTAATTCACAAATGCCCAAAATACCCTTTGCTTGCCAAGACCATAAGTTGAGTTCCACACATCATATGAAGGCATGCTATACCATTCTAGAAAGCTAAGACAATGAGGAACAATTCTTATGTTGACCAAGAATTCATTTGAAATCTCCTTGAGGGGTAAAAATTGCTTGGAAGTCAAGTCACTTTCACAGACAAAAATTCAGATACCTCAGATGACCTGTAACTTGCAAGGACCATAACTTGAGTTATATAAACCTCCTTTATGTCTTCCACCACTCAAATTAAAGGTCTTGAGATCCTCTACAAGTTTCATGTTGGCCAAGAAGCCATTTGAAGCTAGCATTTTGACTTATCTTGCTTGGAAGTTTGACCTAAACTAGGGGATTTTACACAGAAACCCTAATTTAGTAACTCCTCTTCTCCTTGATTTCTCTTGAATTCTCCTTGGCATATCTCCATATCCTTCTTTATATATCCAATGATGAACCCCACATCTCTCCAATAGACTTGAATGCCTCTTTAAATCAGTCAATTGACCTAGGGTTGACCTAGGGTTGACCCAGATGAAACCCTAGTTGATTGTCTTCAACTGTAGCTCTTGTGCTCTCATCAATGACTTGTCTCCTTCTCCAAATGACTTTCTAAGTCTCTCATAATGTCTAGGTACTCTCCATGCCTTCACTTCACAGCTCACAATCCTCTGGTTGACCCTCAGATACCCTCAGCTAGGAGATGGACTCAAGGCTTGATCTGCTGAACTCTTTGCTTCCAAATTCTTTCCTGATGACTTGAATGATATTGAATTGGGATAATAACCTCTTGATAGGCTTCTAGAGATGAAAATAATGATTGGTCCCCTGTTGAATGACTTGCTATGCTTATGCTATGCAGATGGTTAGTCTATGTACATGACTCTACATGCAAATGCTAATGATATTGAAACATAAACCAAGTGAATGAGGTTGAGCAAATTTTAGGGTGCAACAGTAGTCAAGGGAGAAGTGAAGGTTTACATGATTTGAACACATCAAAAAAAGTGAGGGAAAGAGGTGTTTGCATGGTGGAGGATTTGTTGGATGTGAGGGTTTGTTTCTATAGATTTTTCAGGAAAAATGATTCATAATGAAGAATGAGAGAGGAAAAGGTGAGTGTGTCTTATTGTAGAAGATGCAAGAGTGAAGGTTAGTCGGTAGGATTAAAATGAAGAAAGGGTTGTTGAGGTCAAGAAGAAAATGAAAAGAGAGGAAGTATATTTTTTTTAAGTGAGAGATGAGTCTATCTGATAAATTGATTGTGGGAATGTTTAAATTCATGTGAGTGATAGGAGAAAGAGGTCTCCGTGTGGCAGCTCTTGTGCAGTTCTCCCTCATGCCTTTCTCCAATGTTTCCTTTTTCATACTGAGAGAGAGAGAGTGCAACGTGTGTGTGTGGCTAGCATGGATCAAGGATCCTTTTTTTATTTTTAATAAAAATGCTAATCAGAAAAAGAGTGTGTATGAGATAGTTTTTTACATGGTTTTTCTCTTATGTAACGTACAGACCCTTTTTTATGTAACTTTTGTCTTCTTTTTTTATATAATAAAAATTCAAAATGAGAAAGAGAGATATGCAGAGTCAATGAAATGGCATGAGGTGTCCTTGTCCTTCTCTGAAATGCTATATGCTAGATCACCAAAAATGAATAAAAATAAAATAATCTTTATGAAACTTAACTACTAAGTGTTTTTAATATTAAAAAAAATTCTAAATATTAAAAAACTAAAAAATAGATACAATAAATTAAAAATAAAATAAACAATTTAAATAAACCCTAAACAAAAAATAAATTAATAAAACTAGTTATTAATAAAGAATTAAAATAACATCGCTTAAAAACGAAAAAAATAGACTGGTATCGAAAGGCTCAAAAACATAAAATGAATGTACCAAAACAATCAGCGTAAAATAAACGAGTCGGAAAAATACAGCTTTTGGTCAAATTTTGAAAGAATTTTTTCTCGGTTAAATGGCTCAGATTGATCAAGATGTGATTGAAAAGCAGTCAAAAATTAAAACGAGCGCGCCAGGTTAAGCTACGCAAAACGTAGATTAACATGACTGACGTTTGCAACCTCAATTTTAAAATTTTTCGTCCACTTATTTTACGCATAGTTGACTTTTATTTTGACCGATTCGGTTGTAAATCCAACAAATTTATTCTAACTGATAATTTGGGCATTGTGCATGATTAAAGACATGATAAACTATGCAGATGATGCAAAGAGAGGTGATATTTTAGGGTTAAAAATTAGGGTATAACAATAAGCATTTCTGGGCATAGGCAGTAATCATAACTTGTTATATTCAGAACGTGATTTCTATTAGACCTATTCTGTGTAAGACTCTTTATGAATTGTGGAAGAATAGAAACACCGACATTTCTTATTTCTATCCTTTTGGATGTATTTGATTTATGTTGAATACTAAGGAGAATCTTAGCAAGTTTGATTCTAAAGCACACAAGTGTTTGTTGTTAGGATATTCTTAATGTCCAAAAGGCTACAAAATCTATAACATAGAAACAAAAATTGTTGAGGAATCAATTCATGTTATATTCAATGATAAGCTTGATCCTAAAAAGTCAAAGTTAGTTGAGAAACTTGCAGATTTAAAGATTACTTTCTCAGAATCCAAGAACAAAGATTCTGAAGACAAAGACTTAGAAGACAAAAACAAGGATGTTGAAGAAAAAGACTTAGAAACTACTCAATTAGAAACTGTCGTTGGTCCATCTCATTAGAAGAGGAATAGACCAAGAACTTCTCACTCTGAAGAATTGATTATGGGAGATATAGAAGCACTAGTCAGAACTCGATCTTCATTCAAACATTTTGAAGAAACTCTTATGAATTTGGTATCTTTGATAGAGCCAACATCCATAGATGAAACTCTTATGGATAATGAATGGATTCTGACTATGCAAGAGGAACTGAATCAATTCACCAAAAATGACGTTTGGAATCTTGTTCAGAAACCAGAGGGTGTCCATGTTATTGGAACCAGATGGGTGTTCAGAAACAAGATTAACAAGAAAGGTGAGGTCGTCAGAAATAAGGCTTGACTGGTAGCACAAAGTTATAGTCAACAATAGGGGAAGACTACAAAAAAACCTTTGAACCAGTTGCCAGGTTAGAATCTATTCGTCTTTTAGTTTAGTTTGCAGTCAATAGTAACATCATTGTATATCAGGTGGATGTTAAGAGTGCATTCTTAAACAAATACATTTCTGAAGAAGTGTATGTGCACCAACCCCTGGCTTTGAGAGTTTTGAAAAGCCTGATTTTTTTTTCAAACTTAAAAAGTCGTTATATTGTTTGAAACAATCTTCTAAAGCTTAGTCTGAAAGACTAAGTAACTTCCTTTTGGAAAATTATTTCACTAGAGGGAAAGTGGACACAACACTCTTTTGCAAAACTTTTAAGAATGATATTCTGGTGTGCACATTTTTTTGGATGATATTATATTTGGTTCTGCTAATGCTTCTTTGTGCAAGGAATTTTCTAAGTTAATGCAGGCAGAATTTGAAATGAGTTTGATGGGAGAACTCAAGTTCTTTCTGGGGATTCAAATTGGTCAACATTCAGAAGGAACGTACATTCACCAAAGCAAGTATACAATAGAACTTCTAAAGAAGTCTAGTTTGTTAGAATTTAAGCTAGCCAAGACTCCAATGCATCCTACATGCATTCTAGAAAAGGAAGATGTAAGTGGTATGGTAGATCAGAAGCTATTTGGAGGTATGATAGGCTCTCTCCTTTATCTAATTCCTTCTAGACATGATATCTTATTCAATTTTTATTTGTGTTCTCGCTTCCAATTAGACCCTAGGGAGACTCACTTAACTGTCGTTAAGAGAATATTTAGGTATCTGAAAGGTAATACTAATCTTGGTTTGTTTTATAAAAAATCAAGTGAATACAAATTAGTAGGCTATTGTGATGTTGATTATGCTAGAGATAGAATAGAAAGGAAAATTACTTCTGGAAGTTGTCAATTACTGGGAGGCAATCTAATCTCGTGGTCTAGAAAAAGACAGTCAACAATTGCACTTTCAACAGCTGAAGATGAATATATTGCAGCTTCTGGATGTAGCATTCAGATATTCTGGATGAAGAGCCATCTGGAAGATTATCAAATTTCTGAGAGTAACATTCTTATCTTTTATGACAACACTTCTGCTATTTGTTTATCCAAGAATCCTATCTTGCATTCTAGGGCTAAACATATTGAAATTAAACATGACTTTTTATGTGACTATGTTCAGAAGGGTATTTTTAATTTTTAGTGGTGATAATTGTCCCACTTCCTGAACATGCATATTGATGACGTGACATATTGGATTATATATTTTTTCTTAAAAATATGTTAAAATATTTCCACTATCCCCTTATGACTGCGTGTGTACTGTTTGTAATCATGTTTAATTATTGTAATTATTATTTTAAAATGTTTATAAACCCACTTCACTCACATTTCACACTACGCTCACATTTCTCCCACACTTTTCTCTCTTTCAAACCCTAAACCACTCCCTGCAACTGTTCATCTTTAACATTCGTCTTCAACGCTCAACTTTCAACTCTCAACCGTTTACAATGGCTGAATCTTGTCAATGTTCTTTACAACCTCAACAACAAGTTTCATCCTTTGTCATTCCTGAAAGGCCAGACGTCACTCTCGACACTCCAACTGAAGAACTCTCAGTGTTCTGTGAAACTGTTGTTGATTTTGAAATTCTGAAAGATAATGGCTTTGATCTTACTGGGGCGCTTGAATTTCAAGGCTGGAATACTTTCTTCGAAAGACTGAAAGGTCATATTTTTCCAGTTCTTATTAAAGACTTCTGGATTCATGCTGTAGCAAATGAGGAAATAATTGTATCCTTTGTCCTTGGAAGAAGGAGTATTATTACTGAGAAAACTATAGCGGATCTCATTTCACATGATGGAAGTGGCTTAAGGGTTTACAATTTTAAACTTGATGAAAGAAGCGAAGCAAAGGTTGTTGCAACCATTTTCAAAAAGGGAACCGTTTTTTATGATGAAAAAGGACCGTGTACTAAGGATTTGAAGGATTCTTTGAGAGTTGGTTCAAAATAATCCTGGGGTGTATTTATCATAGACATGGTATGCACTCATCTGATTATATCAACCTTACTCAAAAACATGTGTTGTATTTCTTGATGAAGGGTGTCAAGCTGGCACTTCCTGTTACTCTCTTTAGATTTTTGAAGGATTCCATATCTACATCTATAACTGGGTCTGTTAAAAAGGGTAAACATATTCCCTATGGAAAATTACTTTCAGACATCCTTATGGAGACCAGTCTTATTGAAGAGCTCTTGGTTGCTGGAGTTACTGACGAGCTAATGAAATATGTTGGCAATGTTTTCTAGGGAAAGAGTCTCAAAACTATGGGTCTTATCCCCAAATTTATTCGACCAAGCAACTTTCTTACTAAGGATGAAATTTGTGCCTAAGGATTCTGATTAATTGCTTTCCACTGTTCTCTAGAACTAATCCAGCAGAAGTGCTAGCATGCTACATAGTTAGTTTTCGGAATGAAGGATTAGATGTATGGGTTGATGTTGCCAACCCACCAGACACTTTACCTGAATTTCCTAGGAGGAAAAGGAAAGGAAAGAAGAAGTTGAGTGCTGATGAAGAAGGTCAGTCTGAACCAACAAAGAAGAAGAAGAAGATTCCTTTTCTAGATGAAGATGAAGTTTCTTTAGATGATTGTCAGAAAGCCTTGCTTCTCGGTGTTATTTTTGGATCTGCTTCTCAGGATCTTGATGCTCTTATTCAACGTAAGTCTTCTAATGTTGTACCTTCTATTATTTCTGATTCTGTTATTTCTGATGATATCTTACCAACACAACCACATCCATGTTCACATCATATCATTCCCACAACTCCTTCATCTCCACCACCACCTCCAATTCAAAATGCTTCCAAACCTTTTGAAGAAATTGTCTTTGTCAATATTTTATCTGAACAACTTTGTAGTCAACAACAATTTCAACCTAGTCACACAGACTACCATCTATCACATCTACCATCAATCATTACACCACCACCACTTAATGCTCCTCACACCAATAATCCAAATGAACAAATGTCCGAGGGCACCCCCAATGACATGTTGAACTTCGAACATGACAAATTGTTTCTGATCCTGAAACATATGATGTTACCATCTCTTGCTATTATGAGTGTTTATGGCCTTGATCCCAATCCAAATCTTTTTGATCTAACCATCAAATTCCCTAACATATCTAGACTTAAAGAACCTATGTTGGTAAGATGCTAAGGAAATTTCAATTAGATTCACAGAAACGTCTTCATGCTACTATGCGGACCAGTTTTTAATCTGTTTGCCTAGTAGAATGTGATTTGGCTTGGGAGGCTTACAGGGAATGAGTGAACTCCAAAATCTTGAGGCTAAAGAACTTTGGATATAAAGCTACTTAAAAGAATTTTCATTCATATCTCATACCTGCTATGGAAATTTTGAAGTTAAGATTTTCTTCATTGTGTCTTCCTGCACTTGAGATTCAGGAAGAAAAGGAAATTACAGATACTTTTGGGGATACTGATGTCATCATGGAAGATGCTACTGCTCAGGCTGACTGAGGAAAACAAGTTGTCTCTGAAGACCAACAACAATTTAAAGATCTTGTCTAAAGACAATAAATTGTTGTTTTTAAAAATTTGAATGTTGCTGCTGGAACTTCATCTTCTAGAGTGATTCCATAAATTCTAAAGACTCTTGCTAAGCTTAAGGAAGACAAAGATCTGGTCAACCAACGCTTGGATAGGCAGGAAAAGATGCTTGAGCTTATCTTCTACAGACTTCCCCCGCAGAACCCAAACCCTTGGTTTTTAAAATTCATATGCACTTTTGTTTGTGTTAATGTTGATTACGTGTTTGTGTTTGTTTCTTTTCTTTTCTTGTTTTATACTTGTACGCCTTCTGGCGTTTTTTATGTTAATGCTGTTATTTCTTGTTCTTTTTCTTTTGTCTATGTCTTTTTTATTGTTGACAAAAAGGGGGGAAACATAATTATTTTGATATATCTATATTCATGAATCAGAACCCGAACATTTCAAATGTTTCTACAATATTCTGTTAGCTGTTTCAGGGAAAGTAATGAATATCAGAAGATACTGAAGTTTTCAGATCAGATCGTAATACAACTAATTTCTAAAGAAATGGTTTCTAAGTTTAAGGAATTAAGCGAGAAAGACTTCCAACAAGGCGTTAAGTTTGTAAAATCTTTAACCAGGATCTGAAGATTTTCTTTTAGATCTCAAATTAGACTAAGTTTTTCAAACCAGGCTTCTGAAACCAAACTTCTGAAGTGTTGATTCTGAAGTGTTGGTACTCTAATAGTTTGTTATTGTTTATCTTTAACAACCATTTCTGATTTTGAATACATGACGTGCAACATTATCAATTTCTGAAATTTGTGTTCCAAAATGTGCTTCTACACTAATTCACTTCCAAGAAGCTTATGAGAAGACGTCACATTGCTGATATTCTCTTGGATTCTGCTTCTGGATGTGATTCTGATCATCAAACTTATGAATAAAAGCAAACTTCTGAAGTTTTCTAGCTGAAGATTTTGAAGATCTCAAGTCAGATGCTGATGTTATCAAGATTCTGATTGATGATTCTAAAGATTCTGATTTCAAGCAATGTGACTCTTCTGGTCATGCTTAATCAATTTTTCATCAAAAGCCAATGAATTTGAAGATAAGGATAAATGACACGTGATCAAAATAGTACACAATATAAAAAAATTGTTTCTCTCCTACCTGATTTTGTGGGCGAAAGGACGGTACTATTTGTCACACTTGTCACTATTCCGTTAGTGGACAACTACATTTTTCTCATTCCTGATTTGCCATCCAACGGTTTCTTATATATATATAATATATATATATATATATATATATATATATATATATATATATATATATATATATATATATATATATATATATATATAATATATATATATATATTATATATATATATATATATATATATATAATATATATATATATATATATATATATATATATATATATATATATATATATATATTATATATATATATATATATATATATATATATATATATATATATATATATATATATATATATATATATATATATATATATATATATATATATATATATGACTTGGAGACTTGAACAAAGTTGCCGAAATAACAAGAGTGTTTTTACGTGAAAAGCTTTCAACTTTATGCAAACTTTTCTTTAAGTATTTTTTGTATTTCATTTGTGTAAATTTGCTTGTTCAAGAAGCACTTTGTAAACACACATCTTTTGTAGTTCCTTGAGGGACCAGTTAGGTCAGTATACTTATGAAGACATTGGTTGTTTGTCTTTGTGGTTTGTTAGTCACCAGCTATAACTAGTGCATTCTAATCAACTGATTATAGTGGATTAAGTCCTTGTGAATAAGGAAAAACCACCTTGGCGGGTGGACTAGATTAACTTTGATTTTCAAGCAAACCAGGATAAAAATCTTTGTATCTCTCTCATTGTTCAATATTTTAATTGTTGTGTTTTATGAGTTGGTAAAAACTTGAGTGTCTAAAACCCAATTCAAACCCCACATTTTCTGTGTTTTTTACATCTTCATTTTCTATTATTGTACTTGGTCAAATGTGATCCCAACTGTTTTATAACCCTAACTAATGATAATAGAGCATCTCTCTCTCTCTCTCTCTCTCTCTTCTCTCTCTCTCTCTCTCTCTCTCTCTCTCTCTCTCTCTCTCTCTCTCTCTCTCTCTCTCACTCTCTCTCTCTCTCTCTCTCTCTCTCTCTCTCTCTCTCTCTCTCTCTCTCTCTCTCTCTCTCTCTCTCTCTCTCTCTCTCTCTCTCTCTCTCTCTCTCTCTCTCTCTCCCTCCTTGTAGTTGCTTGTTCCAACAGTAGTGTGTATCTCTCTTGTTTATTATTTGATTCCCGAGTATACTTGATATTAAAAAACGAGTTCGTTGTTTCCATTTTGAAATATTTTAGTTTGATTATGCATTTTACAATTTTACTTGATGAAGAGGTTCATAAATCTAACTCTCACATAAGTAGTAGGAGAAAATCTTATCTAAATCACTCATGTCCCTCTATACAATTCATACTAAAGTGATCAACTCTTCAAATAAGAAATATAAGTTTCAAATCGAAGCTTGACATACATTTAACATATTGTAGTATTTCATATAGTAAGTCAATATAGTATACTTAATGTCTTTATATTATATGCACTTTACTTTAATTTACAAATAATGTCTTTATATTATACTTAATGATTCATCATTAATCTCTAAAACTTATACCGACAATTTTTCTAAAATGACTTACTTAGCGAGAATAAATAGCTACTTGCAAACTTTTCAATTGTCATGTATATGGGTCTCTTGTGTTTAAGTGATATAAGTAGTATTTGAACCTTCCCTAACTAACTTGCAGTATTATAAATGATCCTACCATCTTCCAACTTTAGAGGTTCATTTAATGAAATCATAACAAACAACCATCTCAGCCACAAAAACGGTGATAAACACAATTATCAGCCACCAATAATCACAAAACATAATACATATATTAGTCACTTATATCATTAATTATCCTCTATAGTAGCTTATTGTATAAATATTGCATGCTTCTGAGTATCGTAACTCAAGTTTCTCTATTCAGCTTTCATTTCTAAACCACTTTTGTTCATTTTCTCAATCATGAAAAAGGTTTTCTGTGTTTCTTTGTTGCTTCTAGTAACATTATTTTATGCTACTTCCGTTGAAGCAAGAAGTGATCCCTCAGGTTTGTCATTTTCACATTCACACATTCATGTACAAAGTATCCATATAAAGTACATAGTAATTATATTCTCCCATATTTGGTAAAAAGATAAGATAGAAATTAATGATATTAAAATATCACTTGAAAGAAATATATATAATTTGCTGTCACTTGTGATACTAACATGTTTAAATTCTTGTGTAGGGAATGAAGTGAACACAGAAGGGAAGCTTGCAAATGAAGAGGTGACAAAGCCAAGCCTACAAGGACCCAATGAAGATGAAAAATTCAAAGCATTTTTTCATCTAAAACACAAACTCAAAGGATATTTCCACAAGAAACCAATTTATTATAAGCCTATACCAAAATATATTCCAACTTATAAGCCATTCTACAAACCAATCATAGTGGAAAAACCTATCCCATCTGTTGTTGAGCCAGAATCATTTCTGAAGCATAAGCATTATTTCTTCAAAAAGCCAATTATTCCCATTGTCAAACCTGTTTATGTTCCAATTTACAAGCCTATTCCAAAGGTCATTCCAATTTACAAACCTATTCCAAAAGTGATTCCAATTGTTAAGCCAATTCATTAATCAGTTTGAGAGGAAAAAATAATATATCCCAAGTGTTCTATAGAAGAAGTACCATGCTTGAAATTTGTGTTCAATTCCATAAAACGCTACACATATCTATATTTCAACTGTGTTAGCATAATCTTACCTTCTTGTATAATTTTATTATTTGATCATTTGAGGATGTGTATTATTAGTAAATCTTTTCACCTTAATAAAATTCTCAATTTGCCAAGTGTCATTGATATTATATTATCTGTATAGTTTTCATTATTAATTATATTATCATGTGTGATAAAAAGAAACAATTTTTAGATATCTTATGCAAAGAAGCTTTCTAGATAGATAGATATAATGTAGTAGAAAGAGTGAGGTTTAAGTTTGGAATAGATGTATATGATAATGATAATGATATGTAGTCCATTTTTTATAGCGAGGTTTTAAGATTTTGAATCTCTAGAACCTTCTACTAGTTACAATTCTTTCGGTGGAAGATGTCTAAAGATCTCTTAGGGTACAATTTCACTGTCTTTAGGGTTCAGAAAACTCTAATAAAGTGCATCACTAGAACATGACTATCTCAAGGTTCTAAAATACTAGATCCTTGTTCGTCGACAACTACCTTAATTGGTTGACGTTAGCAGATCTAAATGTCCATCTAATTTGACAACCTTTCTTGTAAAACCACATTCTAGTACGATGTTAGGGTATGATCACTCTATGGATCATAGTTCTAAGTTATTCCTATAGATTCCATCAACTTTCTTGGAGGACATATGGATGGATTCGACGGATTGAGTAAATAGGAAAATGTCGGGTTATCTGATGCAAAATTCTTGGTATTATTATGATGTGGATGGATTAGGCCTTGGCCTAGATCGGAGCTATAATCCCTAACTCGTTGTCGGCAAAGTTGAGTTATGGCTTTTTTTCAATGTTTTTATGGTGGAGTCGCCTCTTTATTTATATATATAAAATGTTTATCAAGGTTTTAACTAGGTAACTTCGATAAGGGGTTCATGTCCTCACATGAGGATCACCTACAAGGAAGGGATCATAAACATCTATGAAATCTCATCGATAGTTGATAGTATTATAAATGGTATATGTATAATCTTATTTTACAAGTGATATGTTTTTAATAAGAATATTAAATTTTGATGATGACAATTAATGATAAATTAAGTATGAACGATTAAATGGATAAAGATACAAATCTATCTTTTATGTTTGACAAACTTTACTATTTAATGATGGCAAATAAAGATTGGAACTAAAGTTTTATCTCAAGCACTCAAGCATGTGTCAGCATAAAGCACAATATCTAACAAAGTCTTGAAACAATATGATGATATCCTAACTTAGTGATGGTGATTTCTTATTTTAGTAATAGGTGAATGATTGTAAGGGTAAAAGGCTTCATCGTAAAAGCATATGGCTAAAACACACACACTAAAACTATTTTCAAAAATATTTTTACCAAAAGAAAATATTTTAAAAAATATCTGGAAGTTATGACAGATGAATTGGGAGAAGTCAAAATAGCTATAGGCGAATTTTTGACTTTTCTAATCGATTATAACATTTGTCCAATCGATTAAAAATGTGAAAACTTAAGATTCAAGATATATTATAGGCGAATTTTTTACTTTTCAAATCGATTAGAATATTTGTCCAATTGATTAAAAATATGCAAACTTAAACTCCAAGATATATTGAAGGTGCCTTGGTTATGTGCAATGGCTAGATATCTTAAACTTTCTTTTTAAAAACTTACATACGATTATTTCCATCTTCTAATCGATTAGGAATAAGTGTTAATCGATAAGATTGTTACAAAATACTTTTATTGAAATTTCCTTTTTAAGCCAATCTCAGGCCTATAAATAGAGGTTCCATTTCTCGTTTCAAATTGTCGAGAATCGTGTTTTGACACTTTCATATTTCTCTCTCTCTCTCTCTCTCTCTCTCTCTCTCTCTAAATATTTCTTCAACTTTCTCTCACTATATTTTTAGCCTAAATCCTTATGTGAGTGAAATTATTTTTGTAATTTTAGAAAGGGTAGAATTGTAAAGTTCACCAAAATAATCTTTTGTGATTAAAAGCTAAACTCGTAAAAAGATTTAGTTTAGGATTGTGTGATTCAGAGGGTCGTGAGTCTTCCTTCTAAAAGCTCTCAACGTTTATTAGAAACTATCAAGATCGATTCACGAGACATGACTAAGTCATTTTAACTTAACCAGTATAACTCTTGGTGTTCTTCTTCTTCCCTTTACTCCTTTTATTTTCGCAATTTACTTTCCGCATTTTATTTTCTACTACTAACTTTTCAAAATGTTTTTAAACAATAATTTTATTTCTCAAAGTTTATCAAAATTATGTTTTTCTAAACCACACAATTCACCCTCATCTTGTATGTGAAGTCTCAAGTCCAACAAGTGGTATCAGAGTCTAACTCCTATTTTTAAACACATCACCACTTTTTGAAAATAGAAGATTTAATAATTGGCAAGTTAGGTTTAGAATTTTTCTTCAAAGCATAAACCATGAGTTATGGAAAACTATTGTTAATGGTCGATTTATCACTGTCATAGATTAAGTAATTTAGAATCTTTATGTTTTGATAAGTTGGAAATATCTAAAGGTAACCACTTTAGATCTTCTGTGACTAATACATCTGACTCTAAGAAGATGTGGGCATCAAAGGTGAAATATTATTGTTTTTTAGGTAGGTGTTGCTGCTTAGAATTATTGACAATTATTATTGAAAGCAGTGCAAAGCAATAATATACTTTCAAAGTATACAATATTGATAAAGTCTCTGATCTTAAAGATGAACGATGATGGCAAATGCCAACAATTGTGACCAAAGCTATTCTTTGAGAATATCTCAAAATGTATGATCCTTAGTGATCAAGTTTAAATAAATATGTCTATAATGGATTTATTTATTTTGTGGCTTTACCAACTTTCGCTCCAACGATGTGTAGAATATGTTACACATTTGGTGTCTTCCCATTTGGAAAATATTTATCAAGATTTCTTTATAAAAGAGGTAAAAACTAGTTTAAGATTGAAGTAATCACGGGTATCTGATTAACTCCTTAAAATAATATTTATTAATATTTATCTCATCAAATTAAAATATTTTCTAACCAACAAAAATGAAATTTTTTTAGTAATTTATAGAAAGAGGCGTAAATAAAACACAACAGAAGTGTATAACACAAGGCCAAAATAAGATATGTTGAATAGGGATAATCTAATCAATTAACACTTTGGCCTAATCGGTTAGATCTTTTGAAAACACAAAAATTCAAACATTGGATCTCACCACAACGGCTAGTTGGATGAGTAATTACAGTAACGAATACTTGCAATGAATAACTTTCATTATTTTATCATTTCTAATCGATTAGGACACATGTATAATCGATTAGACGATGCCTATAGAAGAATGTAATTTCTCAATATTTTATCTCATAATTTCTCTTACGAATCACATTAGAAACTCATTAGTCACTAATGGAATCATCAAATGGAATCATCAAGTGGAATCATCAAATGGAATCCTTTCATCTCATAATTCCTTTGAGAATTTCTAAGAAAGGTACCCAGATTTGGTAAAAATGTTCTACACAAATATCTCCAACACAAATGGAATCATCAACTCTCAAGTCAAGAAACACCTCAATCACCCTATCTCATGAAGAATTCGCTCACATCTGAAACTTGTCCTTCATAGAGCAAGATTATGATCAATTGGATCTTGAATGTAACGAATTTAAATTTGGTACCCTTGCTTACTTACTCCTCATTGATCCCACTTCCACCATTCCATCTCCACTCAATGTTAGAATTATTCGCCCAAACATTAGACTAATCCACTACACCACAAGTCATGTCCTTTTCCCAAGGAAGGGTGACTATAGCACCCTATTAAAATCACACATCCATGTTGTATGGTTTTCATAAAACCAAGTCCCGAAAAACCCAAAAGATGTTGCTCTCCATCACATGATAGATAGAAAAAGGAAAAACATCATTCTACCATATGTCGAACTGGTCACTAAAATCCTTAACTACTCTGGTTATCCCTTCCTAGAAGAAGAACCTACGTATATACACACAAAGATTGGGCAAGGTTTTATAAATAAAATGGGATTTGCAATTCAAGTAGAAGAATTTGTCCCTCAACAAACAAGAAGAATGAGGGAGCAAAGAAACACTCCTTCATCCAACCATTACAGTGAAATCCATGATGAGCAAAAAAAAAAAAAAGAATGCAAAAATCAACATGCTCATTGAGAAAATGGCAAGGAAAAGATTATCACTCCAACAACTTCCTGTGAGGATGATGATGAGATAAATTAAGTGTTTCTTAGATGTTTTCACATTTTATTTATTGTGCTTTGAATTCCACAATTTCCCTTCATGCAATTTCCATTCTTATAATTTAAATTTTCTCAGTATAATATGAGCATGATGTTTTTCCCTTTCTAATGTGTCTATATTACCCATGTTTTCATATTTACTTTCACAATGCATTTTTACCCTCCTTTTTTATTTTAAAAAAGGCGGAGAGGTATACTCTATTAAGGAATAGAGTAAATTATCTATCTAACTCAAGGGGAGTTATCACTCCAAATATATCTATATTGTTTCTTCTACCACTTTCTCTGAGAGATGCGTTGTCGTCGTCAAAAAAAGGGAGAATGTGGAACCTTGTTTTGCAAGTGATATGCTTTTAACAAGGACGTCAACTTTTGATGATGACAACTAATGATAAGTCAAGCAAAAACGACTAAACAGATAAAGATGCAAACTAGGAGTGAGAAATTCTTGACTAAGCTCAAGGTTCCAAAGGGAAAAGAGTAGATGTCTGCGGTGAGACACCTACATAGAGTGCGATGACTCTAAACTAAGTTAAGTTAGCAAGGAAGGAAATATCCACGGTGGGACGACTAAATAGAGCACGACGACTCCAAGTCCCATGGCAAAGGTAAACATGGCAAATGTCCATGGCGAGACGACTACATGGAGCACGGCGACTCCGATCCTAAGTTGAAAATGTTAGTAGGAAGTTAGTTGTTAGTGAGCTCGCCAAGACATTGCATCTTGTGTCTATGTATCCTCAAGAGGGACTTGAGAAATCAGAGCGTCCGTAGTTCGTGGAACTACGAGTTGCTATGTTCTAAGAACCAAGAACAACAAAGACAAGTAAGCAAGGGACATGCACAATGACAATAAGTTAACACACAGTCTCTTCCCTTAGATTAGGTCAACAAGGAATAAAAGTAAAGCAACATGTACATGGAAGAAAATCAGTCACAAATAGAATCAGGAAACAAACAAAATTACTAATCAATTTAAATATAAATATTTAACAAGATTAACTAATAATTTAATTAATCAAATTAAAGACAAATATTTAAATTAATTAATAATTACAACATATATTTTTACATTTTTAAATATTTAAAAATTAACTAATAAAAGATAAATAATTAAAAATCCTTTTTTGTCTTTCCAAATACTTTACAAATTAAAATAAACTAAATAAATAAATAAAGTAAAAGAAAAGAAAAAAAAACCTGATAAAGATTAGATGAAGGAGTATTGTCTCTAGATGGAGGATGATGTTGTATGTGAGGTTAGAGGTACCATAAAGAAAAAGAAAATGTAGGTGGTGTTTTATTATTGAGAAAATGAAGGTGAGTTATTCATATCATGGAAGATATTGTGTATGAAAGAGTGATGATAGAATATGGTGGATAGTGAGTTTTTTAGTTTATGTTGAAGGTGGTGAGGAAAAGAGCATGAAGTGTGAGAGTGTTTTTTTTTTTAATGTGAAAAAAGTAGTATGATTTATGTAGTTTTTATAATGAGAAAAGTAGTAGAAAGTGGGTAACAACTTCCATAAAATGGGATCTTGAAAATATAATTCTAGTAATATAGTGTAGGCTTTTTGTGATAAAGTGATGGCACATAGCACGAGGAAGGAGGAAAATATGGAAAAGTGGTTATATACATGGGAACTCAAAAAATTCACTCTTCATGGGAACTTAAAAAAGTCACTCTTCATGAGAATTCAAAAAAGTCACTCTTCATGGGAACTTTTAAAAGTCACTCTTAAGAAACTTATTTAACACGTTTTCTAAAAACTAAGAAAAACAAAATTAAATGATTAAGATAAAAACAAAATAAATAAATAACAATAACAATAAAATAAACTATAATGAAAATCTAAAATAAAAAATAGATTAATTAAAATAATTATTAATTAAAAATAGAAATAAAAGCGATAAAAACGAATAATTAGACCGGTATCGAAGTGCACAAAAAAATGAATATACTAAAATGATCAATGTAAAATATACTATTCAGAAAAATACAGCGTTTGGTCAAATTTTAAAATAAACTTTACCCACTAAAATGGCTTAAACTGTCCAAAAATACGACTGAAAAGTGGTTAAAAAATTTAAATGAGCACGCCAGGTTAAACTACGTGACACGCAAATTAATACCACTAACGTTTGCAGACTCGATTTTAAAAAATTTCGTTCACTGATTTTACACGTAGTTGACTTTTATTTGACCGATTCGGCTGTAAATCCGACAAGTTTATTTTAGCTGATAAATTAAATATTATGTAAGATGACATACATGATATTCTATGTAGAATATCAAAAGATCTGAGAGTAAAATTTGGGGTATGACAGTTGCCCCTATTTAAATATTTTTATCGGATGATATGAGTAATGAAAAAGACTCATGAAATCATGGTGAAAGGTATTTAAATACAGATAACCAAAATTTTTTCCCTTAGGTATGTGACAAGCTATGCTATGGACGAAAGAGAAAGTGCAATACTGACATGCAATGAACACTAGCATGATGAAAATGATAGGATGATGAAAATGCAAGAATGCAAACAAAACGAAAGCCAACAAGGGTAGAGACTACACAATGAGTAACCACTCACTGGGGAGAGGCAGCAACACTAGGGAAGCAACAATCATCATCTATGAATGGAACTGGATGGAAAAATGACACAACATTCAGAAGATCATTGAATGAGGTGAGGAGAAATTTGGGAAATATATGAGGGACATTGAAGCAAACATCAGAGGCATTCAGAAAAGCATTGAATGGACTCTGGAAACCACAACAAACATCGGAGATATTTAGAAGAACACTGAATAAACTTCGAAACACACCAGAGATATTTGGAAAACCATCGAATAAACTCCAGGACACATCCAGTCAAGTACGACATGGAGAATGAAAACACACTTGAAAATATTCAGCAGTCGCTAACCAAAGTCAGAAACAAATTGAAGACATTTAGAAGAGCATTAGATGAAGACAAAGATTCTGAAGATACATCTGAAACATTTAGAAAATGATTAAATATACGGAAAATGAGAATTTTGAAGACATATCTAGAAGAACGTCAGATAAGCAACAAAGGAGTTCTGGAAGAACATCAGAACAAAACTCATATCCAGAAAAGCATTAGATAGACACAAAAAGGGCTTTGGAAAAACATCAGAATAAAAGACACATCTGAAAAAACAATAGAGAGATAAACAAATCCGAAAAAACCTCTGATAGATTCTGGAAAAGCATCAGATAAGTTCTGGAAGAACATCAGAACAAAGACTCAATCTGGAAAAACATCAGAGAGAGAGAAACAAATCCAGGAAAACCTCAGATAGATTCTGGAAAAACATCATAATCAAAGGGAATATCTGGAAAAATATCAGATAAGTTCTAGAAGAACATCAGAACAAAGACTCAATCTGAAAAAATATCAGAGAGAGAAACAAATGACATCCAAGAATGGAGTTGGATAAAAAAGATACCAGACATCCAATAATAGTTTTGAATGAAAGGTATAAACACACTATCTGGGAATGGTATTGGATGTAAGAGGAACAGACATATCCAAAAAAACAATCGGATAAGAAATGTCATATTTGGGAGAACGTCAAATAAACACGACGAAATCTGTTTGGTAGGTGCCAGGTGAGTTGGACTTTGATCACATGGTAAGAGTTTGTTAACGACACAACCTCGGAAGAGGTGCAAATGAGGATGAAACACTCATGTTATGCATATGTATATGAATTATGCAGATGATATATGATCAAATGCAAATGCAGACGTCAACAACAAGGCTTGACTCTTTTGGTGAGAAGACAAAACTAGAAGACTGATTCCTCAACACAAAGATCATTTTCATTCTACTTGGGGACTAAAGATGCTACCGATGAACACATCTCTGCCGCACTGGTAAGCTATACCAAATAGATGATCCTTGTAGGAAGGATGAATAGCTGCTTGGGGGTTTTTCAAGTAAACTGCCCCAGATTAGATATTTGTTGTAGACGAACTGATAATTGCTTCAGCTTGTCTGATGTTGAAGATGACTGATCCACTGTGTAATACCCCAAATTTTACCCTTACATTTAGTCAGTCATTTCGCATAGCATTTCATTTTGAATCCGCTAACCACTATCAAGTCATAAAGAGTGTTTGTTTTGCAGGAACCACACCAAGGGGCATTTTGGTCATTTTCACGCTGACTCTGCCATTTCTCGAAGAGGGATCGTCGCTAGGTCTTGAGGCAATGTTAACATTATTTTGAGGCATTTATTTGATATGTGTTTTGCTTATATCAAGGCGTCGGTGTAGTTTGATTGGTATCAGGAAACCTTGTCAGAAATACAACTAGATTTGGGTTGTTCATGGCTCGTGGTCTATTTTAAGTCACTCCCAAACAAATTTGTTTCTGTTAATTACGAGTGATTTAATTTGGAATACTGAAGCGCCAAAATGTGATTCGAGCGTTTGCAGGATTCTTGTTCATGAATCTTGAGTTATTTGATTAGTGGAAATTAATTGAATATTTAATGTTAAGTCGGGCTGCTCTAAACACAGGCAAATTGTTACTTAAGAATGGATTGTTGCGGTTTTGGCGCGTGTCCACGGTTGGCCCAGAACGACAATGGGATGATATTAATAAAGGATGTTGCTAGTTGAGGTTCAATCCCATGTTTGGCTGTTGTTTTCATCAAAGTCATGTGAGATACCCATATTTATTTACAAGTCCAATTCGTGGTTTGAGTGCTCACTGGTTATTATAAAGAAAACATGCTATATGTTGAATGAGAGGTTAATACCTCTGTTGGATACTTATTATTCAAATAACCGGCAACATTCATGGTTTGATTCTATATAAAAGGGCGGTACGTTCTTATATTGAATGAATAAAATCAGTACTTTGTGCATATTTGAAACGTACCGCCCTTTTATATAGAATCAAACCATGAATGTTGCCGGTTATTTGAATAATAAGTATCCAACAGAGGTATTAACCTCTCATTCAACATATAGCATGTTTTCTTTATAATAACCAGTGAGCACTCAAACCACGAATTGGACTTGTAAATAAATATGGGTATCTCACATGACTTTGATGAAAACAACAGCCAAACATGGGATTGAACCTCAACTAGCAACATCCTTTATTAATATCATCCCATTGTTGTTCTGGGCCAACCGTGGACACGCGCCAAAACCGCAACAATCCATTCTTAAGTAACAATTTGCCTGTGTTTAGAGCAGCCCGACTTAACATTAAATATTCAATTAATTTCCACTAATCAAATAACTCAAGATTCATGAACAAGAATCCTGCAAACGCTCGAATCACATTTTGGCGCTTCAGTATTCCAAATTAAATCACTCGTAATTAACAGAAACAAATTTGTTTGGGAGTGACTTAAAATAGACCACGAGCCATGAACAACCCAAATCTAGTTGTATTTCTGACAAGGTTTCCTGATACCAATCAAACTACACCGACGCCTTGATATAAGCAAAACACATATCAAATAAATGCCTCAAAATAATGTTAACATTGCCTCAAGACCTAGCGACGATCCCTCTTCGAGAAATGGCAGAGTCAGCGTGAAAATGACCAAAATGCCCCTTGGTGTGGTTCCTGCAAAACAAACACTCTTTATGACTTGATAGTGGTTAGCGGATTCAAAATGAAATGCTATGCGAAATGACTGACTAAATGTAAGGGTAAAATTTGGGGTATTACAGTTGCCCCTATTTAAATAGCTACACCGGATGATTTGAGTGGAGGAGACTCGAGGAATCATGGTGGAGGGATTTAAATATTGATAACCGAAAATTTTGCCCTTATATGTGGCGATATGCGATGTTATGGACAAAACAAAAGCAGACTAATGCAGACAATGCCATGAATATGATGCGTATGCTGAAATGATGAATGCGAAAATGCTGACGAATACGACGACACAGGGACAGACGCTACGAGAAGAACACACTGGGGAAACGACGCGCTGGAACACAACACAACACCGGGGAATTCCAAAATGATGGTCAACTGGCGCGAACACGGCCAATTGTCATTTTTAGAAAAGGAACGAGATTCTCAAATGAAGATGGCACCTATGAGACGGCCTCCACTGGGGAATCTAAAAGTAAAACTGGATCATGTACGACTGCAAGATCGACCACAGAATGCTGGAGCATTGAGCAAAGAATAACATCCAAGCTTCTGGAAACTATCCCTCGTGACAGGATCAAACGGACTTTTCGGGAATCCGTAGCAAATATACAGGGTAAAAACCGGTTGTATGCCAAAATAAATGGACTTCGAGTGGTTAGAACAAGATCCTAAATGGAGATGGCGCCTATGAGACGACCTCCACTTGGGGAATATCTAACAATAGACTGGATCTACACGACTGCCAGATCGATTACAGAATGCTGGAGCATTGAGCAAAGAATAACATCCAAGCTTCTATAAACTATCCTTGGTGATGGGATCGAATGTATGCCAAAATAAATGGGCTTTGATGGGAAATGCCCTGATAAGCTTCTCGAGGGAGAACTGTCACTTATCGTTGGAAGGGACTGACATGCCAAAACGGATAAGCACTCAAATAAAGAGGCCGCATGCTTATCTGATATATAAATCTTCTCATATTTAAGGTCGGTGCCTGGAATACGTTTCAGATTCTTCTTTTACTAAAGGGTAAAATAAACTTCTTCATACTTCCGAGGACAGCGCGTCGGGTATGATTCCGCTTCTTCTTTTGCTAAAGGGTAAACTGAACTTCCTCATACTTCAAGATTCATGCTCTCCTGAATATGATTCTGCTCCTTCTTTTACTAAAGGGTAAATTGAACTTCTTCATACTTCAAAATCTGTGCTCTCCTGAATATGATTCCGCTCCTTCTTTTACTAAAGGGTAAATGAACTTCTTCATACTTCAAGATCTGTGCTCTCCTGAATATGATTCGGTTCAAACCTCCCCATACTTCAAGACGACAAGGAAAATGGAAGCCCAACTGCTCAATGGAGATGGCCATTTGCTGCGAGTCATAACGAAGATAGGATCATCTTCTCAGGCGAGAAATGTCGCTTATTTGCAAGAGTGGCAATAATAAGCTTCTCATGTAAGAACTGCTTGTAGAGGTGATAACAGATGATAATAAGCTTCTCGGCGGAGAACTGTTGCATACCGTTGCTGAAGAACGTTACGATAAGCTTCTTAACCGAGAACTGGTGCTCATCGATGATAAGCTTCTCAGGTGAGAACAGGTGTTGATCGATGATAAGCTTCTCAGGTGAGAACAGGTGCTGATCGATGATAAGCTTCTCAGGTGAGAACAGGTGCTGATCGATGATAAGCTTCTCAGGTGAGAACAGTTGCGTATCCTGTGCTGTAAGATGTTACATCGATAGGCTTCTCAGGCGAGAACAGTTGCATACCGATGCTGTAAGATGTACTGATAGATTTTCCAGGCGTAAACTGGCGTGTATCTGTAAAGGATTGTGATTGATTTTCTTCAAAAGATAGTGCAAAATAAATGCACATCCGGGTACAGTGATAAGCTTCTCAGGCGAGAACAGTCGCGTATCTGCCAAGGTATGGTGAAAAGTTTTAAACGGTGCAAAATAAATGCACGTCTGGTTGGGCTCGACGACCGACAAGACTGGGATTCAATCTAGGATCGAGCTAGAAAGAAAACTGGTAATCAAGACTCCATCGAGGGAATGAACTCGAAGGGTAAATATCTTATCCTGGCGAGGAAAGATAGCTAAAGTAACCGTCATCCACGAGGATCGAGCTCTGTGGGGAAACTGGAAACACATATGTATTTTATGCTTAGGGCTGACAATCTATTTGGAGAGAATGGACAAACCCCAGTTACTCGGCGGTAACAACCAATGATGGCGAGACACAATGAACCTGTGAATGCTAACGCATATGTCAATGTGAATGTATGTTAATGTGAATATAGTTAAGTATGCAGGATGTAATGGAATGAATATGCAATGAGTATGTGAAATGAATGAGTATGTGAAATGAGTATATGAAGTAGGCATGTGATGCTTATGCCCCTGCGTATGCTGACGAAACAGACTAGAGACGGGACGAGAGATGAAATAAACATCTCGACGGAGATACCCTGCGTTCTCTGCAACCAATACGTCAATCATGGGTGAGAAAGATCAATGGTAGAACCAAATCTGGTTTTAAAGTTCTGATTTCTCTGGGGAGAAGGTAATCTGCTTGGGTGCACAGTATCACGTTTTCATATGGGGAGAAGAAAACCTGAGGGATACTTTCGAGTTACCCCAGAAAAAGTTGTCAGCTTATAGTCTCTCTGGGGACTGTGATGAGGCAATAGTTTAGGATCCTGTTGCAACACTGAGATTTACTAGGGACTGAAGGCCGCCGTGAGTAAAATCCATCGGGTGCATGAAGAAAAGTTGTGACCACATGGTTTTGATCTCGAAGGACCTTATAGTAGTCGCCATTTGTTTCTTTAAAAAACACGGTGCCCCAGGATATTTGCGTTGTGAGGTATGGTCATCTCAAGATGATTTTATAGAGAACACGGAGTCTGGTTGCCCCACTGTTTTCAAATTCTTTGAGAGATGCGTCAGGTCTTGACGTGTCTGGCACAACTTAATCGTGTCACGACGAAATCTTTGAGAAATAGCTCTTAAGAACGTCAGCCTCGCGTTGGTAAGCGGACCGGGAAGCTGCCTGCCCCTGTTCTGCAGGATCTTCAAGTTCCATGGGTTATGTCCATATATAAATCTCTAAGATATCAAGCAAAGTCGTCATGCCTGAAATGCCTATCCTGAGCTTGTCAATGCACACATATATTTGTCTTGAATTTTTGTTTTGAAAAAGATATCGCAATAACTTGTGACCGAAATCACTAGTCGGGATATAAGTTTTAATTATAATGCCAACATGAATTTTTTTCTAAGCATAGCTCGTAGGAGTCAGGAAACGTGATCTTGTCGAGTATGCTTCCAACCGAAGTCCTACTTCAATTAGGTCTTTTAAAGGTTGTATCGTGGCTCGGCTCACGGTTTAAGAAACAAAAGGATATAGGCTCAAAGTTATATTTGTACCCACCCCTTCTTCGTGATGTTCTCCAATCCTAATTCAGTTAATCGGATACGAACGCTCGTATCTCAAGCGGATTTGCTATGGTCGAGAACTTATCTAGGCTTTGGACATGGCAGTCACTCACCTATTTCTAATGGCAATTGGTCACACGACTAGGGATTATTTATTGCACCCTCTTGTTTTGCTTTTATTCCCTAACTTTTGCCTGGACAGCGTCTATTGATTTGACTTTGGAGTCCAGCGGGATGCCCCAGTTTTGCCTAAGTCTCCTTCATAGGTTTTGACTTAGCGGGCTCTTATTTTTTTGAATATTCTTTTATGCACAAGTCGTGTAAATCTTGTGAAGGCTCGTGACTGCCCCACTCCTTAGGTAACCGAGGGATAGTCATTGTATTGGACTTCTTGAGATGCTAAGGATAAATTCTCGAAGGTTTGCTCTTCCTTTTTGAGGATCTAAGCGCTCGATCGGTTTAACTGAAACCTACCTTGCCCCAGGTTAGGATGAAGGTTCTTAAAAAGAAAGAAAACTCCTACTTCAAGGCTCAAAGACGTTGACTAGGGATTAACATCCTTATATCTCCAGTGTTTGTAATTTGAAACAATGCCTTACATCATCAGCGGGTTTCAATCGAAAGCATACGACAAGAAATCTGACGTTTTAGGTTCGTCATCCTCCCCCCAATTCTCCATCAGAACAAGAGATCGGGTAAAAATTGGCATTATGATTTATGAAAACGTTTTTTGAATGAGTGAAGCGAATGGATTTATTCAAGACAAACATATGCGTTGCATTAATTAATCAAAGATAAACAAGTTCGTACATGCGAAATACGCTTAATCAAAGAAAAATGCATATAAATAAACAAATGAACTGTCGGAAAAATCCTTCTAAATGTTTATGAAATCTTGCATTCAAGAGTAACAGTTTCCTTTGGCGGAGCCTCAATGGAAAAGACGTCGGGTTTACGATCACTGTGAGTCGTCATGGCTTGCCCCAGTTATGCTGGTCACATCTTCAACAGTTTTCAGTCGTTGCTTCAAAATAACTTTCCCAAATTCTTTGTTGATCCCGGTCATATCATCTTGAGGGTTACTAAAATGAAGCGAGCTAGGCCTTTGAATAATTACTGGATTCGACTGATTTGCCACAGGAGTAGCATACTTTGCAGAATTCGAACTCGACAAGTGAGGAACCCCGAGAGGAGTCTCGATCTTCGGCTGAGCATCGCTAAAAGACAATTTCTTCGTTTCTAGCAAATTTCTGACAAGATTCTTAAGAGCGTAGCAATTCTCTAGATCATGGCCGGGCGCACCCTCATGAAATAAACAATGAGCGGCAGCGTTGTAACCTGCAGGTAACGGATTAGGCGGAGGACCCAAAGCACGGGTGGTAATCATACCTTGTTGTACCAAGTGGGGGTATAACTCAGTGAAAGTTATCGGAATTGGAGGACAAGGCTTATACTGCCTCTTACGGGGATAAGGAACCTGATTCTGTGATTGTTGAACAGGAGCGTTGGGCACTCGTTGACTGTTGACAGGAACCTGCATGGGCGGATAACCGAAAGGCTATTGATAAATCGGTGCTTGATATACCGGAGCTGACTGCACAGGATGGTATGTAGGAAACTGCTGATCGAAAGGAGGTGCAACAGTAGCTACATAGGGTTGCTGGGCATATGGAAACGGATAACCTTGAACATAATTCTGCTGATGTTGCCAAGGTTGAGGAGTAGCTGTTCGCGGTTCCTCGAACGTGCAGGTCCTTTACCATGGTCGGGATTAGGAGTTTTGCACTTGGGAGGGGTAGCTCGTCGAACTGGTTGAGCACTAGGAGGCACCAAACCGGATTGAAGACCGTGAGGAGGTACGTTCTCGATAGTAACAGCTGGTTGAGATTCCATAGCGGTATTAATAGTCTCAGAAACAACAGTAGACTGAGCGTCCACCTTCACACTAAGAGCTCGTAACATCTCCAAAATCTGCCCTACACTTCCTCGAAGATCTTCGAGTTCATGGCTGACACGGTTGATCTCTTGATTTTGATCTTCCATCCTTTTGAAGGGTCGTATTGATGCAGAGAACTCAGGGTGACAAAACTGGAAGGTGAGAAGACCGCGTATGAGAAATCGGGAGACACATGCAATGCAAAAGTATGATGCTAAAATGTGAATGCAAATGAAGATTTCATGGAATTCAAATATTTACGAATATTGCGGAATACCAAGGAAAGTTTTAATTCATTGAAGACAAATTACAAATACTATTCTTGCAACCAAAACAGCTAAATAAAAGCCTAGAAAGTCCTAGAGAAGCATCTTCCACAACTTCAGTGAGCAGACGGAGATCCGGAGGAAAATAAATACTCGTAGAGCCTCCTCTTTTTGTAGGATTGTATCTCATCATTCTTTGACTGAATATGCCTTTGAAGTTCTTCGTACTCGCTGACCATCACATGGTATTTGTTCTTCCATGATTCTGTTTCGAGTTGTGATCTCTTCAAAGCGATCTTCAAGGTCTCAGCTTCAGTCATGAAATACTGGACAGGTTCTTCTCTTTGAGGTAAAGGATCTTGGCGAGAGTAGGGAATCTTTAACTCAATAGCTCTTCCTCGAACCCATTGAAGGTATGGTTCCATAGACACACAATTAGGTCTGCCCAAACTTTCTTTGTCTTTCCTATGCAGATGATTCCAAGAAGATAGAATCTGATCTTGAAGCTTTTTGTCGTCTTTGAAAAAGATTTTCTCCACATGAATACCTTTAGGCGGTTCCTTCAAGGGGTATCCCAACTGTCGGCGAGCTAAGACTGGATTGTAGCTAATTCCTCCATTGAAACTGAGCAAAGGCACATTGTTGAAGTTTCCACAACTATCAATGATCGATATCCCATCGTACATGCGATTATACCAATCAATATCAGAGTGAGTTAAAGCCATAACTTTTTGCGACCAACGTTCTTGATTAGGGCTCCAGAACGGACCGGACTTGGGTAAGTGAGAAATAAACCACTTGTATAGTAATGGCACACAACATGTAATCATTCCTCCACCATGAAAGTTTCGAAGATGTACTGAATGATAAGTATTACCCAATAGCGTTGGAACTGGATTTCTCCTCATGAAAGTCTTGATTGCATTAAGGTCCACAAACCCCTCAAAACTAGGAAAAAGCAGCAACCCATAAATAAGCAGAGCAAATATTGTCTCAAAGGCAAACATGTCTTTATGATCGGCATAAAATTGGGCTTTCTTAATTAGGAAATCCCTGAGAAAACCGGAGGTCCCCCCTTTGGTGATCATATTGTTTTTGACATCGGATATCTTTAGACAAACGGCTTTAGCAATATCTCGTTCTTTAGGGTCTTCCTCCAAGAAAGGGAATGGAGACTTATCCAAGATAGGTAATCCCACCAACTGAGAGTACTCTTCTAAGGTAGGTAAAAGCTGATAATCTGGAAAGGTGAAGCAGTGATAATCCGGATCATAAAACTGTAGCAAAGTCGCAAGAAGTCCTTCGTTTACTTGAATCTTCAACAAAGACAATAGCCTTCCATATCTGTTTTGGAACTTTTCTTGATCTTGAACCAAGTCCCTTAGCTTCTCTAGGATTTCCAAATTAAAACCCCTAAAAGTAAATTTCAAAGTATGCCTTCTATGGTGATCCATGGTATCCTGCAATGTTCATAAGTAGAGTTTGAATTCCATGAAATCTTAATGCAATATGATGCTTTATGGATGCAATGCATGAAAACACATAAAGTCCTAGGTTAAAAGAACGTGAGCGGAGTTAAGGTCTACCCAACCCCGAAAAGGAGTGTATTATAGGTTAGTTGTACCTGCAGAACAAGGTTCTAAAAAGTGCCCAAAGTCATCAGCCCATCTTTCGGATATTATCAACTTTCCGACTGACTCGGGGTTAATAATATTCTCAAGAGAACCTCTTTTGAGTGTAGTATCGCGTAGCAACCATTGTAGGACTACTCCCACATAGTTCCCGCACTACGTCCTAAATAAGGCCAAGGTGGTGTTAAGGTACTACGGTCTTCAATATCACAGACTCCAATCGACCATGGAAAAAGTTTTCACGATTACTCGTTCAACCGAACCATTTTCGAAAAGGTCTCAACTGAGCGGTGATTCTCGAATCAACTTGGTCGGGATTCAACTCCCTATAAGCCTCATAGAATATATCCCCATCCTATAATAATGTCACTAGTCCGGGCGTAGGACTTTATCTCACAACACAAGGAACAATCCCAAAATCAAAGTACAATATATACATGCAAATGAATAGTAAAACAAATAGTAACAAACATGAACAAATTAGGGGTAACCCTCAAAAGTTTAGGACTCCCCAGTGAAGTCGCCATTTTCTGTTGCGGTGGAAATAGGATCAAACTATTGATGAGTTTGAATCACAATTCTTGATTCACAACCGCTCTTTGATTTATCCGAAGGAAAAGGTCAAAAAGGGAAAACCTATTTTGCATCGTAAACACAATGCGGGGAGATTCTAGGATTCGGGGGTTGGTTAAGATTAGGGAAGGTATTAGCACCCTAAACTTCTGTAGTACTCTACAGGAACCTTTTGTTCAAATGTTTACTATTTGCTTTATTTATTTTCTTAAGGTATATATACAAAGGATTAAAAGTGAGAAAATAAACCTAAGGGGTTAATTCTAAGTTTACTCGGCAAGACATCGCATCTTGTGCCTACGTATCCTTACGGGAATGGAATCAGAGTAATCGTAGTTCCCCTCAAAAGGGAGGTTAGAGACTTCTTGACTGTGGTCAAGGTCTCAAGGGGAATAAACACATCTTAAGGACACGCTTACGCGGAGTGTAGAAACTCCAAATTTCTACGTTGAATTGTTAAGTGAATTAGGGTTAAATTAGGTTAGGGATTCCGCAGCGGGAAACCCTAAAATGAGCGCGGCGGCTCTTTGACCTAATGCTAGGGGTAAAATTGTAATTTTGCTTGCGGCGAAGCATTTGTGAAAATTAGGGTTTGTGAGGTTGTAAGGGTTTGAAGTTGAGGACTATTGACACGGCGGTCAAACGGTTAGACCTAACCTTCAGACGTGTGTAGTGTGACGGAAATATTGGTGGAAGTGTGAGAGATTTAAGTCATGCAAGCGGAAATAAAATGCGAAAAAGTAAACGCGATTATTGGTTCGCGAGGTTACATATAGGAAACTGCTACAACAATAATGAAAATTTGAATAAAACGCACAAAACGAATGAAAGCGACGTAACAAGCTGCAAAAGGAACAAACAAGGTTAATAGGCGAAAACGAACAATAGTCAGAAAGATTGTGAAACGAAAGCGCGAAACTTTGAGATCTTTATTGCTTATTTTTGACATAAGGAACAGTTTCCAATTTTTAAATTTAAAGAAAGAGTTTTAATATATAAAAGTTAAATTTAAATTTTTTTAAAAAAAGCAGCTTAGTTTAACTATCTAAAAATTTATCTTAAAAAAGGTTTTAAGTTTTTTTTTTTTTTTTTAAAAGAAGTTTGTTATTTATTACTTAAAAAAGACAAGGTTTTAGTTATTATTAAAAAAGAAATTTTATTATTAATTGGAAAAAAGTTTTATTGCTATTTATTTTAAAAAAACAATTTTTAATATTTAATTGGAAAAGGTTTTAATAGAAAATAATGCTAATTATAAAAATAGAAAAAAAGATAGAAAATAAAAGGGGTTGGGCCGGTAATCACCTCCGGACCCAACCCGGTTGGTGAGAATGTAACAAAAACAAAATTTAGGGTTTCAGAACCCTATTCTCCCCGCGGCGCCGTTGTGGCTCGTTTCCCTTCGTCTTCCTCATCTCTCATGCTCTTGTCCTCTCTGATTTCTCTCATTCCAAACCTGAAAAGAAAAAACAACCACATAGTAACCATGAATCATGAGTTTACATCGTTTTTGACGGTGATTTTCACAGAGGTTTACGGCGTTCGATCGTTCGCAATTTACGGGACGATTATGAGGGCGATGATGTTCGTAGCTGAGCTCCAAGGTACGATTTCCCGTCGAGAGACGAAGGCGATCGTGCGATTTGATTTGATGGTGGTCGTCTGGGGTTTCGCGACCCTCTTCTTCGTTTCGATCTCGCGGCCGCTTTTTGGTGAGAACGTTCTATCTTCTTGATGTTAGGGTTGGGGTGTTTTTTCTCTGTTTATCATTAGGGTTTCACCGCCCCCTTTTCGTTTACGCTTCGTCTCTTTTATATCCCCTTGGATTTCACTTGTGGGCTTGGACTGTGGCGTTTCCGTTATTGATACGATTTGGTGATTTTATCTGATGTGATTTGATTGGATTTCCTTTCCTTTTTCAGATTCACTTGGATATGGATTTTTCTGATGAACATCGATTTGGGACATATACTCACTTTCCTCTTCTTTTTTCCAGTGAACTGATGCTGATGCTTCGATTGAGTCAAGGTGGCCAAGTGAAGGTTATTGGCGATGATGACCTTAGGGTCTGAGCCAATTGTTTTGATGCCCTAGTGGTAACGACCTTCGGGTCTGAACTGGTTCCTTTTGGTCTCTTTGACTGGGCTATGATGCATAGCTGAGCCTCTGCGTTCGGTGCCTTGTTCCACGATGCCCCTAGCAGTGTGAGGTAGTTTGGTCGTGAGATCTTACTGATATGAACTAAGCTTTGATTTGTTGGCTTGCTGGATACGGATTCATCTGGTAACTGGATTCGTTTTGGTCTTCTTTTAATAATTGGATTTGTTTTAATCTTCTTTTCAGATGTGGATATCCAGTTTTTCTTAGGTCCTGATACATTTTTGGACATGAACTTGTTTCTTCTGATAAGCTGACATTCGATTATTGTTACCAACTGGGTTTGTAGTTTGGCTGTTGTATGATGACAGGGCGGGATTACTTGTGCTGTTTGTTGTGCGATAAGAGGCTATGATGTTGTCCTCAACTGAGCCTCTGTGTTGGATATTTTTCTTGCTCTTGCGCATGAATTGAACCCAGCTCCCTGAATTGCTCTTCCACTCGTGCATTGAGTTTGCTACTTATGACTTATTGGTCCTTCTTTTCCTTTCTGAATATGGGCCAGTTTTGCACTTATAATGTTTGTTCAAATTTGGTGCAGTTTATGAATTGCTTTGGTTTTGAGTTCTGTTATAGCCTTGGTACTGATGCTGTTGTGGTGAATTTCAGGTGTTGGAAAACAAAGCGATTCAGACCTGCTGGCATCCGGGTCGGAGTCCGAATTGGCTGTGCTGTTTTACCCTTGTATCAGTTTGGAAAGTAAATTGGGATTTACTCGATGGTGGCATAGACCCTTTTCAGTTTATCGGCCCGAACTTCTTTTACCTCTTCATCTTTCTCGGTTGTCCCGCATCGATAAGAAACAGTAGCCACTTGATCTGACGCCGATGGCGCAGATTGGTAACGGGGGTAGGACGCGGCTTTGGTCGTGCCATTCCCGACACTCGATGATGACGATGTTCTGAGAGTGTCAAACAACTTCTAACATTTTCTTCTATTCTGTTTTGTTTTGTCTTTGTTGTGCAGGTTGAGCGGAGAGTTGGAGAACTTAATCGGAGAAGCATGAAGCAATGTCTGGAAACACTCTTTAGGATAGTTAGGAACTTTAGAGAAAAATGGAAATGTGTAATTTACTTCTTTTGTAGTGGAAATAATATTCAATGAAGTTCCTTTTTAATTTTAATACCCCCCTTGTAATTGTAAAAAATATTCTGAATAAAAATTCAAGACACTTTTATATTCCAATTGTTTCTCTCTTTTTTTGAAGTCAAATGAGTGTTTCTTTGAACTTTGAATATTCAACAGGGCTTTGCTCTTTCCTTCAAAATGTAGGATATCTTGTATGATAATCATGTAAGAAAACCCCTCCTGAATTAAGTAATTTCTTGAATCTCATTCACCTCGATACACATAAGCAACCAAACATAGATTCTAGCCAACAATATTCTCTCCCACATCATTCCCTCATTTTCTAACCAAACGTGGATATACACCGTAATCACAACAGATTCAGCATCAACGATGACATTGCCCGTAATTGAATTCCACTGACCAAATGATATGAGCAACAATCCAATAATACCCAATTAAACTGCGTCTTATTAACAGAAACGGAAATGCTCTGGAAATAAACCATGAGCGATGAAATGGACCTTAAATCCAGTTGTGTCCGACAAATTTCGATACCAAACACATCGGATTGACGCCTTGATATAATCAGACCATGTGATAAATAAATGCCTCAGAAATAGTGCCTCAAGTGTCTCAAAGCTTAGTAACAGCCCGTCTTCAAAGAATTAACGGAATCCACGTAAAATGACCAAAATACCCCTGGAATCAATCCTGCAAAACAAACACCTCCATGACTTGATAGTGGTTAGCAGATGCACAGATGAGATGTTATGCGAAATGACTGACTAAATGTAAGGGTAAAATTTGGGGTATTACACACTGTGTGCTTGGAAAGCTTGCCCCAGTCTAAGTCTTGAAATATCTTCTGGATAAACCAAATCTGAGAAGACTTTTCCCTGAACAAATATTAAAATGATTCTTCGACAGGATGTGAAAAGAACTTGCCCCTGATAGGATCACCGACCAAGTTTCTCAACTGTTTGAAAATTTCTTGAGAGGAAAGCCAGTTTGCAAACAAAAGTATTCATACAAACATGGTAATGTAAAGTTCATGCAACTTTTGAAATCAAAATCATTTTTGAAAGATGCAAAATAAACGAGTCATTGGTCGGAACACGACGGTTCAAGACATTCAAAGTGAGAATATGAAGCAAAGGCGATTGCCAAAATAATTGATTTGCAAAGATCTTTTGGAGTCAGTTTACGAAACCTTGTTGTAGTATGCTTTCAAAATAACCTTGCTTCAATTAGGTCTTTTGAGGGTTGTAACGTAACTTGGTCCACGGTTTATGAAACAAAGGATAAAGGCTCAAAGTTTATTTGTTCAAACCCAATCTTCGTGATGATCTTTAGTCCTATGCTCAGCTAACTCAGACTATACACTCAGGTTCCTATAGGTTAGGAATTGCACTGATGATAGTAATGATGGTTCAGAAGTCAAGGGACTCTTGAAAAGGCAATCACTACTTCCCTATAACATTTGGTTGTTTTTGTCATTGAGGACATTCAGGGTGAATGATTTAAGGATCTCCTCTTTTTATTATCCCTAACTTTTTCCTGAATTGTTTCTTGCAAAGATTACAATCAGCGAGATGCCCCAGTTTTGCCTAAGTCTCCTTCGTAGGTTTTGACTTAGCAGACTTTTTCTTTTGATTTTTTTGAAAGAAAGTGACTGCCTGATTTAATGATTGCGGTGAACCATAATTGGCTTTTGACTTGACAAACATCTTTGATACTTGTTATGTGCGAAGGAAAAAAATTGTGGTTGCAACCTTTATATGAAAGGTGTGTTGCATGAATGCACAACTGAGTTAATTGAGAACTACCCACCCCAAGGTTAAGATTGTTTGTTTTTTTGTAAAGAATGAAACTCCTACTTCTAGACTCAAAGGGGTTGACAAGGGAATAACTTCCTTATTTCTCTAGTGTTTGGGAGATTAAAACAATGTCTTACATCATCAGCAAAGTTTGATTGAAAGCATACCGACAACATTTATGGGTATAACGTTTTCATCATCCTCCCTCAAATATTAACATGTCAAAAGTTTGAACAAAATGTGCATATTTTGAAAGATAAAACATAAAGATGCAAATAATAGACAAAATAAATTGAATCAAAAGTTGCAATGCTCATTTCAATAATTACGAAAGTAAAAACATAATTTGAAGGCAAACAGCTAGTACCAAAATAAGGAAAGTACAAACAATAAGAAACATGGCCTAGTGACTAATTAGTAACAAGGATGAGTTGTCCTGTCTGAAACACTAGCTTTTAGGAAGATAGTCTACTGAGGTTGCTCTCCTCTGGCAATCAGAACTTGGAGCATCTCGGTGAGCTTGGTCATGCCTGATTTTAAATCATCGATCTCCATTCATATTTCTGCATTGTGTACCTCTTGCTCTGACATTTCGCGTCTGTAGTTAGCTCTAGTCCTGATATCGGTGTCGAGGAATCAACATGATGATTCAAAGACACACTGATAGATGAAGACAGCTGGAGATGAGCGACTGGACAAACAAATGGTATGCAATGAACCATGCAAAGATGTAAATGCAATGCAATGCTATGCAAGACAGGATGCAAAACATGCACAGCAGGATCAAAGGTTCAAGATCACAACATGGGGTTAAAAGGTCTACCCATCCCCAAGGATTTGTACTATGAGTTATTTGTACCTGCCGAACAGGTTCTATCAAAGTTCCCAGAGTCATAGTAAATCCTTCGGATATTGTCAACTAACGCAACTACTTACGTGAGTCGACAATATTCTCAAGATAAACTCGTATGAGTGTAGCCACGTGTGACAAATATTGAGGGACTACTCCCTAACAATTTCCGCACTACGTCTTAAAAAGGCCAAGTGGGGTAAAAGTGTTACTAAAGGTCCTCAACTTCACAAACTCTCAGGTTGAAACAATTAATGAATGCACAACTACTCATGCATTACTAATCATCTCAAGGAGGTCTCCATTGAGCGTGATTACGTTATATGTCAGACTTATTGGGACTACTCCCAACAACCCAACTATTGATCCTATCACAATCATATCTCATGTGTCACTCAAATCTAGGTTAGGATTTATCTTAGCACTCAAAGCACCCAATTTCAACATAAAAACCGATGTATTTACAAATATACATGAGGCAAATATTACAAATATAGCATACAATTAAACAAAATAGGCTAAACCCTAAAGTTAAGGCATGTCCCCAGTGAAGTCGTCATTTTTGTTGCGGTGAAAATCGTGATACCAAGCTATTGACTAACTTGAATCTTAATTCATTAAATTCACAATCAGACTTTAATTTATCCAAAGGAAATGTTTAAAGAAAGAAAAAACTTTTGTGCGGTGTAACAACAACACTAAGAGATCTAAAGTTCGGAGGTTTGTTATGCCTAGGGTAGGTATTTCACATCCTAAAAATCTGTAGTACTCTACAGGAACCTCTTATTAGTATTTGTGTTATGCTAAAGTTGCTTGCTAAAGGAAAAATGCTAAGGTAAAGATCTAAAGTATATATAAAGTATTGTACAAAGTTTGCTCGCCAAGACATTGCATCTCGTGCCTACGCATCCTGACGGGAATGGAATCAGAGCAACCGTAGTTCCCCTAACTAGGGGTGAGGAATTCTTGATTATGGTCAAGGTTCCAAAGGGAAAAGAGTAGATGTCTGCGGTAAGACACCTACATAGAGTGTGACGACTCTAAACTAAGTTAAGTTAGCAAGGAAGAAAATATCCACGGTGAGACGACTAAATAGAGGACGACGACTCCAAGTCCTATGGCAAAGGTAAACATGGGAAATGTCCATGGCGAGACGACTACATGGAGCACGATGACTCCAATCCTAAGTTGCAAATGTTAATAGGAAGTTAGTTGTTAGTGAGCTCGCCAAGACATTACATCTTGTGCCTACGTATCCTCAAGAGGGACTTGAGAAATCAGAGCGTCCGTAGTTCGTGGAACTACGAGTTGCTATGTTCTAAGAACCAAGAACAACAAAGACAAGTAAGCAAGGGACATGCACAATGACAATAAGTCAACACATAATCCCTTCCCTTAGATTAGGTCAACAAGGAATAGAAGTAAAGCAACATGTACATGGAAGAAAATCAGTCACAAATAGAATCAGGAAACAAACAAAATTATTAATCAATTTAAATATAAATATTTAACAAGATTAACTAATAATTTAATTAATCAAATTAAAGACAAATATTTAAGTTAATTAATAATTACAACATATATTTTTGCATTTTTAAATATTTAACAATTAACTAATAAAATATAAATAATTAAAATTCCCTTTTTGTCTTTCCAAATACTTTACAAATTAAAATAAACTAAATAAATAAATAAAGTAAAAGAAAAGAAAAAAAATCCTGATAAAGATTAGATGAAGGAGTATTGTCTCTAGATGGAGGATGGCGTTTTATGTGAGGTTAGAGGTATCATAAAGAAAATGAAAATGTAGGTGGTGTTTTATTATTGAGAAAATGAAGGTGAATTATTCATATCATGGAAGATATTGTGTATGAAAGAGTGATGATAGAATATGGTGGATAGTGAGTTTTTTAGTTTATGTTGAAGGTGGTGAGGAAAAGAGCATGAAGTGTGAGAGTGTTTCTTTTGTGAATGTGAAAAAAATAGTATGATTTATGTGGTTTTTATAATGAGAAAAGTAGTAGAAAGTGGGTAACAACTTCCATAAAATTGGATCTTGAAAATATAATTCTAGTAATATAGTGTAGCGTTTTGTGATAAAGTGATGGCACATAGCATGAAGAAGGAGAAAAATATGGAAAAGTGTTTATATACATGGAAACTCAAAAAAGTCACTCTTCATGGGAACTTAAAAAAGTCACTTTTCATGGGAACTCAAAAAAGTCACTCTTAATGGAAAGTTAAAAAGTCGCTCTTCATGGGAACTTATTTAACAAGTTTTCTAAAAACTAATAAAACAAAAATTAAATGAATAAGATAAAAACAAAATAAATAAATAACAATAACAATAAAATAAACTATAATAAAAATCTAAAATAAAAAATAGATTAATTAAAATAATTATTAATTAAAATTAGAAATAAAAACAGTAAAAAGGAATAATTGGACCGGTATCGAAGTGCACAAAAAAATAAAATGAATATACCAAAATGATCAATGTAAAATATACTATTCAAAAAAATACGGCGTTTGGTCAAATTTTGAAATAAATTTTACCCGCTAAAATGACTTAAATTGTCCAAAAATGCAACTGAAAAGTGGTTGAAAAATTTAAATGAGCACGTCAGATTAAACTACGTGAAACGCAGGTTAATACCACGAACGTTTGCAGGCTCGGTTTTAAAATTTTTCGTCCACTGATTTTACGCGCAATTGACTTTTATTTGACCGATTCGACTATAAATTCGATAAGTTTATTTTAGCTGATAAATTGGATAGTATGTAAGATGACAGACATGATATGCTATGCAGAATATCAAAGGATCTGAGGGTAAACTTTTGGGGTATGACAATTACCCTTAGTGACACCTCTGTCGAATCAAATCTTCCAACTGCTAAGAAATATCTCTAAGCTCGTAACATAGATTCTCTTGACGAAAGGATGTCTTCGACTCCCATTCCAAAATACAGTTACAATCAAAATAATTAAATTTCTTCAGGAACTCTATTTCCTACTTTTAATTCCATTCAAGTGTCAAAATTAAGAGCCAACAATATCTAATACTTTCAATGTTGCTGACATTCATGAGTATTAAGCATATGAGACTCCTTATCAAGACGAGAACTCGGGGTCGAGTTTTTCAGAAGTGGAGGAGACTAATATAAGAAGGTTGGCTGCATGTATAAAAAAAAGTCGCGCGTCGAAAATGTTCATTAAAATAAGTGCAAGTTTGACATCGGAATATCATTTATACCTTTCCGACCCAAAAACAACTTTTACTATTTTATACAGTTTTCTATTTTTATTTATGTTTTAATTTAAAAACACATTAAATCTTTCTTTTTTGCTTTATTTATGTTTTAGATTAAAAGTCATTAGATTTTTTTTCTTCTATATTTCAAAAATTTTGGTGCGGCCCTCATAATTATATTTTATTATTGTTGTAAATATTAGACTGTAAATAGTAATTAGTAGTATTAGTAATGAGGCCCATTAGTCAAAACCCATTAGGTTTTCTATTCTCTCTTATTTAAAGCATGTAGTTGCAACATTGTAAGCAGGACTTTTAATTCCATCAGTGAAATATTTTACAACATGGTATCACAACACCTATTTTTTGGGGGTCTCGCTTCCGCATAAACCTTAGCCGCCATTGTAACGGTTTTTTTCTTCTTTCTTTCACTGCCGGTCATCCTTGCAGTTTTTTTTGTGGGTGTTTGGATCGTTGTTGTTCTGTGTTGCAGCACATTCTATTTCTTGGCTTTGCTTAACATCTCTCAATGTTCACTCATCTTTGCAACCCTACACTGCTTGTTTTTTTTATATTTGTGTTTTTTCTTTGTGATTCAATACATATCTGATGTTTGTTCCTCTCGATTGTCCCTTCAATGGTCGAGATTATTAACGAACAACCACCTCCGCCTCCACCTCCCACAAATCCACCAGTCCCATTTAATGCTAAGGATTTTGTCGTTTAAAAAGGTTACTGGCTTACCGTAAAAAATTATTTTCAATGGTCTCAGTTCATTAGACACACTCTAAAATGTTGTGACATGCTAGATCATATTGAAGGCAATCCTCCTCTGGTTACTGCTCCTAATTTCCCTTCCTGGGATAAAGATGATTCTACTATTATTACTTGGCTTTGGAACTCCATATCTCCAGAAATTAGTAGAAATTGCATGTATCTCTCAAGTGCAAAGGCAGTTTGGGATTATCTTCGTCGAAGTTATTCCATGAAACAAGATATGTCTGTTTGTTATGATTTAAAGAGGAAAATCTTCAACACTAAGCAGGGAAGTCTTTCGGTCAACGATTACTTTGAAGTTCTCAATGGTTTTTGAATTGAGTTGGATCAATATTAGAATTTGAAGATGGAATGCAGCAAGGATACTGCCACCTTGAATACTGTTGTTGAGCGGGATAGGATCTTTGATTTCTTAGCAGGCCTTAATGCTGAATTTGAACCTATTTGGGTGCAGATTTTGGGTAAGGAAAAATTTCCTGATCTTAATGAAGTTTTTTACACTGTTCGTAGTGAGGAGTCCCATCGTCAAGCTATGCTTCATGAACAGCCCCCGGATGTGTCAGCACTAGTAGCTAGCAAAACAACAAGACAAGGACCACCGTCATCATCATCTAAGAATGGTCGTGACAAATTCTATTGTGAGCATTGCGACCGATCAGGGCATACAAAGATAGGTGTTTCAAACTACATGGGAGGGAACAGGTTCTTAGCCGAGGAGGTAGTTCTCGCAACATGTACCAGCATCAGGCACATGTTGCCACACATGCCCATGATACTGAAAGATTTGAAAAAGGGGGAACTGATCTTTCCCCCTTCAGTCAGAATGACGTGGAACGGTTGAAGTCTATGCTTGACTCCATGAGTAAGCCTTCTGGTTCTGGGTCTCTAGCAGTTATTGGTAAGAGTCTGTGTTCCCGATCTTTTACTATTTGTGGTAATATCCCTAAGAATGCGTGGATTCTTGACTCTGGTGCTACTAATCATATGACATTTGATTCCATATTATTATGCTCTTATACCACACCTTCGAGTATTCCTCATATCACTGTTGCTGATGGCTCTCATGCTTGTGTTGTTGGCACTGGAAATATTGACTTGCAACCTCCATTTCAGTTGCAATCTGTGCTTCATGTTCTCACACTTTCCCACAATTTGATTTCCATCCATAAGCTTACTCGTGATCTAAATTGTAAAGTAATGTTTTTTAGGTCCCATTGTGTTTTTCAGGACCTTACCATGGGGAAGACAATTGGAATTGCTAAGGAAAAGGAAGGGTTATACTACTTCTCTGATGACCATCCAAAGGTGTTGTCCTCCTGTCTCTAGTATCAGTCTTCCTCTTCAGCCTCACAAATTTGGCTTCAGCACAAGCGTCTCGGGCACCCTCCATTTTATATAATTAAGTTTATGTTTCCGTCATTGTTCTTAAACCATTCTGTTGAGTCTTTTAAGTGTGATGTTTGTCAGTTGGCAAAACACAATCGTGTAACTTTTCCATCCAATTTTAATAAAAGTGCTTAACCTTTTGATGTGATTCATTCTGATGTTTGGGGACCTGCCCCTACCTCTAATATTTTTGGTGCAAAATGGTTTGTTTCATTTATTGATGATTGTACTCGGGTAACTTGGAGTTTCTTGATGAATACTAAATCCGAAGTACCACAAATATTTATCCAATTTTATAATATGGTACAAACACAATTTGGGAAATGTATAAAAATAATTCGTTCTGACAATGGTAAAGAATATGTCAATCATACCTTCTCCAACTTCACTAGTAAACATGGCATTCTTCATGAATTCACATGTGTTGACACCCCACAACAAAACGATGTCGCAGAAAGAAAAAATCGTCATTTACTTGAAGTTGCTCGATCTCTCCTTTTTCAAATGTCTGTTCCCACCTCTTATTGGGGGAGGCAGTTCTTACGACTGCCTATCTGATTAATCGGGTCCCATCTCGAGTGTTAGGTAATATTCGTCCTGCTCAATTTATGCTCTCATGTTTTCCCTCTGTTCCTATCTTACATAATCCTGAGTCTCGCATGTTTGGTTGTGTTGCTTTTGTTCATGTTCACAAACAATATCATAACAAGTTGGATCCCCGTGCTGTCAGATGTACCTTTTTGGGTTATGCACCCAATAAAAGAGGGTACAAATGTTATCATCCTCCGAGTCGGAAATTCTTTGTCTCCAAAGATGTCACCTTTCATGAAAATGTGTCATACTTCACTCATTCTCAGTCTCAGGGGGAGAACATGAGTGTCTTAGAGTCTGAGTCCGAGTTTCTGATCCTTGGTCCTAGCCTCCCGAGAACACCTGTCAGTGTTCCCCCTCTTGAACCCGAGTTGTCACCTAGTTTGAGTTTGAGTCCTAGTTCAACACCTGAATCTAGTCAGTAATTGTTCTTGGTCCTTTAATGCCTTATGTTCCACAGGAATCAGCACCTTCAGCACCAACTCTAGTGTATCAGAGAAGAAGTAAATCTGACATTCTCCAGAAACAAATTCAATCGTCTGAACCGCAGGTAAGTACTGAAAATGATTCTTCAAATGAAGATTGTTCTATTTCTGATACTTGTGACACTAATCCAGTTGATTTACCCATTGCTTCGAGGAAGGATAAAAGATCTTGTCCCTCCGTATATCGACACCCTATCTCTCAATATGTCTCCACTAAACATCTTTCCACACAATATCAAAGTTTTATTGCAGCTGTTGATTTTGTGAAAATCTCATTATCAGTTGAAGAAGCATTGCAAAATAGAAATTGGGTCCAAGCTATGGATGAGGAAATGAGAGCACTTGAAAAAAATGGTACTTGGGAGATTATTGAAAGGAAAAGAGACAAAAAGCCGGTTAGATGCAGATGGATCTATACTGTAAAATATAAATCTGATGGCACACTTGATCCGTACAAGGCAAGACTAGTGGAAAAAGGTTATACTCAGACACATGGTATTGATTATGAGGAGGCATTTGTCCCAGTGGCAAAAATGAACACTGTTCGAATTTTACTATCTCTTGCTGCTTCATGTGGATGGGAATTGCAACAGTTTGATGTTAAAAATGCATTCTTGCATGGAGACTTAGAGGAAGAAGTGTATATGAAGATTCCACCGGGTGTTTGCATAACAAATGAAGCTAACAAGGTGTGTAAATTGAAGAAAGCCTTATATGGACTAAAGCAGTCCCCTCGGGCATGGTTTGGAAGATTCACAAAGGCAATGGTGTGTTTGGGCTATAAGCAAAGTCAAGGAGACCACACTTTATTTTTTAAACATTCATAGGAAATAAAATTGGCTGTACTTCTTGTTTATGTTGATGATATTATTGTTACAGGAGATGATTTGACTGAGAGACATTTGCTCAAAGAGAAATTATCGGCAGAGTTTGAGATGAAAGACCTTGGACAACTCAAGTAATTGAGGTAGCCTACTCAAAGCAAGGCATCTTTATCTCTCAAAGGAAGTATGTACTTGATCTTTTGCAGGAAACTGGCAAACTTGGATGCAAACCTGCAAGTATTCCCATTGAACAAAATCACAGGATAAGCTTTGAGGAGGAAAGTGACAAAGTTGACAAGGGTCAATATCAGAGATTAGTGGGAAAATTGATTTACTTGGCACACACTAGACCAGATTTAGCATATGCAGTTAGTGTGGTGAGCCAATTCATGCATGATCCGAGGGTGAGACATTTGCAGGCTGTAGACCGCGTTCTACAATATCTTAAAGCAACTCCAGGGAGAGGACTTTTGTTTAAAAGAGGTGAGAATTTAGCTATGAAGACTTACACTGATGCGAATTATGCCAGCTCAGTGAGTGACAGAAGATCTACGTCAGGCTATTGTACTTTTCTATATGGTAACCTTGTAGCTTGGAAGAGTAAGAAGCAAAGTGTAGTTGCTCGATCAAGCGTTGAGGCAGAATTTAGAGCTATGACACTAGGAATTTGTGAACTATTGTGGATGAAACAAGTTCTAGAAGACTTGAAGATACAGTGTGAAGGCCCTATGAAATTGTTTTGGGACAATAAATCGGCTATTAGTATTGCTCATAATCCTGTTCAGCATGACAGGACTAAACACATTGAGATTGACCGACATTTTATCAAAGAGAAGTTGGATAGTGGGCTGATTACTACATCTTACGTTCCTTCTGGGCATCAGCTCGCAGATGTGTTACAAAAGGCTTACCAACAGAAAGATCCAGGCAACTTACTTGCAAGCTGGGAATGATAGATATCCATTCACCAGCTTGAGGGGGAGTGTTGTAAATATTAGACTGTAATAGTAATTAGTAGTATTAGTAATGAGGCCCATTAGTCAAAACCCATTAGGTTTTCTATTCTCTCTTATTTAAAGCATGTAGTTGCAACATTGTAAGCAGAACTTTTAATTCCATCAGTGAAATATTTTACAACAATTATGATAATATTCAGTATTTTTCTCTATATTTTTTCTCTATTAGATAGATTCTAGAATTCAATTTGACAAGTTTATCACTTGCGTCAATTGTGATGACTTATTTAGGGTGGATACTTTGCAGAGCCCTTCGAACTTACTGTTTTAAAGGAGTTTATGTATTTCACATTAATTTTACCCATGCAAAAGTATCATTCTCCTTCATTGTGTTGGTCAGTATACCAATAAATAAATTCTACTAATCTAGAAGATGGTGGTCAATCTTAGTGTGGATTGTGATTAGGTGATATCAGTGGTTGTTTTTATGCGTGTACTTTATTGTGAAGATAAGATATATTTGGTGTACTTATGGTTAGAATTAATGATGCCATACAAGACATTAAAGAATTTGGTTTGTTACTACTTACTACTCATTTATATGACTTTGGTTTGTTGCAAAGATGGTGAGTCAACAATGTATTGAAATTTTGGCATAGGTAGTAATAATATCTGTGTGTTCCACTTAAATGTATTGTTTTCTAAGTAAAATTTGAAGCTTCCCCAACAAACTGGCAGTATTAGATATGATCCTACCATCCAACTATAGAGGCTCATTTAATGGAATCATAACAAACAAGTAACTCAGCCACCAAAACGGTGCTAAACACAGTTATCAGCCACCAATAATCTTGGAAATAATACAGGTATAAGTCACTTATGTACCATTAATTATCCTCTATACTAGCTTTTTCTATAAATATTGCTTGCTTCTGAGTAGTGTAACTCAAACTAAGCCTTCAAACGTTTCCACTTCTAAACTACTTTTGTTGATTTTCTCAATCATGAAAAAGGCTTTATGCGTTGGTTTGTTGCTCCTTGTAACATTATTTTATGCTACTTCTGTTGTAGCAAGAAATGATCCCTCAGGTTTGTCATTTTCACATTCACACATTCACGTACAAACTATCAGTATTAAGTATACATTTATATTTCTATATAACTTGTTGTCATTTGTGATAGTAATTTTGCATTTATTGTGAAGGGAATGAAGTGAACACAGAAAGGAAGCTTCCAAATGAAGGGGTGACAAAGCCAAGCCTACAAGGACCAAATGAAGATGAAAAACTCAAAGGATTTTTTCATTTAAAACACAAACTCAAAGGATATTTTCACAAGAAACCAATTTATTATAAGCCTATACCAAAATACATTCCAACTTATAAGCCATTCCACAAACCAATCATAGGAGAAAAACCTATCCCCTCTGTTGTTGAGCCAGAGTCATTTCTTAAGCATAAGCATTATTTCTTCAAAAAGCCGATTATTCCCATTGTTAAACCTGTTTATGTTCCAATTTACAAGCCTGTTCCAAAGGTTATTCCAATTTACAAACCTATTCCAAAGGTCATTCCAATTGTTAAGCCTATTCATTAATCAACTTTAGAGCAAACCTAATCTATCCCATGTATTACTTGGAAGTACCATGCTTGAAAAGCTATATAATCAAATCACTAAAGCTTTTATATATAAATAGCATCACCTCTCCTATTTATCTTATATAATGTTTATTTTCTTTAGAGAACTTATCTTGTGTTGTGTATTAGTTAATGTGTCCACCTTAATAAAGTTCTCATTATGCCAATTGTCATTGATATAATATTTTATGTATATTTATTATTAACTATTACATTATTTTATACGACATGAAATCAACAAAATTTAGATTTTAGTTATAAGAACCGATTTATGATGTTTAACGATCTTAATAAGTTAATAAATTAGTATATATATATATATATATATATATATATATATATATATATATATATATATATATATATATATATATATATATATATATATATATATATATATATATATATATATATATATATATATATATATATATATATATATATATATATATATATATATATATATAAAGACCAACTAACATTTTTAATGATTCAACTAATTAACACATCATTTCCGGCATTCAACATAAGTCTCTCGTAGATCAATCTTGTAATACTATACTATATAACTCTGCACTTGCCATTACAACATTACAACAATGTTACACGAGTAGTCATAGGGATTTTCACATTTATGGATAGATGATTCAAAATGAAAATTTAATTATCTTAGGTGTTTATGGGTACAGGACAATCCACGATCCAAGATTTCAATTCAATTCAATTTTTAATTTTACCCAAATCAATGATATACGAATCTAACGCAAATCAACTCAATTAAATCCATTAATTTGTTTTTCAAGTAACGGATTTAAACTTTTAAATCAACGAACCCGCGAACCAAACAAATAACATGTCATGTTATTTTTATTTTATTTTTCTATCAACTATCTAGCTTGATCTTAAAAATGAATATATATATATATATATATATATATATATATATATATATATATATATATATATATATATATATATATATATATATATATATATATATATATATATATATTTTATTTTTCTATCAACTATCTAGCTTGATCTTAAAAATGAATATATATATATATATATATATATATATATATATATATATATATATATATATATATATATATATATATATATATATATATATATATATATATATATATATATATATATATATATATATATATATATATATATATATATATATATATATATATATATATATATATATATATATATATATATATATATATATATATATATATATATTTTACACCAATTATATTTGATTTTGAACTTGATTTAATCTATGAAAGAGGTTTTAGGTATTAAAAAATATTTATTAAAACAAAATTCTAACATTTTACGAATTTTTATTGTTTTTGTAAAATAAATGTGTTATTTGAATTGATGTTGTCTTTAAAATTCAAAAATTATATTTAGTGCATGGGTTGCGAACCCAACTCAACTCAACCAATTGATGAATGGATTGATTTAGTTCGAGTTTAATCTTAAAATTTTTGGTTGAACAGTTAATCCAAACCAAATATATTTAATTTAATAAAATTAGACTCAACCCAACTCATAAACATCCCTAATCATCAGCATAGTTTTAGTTTTTACAAATAACACACAAATCAACCAATGGCGCTATGCCCAAACCATATTATTATCACTCACTTATTATGTTGAATTCACACGTGCATTCACCTTGTTTGTTGTAATAGTCTAATACAATCTTCATGAAATAAATAATTTTACATATCACATTGTAGTTTTCGTTGATATGCGACATTTGCATGGTATATTTGCATTATGATTGTTCCTTGGACTATGATTGAGTACTGATTATATTGTATTTCTATGATTTTCTAAAATGATAGAGCTTTGATTGGTATGAATATTTTGTAGGTTGAAATTTTATAAAAGAAATCCTTAGGATTTATAGGTGTTATGAAGCATAATGTGTGCTTTTAATGGTGGATTTTCTCTATTCGTGTTTGGTGGGGGCTTTTAAATAAAATATCTGTGCAAAATAACTTCATAGTTCTTGGTCTTTTTCCATTTTAGTTTCAAATATGTGGTGATTGTTAAACATAATTTGATAAATATGTTTATTTAATACTCTTTTAGTTATTTCTATTACACTTAATTTGATACTGTAACAAATTGGTCCTAATGATTCACCACCTAAGATTTCACTTTACCTCTTTGACTCACAAAGTTCTCAGATTGCATTGTTTACCCTCTCTCTCCGTCTTCCTCACAAACCCTACTTTCCTACCCTAATTTCTCATTGGCTATGGCTTTCTTTGAAAACCTTAACCTACAAATAAACCAACCATCACCTTGTTCTCCTTTACCGCAAGTTTCAACAACCATATTACTACAAAAAGGATATACAACAACGTCCACGTTATCACGTCTAAAAGGTCCACCGTGATAGAATCTTTTTAATTAGGTGCTTTCTTTATATTTTTATTTTTAAGCCACTTTTCACTACGGTTGGAAGTTTCAACCCTGATAAGTGGTGTATGGTCATGAGTTCGAATTTTGTTGTCGTTGTTGATGTATTGCTGTATTTTTTTTATATTTTATTAAAATACATACAAAAATGATTATTTAATACAACTGTTTGTATGTAGCGCATGATCATGAGTTCGAATCTTATTATTTTTGTTGTTCTACTGCTGTATTTTTTATATTTTATTAAAAGACATACAACAACGGTTGTTTAATACAACAGTTGATGTATGTAGCGTGTTTAGAAGTCACTTAGGGTCATGTGAAAATATAAGCGTGTTTATTGATTTTTTTCACCGTCCTTAAACAAATATTTGTCGTCTATTTAGTGAGTGTCAACGCTCAAGAACCAACCACTAGTGATCCGCGTGAAACCTAAAACTTAGACGAACTTTCAACTTAGATGAATTTCATCTTCTACCTCGAAACGTCATTTTTCATTTACGAAACTTTATTTCTCCATTAAACCAATCTCGAAAATATCATTTCTTCCATAAACAATACTCGAAACATCATTTCTTTCAATAACAAAGTTAAGAACTCCATCATCTCTTCTCCAACTTGAATGAGACAAGGAAAATATGGATTCAAGTTAGCAATATTAGCTGTTTTGTTCTTGTTGTTCTATTTTTTGTTATTTTTTCTGTTGTTGTTCTTGTTGTTATTATTGTTGTTCTTGTTCTTGTTGTTATTGTTGTTGTTGTTGTTCTTCTTCTTATTCTACTACTACTACTTGTTCTTCTCGTTGTTGTCATTGTTGTTTTTGTTGTTCTTGTTTTTGTTGTTGTTGTTGTTCTACTGCTGCATTTTATTTTATTTTATTAAAAGACATACAATCACGGTTGTTTAATACAAATGTGGTTATATGTAGTGCGTTATCTAGTTTACTATCACAAGCAGTAGACCGTGATTCTAAATAACCTACTTACAACCACACCCTACCTAACAATGGTTGTTCAACTCTTTTTTCAGGTCTTTCGCAACCGTTGTTATATGTATTTTTTGTAGTAGTTCCATCACCATCTAATCAATCACCCGTAAGTACTAAAATGACATGCTTGTCTCCTATTTCATGCATCTAAGTAATAATCATGGGATTTCTGCTATTTCTACTCCTCTAACCAATTTCAAATATAATGCTTGGTCTAGAGAAATTCTTGTGGCCATGTATCAAAACCAAACTATGTTTCCTTGACAGAAGCATAACTCGGACCCATGTCATCGAGCGTGTCGCTCTTGCATGGAACATTTACAACATGATGGCCATGACTTGGATGACGATCTCCATTGAAAGAGACATTCCTCATAGCATCCTCTAAATGGACACAACTCATGATATCAGGGTGGAACTTTGTGATTGCTACCATCAAAGTGAGGTTTTCATAATTTTTTACTTTCAAGAAGAGATCTTCATCCTAAAACAAGGAGGCCAATCCATTACACTGTTCAACACAACCTTAAAGAAACTTTGGCAAGAACTATAGAATTTTCTATTTTTTCCAACTTGATATTGCACCATCAAATGCACATGCAACCTCTCCCACTAATTAACAAGGTTTTTCAATTCTCATTCAACACGAGCTTCAATAAATCACTCCTTATGGTGACAAAGTAAAACTCACCACTAATTTCTCTAAGTTTAACAGTAGTGTGACACGTCTGCAAGTGCACGACTTTGTCGATTTTTGTATAAAAGATATAGAATCTCACATCACTACTATAAAATACACATTCATTAACATTAATTCTACTGCGGTTAGACTTCCACTGTGATGATATGTCTTACTTAACGCGCAATAATTTTCTTTTATTTACTTATGAAAATTTCGATATGATATAATCACGGATGAATCATATGACTGTGGTTATATAATCACTCTTTCATGAGTTCGAATCTCAACACCCTCAAATGTTTTATTTCTTTAACATTTAGTCGCGCCTTTGCATATTTAACATTTCTTTAACATTGGATACCACCATGGTTGAGTAACTCAACTGTTATGACTTGTTTTAAATATTTTATATTCTAATATACTGACGTGTCAAATGTTTTATTTCTTTAACATTTAGTCGCACCTTTTTATTTTTATTTATTTTTAATTTGTAAATAAATGAGATACCATCACAGTTTCGTAGCAGAACCATTGAGACATACTTTTCATTTTGTTTTAAATATTTTTAATTGTAATACAATGGCGCTTCTTTATGAAATATAATTTAGTAAGTAATGTATCATTCATTCATGTTTATCAAGCTAACTAGCTTGTGTCTTCAGTAATCATTCCTTGTTGAGAAAAGATACACCATTTCAACCTTAACATTCAGTGTTGAGAAACGATACATCATTTCAACTCTAACATTCATCATTCATTATCATCATTCATTATCATCATTCATCATCATTGGTTCACCGGTTCATCGTTTTGCATTTATTGTTCATTTTCAACCCGTAGTCATCGTCATTGTCATCGGTTCATTTTAACCCTAACACACCAACACCATCACTAACATCATCTTCATCGTCATGAAGGAATACAACAACAACACTATCTATATCAACTCATATATTCACATTTAATTAGTCATCACATTTACGGTACGTAAAAGTTGTTTCCCATTCATCTACAGTAAACTTCAGTTTCCATTGTTATTGATGTTGTTGTTGTTGTTTTATGGTTCTTGTTAAATGTGTTTCATAAAACTTGATTAATCTTTTGTTGTTGTTGACTTTGTTAAATGTGTATGTGATAATAGATGAAAGAGTTTGTTGTTGTGGTTGTTGCTGAATGTACATGTGATAATCTTTGAAAGAGTTTGTTGTTGTTGTTGTTGTTGTTGTTGAATGTATATATGATAATTGATGAAAGAGTGTGTTGTTGTTGTTGTGGAGGTTGCTGTTATTTTTAAAAATAGATGTCTTCTTCGTCGTATTCTTCATCTAGTGGCAAGGAAACTATGACAATTGATAGTCAAATAAAAAAGAAAAGATCACAAAGAGGTGCTACAATGCTTACCAAAGTAACAAAAGTCCACAAATCTAGTATCAAATTGCATATCACGTTTGACTTGTATTATAGAGTAGTTGATTGTGAATACTCTTCTTTTTTTAAGAGTTATGTTGTGTTCCTTGGACGTAGCAAAGTTAGTATATAGGTAGATAATTAGAAACAAATGTCACATGATGTCAAAGATAACATATGGATAGACTTTAAGGTATTAGTTTTAATTTTCATCATTTCGATATGATTTTCTATTATTTCTAATACATTTTTATTGATTTAAATGTAGTTGACCTTTGATTTTACGGATGGTGATAAACACTTAAAAAATGTGGTTAACTCATGTTGGTACGTGTTGGAGGGGCTTTAAGTCACGGCTCAAGCATGAATATATTAGGAAGCCTAAGATTGATCTTGAGCGTCCATGGATGAGGTATAGTTTTGTCTCAAAAAAGATTTGGAAAACATTTGCAAAGGGTCGTCATTCTGAGAAATTCCTGGTAAGTGCTTGTCTTATTTATCTTGATAATTTGGTGTTAATAATTTATAGATATTAATCATATTTTCACTATGTTTATAACAAAATAAAAGTCAATCAGGAATACAAAATAAAGCGAAAAACATTTACCCCCATAGATTGTCTCGTGGGGGTTATAGGAAACTGGAGGAAACAATGATGGAGGAAAACAACAAAAAATGGGAGATGAGGACTCCATTAGTCATGATCGTAACCGATCTCCACCGTTATGGTATGAGAAGTGGAAGAGGGTTCGACTAAGACCAAATGAAGAGTACACCTCAGATGCGTCAAGAGTAGTTGCTGAGAAAATTGTAAGTATGATTTGTTGTGCATATGTTATGTGTTATTTAAATGTTGTGGTAATTACAATATTGATATTATCATGCATGTTATGTAGGATGTGTAGGTTGAGAAGGCTCGTGGAGACTCATTTGTTCCAGAACCAACACATGATATACTAGTCGAGGCTATTGGAACATATGAGCATGGTGGTCGCATTTATGGTATTGGAGAAGGCGTCGACCTAAGATAATTCTTTTGTCCAACCAAAAAAAGCGCCGAAAACACTGAATTATAAGAGAAAAAAGAAAAATTGCAGTTATTGAGAAGAAGTTAGAAGAACAGAGGAAGATGTTAGAAGTCGAGCGTGAAAATTGGAAGAAAGACATAGAAAAGTTAGAAGAACTATATGTAGTAAGTGTTTTATTTGAAATGCTAGTGTTTTATATGAATTGTATGATATATTGTGTTTAAACTGAAAAGTTAGAAAATCTAGAAATGTGTTTATTATGAATTGTGTTCAAAATGAATGTTATGCTGTAGAGAATAAGTGGATCCTTACCACAACGTATGGATGAAAATGATGATAATGTTGATGATCGAGTTCCCCAAACACATGTTGTACGTCATGCTAGAACTAAAGGAAGCAATTGTTCAGCCGCCCCTACTTAAGAGGTAAATGAGTTATTGGATCCTTCTGCGAATGAAATCGCCACATTGTATGTTTTGGTTGCGGAGTGTGATGACCTGTATTCTCTTACTCTAGAGCATTGTCGATTGGTAGAGCTCTTCTATTCTTATCTTAGTGACATACGAGATTTTCTCTATAAAAAAATTGGATGATATTTCCAGTTTGGTACACGTAAGTATATTATCATTGAGGTACATTATCATTTTTGTCTATAATAGATTATCCTTTTTGTATTTTCTTACGTATTTTTTAAATTTTGTTTAACCATTTGGTACATTCATCGTGTATGTATAGAGTTAAATAAATCGAATATTTATGGCATCTTGGATCCGTATAGTATTCGATGGTTAAATACTAAGCCAAAAGAGATTGAGTCCTACATTTCAGAACGATTAAGTCAAGCGAGAAATTCTTTTTTACTTAGCACCATTTCTCAATGCGTAAGTAACTTTAAAATTTTTATTTATCTTTAATATTTATTTTTGTTTTAGAAAATATTAATTATATATACTCGTGTTTATTCAGTGATTTTTTTGCAATTGATCATTATATCACTTAAGACGAATATAATAATGACATTGTGTTCCTTACATAAACCACTCGAACATAAAATGAAACAAATTATTAATGAGTAAGTTTATGTTTATATGAAAATTTTTAGTAATACATATTTTATTTGAGTTTGTAATTGGTTTAATTGGTTTAACTCGTAAAATATTTTCAATCTACAGTGTTGTGCAACGACACAATATGTTGAACAATATCAAAAAAAAGCCAACATTTATCTTCCTTAATGTAAGTGGCTATATTACTTGTGAAATTCATTTATATATATTGTTACATGCATGGGTGTTTATAACATTCATGAAATTAATGTTTATTTTTGTAGAAGAGAAAACAACCAAAGGGATTTGAGTGTGATTATGATATAATAAAACACATGTAAAACATTGTCTTTGTCGACATTGTTGATAAATGTGATCAAATATATATTATATATGTAATGAATTGTTTACAATGCGCTTATGGGTCCTCAATAATGAGCTTAATTTGGTATATTTTATGCAGACTTTTAACGAATAAACACTATTCTCATACGAAGACTTTATAGACATTCGTAAATGTTGGACATATATATATATATATATATATATATATATATATATATATATATATATATATATATATATATATATATATATATATATATATATATATATATATATATATATATATATATATATATATATATATATATATATATATATATATATATATATATATATATATATATTTTTTGATGTACACTTGATGTACATTTGAGTTTGAGTATTGTAAATAATATTTTTGATTTGATGAAATAAATAAGTATGTGAGTTTGAGTGTTTTAATGTATATCTTCAATTGTTGTTCTTTTGTTATAGTTCAAATAATACAGGTTATAAAATGGAACATAATGCAAAAATATATCTTCAACTGTTATTGTTGTTTAAACAATACAGGTTAGAAAATGAAAAAAAATTTAAAATGCAGAAGTTTATTTTTCAAAAAAACATATAATATAACGACGATTTTTAGTTATGACCGTAGATGTATAGTTATAATATATAATATAACCACAGTTATCACAAAAGATTGTGGTTATATACATAAAATATGTTGGGAATCAAACCTAGGACCTTTAATATATTACAACAGTTAGGTTATCAACCGCGATAATACATCGCACACTTTCAAGTTTTCTACAACGGTCATAAGACCGTGATTGTAAGTAGCACATATATAATCACACCCTATGTAACAACAGCAGGTCACGCGTGATATTATCCCTTTTTCAACCATTGTTGTATATATTTTCCGTAGTATTGCATATACAAAATTACAAGTACCGTTCTCTACTACTAAGTTGTTTATGTAAGCTGATGCAAATGGATTTGTTCGTGTAATAGAAAAATAAGTTTTTTTTAAGATTAATTATAATGACGAGAGACCAAAATGATATTTTTGTCAACTGTTGACACTCACAAAATCATATTTCATAATTATAACAATGAAATGTTTTCTTTGTAGAAAAATATTACACTAAAGGTACTCTCCACTTTCGCGTGACTAGTACTAGATTTCGACTTTGCAATCTAATTGACTGCTTTCACGTGTACATGTTATAGTTTTAAATCTTGTTTGGAAAATAATCAATTCTTACTTTGCGTGACCACTACCAGATTTTTGGGGTATAAATGTATGTCTTTGCGTGTTTGCTTATAATCTTAAAATCGGTAAAAATAAAGCATACATATATCATGTTCATATTGAAAGCACTAAGTATGAAATGAAGCATAAAGAAAAAAGAAGTAAAAGAAAAGCAATAAAGTGTAGAACCTGAATAGAAAATGAATTTGAAAAAAATAGAATACTCTAACGAAGAATTTAATTCCAGTACAGAAACGAAAGTAGCAGCAGCAAAATAAATCGGCAAATAATGGAAGGGAAAATAGAAGCAACAAATTGCAGAAATGCAATTCCAAGATCCTAAAACTAGTGTTACAATAATCACTCAATGTGAGTAATTACTACTTTTTACAAGTGATATTTCTGCTTTAAAATAAGTTTGGATTTCTAAAATTTGTTCCTAGGACCTATATATAAGCTAAAATTTGTACTGGGAGTGATTAAATCGTGTCAAAATGATGGAGATGAGAAAAGATTTATGCTAAAGTCGTGGGCAAAAAATCTGACTTTCAGCGTCATGATAGGTGTCACGTCGCTGACATTTCGTTTGTCATGACCATGACGGTCATCTTCTTGCCGACATACCAATTGTCACGTGACCCAAGATTTTCTTACATGTTTTGTTGACCGATGCCAACAAAAATCATGATAGCAGGGTTCTCGTCATGATAGCAAAACATTTGTAAAATATTCACGTTTTCATCGTTTTTCTTCGTTTTGTGATGCAGAGGTTCCAATTACTTAGTACTTGAAATAAGCACATAATACCATCATAACACTAAAATATATATATATATATATATATATATATATATATATATATATATATATATATATATATATATATATATATATATATATATATATATATATATATATATATATATATATATATATATATATATATATATATATATATATATATATATATATATATATATATATATATATATATATATATATATATATATATATATATATATATATATATATATATATATATATATATATATATATATATATATATATATATATATATATATATATATATATATATATATATATATATATATATATATATATATATATATATATATATATATATATATATATATATATATATATATATATATATATATATATATATATATATATATATATATATATATATATATATATATATATAACCTACTCTAAAACATGCGCAATTTGAGCTAATAAAGTTGTGCATTTTAAGTGTAATCAAACTCACCACACATAAACCGTTGCTTGTCCTCAAGTAACTTTTGTTGCAATAAAAACATGTAAAGTGGCACAAAAAAGAAGAGAAATGACTTAAGGAAACATAGCATCACAACCAACCATACGTGGTTATAAATTTGGATCGACTAAAGTTGATTCAATAAGTACTAGTGTTAACACCAAGGATATTATAACAACAAAAATTGCATTTTACGGATAAAAGTCTCCCTCCTATGGAAACCAATTCATATCATGACGGTGTACCATAGCCTCACTCTCCTATTATTTTATCCTATTTCATTCGAGATAGTCACATTAATACCCTAATTATCTATACTAATGTCACACACGTGATAGGAAAGTCAATTAGCGATTTTATTCATCTTTTCTTTTTATTTTATCATTTTCACCAAAGATGCATTTTTTTCATTTGATTTTTCAAGGTTTAACCATCATTGAGCTAAGTAACTAGGTGAGGGTTATTCAACTTAGTAGATGCAATTTTACCTTTTTATTATTTTATGCTTATATTCATCGACTAACCAACTTAATGTGTGACTATAAATGTACCTGACAAGATAGAAAAACTACTTATGGATTATTACAAAACAAAAATTTGAGACTAAGGCACAACAGGTATGTAAAGCAATATTCATATTCAGAAGGCTTTAGGTGTTGGGACAATATCGATTTTATCAAAATTTTCCCTAGTGTCCTTAACTTAGCCTATCTTCCTTTGTATCCTATATACTTTCAAAGTGCGCTACAAATCATAAGTCTTTTAATAAAATTGGTGGACTTAAGAATTGAAAGAAATTAATAAAATTGCATAAACACAGCATAACAGACTCGATAATACATACAAAGACTCGATAACACTAATTAATAATGAAAATAAAGAGTCCTAAGCTAAAAATCATGGAAATCCTAATATAGAAAGAAAGTAAACTAAACTAGAAAGCAAGTAAATCTAATTTATGAAAAGTGGGAAAATTCCTCCCCCACACTGAAATCATGCATTGTCCTCAATGACATGACATAAGCGCAAGAAAATAAGGTAGAACTTAAAAGGGATTATCGTTGTCAGCAGCGGCTAAAGCCCGCATGCCATGGTCCACCATCCAAAACCACACATCCTTGATCATATCATTCGCAGGCAGCCGTGGGGAGCTCGCTCTGCCTCTCGGTCATTTCTTTCCTTAACTTTGAGACGCAAAGTGGAAAGCTCATGTTGGAGCACGTTGAGCTCATAGTCTAACATTGTTGTAATAATGGCAAGTACAATATGCAAAAGAAGAAGAAGAACAGAGATAAAATATGGAGGAGGGTGGCGTTACGGGTATCAGCAGTCGCCAAATGTTCTAAGTAAAAGAATGGCAATTATGGCGGTTATAACTGCCATTATTTACGTTTTGTACCTATTAAACTAAGTACATATAGGTGGTTTTTGTGAAGGTTAGTGAAAAATCGCCATTTTTTTATTTGCACCATTAAAATATATGGTGTTTTTCAGATCCACCATTTTCTTTGATTATGGAGTTTCAAATCATTTAACATCACATATTCTACTCCCACAATTTTCAAATTTTTTTAGTTATACTAAAAAAAAAACTAAAGACAGAAACTATCCTACAAAGCAGGAAAAAAAATAAAAATTTAAACTAAATACAATTTTAAACTAAGTACGAAATCATATTCTAAAACAACAAATAATAGGATTAGTTCACATTTACCAAACAACTTTCACTTTATGCATAAATTCGAAAATTAGTGTTTTATATCTAACACGGTTTTTAATTTATTTTCAACTTGTTTGATTTGCCAACAGTAAAAATTTGTGTTTTGTCCAAAAACATTTATTGTAAAATTGGTTCGAAATTTACTAATCAAACCAAGCCTTAGATGAATTTATGACTACCCGACTCTTAAAGAATTTTTTTTAATAAAAATTAAAATAAAAACCTCATAATATATATTATAAATGAAATTAAAAATTATAATATTTTGAATATAATATATTTTAAGTACTATATTATTTTTTATAAATACTATAATGTATTTTTAAATACAAAACATGTTTAAATTCTATAAAAAATACACAAATATTTAACATAAAAGAAACTAATAAAATACTAAGAAAGAATGTGAATTATACTAATGTATAAGAACATTGGCAAGCTGTACGTGAAATGGATACTCAGGTATCTCAAAGGTACTTCTGGAGTCTGTTTTTGCTTTGGAGGTAGTAAGCCTATGTTAGATGGTTTTGCAGATGCAGACATGGCTGGTGATGTGGATTCTAGGAAGTCTACTTCTGGTTATATGATGACTTTTGCAGGGGGAGCAGTGTCATGGCAGTCTAGATTGCAAAAATGTGTTGCTTTGTCTACTACAGAGGCAGAGTATATTGCCGCCACAGAAGCTGCAAAGGAACTCTTTTGGATGCAGAAATTCCTACAAGATTTGGGTCTCTCACAGGAGAAATATATTTTATATTGTGACAGTCAGAGTGCAATCCACCTCAGCAAGAACTCCACTTATCACTCAAAGTCGAAGCATATTGATGTTCGGTATCATTGGATACGCGATGCGCTGGAGATGAAGAAATTTTCATTAGAGAAAATCCATACTGACGAGAATGTTTCAGATATGATGACAAAGGCCTTACCTATGGAGAAGTTCTCTACTTGCAGAAAGAAAGCAGGTTTGGTCTCCTATGGTCTCCCTTTAATTTGGTGAGGGGGAGAATTGTTGTGTGGGTCACCAAAATAAGTGAGCCCACTTAATCTTATTATTATTATTATTATTATTATTATTATTATTATTATTATTATTATTATTATTATTACTATTATTATTAAAAGAAGAAAAAAAAGGGAATTAGCTTTGTGGGCCAAAGCCCATGAAATGGTTAAAAGGGTTTTAACCCTTATGTGTTAGATATAACAGCAGCAAGAGGGAAGAAAGCTGCAACGTGAGCGACTCTACAGTCAGAGAGAAAAATATCAAAGAGTGTCTCTTTATTGTTGTGTCGTAGATTTGATATCCACCTTGTACGGTGAAAATTATTTTTGCTCTGTTGTTATCCCTGGTGGTTCCAGGAGGACTTGTGGTGTACCCATTAATTTATTAGTGGAAGATTTAATGGCTTGGTCCCGTGGGTTGTTTTCCCTTTAAGGGTTTTTTCCCACGTTAATAATTCTGGTGTCTCCTTATTTTATTTGCTCTATTTTGTGCTTATTAATTTTGTCTGAGCAATTTTGTTTGGGGCTTATTTTTAACTGCACGCAGGGGAAAAGTTGATCCAGCAGCTTCCGCATTTTATTACTATCTTCTATATTTGTTTTCTTTTCCCAACAGTGGTATCAGAGCTCCTTGGTTGGAGTTTTGTTTGGTGCTATTAAAATGGGTGAAGGTGATATGGCTGGTACTATGCTGAAATTGGATTCTTCCAATTATTCTATTTGGAAATCCCGTATGGAAGATTTGTTATTCTGTAAGGACTTGTATGATCCCATTGACGGAGACGGTACTAAGCCAGATGATAAATCTGTTGCAGAATGGACAAAGGCAAACAGAAAAACAATTGGCATGATCAGGCAATGGATAGATCAGAGCATTTATCATCATGTGTCTAGTGAGAATAGTGCCCACAGTCTGTGGAAGAAATTGAAGGACATGTTTGAGTCTAAAAATGCACAGAACAAGGTATTTTTGTTTCGGAGACTGGTTAATCTGAAGTACAGGGATGGTTCTTTAGTGGCAGAGCATATGAGCAGTTTTCAGAATCTTGTGAATCAGCTGACTACTATTGAGATTAAACTTCCTGATGAGCTACTTGCTTTGTTATTGCTTAGCTCATTGCCAGACAGTTGGGAAACATTGGTGGTATCTCTGAGCAATTCCATTAATGTCAATATGACTTTTGATATTGTGAAAGAAGCCCTATTGAATAAAGAAATCAGGAGGAAGGGAAACAATACGGCTAGTTCATCGACTCACACAGAAGCCTTGGTTATTGAGTCACGGGGGAGAAGCCAACATAGAACCTCTCATAAATCTAATGACAGAAGCAAGTCAAGAGGACAGTCAAGGCCCAGGAAAGACATCAGGTGCTATCATTGCAACAAAGCAGGTCATATGATAAGAGAATGCAGGTTGCTTAAGAGGGAGAAATCAAGGGAAAGAGGAAATGATAATAAAGAAGATAAAGACACAACTGCAGTTGTATCTGATGGTGAAGTTGTTGTTGTTTACGAAGATGATTCAATTAATCTCGCATGCCAAGATTATGAATGGGTTGTTGATTCTGCTGCCTCATATCATGTTACTCCTCATCGTGAGTATTTTTTATCCTATACTGCTGGAGATTTTGGGCAGGTAAAGATGGGTAATCAAGGGGTAAGCAAGGTTGCTGGCATTGGAGATATCTGGGTAGAAACTAATGTTGCATGCAAGCTGCACTTGAAGAACGTTAGGCATATTCCTGATATGCGCCTCAGCTTGATTTCAGTACAGATACTTGATGATGATGGTTACCATAATTCCTTTGGTGATGGTAAATGGAAGTGCACCAAGGGTACTTTGGTAGTAGCAAAGGGAGTGAAGAAAAACACCCTTTACTGGACTTCTACAAAATTGTGTGCCCCTCAAGTGAATGCAATTGAGGATTGTTCTACAGGGCTATGGCATAAGCGGCTCGGTCACTTAAGTGAGAAGGGACTTGACACTCTTGCAAGGAAAAATATGCTTCCGGTGAAAGGTATACCTCTCAAAACTTGCTCTGATTGTATTGTTGGTAAACAACATAGAGTTTCTTTCCGCACTCACCCTCCTCACAAGAGGTCACATATCTTGGATTTAGTTCACACTGATGTTTGCTCTATGGATGTTAAATCCCTTAGTGGCTATTCTTATTTTGTGACATTTATTGACGATCACTCGAGAAAAGTGTGGGATTTTGTTTTGAAATCCAAAGATCAGGTACTTGATATGTTCAAACACTTCCATGCAAGTGTGGAAAGAGAAACAGGTAAAATTTTGAAGTGTGTCAGAGCAGATAATGGTGGTGAATACAGGGGGCCATTTGAGCATTATTGCAGGGAACATGGAATCAGGCTTGAGAAGACAGTTCCAAAGACTCCACAGCACAACGAAGTTGCAGAGAGAATGAACCGCACAATTAATGACAGAATCAGATGCATGCTCTCCCATGCAAAATTGTCTAAATCATTCTGGGGTGAAGCATTGAGAACTGCAGTAGATTTAATCAACCTTTCTCCTTCAATTCCTCTTGATGGTGATGTTCCAGAGAGGGTGTGGCGAGGGAAAGATGTCTCATATAATCACTTGAGAGTGTTTGGCTGCAAGGATTTGTTCATATTCCCAGAGATAAGAGGTCCAAGATTGATGGTAAATCAAAACAGTGTATCTTTTTGGGTTATGGCCGTGAAGACTTTGGTTACAGGTTTTGGGATCCGCTTAACAGGAAAGTTCTTAGAAGTCGAGATGCTATTTTTGTTGAAGACCAAACCATCGAAGATATTGACAAGAATGAAAAGCAGAAACAGGTTATCCACAGGTACATTGATGTTGACCCAGAGCCTCCTACCATAGTCAATAATAATGGGGGAGATGTGAATGCAGATGTGGACAATGCAGGTGATGTTCCTGAGCCCCAAGTTGATGAAGAAATTGAACAAATTCCACCAGAGCAACCACCTGAGCCAGTGAGAAGATCCACCAGAGAGCACCATCCTTCACAGGGATATCCTCCTCATGAATATGTGATGCTTACTGATGGGGGAGAGCCACAAAGCTTTGAAGAAGCTATGTCACATGAAGGGAAAGATAAGTGGTACAAAGCCATGCAAGAAGAGATGAAATCCTTACATGAGAACCACACATTTGAGCTAGTGAAGCTACCTCAAATGAGCCGATTTGGTCAACCTATCGACAATCACCAAAATTGAATCATATCCATTCAAAGTCTTCGGTAGATCTGTCACAAAATCCATAGAAATGCTATCCCATTTCCACTCTGGAATATTCAAGGGTTGCATCAGACCCAACGATCTTCGATGTTCAATCTTCGACTTCTGACAATTCAAACCAGCATACACAAACTCAACCGCTTCTTTTTTCATCCCTGGCCACCAAAATAATTTCCTCAAATCCTGGTACCTCTTTGTAGCACCGGGATGGATACTCAATCTAGTCCGATGTCCTTCCTCAAGAATACTCTTTTTCAACTCAACAATATCTAGAACCCAAAATCTATCACGACATTTCATGATACCATTTTCATTAATCCGAAAATCAACTCTTCGATTTTGATTCATCAAATTTTACCGATCTACCTACTCAAATTAAATTTATGACCTTCTTGAATCTCATCAAGAATACCACTAGAATGATTCAACATACCAAGCTTAACTCTATAAGAAGTCTCTTCACAAACCAAATTCATATCACGAAATTGCTTAATCAGTTCTAACTCTTTCACCATCATCATCGGTATATGCGAAGATTTCCTACTCTATGCATCAGCTACCACGTTTGCTTTATCCGAATTGTAATTCAAACCAAAACCATAATACTTTAGAAGTCCTAATCATCTCCTTTTCCTCATATTCAATTATTTATAATCAAAGAAATACTTCAACTCTTATGATCACTAAACATCTCAAATCTCGAACCAAACAAATAATGCCTCCAAAGCTTCGACACAAACAAAACAACAACCAACTCTAAATTATGCGTTAGATAATTCCTCTCATACACTTTAAGTTTCCTTGAAGCATAAGCTAAAACTTGATGATGTTGCATTAACACACCTCCCCATCCCATCAACGAAGCATCATAATATACAATAATGTTCTGCCGAATTCGGCAAAATTAAAATATGAGTTGCTGTCAGCCTTCTCAAAAGCTCTTGAAACTTTCTTCACACTTTGCATCCAAAACAAAAGCTTGAACCTTCCTAGTCCACTGCGTCAATGGCAAGGATAACATTGAAAAATACTTGAATGAATTTTTTATAATAATCTGCCAACCCAAGAAAACTTATAATCTCAAAAATAGGTTTTGGAGTTTCCCATTGCGATACATCTTTGTTGTGGTAATTATAGGATATTAAATTATTAATTAATTTGAATCGCATCTGTAGTTCATAACCGGTCTTTGATTTATCCGAAGGAAAGGTTAAAGAAAGGAAAAACCTAGTTTTGCATCGTAAACACAATGCTGAGAGAGATCTAGGGTTCGAGGTTGGTTAAGTTTAGGGAAGGTATTAGCACCCTAAACTTTTGTAGTACTCTACAGGAACCTCTTGTTTTAATGCTGATATTTTGCTAAAGTTATCTGCTTAAGGGTTATGCTAAGGGTTAAAGGTTAAAGAAAAAGACCTAAGGGTTAGTCCTAAGTTTACTTGCCAAGATTCACATCTTGTGTCTACGTATCCGAGGTAGGGGATGGAATCAGAGTAAATGTAGTTCCCCTCGAAAGGGAGGAAGAGAAACTTCTTGACTTTGGGCAAGGTTTTAATGGGGACTAAAAGTTCATATGGAAGCATTTACGTGGAGTACGGCGACTCCTATCTCTACGTTGAAAATAGTTGAATTTAAAAAGGGTAAGATAGGTATTCCACGACGGGAAACCTAAAACGGACTGCGGCGACTCCTTATCCTAATGTTAGGATAAAGGGTAAACTTGTCCACGGCGGGACGCCTAAGCATGAGTACGGTGACTCAACGTCTTATGGTTTGAAAGGTGAAGGATTGAGGATTAAGGACTATTGACACGACGGTCAAATAGTTAGACCTATCCTTCGAAGGGGGAATTATCGGTAAATAATGCAATGAAAAATAATTATCAAGCGACATTATTGAAATATGAAAAATGTGCAAGAATAATAACGGAATTGAAAAGCGACGATGTCCTGACATAAATTACAACCGTGAAAAAATGAAATACGAAAAATAAGAGATTAGTAATCAAGGACAAAATGAATAGTGTTAGGAACAACATAAATTTAGACGAAAATTAAATGGGCAGAAATTAGGAATTTGGTTAAAAAGTATTAGATTTAGTAAAAAGGTTTTTAGAAAAAAGGTGGTTAGCTTTATTTTAAAGGTTTATTTTAATTTTGAAAAGATTAGTTTTGCTATTTAAAAAATGTTAGTTCTAAATTTTAAAAAAAGATTAAGTTTTAAATTAAAGAAAGGTTTCAATTTTAAATTTATAAAAAAAAGTTAAGACTTTTATTAAAGAAAAATTAATTTTTAACATCTATTCATTAGTTTTTTTAGTTAATGTTGATTATTTTTTCCTTTTTTAAAACCTATGTTAATTATTAAGGAAATTTGTTTTAGTTTTAGGAAACAACAGGGGGCCTTACCATTTTATTAAAAACTGTTTTTAATTAACTAACAAAATAAAATAAAATAATAGAAATAAAATAAAATAAAACAATAATTGAAAAGGGATGGGTCTGGTTTAAAAGGGGGATTCAAGAACAATTAGGGTTTTAAAACCCATCTCTCTTGCCCGCGGCGGCCTCTCTCAGGGAGGGAGTTGACTCCGTTGCCTTCACTTTCTCTGCCTAGAGTCGTTCCTTCTTCTTTTTTCTCGCATCACCTCTTCTTTTCTCATTGCCATGGCTCTTCATCTATCTGAAAATAACAAAAAAAAACCATTAAGATGTGAGAGAGCTTACGTTTTGATGATGTTGTTTCGAGTTTGCTGGCTCCGTTTGATGTGCGGTCGGCGACCAATGATGTTGAAAAATTGAGGCTTTGTGGCTTGCGATTTATGATTCGAAGATGGCTTGATGATTTCCGTCTTTTTTCGTCCGTCTGGTTTCAATTTGGTACGAACGGAGATTTTTGTGACGATGATGAGAAACTTTCGCTTCTCTGAGTCCAGTTGAGTTTTGTGTTGCTTTGGATGAGTTTAAGTCTACCGTTTTGTGATGATTGATGATTAGGGTTTTCCAGATCTGTCCTCCTCTCCTGACGAACAAATAATAATGTTTATATTGTTGTGGTTTCGTGGTCCTGGATTTCCTTCACATCTTTTGCGGTTTCTATGCTTGATTTGTTGAAACAAACCTTGTTGTTATTTTTGCGGATTTGTTGTTTGATCTGTTTTATTTGGCTGAGATTTGGGAGAGTTATTTTGATCTTGTTGCAGGATTTTACAAAGATTGTTGTTGCTTGGCTTGATCTCGCTTGGTTGTTGCGGGACTTGCGTTTTTCATGGATGTGCTTAGATAGTTTGTTGGATCCGTTTTGGTTCAGAAGTTTAAGGAAATGTTGTTGCTGATCTTGTTGGATATCCATGGATTTGTAGTTGTTGTTGTTGAAATGGATTTGGATATGCATGGATTTTCCTTCGGATTTGGATGTTTCTTCAATTCCTGTTTGGCAAAGATCAATTTTTTTTAGAATAAGCACTTTTCCAAAAAAGCACTTTTCTAAAAATCACTTTTTCTCTCTCTTGGAATACATGAATAGAAATCTGCAATATTTGCCGAGGTCGGGAATTAAAAGTCGGGAGCTGGCGGCGATCTCGTCGTTGTTGCCCTCCCAACACGCCCAGTGATGAAACTTTTCTAAGGGCGTCGGAATAATAAAAAAACCAATTTTGGTGCAACTTAATCCTAACCAGATGACGATTATTTTCATGTGTTGTCAGTTTCACAGGTTCGAAAAGTCGAAGCGAAGAATTGGACACAAAGAACTCTTAGAAAAATTAGGAATTTAGATCTTAGGAATAAATTTTGTAACTTTGAATAAATGTAATTGAAAAATTGTTGTAAAGATTGAAAATAAATTCAATAAAAAATGATCTTCTATTTTCCGATTAAACTCCTCTGAGTAAATTCACCCGACTAACTTCGTCTAATTGAATTCCTCCAAATAAATTCCTCTGATTAAGTTTACCTAAATAAATTCATCCAGATAAATTCATCTGATTAAATTCACCCAACTAAATTCATGTGATTAAATTCATACACATAAATTCATTTGATTAAATTCATCCAAATAGACCTGGACGTTCCAACCTCCAAATTTGGCAGTTAAACAACCTTGCACAACTTAGAATTAAATTTTATCCGGCGCAACTCCTGAGTTCAGACAACTCCCTTTGCAAATTAAATCGTACTCATTAATAAAATTAGTGAATACGGCCTTGAACGAATAAGCAGAGAATAAGGCTGCAAATTAATGACCCTTTTGCCTTTCATAAATTAAAGCGCACACCGTGTTATTTTCCTGCAACAACACACAGATTGAGCAAAACGGTTAATGGTTAGTTAAAATGAAATGCAGAATGAAATGAAATGCGAAATGAACCTAATACTCTAAGGGTAAAATTTTGGGTATGACAAGCTTCAACCTTCAACATATCAACCACAATAACTCTACTCGAGATCACATGATCAAGGAAACTCACTTCCTTCAACCAAAACTCACACTTTGACAGTTTTGCATACAACTACTTCTCTTTCAACGTTGATAACACAATTTTCAGCTACTCAGCATGATCCTCTTTACTCTTCGAATATATCAAAATATCATCAATGAACACAACCACAGACTTGTCCAAATAAGAATGGAAAATCCTGTTCATATACTCCATAAATACACATGGTGCATTAGTCACGCCAAATGGCATCACGAAATACTCATAATGTCATACCTTGTTTTAAAAGCAGTCTTCTGAATATCTTCAGCCTTCACACGAATCTGATGATACCCAGATCTCAAATCTATCTTACTAAACACACTTGCAATAACCAACTGATCCATCAAATCATCAATCCTTAGAAGTGGACACTTATTCTTGATAGTCACCTTGTTCAATTGTCTATAATCCACACAAAACCTCACAAAACCTTCTTTCTTCTTAACTAACAAAATTGGGGCACCCCACGGTGACACACTCGGATAAAAGAACCTCTCCTCAAGCAGATCTCCAAGTTGATTCTTCAACTTCTTCGATTCCGGAGTGGACATACGATATGGAGCCATCGCTACCAAACTAGTTCCAGGAGCTAGGTCGATCGTAAACTCCATTTCACGTTCCGGCGGTAAATCACTTATCTCATTAGGAAAACTTCTGGATAATCACAAATAATTGGCACACTGTTGCGGTGAAAATTGGATATGAAGCTATTGAATTAACTTTAATCTTGATTCTTTTACAACCGAACTTTAATTTATCCAAAGGAAAGGTCTAAAGAAAGAAAAAAATCCCTTTTTGCAATGTAACAACAACGCTAAGAGATTCGGGGATCGGGGTTGGTTATACCTAGGGAAGGTGTCAGCACCCTAAGCATCTGTAGTACTCTACAGGAAACTTTTGTTTGTTTGCGTGCTAAGTTTGTTAAATGTTTGCTATGGATTTGTTAAGGATTGGGAAAAAGTGTAGGTTAAAACCTAAAGATATATACACTAAGTTTGCTCTCAAAGATATCGCATCTTCTGCCTACGTATCCTAACTAGGATAGAATCAGAGCAATCATAGTTCACCTCACAAGGGATAAAGAACACCTAATTATGATCAAGGTTCAAGGGGAAACAAACATGACAATGTTTGTGTGGAGTTTAACAAAACTCCCTAATCTATGTTATAACACTCAAAGGGAAAATAAGAAATCATGACAATGATTTTTACATAGAGTTGACAAACTCTATTCTAGGGTTCTAGTTGAAGAACACTCCTAGTACAGGTGGGTTTCTTAGACTTAAAGAAAATTCTAATGGTTTCTAAACTAAGGTTAAAGTGACTTCACAAAGTCAAGAAATGGTGAATGAGCTATCCATGACACAAGGGTCAATGGAAAGACTTTTCCTTTGGAAGGAGACAAGGGAGGCAACTTGGATGAGAGCTAACAAGCTTCATCACTTGGGGAAAGGAAAACTATTAACAAAGTTTTAAACATGATGAAGGTAAGAGCAAGGTGACCACCATTAGATGAACATGTTAAGGATAATCACAGGATATGCATTGATGACAATCAAAGCAACTGATTAAGCAGGAAATGTGACGACAGATCAAGCTTAAGTACATTGCTCAGAGGGGATAAAGATAAACATGGTAACAACCAAAAATAAAATCCTAGCATGTTGACTAACATCTAAGGATATGAATGTAAACAAATATCATAAACAATCACAAGTATAACAAGAAAGAAATCATCTGCATACGTGAAAACGATCACAAAAACATACTTAACTTGCAAGTGGTTAAAAGGGATAAAAAATTGGGCAAACATGGAATTTTAAAATATGACACAAAAGTAGACATAAAAAAACACAATGCAAAAATAATGGATGCAAAATGATTAAAAATGAGTGAGATTTGATTTTTTGAAGTTTGGGTAAAAAAATGGTAAAAAATGACAAAAGGGTTGCCCTCCTCAGGGGTCGAACCCAGGTTCAGCTGGTACAAGGCGCTTAGGTGACAAGGTGATTACCATTGGGGTGGCTGTACATCCTAGTACAAATGCTACCCCATAAACATATAGGGCGTGTATTCAAGGCAGGCTGGGCAAGACACACACATCAAAATCAGTTTTGCATTTTCAAGTGTAACTCAGTCAATTCTCAATGGTTTTTCACAAAATTTAAGTCTAAATTGTGTAGAATTTCACAAGGAACATGATGGTGGCATTAGTTTTTTGAAATTCCTCCTCTACCTCAACACCCGATAGTACATTCTTTGGAGATGTTTGAAATGCATTTTGAAATGTAGATCATGCCACAGTCAGTTTTAACTCAATGCAATCATACACACACACACCACAAAAATGATAATGAATGATTCTAACACCTAGATTGAGTTCAAAACAAACTGTAATAAAAATGGACTGTCAAGTTTCAAACATGTGTTTGTGAGATGCATGATGATGTGCAGATCCAATTCCAGCTAGTTTTACACCATTCCAATCACATACACACACCATAAAAATGCTAATGAATGATTTCCAACATACATTCAGGTTAAAAACAAACTGTTGTGAAAAAATGTGTTCAAGTTGCAAATTGTTGTGAATATGAGGCATGATGATGTCCAATTCAAGTTTCACCTAGTTTCAGGTTAAACCAAACATATGCACATGCTTCAGTCATGCTGGTGAGTGATTCTAGACACAAAAATTGGTTTCAAAGCAAGCAAATCAAGAAATGGCATACCATATGCAGTTTGACAATTTGAGATAAAGCAGTAGGATGTTCAATGTAAGTTCTATGCATTCTCAGACCAAACCAAGCACATACACAATTTGAAAACAGGTTGATGAATAAGTGTGAGTAATGAATTAAGTTTAAAACAAGTTCTGGTGAGAAGTGGTGTTCAATATGCAAAATTGTCATATAAGATGCAAGTTGATGTCCAGTTCAAATTCTAGGCATATTTTGATCAATTAAATCATATAGACAGTTCACATATATAAAGATAAGTGTGTTCAAACATAAAATGGAGTTCAAATCATGCTGTAGTGAAAACTGGCTGTCAAGTTGCAAAATTATGTTGTGAAATGCATGAAGATGCTCAAATTCAATTCCAAACATTTTCAGGCTGAACTAACCATATACACACCACACGTACATGATATTGAGTGAATTCAAACACAATTTGAAGCTAAGAGAGGACTGTCATGGGAGATGGTACTCAAGTTGCAATATTGGCAAGTATGATGCACAAGAATGTTCAGTTTATGTTTAAAATGTTATTTTGGTAAATGAATCACACACACACACACATCATTTACATGGAAATAAGGATGTTCACACCTAAGTATCAGTTACATTGTGAACAAAACCAATTTTGGGGTATCTCATGGCCACTTGTCTTGAAATGTGCATTTTAGAGGTGAAATACCAAAACAGATGGGAATAAGTTAGGCAGGACATCTACACATATTCTAAACATGATGGTAAGCGTGTTCATACTAAGAAAACAAGCAAACTTTCATCAATGCAAACTTTGACATATGGAATGCTTATGCAAAACTGTTTTGGGACAGCATGAGTGTAATTTCAAAACATGACCTAAAACTTGCAAGATATGGTAAAGTAAAGTATGAGAAGGAGTTTCAAAATCACATACATCTTGTAGACAGTCTTGAACAAGTGAAAAACACCAAGAAACCCAGAGAACTTCAGTCACCTCCTTGCCGTGAGACTTTTCTTCCTTTTGAAGCAATGTGCAAATGTTGTGACAGTTGGAGAAATAAACTCTACCAATGATCCTCAATGCTTTGGACAATTGAAATAGGATATATGTGAGGTGTTTGTGTGATTATAACACCAAGAAAATGTCTAGAACAAGTTTTGACTGATTTTGTGCATTGTGGTCAAAGTAACTTGGTATGGAAGTTGACTTTTTGAATGGTGAGGTTTTTGGGTGGTCTAAGGTCTTGGACACCTCCTATATTATATTTATGGATTGTGGGGATGATGTTTGGTGAGTTTGAGTGTGGAGAAATGGTTTTGGCAGCTGGACTGTTAAGACAGATTTTTCATGCTTTTGGTGGATTTTGAGATTTTGGTGAAAATGAATCAAAGGGTGGAAAAGAATGAGCTTTCAATTTCTCTGGTTTTTAGAGGAGTTATTGTCTGTTGAATGAGGTGGGGAGTGCCTCTATTTATAGGCAAATGAGAGAGTATGGAAAGATTTGAAGATTTCCTTCCTTGGAGGGAAAAGTTACTTTTTGGATCCAAACTCCCAAAGGAGGCTTTCTTGGCTTTGAGGTCAGCTTGAAGTCAAGTATCCTGATGAATTTAGAGTGGCTAAATGTAGGCTAGAGTGTATAGTTTCATGGCTGTTTGCAGAACTTACTTTCCACCTCTTGCTTTTCCCATTATTTTAATGCAAGTTGCATTTGCAACTTGCAAGCCAATTGTCAAAGCTTCCAATTTCAATTCTCTGCATAATTCTCCACATTTCAATGCTTCAAATCATCCAAATATCAGAAATAATAAGAGTTAAAGGCTGAGAAATAATCCAAGTGACCAAAGGATGAACTTATGAAAAATCACCAATGTGGGACTCAAGTATGAAAACACCATCTTGCCAAATCCATAACTCTCAGCTCACACATGCTATTGAGATGTTCTAGTACTTTTTAGAAAGCCCTCAAATAGCTCTAAAACATTCATGTTTTCATGAGTTTCAAATTCTCAAAGGAACTTGGCCAAAAAGCCTCTCAAAGTTGCTAAAAAATGGGTTTAAAAGTGAAATTTTTCTTAAGTTATTTTCCCTTCTTGAAACGAATTTGATCATAATTCTAAATATATGCATTTTCTGATCATGGACCACTTAGGGACTTTTGTAGGATTTTTCAAGAGCTTTCCAATGAGCTTTGAACCAACTCAATTGGATGTGTGGTTAAGGAGTTATGGTTTAGCCCCTTTCAAAACCTTAATTTCCCGATTTTTTGATTACTCCTTCATCCTTGATACAATGGTCATGAAAATTGATATGAAAGTGAAATATGACATAAGGAACATTTTTGATTCACACTTTGAAGTCCAATTTCTTAAACTTGAAGAGTTGACTTTTTTGTCAACCGTACGATCGATCGGTGACTACCGAGTCGTCTGTTGACACTCTGGACCTCCTGAGACTTTGACACTTCTTGAATGAACTTTATTAAGCTATATCAACTTCATGGATCATGATCCCACCATTAAAACACCTTCCAACACCAAAGTCAAACAACAGTTGACTTTTACCGATGAAAACCCCTAATCTGGTACCCTGAAATGCATTGTTCTTGATTCTGGGGTAACAACCTCAAATTGGATTCTCAATTGACATCATATAATACCCTTGATCTTGTTTCATGGTTGAATTAGCCTAAAACTTTGATTGATCACAAGCCCTGAAGCTTCGATTTGACTGTACTAAACCTTAATTCATCTGTAACTTGACAAAGACAAACTTGCATTGGGTTAGGGTTAGATAATTTATGAGTATGCTCCTAAAATGATAATGAGAATCTAAGGGGTCAAAATTTGGGGTGCAACAGTTGCCCCTATTTAAATATCTTCACTAGATGGAACTGAGAGATGACAATCCTCGTAGAATCGCAGTGAAAGGTATTTAAATATAGAAAACCAAAAATTTTGTCCCTTAGATCCGATGATATGCAAAAGGACAGGTCATGATATGCCATGAATTCTAAATGATGCTTTATGATGCTTGGATACAAGACATATGCAGATGAAAGAAAAAAACAAAACAACGAGTAACTACTCATGGGGACCTGGTTATTGTGGACTCGACACTAGGGAAAACCGAGGTATAACAATCAATACTTCAAACATGACTAGTGATAACTGAGAGGAAAACTTCACATGAGGATGCAAGAAGTCCAATGAAGATGAAAATCTCACTGGGGGAGAGAACTAGAGACATGATCCTCACTGGGGATGATCAGATGAGGAACTTCCTATAGTGAAGAGTTCAAACGGGATATTCTGGAATGGACTAGAAACAAGACCAAACACACTGGGGATACTAGTAACGACTAGATCTCCGGGACCGGACTGGGGAACAAAGGTTTCACATTGGATACTAATGTCACCCAGCTTTAACAAATAGTTCAAACAGTGCTAGTAACCACTAGACTTCCTGGAGGTAATGGTAACGACCAACCTGAGATAATAACAAATGAGATTTCTCAAATCCAATCGGTAACGCATAGGATTTTGACTGGGAAATTGGTGATGACCAAATTTCAAGCAATGCCAGTAACTACTGGACTTAAAGGAGATTGGTAACGACCAAGTCCGGGTACCAATGACGATTGGATTTCAAGTAATGCCAATTACAACTGGACTTTAAAAGAAACATGGTGACGACCAAATCAGGGTATATCAACACATGAGAATGCTAGCAAGCTATTAGGCTTTAGCTGCGGAGGTTGGTAACGACCAAACCGAAAGACACCAATAACGATTGGATTTCGAACGATACCAGTTACGACTGGACTTCACGGGGAAGGTTGGTAAAGACCAATACCAAAAGATACCAATAACGATTGCATTAGGAATGATACCAGTTACGACTGGATTTCATGGGGAAAGTTGGTGACAACCAACACAATACCAATGACAATTGGATTTCGAACATCTGCCAGTTACGTCTGGACTTAAACGGAAATCAACTAGTAATGACTAGACTTCACAGGGGATTTGCTAGTGACGACTAGACTTCAAAGAGAAAAAGTTGGTAACGACCAAACCAAAAGATAATAACGAGTGAAGTTAAGACATGCCAGTTACGACTGGTCTTAAGAAATATGGTGACGACCATAAGAATACCAATAACGATGGGATTTCGAACACTGCCAGTTACGACTAGACTTTAAATGAAAGCTGCCAGTCACCACTGGACTTTAAATGAAAGCTGCCAGTCACCACTGGACTTTAACAAGAAATGCCAGTCACCACTTGACTTTAAATGAAATGCCAGTCACCACTGGACTTTAAAAGAAAACTGCCAGTTACCACTAGACTTACCGGGGATCTTACCAAAAGATGTGGGACAAATGCTTTACAAGCCAAATTTTCTCAAACAAGGAGAAATAACCAACAGAAATTCCTGAACTCCTCAAGGATATGCCATTTAAGCATAAAATCCAAAGAGAGGTCGTTACCACAACACTACTGGAGAAGGATTTTTCTTCGAATAGGATCTGTAAAAGATTCTTCCTGGGGGTACAACGCACGATAAGTGTACGCCCAACATAGATTTGGAAGCCGCTTTCCAGGGACCAAAGTTCAATCTAGGACGAGCTAGAAAGAAATGGTCAAACAAGACTCCAACCATTGAGGATTTGAACTCAAATGGGAATTTATCTTATCCAGGCGTGGAAAAGATAACTGAAACAAACATCTTCCACAAGGATTGAACTCGGTGGGGAAATTAGAATTGGTGGGCACTTTATGCCTAAGGGATGACAACTCTATTGGAGAGAAGAGACAAACCCAGTCATTTGGTGAAAAACACCAAAGTGAACCCGTAACAGGTAATAACCAGAGATAGCAAAAATGCACGGATGCTATGTGTGTGCTTTATGCCATGCTTGTGTTTATGCTGACAAAACAGACAAAACAAAACAGGAGATGAAATAAACATCTCGACACGGATACCTAGCCAACTTTACCAGATAGACCATCACTGGGGATGATCATAAAGATTGACAATTCCACTTCAAAGTTATAACCTTCTCTGGGAGAGAGTAATCCACAACATCATGATTGCACTCGGATTGCCATCATGAGCTCGAATTCTTTGTTGAAGGAAAAATCATCAAAGGAAATTCCAAGATCAACTGGAGTAACAACTTAATCGGAGAGCTGACTAAAGGGTATCATGAGAACCAAATACTTCTGCCCCTCGATAGTATAACCAACCTCTGCAAGTGAGCAACGGATCTTGCGACAAACAGTCTTCCAACTCTTCTGCCCCAGATTACATGGTCCACAAGAAGGAATCATCATGAGGATTTTACAGAAGAATTGACATACCAAGATGCCTCAATATCTTCAAACTCTTGGAGAGATTCATGAATCTCGACATAACTGCCCCAGTTCAACTGCCTTCGAGAGATTAATCTCATCTTGACTTGATTGCTTCTGATTAACTGGTCTGGAGTAGCTGGCCTTTAAAAGAGCTAAGAGGCAACTTGCTTATAAGACCCCAAACAATGTTCCCTAGAACACATGGTCTGCAAGAAGAAATCACCAAGAGGGTTTTACAGAAGAATTGACATACAAGATGCCTCAATCTCTTCAAACTCTTGGAGAGGTTCACGAACCTCGATGTAACTGCCCCAGTTCAACGGTCTTTGAGAGATTAATCTAATCTCGACTTGGCCGGCTTTGATTAACTGAACATTGTGACAAATGATTAACCAATCCTTCAAATTAGTTGCCCCAGGTCGAGCTTCCTTTATCAAATCCAACTCCCTAGCTGAAAACATTTGTTGGGATTCCTTTTGACATTGGATCATCTGGCAAACAATATTGTTCATTAAAAATTGGCAATTTTCAATGTAAAATTCATGCAATCTTTTGAAAACAATTTTGATGAAACACACGCGGCGGAGTGATCAAACGATCAAAGTGAAAGTGATCCAATCATTTTACGGATGATGGATAAAGTGATGAACACACACAAACATCAAAGATCATTTAAGAGTCAGGTTATCCAACCTTGCTGTAATATACTTTCAAAACAACCTTACCTCAATTAGGTCCTTTAAGGGTTGTAATGTGGTTTGGTTCACGGCTCATGAAACAAAGGATAAAGGCTCAAAGTTATTTGTCCCATCCATCTTCATGATGAACTCCAATCCTACGCTCAGTTAACTCAAACTATACATTCAGGTTCCTACAGGCTGATAGTTGGTGATGATTCACAAATCTAAGGTAGTCACAACTCCCTTACAGTATTTGATAGCTTTTGCTATTTGAGGATTTTTGAAAGTGAAGCTTTAAGAATTTCCTCTTTTATTATCCCTTACTTTTGCCTGAACTGTTTCTTTTGGATATACAGTCAGCGGGATGCCCCATTTTTGCCTAAGTCTCCTTCACAGGTTTTGACTTAGCGGGCTTTTCAATTTCCTTTTTCTTTTTTCTTTTTTTTTCTTCTTCTTTTTCTTTTTTGAGAAAGGAGGTGACTACCTAGTTTAATGGCTACGGCGGACCATCATCATCTTTTGGATTTCGACACTTGTTTGTTGTGTGCGAAGGAAAACCTGAATGCATCACTTTTTTTTTTGTGAAAAGCGTCTTGTATGCACATTTGTTCGAGTTAACTGAGAACTACCCGCCCCAGGTTCGAGATTAAGGTTTCTGTTTTTGTAAAGAAAGAAAACTCCTACTTCTAGGCTCGAAGTGGTTAACGAGGGATTATCTTCCTTATTTCTCCGGTGTTTAGGGATTGAAACAATGCCTTACATCATCGGCAAAGTTAAATTGAAAGCATATCAACAGCAGTTATGGATATAGTTCTCATCCTCCTCCCCAATCTTTGCTTTAAACAACAGTTTAGTAAAGAAATTTCTTCATTTTTGTATTTCATAACAATGAAAAGAAAAAGAAATAGTGAAATGAATGGACTTAATCAAAAGATGCAAAAACATTTCATTAATATTGCCAATTCAAAATGAACAACAGCTTACAAGCAATTCAAATTAAACAACAAGGAAAATACTGACACAAACAGAATACAGCCAACTTAGGAGAATTGACTTAACAACTTCAGTTTCCAGGCCCAAACGGGGGAACCCCTCTATCACTGATCACTTGCTCCTTGTGGTATAGAACCTTGAGAGGCCTCATAGGTCCTTTGTATTTTGCTTCGAGAGCTGAGACACTGATACCTGGTTTACCTTCTTGAGGTTTTAACAGCTCCAACAAGCTTTGCACCTTCAACCCAAAACCTTTGCACTCTTCCACCAAATGCCCCATTGTCCCAGTATGGTACTTGCATTCAACTTCTAGGTGATCTTCTTCAAAGATCAGTTTTTTTGTCATAGACCAACTCTTGCACCACAAATCCTATTGCCAAACAAGTGTCTATTTCATGTCCTTCAGCCCCTTTGTGAAACTCACAAGTTAAGTTTGCATTATGCCATGGTCCTGGCACAAGGTTAAGAGCTCGTGGAGTCACCAACGAATTTTGAATTAGTAGCGGATAAAGCTTACTTAGCGGCACCGGAACTGTCTTGTAGCATGCCTTGTTCCTCTTGACAAAATTCTTCTTATTCATGTTCTGGCTTCGAGAACTTTGAGGGGAAACAACCAATGAATGCTGAGATGCTCTTTTGGTAACCACCTGACAAGGATGGTATTTTGGCACATGCCCAAATGCTGGTTGACGATGGTCTGACCGTTGAAGCCCAGGAGGTCCTTGAGCTGAGAGAGTCACCGAAAGTGATGGACTTACAACCTCTCTAGGCGCAATAGTGGGAGAATACCCTTCATTTTTCATCAAATTCTGCAAAGTCTCCAAAACCCAATTCATCTGATCTTTGAGGACCCTGATTTCCTCCTTCAAGTACTCTTGCCCTTTCAAAAGCTCTTTCATCGTTTCCACTGGTCCAGGATGCGTGCTAGGTATCCCTTTAGAGATAGGAAAAAGCACATGAGACTCAAGGCTGAGAAATGCAAATGCAAATGCAAATGTGACAACATGCTCATGCAATGCAAAAAGTTTCATGGAACTCAAAATATTTACAAACATCAAGATAAACCAAAAATTTATTTCATTAACCATCAATTTGAATTGCAACATGTCAGTACTTATTACAAGAGTCTTAAACAGAGAGCTAAATAAAAGCTAACAAAAGTCCTAAAGAGGTTCTCTGGACAGCTTCGTGTTGAGCTTCTCAATCTCCTTTTCCATCTGGGCTTTCTCGAGGATAAGCTTCTCCACAATTAGCTTCTACGGAGTCAACTGAGGACTAAGTGAAGATAAATCATCTGATACTTTTCTCTTCTTACAAGAGAGAACTTCTTTATTCTTCAACCGTAGTTGTTTCTGAAATTCTGCATTTTTTCGACAACCACTTGATGCTTGTGCTCCCATGCTTTTCTGTTTGTTGTGCTTTGCTCAAAGCGACTCCCAAACGTGTAGCCTTAACAATATCTTTCTCCATGTGGTCTTTCCCCATGATTCGAAAAGGAGATTCGTCAAGAATGAGCAATCCAACCAAATAAGAGTTTTCCTTTAGTGGGTATTAGTTGGTAGTCGGAAAAGTGAAACGATGATAGACTGGATCATAGAACTGTAGAAGCATGGAGAGGAGTCCATTATCCACCTTTATCTTCAACAATAACAACATTTTCCCATATATTTTTGAATCCCTCTGGATCTGTCACCAAGGTACCCAACCTCTTTAGGTCATCCAAGTTAAAACTCTTGTAAGTGTACTTCAAAGTTTTTTTCTTTTACTATTCATAACAACCTTGATGTTTACAAACAAAAGTCTGAATTCCATAAAACTTTATGATATGATGTTTATGAATGCAAAAATGCACAAACACAGGTAAATGCAAAGATCACATATGCGCAAACACAAGCTTAGGTTTAAAGGACGAGCGTGGATCCAAGGTCTACCCATCCCCAAAAAGGTGTGTAATAGGGATTTCAAACCTGTAGACCAGGGTTCTAAATGGTTCTCAGAGTCGTCAACCCATCTTTCGGATATTATCAATTTCCCAAATTACTTGGTAATCGATAATATTCTCAAGATAGTCTTGTCTAAGTGTAGTATCGCGTATCAACTATTTCGGAAATACTTCCTTATAGCCATCACACTACGTCCTAGTAAGGCCAAAGTGGGGTAGAATGTAATCTAAAAGTCCACAGTGTCATGGGCTCCTTCGTTGAAAGTAGCGTTGTTTTCACGAATACTCGATCAACAATACTAAACTCTCAAGAGGGCCTATACTGAGCGGTGGCTTCTCAAGTTAGCTTGGTCGAGAATCAACTCCCTATAAGCCTTCTTGAATATACCACCATCCTATCATAATTGAACTCAAGTCCGGGTATAGGACCTTCTCACCACTCAAAAGGTCCCAAGATCCAACAATCAAACAAATATACACAAATATACATGTAAAGCAAATATCCACAAATATGGCACATAAAAAAACAAAATAGGATAAACCCTCAAGTTCAATAAATCCCCAGTGAAGTTGCCATTTCTGTTGTGGTGAAAATCGGATATCAAGCTATTGAATTAACTTGAATCTTGATTCTTTTACAACCGAACTTTAATTTATCCAAAGGAAAGGTCTAAAGAAAGAAAAAACCCCTTTTTGCAATGTAACAACAACGCTAAGAGATTCGGGGATCGGAGGTTGGTTATACCTAGGGAAGGTGTCAGCACCCTAAGCATCTGTAGTACTCTACAGGAACCTTTTGTTTGTTTGCGTGCTAAGTTTGTAAAATGTTTGCTATGGATTTGTTACGATTGGGAAAAAAGTGTAGGTTAAAACCTAAAGATATATACATTAAGTTTGCTCACAAAGATATCGCATCTTCTGCCTACGTATCCTAACTAGGATAGAATCAGAGCAATCGTAGTTCATCTCACAAGGAATAAAGAACACCTGATTATGATCAAGGTTCAGGGGGGAAACAAACATGACAATGTTTGTGTGGAGTTTAACAAAACTCCCTAATCTAAGTTATAACAATTAAAGGGAAAGTAAGATATCATGACAATGATTCTTACATAGAGTTGACAAACTCTATTCTAGGGTTCTAGTTGAAGAACACTCCTAGTACAGGTGGGTTTTTTAGACTTAAAGAAAATTCTAATGGTTTCTAAACTAAGGTTAAAGTGACTTAACAAAGTCAAGAAATGGTGAATGAGCTATCCATGACACAGGGGTCAATGGAAAGACTTTTCCTTTGGAAGGAGACAGGGGAGGCAACTTGGATGAGAGCTAACAAGCTTCATCACTTGGGGAAAGGAAAAAAATTAACAAAGTTTTAAACATGATGAAGGTAAGAGCAAGGTGACCACCATTAAATTAACATGTTAAGGATAATCACAAGATATGCATTGATGATAATCAAAGCAACTGATTAAGCAGGAAATGTGACGACAGATCAAGCTTAAGTACATTCCTTAGAGGGGATAAAGATAAACATGGTAACAACCAAAAATAAAATCCTAGCATGTTGACTAACATCTAAGGATATGAATGTAAACAAATATCACAAACAATCACAAGTATAACAAGAAAGAATTCATCTGCATACGTGAAAACAATCACAAAAACACACTTAACTTGAAAGTGGTTAAAAGGGATAAAAAATTGGGAAAACATGGAATTTTAAAATATGACACAAAAGTAGACATAAAAACAAACATAATGCAAAAAGAATGGATGCAAAATGATTAAAAATGAGTGAGATGTGATTTTTTGAAGTTTGGGTAAAAAATTGCAAAAGGGTTGCCCTCCTCAGGGGTCGAACCCAGGTTCAGCTGTTACAAGGCGCTTAGGTGACAAGGTGATTACCACTGGGGTGGCAGTACATCCAAGTACAAATGCCACCCCATAAACATGTAGGGCGTGTATTCAAGGTAGGCTGGGCAAGACACACACATCAAAACTAGTTTTGCATTTTCAAGTGTAACTCTGTCAATTCTCAATGGTTTTTCACAAAATTTAAGTCTAAATTCTGTAGAATTTTACAAGGAACATGATGGTGGCATTAGTTTTTTGAAATTCCTCCTCAAACTCAAAACCCGATAGTACATGCTTAGGAGATGTTTGAAATGCATTTTGAAATGTAGATCATGCCACAGTCAGTTTTAAGTCAATGCAATCATACACACACACACACCACAAAAATGACAATGAATGATTCTAACACCTAGATTGAGTTCAAAGCAAACTGTAATAAAAATGGACTATCAAGTTTCAAACATGTATTTGTGAGATGCATGATGATGTGCAGATCCATTTCCAGCTAGTTTTACACCATTCCAATCACATACACACACCATAAAAATGTTAATGAATGATTTCCAACATACATTCAGGTTAAAAATAAACTGTTGTGAAAAAATGTGTTCAATTTGCAAATTCTTGTGAATATGAGGCATGATGATGTCCAATTCAAGTTTCACCTAGTTTCAAGTTAAACCAAACATATGCATATGCTTCAGTCATGCTGGTGAGTGATTCTAGACACAAAAATTGGTTTCAAAGCAAGCAAATCAAGAAATTGCACACCAGCTGCAGTTTGACAATTTGAGATAAAGCAGTAGGATGTTCAAAGTAAGTCCTATGCATTCTCAGACCAAACCAAGCACATACACACTTTGAAAACAGCTTGATGAATAAGTGTGAGTAATGAATTAAGTTTAAAACATGTTCTGGTGAGAAGTGGTGTTCAATATGCAAAACTGTCATATAAGATGCATGTTGATGTCCAGTTCAAATTCTAGGCACATTTTGATCAATTATGTCATATACATAGTTCACATATATGAAGATAAGTGTGTTCAAACATAAAATGGAGTTCAAATCATGTTGTAGTGAAAACTGGCTGTCAAGTTGCAAAATTATGTTGTGAAATGCATGAAGATGCTCAAATTCAATTCCAAACATTTTTAGGCTGAACTAACCATATACACACCACACGTACATGATATTGAGTGAATTTAAACACAATTTGAAGCTAAGAGAGGACTGCCATGGGAGATGGTACTCAAATTGCAATATTGGAAAGTATGATGCACAAGAATGTTCAGTTTATGTTTAAAACATTATTTTGGTAATGAATCACACACACACACACACACATAATATACATGGAAATAAGGATGTTCACACCTAAGTATCAGTTACATTTTGAACAGAACCAATTTTGGGGTATCTCATGGCCACTTGTCTTGAAATGTGCATTTTAGAGGTGAAATACCAAAACAGATGGGAATAAGTTAGGCAGGACATCTACACATATTCTAAACATGATGGTAAGCGTGTACATACCAAGAAAACAAGAAAACTTTCATCAATGCAAACTTTGACATATGGAATGCTTATGCAAAACTGTTTTGGGACAACATGAGTGTAATTTCAAAACATGACCTCAAACTTGCAAGATATGGTAAAGTAAAGTATGAGAAGGAGTTTCAAAATCACATACCTCTTGTAGACAGTCTTGAACAAGTGAAAAACACCAAGAAACCCAGAGAACATCAGTCACCTCTTGCCGTGAGACTTTTCTTCCTTTTGAAGCAATGTGCAAATGTTGTGACAGTTGGAGAAATAAACTCTACCAATGATCCTCAATGCTTTGGACAGTTGAAATAGGATATATGTGAGGTGTTTGAGTGATTATAACACCAAGAAAATGTCTAGAACAAGTTTTGACTGATTTTGTGCATTGTGGTCAAAGTAACTTGGTATGGAAGTTGACTTTTTGAATGGTGAGGTTTTTGGGTGGTCTAAGGTCTTGGACACCTCCTATATTATATTTATGGATTGTGGGGATGATGTTTGGTGAGTTTGAGTGTGGAGAAATGGTTTTGGCAGCTAGACTGTCAAGACAGATTTTTCATGGTTTTGGTGGATTTTGAGATTTTGGTGAAAATGAATCAAAGGGTGAAAAAGAGTGAGCTTTCAACTTCTCTGGCTTTTAGAGGAGTTATTGTATGTTGAATGAGGTGGGGAGTGCCTCTATTTATAGGCAAATGAGAGAGTATGGAAAGATTTGAAGATTTCCTTCCTAGGAGGGAAACGTTACTTTTTGGATCCAAACTCCCAAAGGAGGCTTTCTTGGCTTTGAGGTCAGCTTGAAGTCAAGTATCATGATGAATTTAGAGTGGCTAAATGCAGGCTAGAGTGTATAGGTTCATGGTTGTTTGCAGAACTTACTTTCCACCTCTTGCTTTTCACATTATTTTAATGCAAAGTCAAATATATGCATTTTCTGATCATGGACCACTTAGGGACTTTTGTAGGATTTTTCAAGAGCTTTCCAATGAGCTTTGAACCAACTCAATTGGATGTGTGGTTAAGGAGTTATGGTTTAGCCCCTTTCAAAACCCTAATTTCCCGATTTTTCGATTACTCCTTCATCCTTGATACAATTGTCAGGCAAATTGATATGAAAGTGAAATATTACATAAGGAACATTTTTGATATACACTTTGAAGTCCAATTTCTTAAACTTGAAGAGTTGACTTTTTGGTCAACCGTACGATCGATCGGTGACTACCGAGTCGTCTGCTGACACTCTGGACCTCCTGAGACTTTGACACTTCTTGAATGAACTTTATTAAGCTATATGAACTTCATGGATCATGATCCCACCATTAAAACACCTTCCAACACCAAAGTCAAACTACAATTGACTTTTACCGATCAAAACCCCTAATCTGGTACCCTGAAATGCACTGTTCTTGATTATGGGGTAACAACCTCAAATTGGATTCTCAATTGACATCATATGATACCCTTGATCTTGTTTCATGGTTGAATTAGCCTAAAACTTTGATTGATCACAAGCCCTGAAGCTTCGATTTGACTGTACTAAACCCTAATTCATCTGTAACTTGACAAAGACAAACTTGCACTGGGTTAGGGTTAGATAATTTATGAGTATGCTCCTAAAATGATAATGAGAATCTAAGGGGTCAAAATTTGGGGTGCAACAGTTTCCCCTATTTAAATATCTTCACTAGATGGAACTGAGAGATGACAATCCTCGTAGAATCGCAGTGAAAGGTATTTAAATATAGAAAACCAAAAATTTTGTCGCTTAGATCCGATGATATGCAAAAGGACAGGTCATGATATGCCATGAATTCTAAATGATGCTTTATGTTGCTAGGATGCAAGACATATGCAGATGAAAGAAAAAAACAAAACAACGAGTAACTACTCATGAGGACCTGGTTATTGTGGACTCGACACTAGGGAAAACCGAGGTATAACAATCAATACTTCAAACCTGACTAGTGATAACTGAGAGGAAAACTTCACATGAGGATGCAAGAAGTCCAATGAAGATGAAAATCTCATTGGGGGAGAGAACACACTCCACCAGGGAAAAGAGCGACTTTCTACTGGGGAAGTGAAGAACTAGAGACATGATCCTCACTAGGGATGATCAGATGAGGAACTTCCTATAGTGAAGAGTTCAAACGGGATCTTCAGGAATGGACTAGAAACAAGACCAAACACACTAGGGATACTAGTAACGACTAGATCTCCGGGACCGGACTGGGGAACAAAGGTTTCACTGGGGATACTAATGTCGCCCAGCTTTAACAAACAGTTCAAACAGTGCTAGTAACCACTAGACTTCCTGGAGGTAATGGTAACGACCAACCTGAGATAATAACAAATGAGATTTCTCAAATCCAATCGGTAACGCATAGGATTTTGACTGGGAAATTGGTGATGACCAAATTTCACGCAATGCCAGTAACTACTAGACTTAAAGGAAATTGGTAACGACCAAGTCCGGGTACCAATGACGATTGGATTTCAAGTAATGCCAGTTACAACTGGACTTTAAAAGAAACATGGTGACGAACAAATCAGGGTATATCGACACATGAGAATGCTAGCAAGCTAGTAGGCTTTAGCTGGGGAGGTTGGTAACAACCAAACTGAAAGACACCAATAACGATTGGATTTCGAACGATACCAGTTACGACTGGACTTCACGGGGAAGGTTGGTAACGACCAATACCAAAAGATACCAATAACGATTGGATTACGAATGATACCAGTTACGACTGGATTTCATGGGGAAAGTTGGTGACAACCAACACGATACCAATGACAATTGGATTTCGAACATCTTCCAGTTACGACTGGACTTAAACGGAAATCAACTAGTAATGACTAGACTTCACAGGGGATTTGCTAGTGACAACTAGACTTCAATGAGAAAAAGTTGGTAACGACCAAACCAAAAGATAATAACGAGTGAAGTTCAGACATGTCAGTTACGACTGGTCTTAAGAAATATGGTAACGACCACAAGAATACCAATAACGATGGGATTTCGAACACTTCCAGTTACGAATGGACTTTAAATGAAACTTTCCAGTCACCACTGGACTTTAACAAGAAATTCCAGTCACCACTGGACTTTAAATGAAAGCTGCTAGTCACCACTGGACTTTAACAAGAAATGCCAGTCACCACTGGACTTTAAATGAAATGCCAGTCACCACTGGACTTTAAAAGAAAACTGCCAGTTACCACTGGACTTACCAGGGATCACACAAAAAGATGTGGGACAAATGCTTTACAAGCCAAATTTTCTCAAACAAGGAGAAATAACCAACAGAAATTCCTCAACTCCTCAAGGATATGCCATTTAAGCATAAAATCCAAAGAGAGGTCGTTACCACAACACTACTGGAGAAGGATTTTTTCTTCGAATAGGATCTGTAAAAGATTCTTCCTTGGGGTACAACGCACGATAAGTGTACCGCCCAACATAGATTTGGAAGCCACTTTCCAGGGACCAAAGTTCAATCTAGGAACAAGCTAGAAAGAAACGGTCAAACAAGACTCCAACCATTGAGGCTTTGAACTCAAATGGGAATTTATCTTATCCAGACATGGAAAAGATAACTGAAACAAACATCATCCACAAGGATTGAACTCGGTGGGGAAATTAGAATTGGTGGGCACTTTATGCCTAAGGGCTGATAACTCTATTGGAGAGAAGAGACAAACCCAATCATTTGGTGAAAAACACCAAAGTGAACCCGTAACAGGTAATAACCAGAGATAGCAAAAATGCACGGATGTTATGCGTATGCTTTATGCCATGCTTGTTGTTGCGGTGAAAATTGGATATCAAGCTATTAAATTAACTTGAATCTTAATTCTTTTTACAACCGAACTTTATTTTATCCAAAGGAAAGGTCTAAAGAAAGAAAAACCTTTTTCGAGATGTAACGACAACGCTTAAGAGATTCGGGGATCGGGGGTTGGTTATACCTAGGGAAGGTGTTAGCACCCTAAGCATCTGTAGTACTCTACAGGAACCTTTTGTTTGATTGATTGCTAAGTGTGAAATACGTCCTATGGATTTAGGATTGGAAGTTGAGTGTAAAGATAAGTAAATACCTAGTTAGTTTTCTAAGTTTGCTCGCAAAGACGTCGCATCTTCTGCCTACGTATCCTGACTAGGATAGAATCAGAGAAATCGTAGTTCACCTCACAAGGGGAGAAGAACACTTGATTGTGATCAAGGTTCAAGGGGGAACAAACATGATAATGTTTTTGTGGAGTTTGACAAAACTCCCTAATCTAAGTTATAATGTTCAAAAGGGTAAGCAAGAAATCATGACAATGATTCTTACACAGAGTTGACAAACTCTTTCCTAGGGTTCTAGTTGAAGAACACTCCTAGTACAGGTGGGTTTCTTAGACTTGAAGCAAAGACTAATGGCTTCTAATCTAGGGTTAAAGTGACTTAGAAAAGTCAAGAGAGGGATAAAGGATGTATGCATAACATGAGAGTCAAATGGACAGACCTTTCCTTTGGAAGTAGACAGAGGAGGCAACTGGATGAGAGATAACAAGCTTCATCACTTGGGGGAAGAGAGAAGCAATAAAATTAACAACATAATAAAGATGCATTCATGGTGACAACCATTAAATGAGTATATAAGATTGATAAGCATAAAAAATGCATTGATGACAATCAAAGCAAGTAAGCAGAACAGGAACTGCGAAGACAGATCGAATTAAATTAAGCTAACAAATGAAGTAACATAAACATGGTAATAACCAAAGATGAAGTTTTAACATGTTGACTAACATTTAAGGGTATGAATGCAAACAATAATCACAAAAATTATAAGTATATCAAGAGAAGATTTCATCTGCATCTGTCAAAACGATCACAGAAAATACACAACTTACTCATAGTCAAAAGAGATGAAAAATTATGCAAAAATGAAAATAAAAAATATGACATGAAAGTAGACATCAAGATGAACACAATTCAAAAAGAATGGGTGAAAAATGATTAAAATTGAGAGAGATATGATTTTTCAAAGATTGGTGAAAAAATGACAATTTAATAAAAGAGTTGCCCACCTCAGGGGTCGAACTCAGGTTCAAGGCGTGCAAGGCATGTTTTGGCATATGGTCTTACCACTGGGGTGGCTATACATCCGTTGATTGATTCCACCCCATAAATATATATGGGATACTCAAAAACCAGGCTGGGCCAAAAACCAAACACAAAAATCACTTTTGCAATTTCAACACAACTTCCTAAATTCTCAATGTTTTTCAACAAAATTTTAGTGTAACTTGAAGTATTTTTCATGAGCAATTCAGTGGTGGTATTGGTTTCTCAAAATTCATCCTCCAATTAAAAACCCGATAGCAGTTGCTTTTAATTGTTTGAAAATGTAATTTGATGTGAATCTCTCATACCAGCCAGTTTCAAATTCAACAAACTATATACACTTATTACAAATGTACTGATGAATGGTTTAGGGCAAAAAGATAGATCCTAAACAGACTGTGATCTAAAAGGACATGTGAGTTGCAAGATTAGCAAGTAAGAGGCATGATGAAGTCCAGTTTAGGTTTTAATGCATTTCAACTCAAATAAATCACACACACAGCTCCCACATGTGATATTGGATGATTTCAATCAAAAGATAAGGTTCAAAATGGACTGGTATGAAAAGTGGTGATCAATATGCAAGTGTGTGTGTGTGTGTGTGAAAGGCATGGAGATGTGCAATTCATGTTACAGTGGTTTTTTCATCAAACTAAACATACACACATCTCATATAAATGCCTATGAGGGATCCTAACACCTAAAACAAACTCAAGGCAAACCGTTATGAAAAATGACATGTCAAGTGTATGCTTGTGTTTTGTGAGATGCATGAACATGTGCAGATTTAATTTAAAACAGTTTCAGGTCACTTCAATCACGCACACATATTGCATATAGGATATAAAATGAGATTGGATCAAAACATGTGGTTAAAACTGACTGTTGTGAATTATGGTGTTTCATGTGCAAGCTTTATGTGTGTGAAGTGCAGCAGGATGTGAGATTCAGTTCAAAACAGTTGCAAGTCAATCTAGCCATACATACACAACACATATATGATATTGATTGGCACAAAACACATTTTGGTGTTAAACACAAGCTGTCATGGAAAATGGTACTCAATGTGCAATTGTGGCATAAATGTGAGGCATGAAGAATATTCATTTTCAGTTCTAAGCACACTTAGGTCAAGCAAGACATACATACACCACATACACATGCTATGGAATGGATTCAAGCAAAGATTAGGATTCAAAACAGTCTATGTTGAGATATAGTATTCAAAATGCAAAAACTGTCAAGTGAGATGCAACAAAGAGGCCAAATCATTTTTGCAGCATATTTACACCAAGTAAATCCTACACACATACTTCATATATGGAAAGCAAGGTGTTCAAGCAAGAAAATGATGCCTAACAGTCTGTTATTGCAAAATGAAGGTTTGAGTGAAAATTTGACAAATTGAATGCACAAAGGAAATTCAGTTTGGTTTTCTCCACATATAAGCCACACAACTCATACACACAAGTTATATATGCACAAATGGATGATTCTAAACTCAAATCTAAACCAACTTTAACCCCTAACCAAAAATGACATGTCTATGGCATTAATATGCAAAGTGTGGCATTTTATGAATGATGAAGCAAAACAGATGCAAACAGCTCCACACAAACATACACACATATCATGATCATGATTTCAAATATGATTCAAACCACCAAGGAGTTGTTCTTGACTCATGACAGAATTTTGGCATGAAACATACACATGATATATATTTCACATAATGAACTCAAAATAAAAATCATGGAATTATGGTGCAAAGCAGGAATAGAGTGTTTACATACCTCTAGTAGGCTGTATTGAGCAAGTTTAAACACCAAGAAACCCAGAGGAACAGAGCAAACTTCAAGACAGTTGGACATTTGAGGAATGATATATGAGAGGTGTTAGGATGATTAGAACACCAAGGAAATGTATGGAACAAGATATGGCTGATTTTGTGGCTTTTGGTCAAAGTAACTTGGTGATGAAGTTAACTTTTTGAATGGTGATGTTTTTGAGTGGTCTAAGGTTTTGGACACATTCTATATCATATTTAGAGATTGTGTGGATGATTGTTGGGGAGTTTGAATGTAGAGAAATGGTTTTGGCAGCAAATCTCCCAAGGCAGATTTTGAAGGTTTTTTGTGAAAATGAGATTTTGAGATTTTGGAGTAAGGAGTGAAAGAGTGAGAGCTTTCAATTTCTCTGTTTTTTAGAGTTGATATTCTCTTGAAAAGTTGGTGAGGACTTCCTTTTATAGGCAAATGAAGAGAAGGGGCAGATTTGGAGGTTTATTCACTTTGAAGAAAGGTTTTGGATTTTTTTTATTAAACCTCCACAAGAGGGTTTCCTTGGCTGATAGGTAAGCCTCATTAGTAAAGCAAATGATGAGTTTTAGAGGGCTAAATGCAGGCTAGAGGTATAGGCTTGTGGCTGGTTCAGAATCACTTTTACACCTCATGCTTGTTTTTCACTTTTGAATGCAGCCACTTGCTTTGGCTTTGGAGATTTAAAATTTCTGCATAATCCTTGGTTCTTTCATGCTAAAAACGCCTCACATATCATATACAACATGTTTCACAAGCTGAGATTGGCCAACTTTGATGAAATAATGAATTCTTGATTTTTGACAATGTGGGACTAAAGTGAAAAACCACCAACTTGCCATGACCATAACTTTAAGCTCACAAATCCTTTTGAGATGTGCTAGTACTTTTTAGAAAGCCCTCAAATAGATCTAAAACATTCCTGTTTTCATGAGTTTAAATTTCCCAAAGGAACTTGGCCAAAAAGTCTCCCAAAGTTGCTAAAAAATGAACTTAAAAGTGAAATTTCTCTAAGTCTTTTTCCCTTCTAGAAATGAATTTGATCATAACTTCAAATCTATGCATTTTCTGGTCATGGACCACTTAGGAACTTTTGTAGGACTTGCCAAGAGCTTCCAAATGAGATTTGAACCAACTCAATTGGATGTGTGGTTGAGGAGTTATGGTTTAGCCCCTTTCAAAACCCTAATTTCCCGATTTTTTGATTACTCCTTCATCCTTGATCCAATGATCATGAAAATTGATATGCAAGTCCAATATGACATAAGGAACAAATTTGTTTCACAACTTGAAGTCCAATTCCTAAAATTTAGAGAGTTGACTTTTCGGTCAACTGTACGACCGATCGGTGACTACCGAGTCGCCTGTTGACATTCTGGACCTCCTGAGACTTTGAAACTTCTTGAGTGAACTTTATTAATCTATATGAACTTCATGAATCATAATCCCATCATTAAAACACCTTCCAACATCAAAGTCAAACTACAGTTGACTTTTACTGGTCAAAAACCCTAATCGGGGCCCCTGGACTGCACTGTTCTTGATTCTGCGGTAACAACCTCAAATTGGATTCTCAATTGACATTATATGATACCCTTAATCTTGTTTCATAATTGAATGAGCCCAAAACATTGACTAATCACACCCTTGAAGTTTTGATTTTGACTGTACGAAACTCTGATTCATCTGCAACTTGACAAAGACAAACTTGCACTGGGTTAAGGTTAGAAAATGCATGAGTATGCTCCTAAAATGATAATGAGAATCTAAGGGGCCAAAATTTGGGGCGCAACAGTTGCCCCTATTTAAATATCTTCACTAGATGGAACTGAGAGATGATGATCCTTGTAGAATCGCAGTGAAAGGTATTTAAATATAGAAAATCAAATATTTTGTCCCTTAGATCCGATGATATGCAAAAGGACAGGTCATGATATGCCATGAATTCTAAATTATGCTTCATGATGCTTGGATGCAAGACATATGCAGAAGACAGAAAACAAAACAACGAGTAACTACTCGTGGGGACCTGGCATTGTGGACCCGACACTGGGGAGACTGCGATATAACAATCAATAGTTCAAACATGACTGGTGGTAACTGAGAGGAAAAATTCACATGAGGATGTGCAAAGTCTAATGAAGATGACAATTTCACTGTGGAAAAGCAAACACTTCACCGGAGAAAGAGGTAGATTTCCACCGGGGACACGAACGACTTTTTACTAGGGAAATTAAAACACGAACCTCACTAGGGATGATTAGATGAGGAGCTTCCTATAGTGAAGAGTTCAAACGGGATCTTCAGGAATGCACTAGGAACAAAGAAAAAACATATTGGGGATACTAGTGACGACTAGATCTCCGAGACTTGTCTGGGAAAAAGGTCTCGCTGGGGATAATGATGTCACCCGACTTTAACAAATAGTTTAAACAGTGCTAGTAACCACTAGAATTTGCGGAGGTAATGGTAACGACCAACCTGAGATAATAATCAATTAGATTTCTCATATCCAATTGGTAATACGTAGAACTTCGACTGGGGAAATTGGTGACGACCAAATTTCAAGCAATGCCAGTAACCGCTGGACATATTGGTAATGACCAAATCAGGGTATACAAACACATGTGGTTACGAGAATGTTAGCAAGCTACTAGACTTTAGCTTGGGGAGGTTGGTAACGAAGCACAAATACACATAAGCAAACAAAATGTCCTAAGTTAGAGGAACAATGAATGGAGTCAAGGTCTACGCTTCCCAAAGTGGTGTGTACTATAGGTTAATTGTACCCGCAGAACAAGGGTTCTAAAAAGTGCCCAAAGTCATCAGCCCATCTTTTGGATATTATCAACTTCTCGACTGACTCAAGGGTCGATAATATTCTCAAGAGAACCTCGTTCGAGTGTAGTATCGCGTAGCAACCATTGTAGGACTACTCCCACATAGTTCCCACACTACGTCCTAGATAAGGCCAAGATGGTGTAAAGGTACTACGGTTCCCAGTATCACAGACTCCAATCGATAACGGTAAAAGTTTTCACGACTACACTCGATCAACCGAACCATTTTCGAAAGTGTCTCAACTGAGCGGTGATTCTCGATTTAGCTTAGTCGGGACTCACTCCCTATAAGCCTCGTCGAATATATCAGCCATCCTATCATAAGGTCGCTCAAGTCCGGGTGTAGGACTTATCTCACAACACAGTAACTCCAAGTAAGGTATCCCAATATATACATACAAGTGAGCAAAATATATAATAAAACAAATATATAAAGAAAAATAAACAAAATAGGGATAACCCTCAATAGTTAGGACTCCCCAGTGAAGTCGCCATTTTCTGTTGCGGTGAAATTTGGATGTCAAGCTATTGATTAACTTGAATCTTAATTCATTTACAACCGGTCTTTGATTTATCCGAAGGAAAGGTTAAAGAAAGGAAAAACCTAAAAGAGAGAGATCTAAGGTTCGGGGGTTGGTTAAATTTAGGGAAGGTATTAGCACCCTAAACTTCCGTAGTACTCTACGGGAACCTTTTGTTTATTTTTTTTATTTATTTCATTAATTATTTTGCTTTAGGGTATATACAAAGGATTGAAAATTAAAAAAGACCTAGGGGTTAATTCTAAGTTTACTCGGCAAGACATCGCATCTTGTGCCTACATATCCTTACGGGAATGGAATCAGAGTAACTGTAGTTCCCCTCAAAAGGGAGGTTAGAAACGTCTTGACTGTGGCCAAGGTTTGTTCAGAGACTCCAATCTCTATGTTAAAAAAATGTTAATTAAAATTAAAATAGGATTAAATTAGGGATTCCACGGCGGAAAACCTTAAAACAGAGTACGGCGACTCTTTTGGCCTAACACTAGGATAAAAGCAATTTTGCCCACGGCGGGACACCTAGGCTAAACAGGGTTTGATCCATTAAAGGGGTAAGGCTATTGACTCGGCGGCCAAAAGGCTGGACCTAATCCTTCGGAAGGATAAAACTATAAAAAATGTGAAAATATGACAAATCATTATATGGAGGAATAATTAAGGTACAAAAATAAGAAAAGTAATAAAGGCAGAGGGTATAAAGAAACAAAGAAACATTTCTGAAAACATGAAGAATATGAAAATATGTAATGACACTTAGAATAAAGTGAGGGAGGAAAATAGTGTGGGGCTGTGGCCACCACAAGCACATCTCAACCTCGAACATGCACATGAAATGCCAAAAGAAAGAAAAGTAATAAAAGGGTACATAAAACATCAAACATCAGGAGTTCCTTACGAAAAGGTTTTAATTTTTTTAATATTTTAATTATAAAAAAAAAAGGTTTTAATTTTTTAATAAAAAATATCTAAGTTAAAATTATAAAAAAAATTAAGTTTAAATTATAAAAAAAGTTTTTTGGGGAAAAGTCTTTTCAGTTTTTTTTAGAACAAAAAAGGCTTTTCATCCCCAAAAAAGGCTTTTCAGTTTTTTTTGGGAAAAGGCTTTTCAATTTTTTTTGGGGAAAAGGCTTTTCAGTTTTTTTTTGGGAAAAGGCTTTTCAGTTTTTTGGGAACAAAAAGGTTTTTTTTTTCTTCAGAACAAAAAGGCTTTTCAGTTTTAAAAAAAAAGGTTTTAATAATAAATAAAAAAAAGAGTTTTGATTTTAAAAAAAGGTTTTGTTAAAAAAGGGTTTTGATATTAAAATCTAGGGACCTAAACACACATGGAGATTAACATGGCAAAATATGCACATAAACATGAAAAAGCAAAAGGTTTAGTAATTTAACGGACCTAAACACATTAACATGGCAAAATATGCACACAAACATGAAAAGGCAAAAGGTTTAGTAATTTAACCTACGAAGCGGAGGTTTGCTTCGGTAAATGTGAAAAAGGTTTGAATAAGGGAACACTAGAGAGCTCCAATCCTTCTGACGAGTTGTGGGAACGACCGCCTTTCTTCTCTGGGGATCTCCTTTGTTTTTCCCTTTCTCTCTTCTCTTTTCTGAAGAAAACCTTCTGCCCCTTTTCAACAAGGCAACACATGTATATATAGGGAACAAATTAGGGTTAACACCAAATTGTCAATAATGTCCCTAAAGCCCATTTTAAAGCCCAAACTAAATAATTAGTTAAGAAAAAAATAAAATTTAAATAATTTAAAATAATTAAAATAAACTTAAAATAAAAACTAATAATCCTATTGATTCCTAAAATCAAAAATATTATAAAAAGAACAAAATTTTTTCTAATATTTTTTATTTTATGATTTTTTGGATATTTTTATGAATAATTTAGAAAAAAGTGAAAAAAAAAATAATATTTTAAAAAATGATTTAATTAAAATACGAAAATAATAATTAAATAATAATAATAAACTATTTTTGTTATTTTTTAATGAGAGATAGAAACATTTAGAGTAAAAATAATAAAAAACAAAAAGTGACTAAGGTGAGATTCGAACTCTCAACCTCTCACACTCACAACTCCTTACACATGTCCTCTTGCCAATTGTGCCATTTTTACTTTTTAGAAAAAAAATGCATGCCATATGATATTTACCTGCAAAAAGTCAAACGACTACACAAATTTGTTAGTAATTGATTAAATGCAAGAAAAATGCAATGAAATGCGACGACAAATCTTAGGGCAAAATTTGGGGTATTACAGTTGCCCCTATTTAAATAACTTCACCGGGTGATTTGAGCAACGGAGACTCGAGAAATCATGGTGGAGGGATTTAAATACAGATAACCGAAAATTTTGCCTTTAGACGCACAAAACGAACTATAATGCTAAATATGATATGAATCTGATATGATGTGTATGATGAAAATGACAAAGTAAATTCAAGTGCCCAGACATCTTCTACTGGGATGAGTCTTCACATTATCATAAGAAGTTCCCTAAGAAACAGTCTTCAAAGTTTGATACCCTACACGTGATCAAAGGAAAATCAGCAGCTCGACTTGCTTACACTTCATTTGGGAATGTAATTGGATTTCATATCAAAGCTTCCGTTACCCTGAGGTTTCAGGGAAGTATGATTTTCCTTGACCTTTTCCCTGAGTCGAAGTTTTTACGTTTGTTAATCTTTTCAAGTTTTATTCAAATAATTTGACCCTAATGCTTTCAAAATTATCGTTGATCAACGAACAATATTTTGCATAACAAAAAAGATAAAGGAAATGATAATTTTGCAAAGGAAAGAATGGCTCAAAACTGATTTTATTCAAGGATGAAATCTTGCAAATGACAAAATTCCATAGAAATTTTACAAGTGAAAAATGGCAAAGTGGACAAGGTTACATTGAATCCCATGACCAAACTATCCCTAAAGACTAAAATTCCCCAAAATCCTTGCTTCTGACAAGGGCGGTTGGAGTGAATTCTCGTAGGATCTTCCACGTTAGTGACAACTCATCTGATACAGTGAAACGCCTTTGTCCCTAACTTTTTCCTGGATCTCCCTTTCGGGTTTTCAATCCACCGGGACGCTCATTTTTGCCTAAGTCGCCCTTTCGGGTTTTCAACTTAGCGAGCTCTTATTTTTCTTTTTCTCCTTTTTCTCTTTTCTTTTCTTTTTCTTCTTTCCTTTTCTTTTTCTTCAACCCTAACTTTTGCATAAGCCATTCCTTTGAGTTTTCGACTTATCGGGTTCTTTTTTAGGCGTAATATTTTCGTACCGCATCAGAATTCACTGGATGAGTAAGCTGCTCTCCATCCATGGTAGTGAGAATCAATGAGCCTCCTGAGAAGACTGTTTTCAAAACAACCGGGCTGTCATAGTTAGGCATCCACTTTCCCCGTACGTCTTTATGAACTGGTAAAATCTTTTTGAGTACAAGTTCCCCTTCGCGGAATTCTCGGACACGAACTTTCTTGTCAAAAGCACTCTTGATCCTCTTCTAATATAACTGAACATGACACATTGCAGACATGCGCTTTTTGTCGATAAGATTCAACTGATCAAACCTTTCTCTCACCCATTCAACTTAGCGAGCTCTTATTTTTTCTTTTTCTCCTTTTTGTCGATAAGATTCAAGCTTGGTTTCCATTATGACTCTCAAAGAAGGTATCTCGACCTCAATAGGAAGTACCGCATCCATTCCATATACCAAAGAAAAAGGGGTTGCCTCTGTTGAAGTGCGGACGGACGTTCTGTATCCATGCAAGGCGAATGGCAGCATCTCATGCCAATCTTTGTAAGTTTTCACCATCTTTTGCAAAATCTTTTTGATGTTTTTATTTGCAGCTTCTACAGCCCCATTCATCTTGGGACGATAAGGAGAAGAATTGTGATGTTCAATTTTGAAGTCATCGCACGACTCTTTCATGACTTTGTTGTTCAAATTAGTACCATTGTCCGTTATGATTCGGCTCGGAATTCCGTAACGACAGACAATCTCTTTTTTTATGAAACGGGCCACCACTTGCCGAGTAACATTAGTGTAGGATGCAGCTTCAACCCACTTTGTGAAGTAGTCAATGGCGACCAGAATAAATCGGTGTCCGTTAGAAGCTTTTGATTCAATTGCCCCAATCATATCGATGCCCCACATAGAGAAAGGCCACGGTGATGACAACACATTTAACAATGTCGGAGGTACATGCATCTTGTCCGTATAAATTTGACACTTGTGACACTTTCTGGCATATTGAATACAATCAGTTTCCATAGTCAACCAGTAATAACCAACCCTCAAACTCTTTTTAGACATAGCATATCCATTTGCATGAGTACCGAACATTCCTTCGTGAATATCTTGCATTAACAACTCTGCTTCTCGTTTGTCGACACATCTAAGCAGGACCATATCATGATTCCTTTTGTAGAGCACATCATTACTGAGGAAGAACTTGGATGCTAATCGTCTCAGAGTTTTCTTGTCAAGTGACGTAGCATCTGCTGGATACTCTTGTTTTAACAGGTAATTCTTTATGTCATAGAACCATAGATTATCATCAGTTTCTTCTTCAACCATTTGACAGTAGGCGGGCTCAGTCTTGCGTTCGATTCAAATGAGAGTGGAATCATTGACATCCCTGACTTTCCACATTGAGGCTAACATGGCTAGGGCATCAGCAATGTGATTTTCAGATCTCGGGAAATGCTTGAAAGTGATTTCATCGAAACACTCCATCATCTTGACAATATAGGCTCTATAAGGGATCAAATTCTCATGTATAGTTTCCCATTCTCCAGTAACCTGATAAATGAACAAAGCTGAATCCCCACTGACTTCAATAAGTTTGATTTTAAGGTCAATAGCTGCCTCGAGGCCGAGAATGCAGGCTTCATATTCGGCGATATTGTTTGTTCAGTCAAAATCCAATCTGGCTGTGAATGGAGTGTAACCACCTTCCGGATTCATTAAAACGGCGCCTACGCCATCCCACTGTAGTTGGAGGAACCATCGAACATCATTTTCCACCAAAGACCTTCCGGAGGACCCTCGTCAAGACTTGGTTCCTTACAATCTTTTATTAACATAATGTCCTCATCTGGGAAATCAAATTTGAGAGGCTCATAATCTTCCGCTGGCTGATCTGCAAGATATTCTGACAAAACACTACCCTTGATAGACTTCTGAGCTACGTCCTGGATGTCGTATTCCAATAATAACATATGCCAACGGGCGAGTCTTCCAGTCTGAGCAGGCTTCTCAAAAATATACTTTATCGGATCCATTTTTGAAATCAATAAAGTAGTATGACAAATCATGTACTGCCTCAAGCATCTAGCAGCACATGCCAAAGCACAACAAGTTTTCTCCAACAGTGAATATCGGCTTTCATAATTAGTGAACTTCTTACTCAAATAATAGATGGCATGTTCTTTTCGTCCAGACTTATCCTGCTGACCCAACACACAACCCATTGAATTCTCAAGCACTGTCAAATACATGAAGAGAGGTCTTCCCGGAACCGGAGGGATCAAGATCGGAGGTTCTTGTAGGTAACCCTTGATCTTATCAAACACTTGCTGACAGTCTGAATTCCAAACAACCGTCTGGTCTTTGCGTAATAATTTAAAGATGGGCTCGCAAGTAGGAGTCATATTGGAAATAAATCTGGATATGTAGTTCAGCCTTCCAAGAAAACCTCTAACTTGCTTTTCTGTTTGTGGAGCTGGCATGTCTTGAATGGCTCGGACTTTATCTGGATCTACCTCAATCCCTCGGTGGCTGACAATGAAGCTGAGTAACTTCCCAGATCTTACCCCAAAGGTACACTTGGCTGGATTCAGTCTTAACTAATATTTTCTGAGTCTCTTAAATAGTTTCACAAGATGTTCCAAATGGTCCTCCTCGCTTTGAGATTTGGCTATCATGTCATCAACATATACCTCTATCTCTTTGTGCATCATATCATGAAATAAAGTTACCATGGCCCTTTGATAAGTAGCACCTGCGTTCTTCAGACCGAAAGGCATAACTTTGTAACAGTAAGTCCCCCACGGAGTAATGAAAGTAGTTTTTTCCATGTCATCGGGATCCATCTTAATCTGATTGTAACCGGAGAACCCATCCATAAATGAGAACACTGCAAAAGGAGCCGTATTATCCACCAACGTGTCGATATGCGGTAAAGGGAAACCATCCTTCGGACTGGCTTTGTTTAGGTCCATGTAATCCACACACATTCTGACTTTCCCATCCTTTTTTGGCACAGGTATAATATTGGCCACCCATTCGGGGTATTTGGACACTGCTAAGAAACCTGCATCAATCTGTTTTTTCACCTCATCTCGAATCTTGAGAGCCATGTTAGGTCTTGTTCTTCGGAGCTTTTGCTTAACCGGTGGGCATTCTGGTCGAAGCGGTAATTTGTGAACCACTATGTCAGTGTCTAAACCCGACATATCCTGGTACGACCAAGCAAATACATCCACATACTCTTTCAAAAGCTTTTCTAGTTGCTGCTTGACTTCTGCTCCTAGAGCTTCCCCGATCTTGACTTCTTTCTTGTCTTCTTCGGTGCCAAGATTAATGACTTCTACCTGTTCTTTGTAGGGTTGAAGCTCTGCATACTCATGGTGTGCCAATTTTACCAGTTCATCAGGGATTTCAAAATCTTCATCCTCATCTTCAGCTTGGTATATTGGTGAATCAAAATCCGGAGGGAATGCAAAGTCATAGGATTCAATGGGTTTTGGGACATCACTGCATGTTGGAAGGGCTTACTTTATTAAATCACACAAAGACAAATGCAGCACACAACAGAGAAAAATTGTTTTGGTTTTTTAAGATAGCCATTTTTCTTTTTAAAATGAAAGCAAAAACAGTAAAGGAAATAACACAAGGAAATTAACAAAATAGTTCATTTTTCATTGATTTTCTTGAAAGCTCGGGGCCCTTACAAAACATTTCTATAGCCTTGGGCATGGCTACAACAACAAGAAAAAAAAGACAAACAAATTACTTTGACTCGGGAAAGACCATAGGAATCTCAATAGCTTCCCAGTTGCTCAAGGCAGTGTTGCAATGATACACTAACTGCTCCCGATCTTCATCTTTAAAATCTTCTTCCACAACACTAACTTGGAAACCTCCACTGATGAATACTTCTTGCATAGTCTTCGGGTGTCCTTTGTCATGTGTCGGTGTTTCATCATGAGTTGGTTTGTAACCCAACCCTTGGCGATCAATCTTTGGCTTTACTTCAACAACCTCTCCCCAACCTGCGGGAGTGCCTTCTTCTAGTGTAGACTTGATGCTCTGAGCGGATGCAAAAGACGGACCACTCTTAGCCACTGTTTCTTCTAACATCACTGCATTAGCTATCTCGAGTGCCTGAAAGGAAGTTTCTAACGCGCCCTCATCTGCTTCGATATACTTGAACGATGACAGATTGCTCACCATTAGGTCCTCTTCACCGTGTACAATCACTAATTTATCATTCACAACAAATTTCATTCTCTGATGTAAGGTGGAAGTTACTGCCCCAGCGGCGTGAATCCATGGTCGTCCAAACAAACAACTATAAGCTGGGTTAATGTCCATGACTTGGAATGTAATATCCAACACATAAGGTCCGATCATGATTGGAAATTCTACCTCTCCAACAACCGTTCTTCTTGAACCATCAAAAGCTTTTACGATCAAAGATGTTGGTTTCATTTCTGCCCCTGCATATGCTAACCTTGCGGGCAATACATTCAATGAGGATCCAGTATCGACTAAAACTCGTGCCATTGTGTCTTCCTGGAACCTGACAGATATGTGTAATGCACAGTTGTGATTGCGTCCTTCGTTTGGAAACTCAGCATCACTAAAGCTCAGGGTGTTACAGGCTGTAATGTTGGTTATTACTGAATCGAATTGTCCGAGAGTTATGTCTTTTGTCACATGTGCATGTTTCAATACCTTCTGCAGAGCCTCTCTGTAAGCTGGGGAGTTCATCAAGAGAGACAATATCGATATCTTTGATGGGGTTTGGTGAAGCTGATCAATCATCCTGTAATCACTTTTTCGAATAATCCTTAAGAATTCTTCGTCGTTTCCTTCAGTACCTGGTATCTCTTGTTCTTTTGTCGCAGCAGGGGTAACCTCTTTTGGAGCGGCTACTGTCATTTTTGGTTGATAGATGCGACCACTACGGGTCATTTTGCTTGTACCTGCAATGTTTGTCACGTCCACATGGTCGTCTCTTACTGTCTCTTTTCTGACTAATCTTCCCAGACCCCTGATCTATCATAGTCATATCATATTTCTATGGTACGGCCTTCGTGCTTTCAAAAGGGAACGATCTTGGTTTCTGAATAATAACCGGTTGAGGTTGATCAATAGTCAACTTGTTGAAAACGGGCTTCACACCTTTATTGGTCATTTTGAACACCAGGCCTTTCTCACCCTTCTTTGGTAAATTAAAAACAGGCTCAATTACCGAAACTTCTTCTTTCCTCACCTTACTACACACTTGTAACACTCCATTATCAATCAATCTTTATATATCTCCTCGTACCATATCACACCCTCCAGAATCACTAGAACATTCTTTACAATCATTATGGGTATCCTCTACCAATCCTGCTTTCAGCAGTTTCTCGTGAAGTAACCTTATCGGGGTTTTGATCTCTGACACACCTTGGACTACCTTTTCATCTGAAACTTCTTCTACAGCATTAACCCCTCCATGGTTCGGCAATGGATTACTTTTGACATTTGGGGGTACATCATCAAAAGACAAGATTTCTTTTCCATCAACTCCCTGACAAGATGTTTTAAAGCAAGACAACCTTTTAAATCATGACCGGCAACGCCTTCGTGAAAGGCACAATGAGCATTTGGATTATAGTGAGGAGACGTAGTGTCTGGATTTAATGGCCGTGTTGTTACCAATCCCTGCTGCACTAAGGAGGGGTACAACTCTGTGTAAGTCATCGGTATCTGAGGAAGTGGAGGTTTTGTTGTTGGTCTCCGATTCTGGTAGTTTTGTCTGGGCACCTGAGCTCTAGGCTGATGATGTTGTTGATAGGGTGGAGCGTTGGGAGCTCGTTGATACCCTTGTTGAATTGGCTGATATACAGGTGCTGGCTGCACTGTCTGATAACTGGGAACAGGATGACTGAAAGCCGGAGTTACAGCTGCCACATAAGGTTGTTGGGCATACTGCAACAGATACATTGATCGTTGTTGCTGGGATTGCTGAACATAACTTGCTTGAGGTTACTGAACAAAGCCTTGCAAAGGTTGTTGAACATAACTCTGCAGATACTGTTGGTAAGGCGGTCTCCAGGTGCGACTCTTTCTTCCCACAGTTACTGCATTTGTCTCTCCTTCCTTCTTTCTATGAAAATTACTGTTGAGCTTTTTGACATTGTTGTTACCGGAACTGCTGGAATTGCTAGCCACTTTCCCATTTTTCATTCCTAACTCCACTCTCACCCCCACTGCTACTATATCAGAAAAACTTGCGGTTACACTACTGATCATTTTCTCATAAAACTCCGGTCTCACTGTATCGACGAACCAATCTGTTAACTCTTTTTCGCTCAAAGGAGGTTCTACCTGAGAGGCAGTTTCCCTCCACCTTTGTGCATACTCTTTGAAAGATTCCGAACTCTTCTGTGACATACTCAGTAATTGTATTCGATCAGGGGCTAAATCCATGTTGTACTTGTAATGTTTCACAAAAGCATCATCCAAGTCTTGGAAACTATGAATACGAGACAGATCCAAGCCCAAATACCATTTAGCAGGAGCTCCTTTCAGACTATCTTAGAAACAGTGAATCATTAACTTATCGTCTTCCACATGAGCGACCATTCTTCGGTAATACATAATCAGATGCGTTCGAGGACAAGTAGCCCCAGAATACTAATCAAAATTGGGAACCTTGAATTTTGGCGGAATTACCAATCCAGACACTAAGCACATATCTCTGGCATCAGTACCAAAGATGTCATTTCCTTCCATTGCTCTGACTTTCCTGCCGATAGTTTCTACACATTCTTTCAACTTATCATGTCGTCCGCTCTCTTCTTCATACCCATCAAGACCTTCGTACACTGGTGGAGGGTTATGAAAAACAGGGCGCGCTTGAACCTGAACAGAAGGTTGAGTGTAAGTAGGAATAGCTTGAGGAACTTCTGGCCCTAAAGGAACTGTTTGTTGATTGACTACTGGTGGAGGTACAAAACCCGGCGATAACCCGTATGGTGGTACATTTGTAACAGTGACTGCCGTTGGGATCGGCTCTACAGCGATGCCAATGATTTCAGAAACAACAGTGGCTTGAGTATCCAACTTTGCACGAATGACTTGTAGGGCTTCCATGATCTGCCCCATGCCTCCTCGTAGCTCTCCAAGTTCATTATCAATCCTGTCCACATCCAAATTCTGTCCTTCCATTCTTAGGCGAGCTTGGGCTCGGGTGTTGTATCGGTGTTGAGGATTCAGTGTGATTCTTTCTGGAGACAAGACAGCGAGATGAGACTCAATACAAGAACATGCACATGCAATGCTTATGAATGCAAAAATGCAATAATGCAAAATCAATCATTCAAGGAATCCAAAGAAATATTTGCAAAAATTATAACAATGGGGAAAAAGTCCTCATAGATTAATAACTGAGAGTTTTACAACAATGATTCTGAATCCATAATCCATCCTGCAAAATAATCTTTAGTTCCTTGAATGATTAATTAATGCAAATGCAAATGCAAAAGGTTTAATGGAACTCAGATCAAAACATCATTTCATTTCATTGATAAGATTGCATTACAAAATATCTAGTACAGTTTACAAAAGTCCTAAGGCTGACAGTATTCTAAATAAAAGTCCTCTTTTGCTTTGAGTTTCTAGATTTCTTCTTCCATCTGAGTCTTCTTAAGAATAAGTTTGTCCACAACTAGCTTCCATGGAGTTGGCTGAGAGCTGGAAGAAGATAAACCTTCATGTGTCTTCCTCTTCTTATAAGCAATCATTTCTTCGTCCTTCACCTGTAGTTGTCTACGGAGTTCATCCTTCTCTTCCATGGCCACTTGGTACTTGTATTTCCAGGCTACTTCAGTTTGTTGTGATTTCCTCAAGGCAATCTTTAACTTCTCCTCTTCAGACATAAAGATCATTGTGTGTTCCTCCTCTAAAACCATGGGTTTCTGCTGAGGATAAGGCATCTTCAGCTGAATAGCTCTCTTTCGGACCCAATGGAGATAAGGCTCGAGAGAGACGCAATTAGGCTTCTCTAAATCTTCCCTTCCTTTCTTGTGTACATGTCCCCAAGCTTTTAGAATTTCTCCCTTCAATTTTGAACTTCCTTTAAAGAAAATATTCTCCACATGAGCGCTATTTGGTTTGTCCTTCAAAGGATATCCAAGCTGTCGGCGAGCGAGAACAGGTTTATAACTGATTCCTCCACTTGTACCCAGGAGAGGTACGTTACCAAAGTTTCCACAACTGTCAATGATTTTTATCCCATCGTAACTACGGCTGTACCAATCAATATCAGAGTGAGTAAGAGCCATAACCTTCTGAGACCACCAACCTTCCTTCCAAAAAGTATGAGCCTTAGGTAAGTGAGAAATAAACCACTTATATAACAAAGGGACACAGCAGATAATCATTCCTCCTTTATGCAGATTTCTCAAGTGAATAGAATGATATGCGTCAGCTAGTAAAGTAGGCACAGGGTTTTTCTTCAAGAAGATCTTAATGGCGTTGAGATCTACAAAATTATCAAAACTTGGAAATAATAAAATCCTATAAATGAGCAAGGCAAAGATAGCTTCGAATGCATCCATACTCAAATGATCAGCATAGTATTCTGCTTTCCCAACCAAGAACTCTGCAGTCAAACCAAAGACTCCTCCCTTAGTAACCATATTTTTCTGAATATCCACCAATCCTGAACGTGTAGTTTTAGCAATTTCTTCTTCCTTAGGGTCCTTTTCCATGATTGGAAAAGGAGAGTCTTCAAGAATGGGCAAACCAATCAAGCAAGAATATTCCTCAAGTGTGGGTACTAGCTGATAATCAGGGAAAGTAAAACAATGATAGAGTGGATCATAAAACTGGAGGAGTGTGGAGAGAAGTCCCATATCCATCTTCCTTTTTACCCTCAACAATGACAATAAGTTCCCATACCTGCTCTTGAATCCTTCTAGATCTGTTATCAAAGTGCTCAACCTTTCTATGTCATCCAAGTTAGGACTTTTGTAAGTGTACTTCATAGTTTCTTTTTTTTCACTGTCCATGATGACCCTAATGTTTACAAACAAGAGATCTGAGTTCCATGAAACTTTAATGATATGATGTTCATGAATGCATGAATGCACAAACACAGGTAAGCACAGATTCACATATACACATGGATAAACAGATAAAGGTTTTGGTTTGGAGAACATGAGTAAGGAGTCAAGGTCTACCCACCCTAAAGGTATGTACTAAGGCCTTCAAAACTGGAGAGCAAGGTTCTAAAATAGTTCCCAGAGTCCTTGACCCATCTTTTGGATATTATCAATTTCCCAAATACTTGGTGGTCGATAATATTCTCAAGAGAGCCTCGTCCAAGTGTAGTATCGCGTATCAACTACTTTGGAATTACTTCCTTATAGTCATCTCACTACATCCTAATAAAGCCATAATGGGGGAAAAGGTAATCTAAAGGTCCTCAGTATCATGGGCTCCCATGTAGAAAGTAGCATTGTTTTCACGAATACTCAATCAACAAACTAACTCTCAAAAGGGCCTCTACTGAGCGGAGGTTTTCTCAATTCAACTTGGTCGGGAATCAACTCCCTATAAGTCTCCTTGAATATACCACCATCCTATCATAAGTACGCTCAAACACGAGTATAGTGTTGTCTCACCATTCCAAGTTCCCAAGATCCAACAGAGCACATATGTACATATTTACAAGTATTCATAAATAAGCAAGTAATCAAACAAAATAGACTAAACCCTCAAAGCAATTTAAATAATCCCCAGTGAAGTCGCCATTTCTGTTGCGGTGAAAATTGGATATCAAGCTATTAAATTAAGTTGAATCTTAAGTCTTTTTACAACCGAACTTAACTTTATCCAAAGGAAAGGTCTAAAGAAAGAAAAACCTTTTTCGCGAGGTAACGACAACGCTTAAGAGATTCGGGGATCGGGGGTTAGTTATACCTAGGGAGGTGTTAGCACCCTAAGCATCTATAGTACTCTACAGGAACCTTTTGTTTGATTGATTGCTAAGTGTGAAATACGTATTATGGATTTAGGATTGGGAGTTGAGTGTAAAGATAAGTAAAGACCTAGTTGGTTTTCTAAGTTTTCTCGCAAAGACGTCGCATCTTCTGCCTACGTATCCTGACTAGGATAGAATCAGAGCAATCATAGTTCACCTCACAAGGGGAGAAGAAAACTTGATTGTGATCAAGGGTCAAGGGGGAACAAACATGACAATGTTTGTGTGGAGTTTGACAAAACTCCCTAATCTAAGTTGTAATATACAAAAGGGGAAGCAAGAAATCATAACAATGATTCTTACACAGAGTTGACAAACTCTTTCCTAGGGTTCTAGTTGAAGAACACTCCTAGTACAGGTGGGTTTCTTAGACTTGAAGAAAAGTATAATGGCTTATAATCTAGGGTTAACGTGACTTAGCAAAGTCAAGAGAGGGATAAAGGATGTATCCATAACATGAGAGTCAAATGGACAGACCTTTCCTTTGGAAGTAGACAGGGGAGGCAACTGGATGAGAGCTAACGAGCTTCATCACTTGGGGGAAGAGAGCAACAAGAAAATTAACAACATAATAAATATGCATTCATGGTGACAACCATTAAATGAGTATATAAGATTGATAAGCATAAAAAATGCATTGATGACAATCAAAGCAGGTAAGCAGAACAGGAACTGCGACGACAGATCGAATTAAATTAAGCTAACAGATGAAGTAACATGAACATGGTAATAACCAAAGATGAAGTTTTAACATGTTGGCTAACATTTAAGGGTATGAATGCAAACAAGAATCTCAAAAATTATAAGTATATGAAGAGAAGATTTCATCTGCATCTGTCAAAACGATCACAGAAAGTACACAACTTACTCATAGTCAAAAGAGATGAAAAATTATTGAAACATGAAAATAAAAAATATGACATGAAAGTAGACATCAATATGAACACAATGCAAAAAGAATGGGTGAAAAATGTTTAAAATTGAGAGAGATATGATTTTTCAAAGATTGGTGAAAAAATGATAAAATTTAATAAAAGAGTTGCCCTCCTCAGGGGTCAAACTCAGGTTCAAGGCGTGCAAGGCGTGTTTTGGCATATGGTCTTACCACTGGGGTGGCTATACATCCGTTGATTGATGCCACCCCATAAATATATATGGGATACTCAAAAACCAGGCTGGGCCAAAAACCAAACACAAAAATCACTTTTGCAATTTCAACACAACTTCCTCAATTCTCAATGTTTTTCAAAAAAAATTTAGTGTAACTTGAAGGATTTTTCATGAGGAATTCAGTGGTGGTATTGGTTTCTCAAAATTCATCCTCCAATTAAAAACCCGATAGAAGTTGATTTTAATTGTTTGAAAATGCAATTTGATGTGAATCTCACATACCAGCCAGTTTCAAATTCAACAAACCATATACACTTATTACAAATGTACTGATGAATGGTTGTGGGCAAAAAGATAGATCCTAAACAGGTTGTGATCTAAAATGACATGTGAGTTGCAAGATTAGCAAGTAAGAGGCATGATGAAGTCCAGTTTAGGTTTTAATGCATTTCAACTCAAATAAATCACACACACAGCTCCCACATGTGATATTGGATGATTTCAATCAAAAGATAAGGTTCAAAATGGACTGGTGTGAAAAGAGGTGATCAATATGCAAGTGTGTGTGTGTGTGTGTGTGTGTGTGTGTGTGTGAAAGGCTTGGAAATGTGCAATTCATGTTACAGTGGTTTTTTCATCAAACTAAACATACACGCATCTCATATAAATGCCTATGAGGGATCCTAACACCTAAAACAAACTCAAGGCAAACTGTTATAAAAAATGACATGTCAAGTGTATGCTTGTGTTTTGTGAGATGCATGAACATGTGTAGATTTAATTTAAAACAGTTTCAGGTCACTTCAATCACACACAGATATTGCATATAGGATATAAAATGAGATTGGATCAAAACATGTGGTTAAAACTGATTGTTGTGAATTATGGTGTTTCATGTGCAAGCGTTATGTGTGTGAAGTGCAGCAGGATGTGAGATTCAGTTCAAAACAGTTGCAAGTCAATCTAGCCATACATACACAACACATATATGATATTGAGTGGCACAAAACACATTTCGGTGTTAAACACAAGCTGTCATGGAAAATGGTACTCAATGTGCAATTGTGGCATAAATGTGAGGCATGAAGAATATTCATTTTCAGTTCTAAGCACACTTAGGTCAAGCAAGACATACATACACCACATACACATGCTATGGAATGGATTCAAGCAAAGATTAGGATTCAAAACAGTCTATGTTGAGACATAGTATTCAAAATGCAAAAACTGTCAAGTGAGATGCAACAAAGAGGCCAAATCATTTTTGCAGCATATTTACACCAAGTAAATCCTACACACATACTTCATATATAGAAAGCAAGGTGTTCAAGCAAGAAAATGATGCCTAAAAGTCTGTTATTGCAAAATGAAGGTTTGAGTGAAAATTTGACAAATTGAATGCACAAAGGAAATTCAGTTTGGTTTTCTCCACATATAAGCCACACAACTCATACACACAAGTTATATATGCACAAATGGATGATTCTAAACTCAAATCTAAACCAACTTTAACCCCTAACCAAAAATGACATGTCTATGGCATTAATATGCAAAGTGTGGCATTTTATGAATGATGAAGCAAAACAGATGCAAACAGCTCCACACAAACATACACACATATCATGATCATGATTTCAAATATGATTCAAACCACCAAGGAGCTGTTCTTGACTCATGACAGAATTTTGGCATGAAACATACACATGATATATCTTTCACATAATGAACTCAAAATAACAAATCATGGAATTATGGTGCAAAGCAGGAATAGAGTGTTTACATACCTCTAGTAGGCTGTATTGAGCAAGTTTAAACACCAAGAAACCCAGAGGAACTTCAAGTGCTCCTAGCTTTGAGAGATTCCTTCCTTGTGAAGTAACAAAGAAAACTTCAAGATAGTTGGAGAAATAAACTCTACCAATGCCCCTCAATGCTTTGGACAGTTGAGGAATGATATATGAGAGGTGTTAGGATGATTAGAACACCAAGGAAATGTATGGAACAAGATATGGCTGATTTTGTGGCTTTTGGTCAAAGTAACTTGGTGATGAAGTTGACTTTTTGAATAGTGATGTTTTTGAGTGGTCTAAGGTTTTGGACACATTCTATATCATATTTAGAGATTGTGTGGATGATTGTTGGGGAGTTTGAATGTAGAGAAATGGTTTTGGCAGCAAATCTCCCAAGGCAGATTTTGAAGGTTTTTTGTGAAAATGAGATTTTGAGATTTTGGAGTAAGGAGTGAAAGAGTGAGAGCTTTCAACTTCTATGTTTTTTAGAGTTGATATTCTCTTGAAAATGAGGTGGTGAGGACTTCCTTTCATAGGCAAATGAAGAGAAGGGGCAGATTTGGAGGTTTCTTCACTTTGAAGAAAGGTTTTGGATTTTTTGATTAAACCTCCACAAGAGGGTTTCCTTGGCTGATAGGTAAGCCTCATTTGTCAAGAAAATGATGAGTTTTAGAGGGCTAAATTGCAGGCTAGAGGTATAGGCTTGTGGCTGGTTCAGAATCACTTTTACACCTCATGCTTGTTTTTCACTTTTGAATGCAAGTTGCAAAGCAACTTGCAAGCCACTTGCTTTGGCTTTGGAGATTTAAAATTTATGCATAATCCTTGGTTCTTTCATGCTAAAAACACCTCACATATCAGATACAACATGTTTCACAAGCTGAGATTGGCCAACTTTGATGAAAGAATGAATTCTTGATTTTTGATAATGTGGGACTAATGTGAAAAACCACCAACTTGCCATGACCATAACTTTCAGCTCACAAATCCTTTTGAGATGTGCTATTACTTTTTAGAAAGCCCCCAAATAGCTCTAAAACATTCATGTTTTCATGAGTTTCAATTTCCTAAAGGAACTTGGCCAAAAAGTCTCCCAAAGTTGCTAAAAAAATGAACTTAAAAGTGAAATTTCTCTAAGTCTTTTTCCCTTCTAGAAATGAATTTGATCATAACTTCAAATTTATGCATTTTCTGATCATGTACCACTTAGGAACTTTTGTAGGACTTGTCAAGAGCTTCCAAATGAGATTTGAACCAACTCAATTGGATGTGTCGTTGAGGAGTTATGGTTTAGCCCCTTTCAAAACCCTAATTTCCCGATTTTTCAATTACTCCTTCATCCTTGATCCAATGGTCATGAAAATTGATATGCAAGTCCAATATGACATAAGGAACAAATTTGTTTCACAACTTGAAGTCCAATTCCTAAAATTTGGAGAGTTGACTTTTCGGTCAACCGTACGACCGATCGGTGTCTACCGAGTCGCCTGTTGACATTCTGGACCTCCTAAGACTTTGAAACTTCTTGAATGAACTTTATTAATCTATATAAACTTCATGAATCATAATACCATCATTAAAACACCTTCCAACATCAAAGTCAAACTACAGTTGACTTTTACTAGTCAAAAACCCTAATCGGGGCCCCTGGACTGCACTGTTCTTGATTCTGGGGTAACAACCTCAAATTGGATTCTCAATTGAAATTATATGATACCCTTAATATTGTTTCATAATTGAATGAGCCCAAAACATTGACTAATCACACCCTTGAAGTTTTGATTTTGACTGCACAGAGCCTTGATTCATCTACAACTTGACAAAGACAAACTTGCATTGGGTTAAGGTTAGAAAATTCATGAGTATGCTCCTAAAATGATAATGAGAATCTAAGGGGCCAAAATTTGGGGTGCAACACTTGTGTTTATGCTGACAAAACAGACAAAACAAAACAGGAGATGAAATAAACATCTCGACACGGATACCTAGCCAACTTTACCAGATAGACCATCACTAGGGATGATCATAAAGATTGACAATTCCACTTCAAAGTTATAACCTTCTCTGGGAGAGAGTAATCCACAACATCATGATTGCACTCGGATTGCCATCATGAGCTCGAATTCTTTGTCGAAGGAAAAATCACCAAAGGAAATTCCAAGATCAACTAGAGTAACAACTTAATCGGAGAGCTGACTAAAGGGTATCATGAGAACCAAATACTTCTGCCCCTTGATAGTATAACCAACCTCTGCAAGTTAGAAACGGATCTTGCGACAAACAGTCTTCCAACTTTTCTGCCCCAGATTACATGCTCCACAAGAAGGAATCATCATGAGGATTTTACAGAAGAATTGACATACCAAGATGCCTCAATATCTTCAAACTCTTGGAGAGATTCATGAATCTCGACATAACTGCCCCAGTTCAACTGCCTTCGAGAGATTAATCTCATCTTGACTTGATTGCTTCTGATTAACTGGTCTAGAATAGCTGGCCTTGAAAAGAGCTAAGAAGCAACTTGCTTATAAGACCCCAAACGATGTTCCCCAGAACACATGGTCTGCAAGAAGAAATCACCAAGAGGGTTTTACAGAAGAATTGACATACAAGATGCTTCAATCTCTTCAAACGCTTGGAGAGGTTCACGAACCTCGACGTAACTGCCCCAGTTCAACGGTCTTTGAGAGATTAATCTAATCTCGACTTGGCCGACTTTGATTAACTGAACATTGTGACAAATGATTAACCAATCCTTCAAATTAGTTGCCCCAGGTCGAGCTTCCTTTATCAAATCTAACTCCCTAGATGACAGCATTTGTTGGGATTCCTTTTGACATTGGATCATCTGGCAAACAATATTATTCATTAAAAATTGGCAATTTTCAATGTAAAATTCATGCAATCTTTTGAAAACAATTTTGATGAAACACACGCGGCGGAGTGATCAAACGATCAAAGTGAAAGTGATCCAATCATTTTACGGATGATGGATAAAGTGATGAACACACACAAACATCAAAGATCATTTAGGAGTCAGGTTATCCAACCTTGCTGTAATATGCTTTCAAAACAACCTTACCTCAATTAGGTCTTTTAAGGGTTGTAACGTGGTTTGGTTCACGGCTCATGAAACAAAGGATAAAGGCTCAAAGTTATTTGTCCCACCCATCTTCATGATGAACTCCAATCCTACGCTCAGTTAACTCAAACTATACATTCAGGTTCCTACAGGCTGATAGTTGGTGATGATTCACAAATCTAAGGTAGTCACAACTCCCTTACAGTATTTGATAGCTTTTGCTATTTGAGGATTTTTGAAAGTGAAGCTTTAAGAATTTCCTCTTTTATTATCCCTTACTTTTGCCTGAACTGTTTCTTTTGGATATACAGTCAGCGGGATGCCCCATTTTTGCCTAAGTCTCCTTCACAGGTTTTGACTTGGCGGGCTTTTGAATTTCCTTTTTCTTTTTTTTTTCTCTTTCTTTTTCTTTTTTGAGAAAGGAGGTGACTACCTAGTTAATTGGCTACAGTGGACCATCATCATCTTTTGGATTTCGACACTTGTTTGTTGTGTGCGAAGGAAAACCTGAATGCATCACTTTTTTTTTTGAAAAGCGTCTTGTATGCACATATCTTCGAGTTAACTGAGAACTACCCACCCCAGGTTCGAGATTAAGGTTTCTGTTTTTGTAAAGAAAGAAAACTCCTACTTCTAGCCTCGAAGTGGTTAACGAGGGATTATCTTCCTTATTTCTCCGGTGTTTAGGGATTGAAACAATGCCTTACATCATCGGCAAAGTTAAATTGAAAGTATATCAACAGTAGTTATGGATATAGTTCTCATCATCCTCCCCAATCTTTGCTTTAAACAACAGTTTAGTAAAGAAATTTCTTCATTTTTGTATTTCATAACAATGAAAAGAAAAAGAAAGAGTGAAACGAATGGACTTAATCAAAAGATGCACAAACATTTCATTAATATTGCCAATTCAAAATGAACAACAGCTTACAAGCAATTCAAATTAAACAACAAGGAAAATACTGAAACAAACAGAATACAGCCAGCTTAGGAGAATTGACTTAACAACTTCAGTTTCCAGGCCCAAACGGGGGAACCCCTCTATCACTGATTACTTACTCCTTGTGGTATAGAACCTTGAGAGGCCTCGTAGGTCCTTTGTCTTTTGCTTTGAGAGCTGAGACACTGATACCTAGTTTACCTTCTTGAGGTTTTAACAGCTCTAACAAGCTTTGCACCTTCAACCCAAAACCTTTGCACTCCTCCACCAAATGCCCCATTGTCCCAGTATGGTACTTGCATTCAACTTCTAGGTGATCTTCTTCAAAGATCAGTTTTTTTGTCATAGACCAGCTCTTGCACCACAAATCCTAATGCCAAACAAGTGTCTAGTTCATGTCCTTCAGCCCCTTTGTGAAACTCACAAGTTAAGTTTACATTATGCCATGGTCCTAGCACAAGGTTAAGAGCTCGTGGAGTCACCAACGAATTTTGAATTAGTAGCGGATAAAGCTTACTTAGCGGCACAGGTACTGTCTTGTAGCATGCCTTGTTCCTCTTGACAAAATTCTTCTTATTCATGTTCTGGCTTCGAGAACTTTTAGGGGAAACAGCCAATGAATGTTGAGATGCTCTTTTGGTAACCACCTGACAAGGATGACGTTTTGGTGCAGGCCCAAATGCTGGTTGACGATGGTCTGACCGTTGAAGCTCAGGAGGTCCTTGAGCTGATAGAGTCATTGAAAGTGATGGACTTACGACCTCTCTAGGCGCAATAGTGGGAGAATACCCTTCATTTTTCATCAAATTCTGCAAAGTCTCCAAAACCCAATTCATTTGATCTTTGAGGACCCTGATTTCCTCCTTCAAGGCCTCTTGCCCTTTCAAAAGCTCTTTCATCGTTTCCATTGGTCCAGGATGCGTGCTAGGTATCCCTCTAGAGACAGTAAAAGGAACATGAGACTCAAGGCTGATAAATGCAAATGCAAATTCAAATGTGACAACATGCTCATGCAATGCAAAAAGTTTCATGGAACTCAAAATATTTACAAACATCAAGATAAACCAAAAATTTCTTTCATTAACCATCAATTTGAATTGGAACATGTCAGTACTTCTTACCAGAGTCTTAAACAGAGAGCTAAATAAAAGCTAACAAAAGTCCTAAAGAGGTTCTCTGGACAGCTTCGAGTTGAGCTTCTCTATCTCCTTTTCCATCTGGGCTTTCTCGAGGATAAGCTTCTGCACAATTAGCTTCTACGGAGTCAACTGAGGACTAAGTGAAGATGAATCATCTAATACTTTTCTCTTCTTACAAGAGAGAACTTCTTTATTCTTCAACCGTAGTTGTTTCTGAAATTCTGCATTTTTTCGACAACCACTTGATGCTTGTGCTCCCATGCTTTTCTGTTTGTTGTGCTTTGCTCAAAGCGACTCCCAAATGTGTAGCCTTAACAATATCTTTCTCCATGTGGTCTATCCCCATGATTGGAAAAGGAGATTCGTCAAGAATGAGCAATCCAACCAAATAAGAGTTTTCCTTTAGTGGGTATTAGTTGGTAGTCGGAAAAGTGAAACGATGATAGACTGGATCATAGAACTGGGGAAGCATGGAGAGGAGTCCATTATACACCTTTATCTTCAACAATAACAACAGTTTCCCATATATTTTTGAATCCCTCAGGATCTGTCACCAAGGTACCCAACCTCTTTAGGTCATCCAAGTTAAAACTCTTGTAAGTGTACTTCAAAGTATCTTTCTTTTACTATTTATAACAACCTTGATGTTTACAAACAAAAGTCTGAGTTCCATGAAACTTTATGATATGATGTTTATGAATGCAAAAATGCACAAACACAGGCAAATGCAAAGATCACATATGCGCAAACACAAGCCTAGGTTTAAAGGACGAGTCTGGATCCAAGGTCTACCCATCCCCAAAAAGGTGTGTTATAGGGATTTCAAACCTATAGAGCAGGGTTCTAAATGGTTCTCAGAGTCATCAACCCATCTTTCGGATATTATCAATTTCCCAAATTACTTGGTAATCAATAATATTCTCAAGAGAGTCTTGTCTAAGTGTAGTATCGCGTATCAACTATTTCGGAAATACTTCCTTATAGCCATCGCACTACGTCCTAGTAAGGCCAAAGTGGGGTAGAATGTAATATAAAAGTCCACAGTGTCATGGGCTCCTTCGTTGAAAGTAGCGTTGTTTTCGCGAATACTCGATCAACAATACTAAACTCTCAAGAGGGCCTACACTGAGCGGTGGCTTCTCAAGTTAGCTTGGTCGGGAATCAACTCCCTATAAGCCTTCTTGAATATACCACCATCCTATCATAATTGCACTCAAGTCCGGGTATAGGACCTTCTCACCACTCAAAAGGTCCCAAGATTCAACAATCAAACAAATATACACAAATATACATGTGAAGCAAATATTCACAAATATGGCACATAAAAAAACAAAATAGGATAAACCCTCAAGTTCAATAAATCCCCAGTGAAGTCGCCATTTCTGTTGCGGTTAAAATCAGATATCAAGCTATTGAATTAACTTGAATCTTGATTCTTTTACAACCGAACATTAATTTATCCAAAGGAAAGGTCTAAAGAAAGAAAAAACCCCTTTTTGCGATGTAACAACAACGCTAAGAGATTCGGGGATCGGGGGTTGGTTATACATAGGGAAGGTGTAAGCACCCTAAGCATCTGTAGTACTCTACATGAACCTTTTGTTTGTTTGCGTGCTAAGTTTGTTAAATGTTTTCTATGGATTTGTTAAGGATTGGGAAAAAATTTTAGGTTAAAACCTAATGATATATACACTAAGTTTGCTCGCAAAGATATCGCATCTTCTGCCTACGTATCGTAACTAGGATAGAATCAGAGCAATCGTAGTTCACCTCACAAGGGATAAAGAACACCTGATTATGATCAAGGTTCAAGGGGGAAACAAACATGACAGTGTTTTTGTGGAGTTTAACAAAACTCCCTAATCTAAGTTATAACACTCAAAGGGAAAGTAAGAAATCATGACAATGATTCTTACATAGAGTTGACAAACTCTATTCTAGGGTTCTAGTTGAAGAACACTCCTAGTACATGTGGATTTCTTAGACTTAAAGCAAAGTCTAATGGTTTCTAAACTAAGGTTAAAGTGACTTAACAAATTCAAGAAATGGTGAATGAGCTATCCATGACATAGGGGTCAATGGAAAGACTTTTCCTTTGGAAGGAGACAGGGGAGGCAAACTGGATGAGAGCTAACAAGCTTCATCACTTGGGGAAAGGAAAACAATTAAAAAAGTTTTAAACATGATGAAGGTAAGAGCAAGGTGACCACCATTAAATGAACATGTTAAGGATAATCACAAGATATACATTGATGACAATCAAAGCAACTGATTAAGCAGGAAATATGACGATAGATCAAGCTTAAGTACATTCCTCAGAGGGGATAAAGATAAACATGGTAACAACCAAAAATAAAATCCTAGCATGTTGACTAACATCTAAGGATATGAATGTAAACAAATATCACAAACAATCACAAGTATAACAAGAAGGAATTCATCTGCATACGTGAAAACAATCACAAAAACATACTTAACTTGCAAGTGGTTAAAAGGGATAAAAAATTGGGCAAACATGGAATTTTAAAATATGACACAAACGTAGACATAAAAACAAACACAATGCAAAAAGAATGGATGCAAAATGATTAAAAATGAGTGAGATGTGATTTTTTGAAGTTTGGGTAAAAAAATGGTAAAAAATGACAAAAGGGTTGCCCTCCTCAGGGGCCGAACCCAAGTTCAGCTGGTACAAGGCGCTTAGGTGACAAGGTGATTACCACTGGGGTGGCTGTACATCCCAGTACAAATGCCACCCCATAAACATATAGGGCGTGTATTCAAGGCATGCTGGGCAAGACACACACATCAAAACCAGTTTTGCATTTTCAAGTGTAACTCAGTCAATTCTCAATGGTTTTTCACAAAATTTAAGTCTAAATTGTGTAGAATTTCACAAGGAACATTATGGTGGCATTAGTTTTTTGAAATTCCTCCTCCAACTCAAAACCCGATAGTACATGCTTTGGAGATGTTTGAAATGCATTTTGAAATGTAGATCATGCCACAATCAGTTTTAACTCAATGCAATCATACACACACACCACAAAAATGATAATGAATGATTCTAACACCTAGATTGAGTTCAAAGCAAACTGTAATAAAAATGGACTGTCAAGTTGCAAACATGTGTTTGTGAGATGCATGATGATGTGCAGATCCAAGTCCAACTAGTTTTACACCATTCCAATCACATACACACACCATAAAAATGCTAATGAATGATTTCCAACATACATTTAGGTTAAAAACAAACTGTTGTGAAAAAATGTGTTCAAGTTGCAAATTATTGTGAATATGAGGCATGATGATGTCCAATTCAAGTTTCACCTAGTTTCAGGTTAAACCAAACATATGCACATGCTTCAGTAATGCTGGTGAGTGGTTCTAGACACAAAAATTGGTTTCAAAGCAAGCAAATCAAGAAATGGCATACCAGCTGCAGTTTGACAATTTGAGATAAAGCAGTAGGATGTTCAAAGTAAGTTTTATGCATTCTTAGACCAAACCAAGCACATACACACTTTTAAACAGGTTGATGAATAAGTGTGAGTAATGAATTAAGTTTAAAACAAGTTCTGGTGAGAAGTGGTGTTCAATATGCAAAACTGTCATATAAGATGCAAGTTGTTGTCCAGTTCAAATTCTAGGTACATTTTGATCAATTAAATCATATACACAGTTCACATATATGAAGATAAGTGTGTTCAAACATAAAATGGAGTTCAAATCATGCTGTAGTGAAAAATGGCTGTCAAGTTGCAAAATTATGTTGTGAAATGCATGAAGATGCTCAAATTCAATTGCAAACATTTTCAGGATGAACTAACCATATACACACCACACGTACATGATATTGAGTGAATTCAAACACAATTTGAAGCTAAGAGAGGACTGCCATGGGAGATGGTACTCAAGTTGCAATATTGGCAAGTATGATGCACAAGAATGTTCAGTTTATGTTTAAAACATTATTTTGGTAAATGAATCACACACACATAATATACATGGAAATAAGGATGTTCACACCTAAGTATCAGTTACATTGTGAACATAACCAATTTTGGGGTATCTCATGGCCACTTGTCTTGAAATGTGCATTTTAGAGGTGAAATACCAAAACAGATGGGAATAAGTTAGGCAAGACATCTACACATATTCTAAACATGATGGTAAGCGTGTTCATACCAAGAAAACAAGCAAACTTTCATCAATGCAAACTTTGACATATGGAATGCTTATGCAAAACTGTTTTGGGACAACATGAGTGTAATTTCAAAACATGACCTCAAACTTGCAAGATATGGTAAAGTAAAGTATGAGAAGGAGTTTCAAAATCACATACCTCTTGTAGACAGTCTTGAACAAGTGAAAAACACCAAGAAACCTAGAGAACTTCAGTCACCTCCTTGCCTTGAGACTTTTCTTCCTTTTGAAGCAATGTGCAAATGTTGTGACAGTTGGAGAAATAAACTCTACCAATGATCCTCAATGCTTTGGACAGTTGAAATAGGATATATGTGAGGTGTTTGAGTGATTATAACACCAAGAAAATGTCTAGAACAAGTTTTGACTGATTTTGTGCATTGTGGTCAAAGTAACTTGGTATGGAAGTTGACTTTTTGAATGGTGAGGTTTTTGGGTGGTCTAAGGTCTTGGACACCTCCTATATTATATTTATGGATTGTGGGGATGATGTTTGGTGAGTTTGAGTGTGGAGAAATGGTTTTGGCAACTGGACTGTCAAGACAGATTTTTCATGGTTTTGGTGGATTTTGAGATTTTGGTGAAAATGAATCAAAGGGTGGAAAAGAGTGAGCTTTCAACTTCTCTGGTTTTTAGAGGAGTTATTGTATGTTGAATGAGGTGGGGAGTGCCTCTATTTATAGGCAAATGAGAGAGTATGGACAGATTTGAAGATTTCCTTCCTAGGAGGGAAAAGTTACTTTTTGGATCCAAACTCCCAAAGGAGGCTTTCTTGGCTTTGAGGTCAGCTTGAAGTCAAGTATCATGATGAATTTAGAGTGGCTAAATGCAGGCTAGAGTGTATAGGTTCATGGCTGTTTGCAGAACTTACTTTCCACCTCTTGCTTTTCACATTATTTTAATGCAAGTTGCATTTGCAACTTGAAAGCCAACTTGTCAAAGCTTCCAATTTCAATTCTCTGCATAATTCTCCATATTTCAATGCTTCAAAACATCCAAATATCAGAAATAATAAGATTCAAAGGCTGAGAAATGATCCAAGTGACCAAAGGATGAACTTATGAAAAATCACCATTGTGGGACTCAAGTATGAAAACACCATTTTGCCAAATCCATAACTCTCAGATCACACATGCTATTGAGATGTTCTAGTACTTTTTAGAAAGCCCTCAAATAGCTCTAAAACATTCATGTTTTTATGAGTTTCAAATTCTCAAAGGAACTTGGCCAAAAAGCCTCTCAAAGTTGCTAAAAAATGGGCTTAAAAGTGAAATTTTTTTAAGTTATTTTCCCTTCTTGAAATGAATTTGATCATAACTCCAAATCTATGCATTTTCTGATCATGTACCACTTAGGTACTTTTGTAGGATTTGTCAAGAGCTTTCCAATGAGCTTGGAACCAACTCAATTGGATGTGTGGTTAAGGAGTTATGGATTAGCCCCTTTCAAAACCCTAATTTCCCGATTTTTCGATTACTCCTTCATCCTTGATCCAATGGTCATGAAAATTGATAGGCAAGTGCAATATGACATAAGGAACATTGTTTATTCACACTTTGAAGTCCAATTCCTTAAATTTAAAGAGTTGACTTTTTGGTCAACCGTACGATCGATCGGTGACTACCGAGTCGTCTGTTGACACTCTGGACCTCCTGAGACTTTGACACTTCTTGACTGAACTTTATTAAGATATATGAACTTCATGGATCATGATACCATCATTAAAACACCTTCCAACACCAAAGTCAAACTACAGTTGACTTTTACCGGTCAAAATCCCTAATCTGGTACCCTGAAATGCACTGTTCTTGATTCTGGGTAACAACCTCAAATTGGATTCTCAATTGACATCATATGATACCCTTGATCTTGTTTCATGGTTGAATTAGCCTAAAACTTTGATTGATCACAAGCCCTGAAGCTTCGATTTGACTGTACTAAACCCTGATTCATCTGTAACTTGACAAAGACAAACTTGCACTGGGTTAGGGTTAGATAATTTATGAGTATGCTCCTAAAATGATAATGAGAATCTAAGGGGTCAAAATTTGGGGTGCAACATACACCACTAACTTCCTCACTTTATTAACACTCAAAGTTTCCATCAAAATAAACATCTCAGCACCATCCTGCACCGACTCACCAAAACAATCTGTAAGCACCTATCTTAACTCAAAACAATTCACTGCACACGTCATATAAGCTTGCAAGACACGTCTATCCCATCCAACATGAATCCGTCTATTATCAACAAGAGATTAAGGGTGATCAGTTCCTCAATTTGTCAATAGACAGCCGAAAATCATGATGGGGCATAAACCATCTTTACAAAACTATAAGAGCGTTCGTCGACACACTGAGCCACCACTCCACACTTGAAGCATCCTGGAGAAACAAAAGTTTCTCCCCCACTTCTGCAGAAAAAGGTTAGAAAACAAACGTGTATCGACAGTATTTTCACACACATGTCGCATACTAGGGAACAAATAACATTAAACAACTTGGCCGGACGGACCAACCTGCTCTGATACCACTAATGTAACACCCATTTCTACCCCACAAATATAATGGAAAATCAATCACATTTATCAGAGTAAAATATTAAACACAATAAAAATCACCTCAAAGAGCGTACATTTCTCAATAACTCAAATAAAAGTCAATACTCCGTAAGCAACCGGTTTTCCCAAAATTACTCAAAAATTTCTCAAAAGGCAGCAGAACTAAAAAAGGAAAAATCCAAAGTTTTCCTTGTGCAACAACATAATCAAAATAACAATAATTAATAAAACATGGTTTAACTCAAAGAATTCAACCCGATGTTACACTATCAGAGCAAGACCCTCTAAGTCAACCAAAAGTAAAAAAACTCCAAAAAGTCCTTTACGGCATCCACGACTAAACCTGGTCATCTGCACGTTACCCACGTGGAGGCAACATTCAAACATGAGGGGTGAGTAAAACGATTCATAATAATCAATATAGGAATCAATATATAAAACAACGTCATTTTCATATTCATCATCATCATAATCATCAAGGAACATCAAAGGCCACAACATTTTAAATTACACCAAATTGTCACATAAATGCAAATGCAACAAGACTCATGCATGTGGTACCAATCAACAAAATTCAATGGACAATGGGCCATCAATCCTCTATAGATCCACAACAGTAGGATTGATTCTAGACGAGAACCGGAGCACAACAAAATACCTCACAACCGCACAATGGGACTGAAGCCACAAGAATCAAGGTCCTAGACCGAAGTCTGAAAAGCATCTGAATGCATGATGCACACGTCAATATCATCCTCATAATAAACTCATTAGGTGCACCATCATTCATCAAAATCATCATAATAATCATGTCATCATAGAATCATTAAAACTCATGAAATCAACATCATAACTCATCATCATTACTCATAGGAATCATCATACAATCATGTATTAATCTCAGAAGAATCATAGCCATACTCATGGTAATTCATCAAAGAAACCACAACATCAAAACATCAAGACATCATTGCACAAGATCATAATTCACGAAACTCTGCTACATTCGCTAGCAAGTTTACTGTGCGAGTCTGGGGCTATTATTCGCCGTGCGAACAATTCTTCACTGTGCAAATTCACGATTACAGCAAATCGCTGTTACGCATCAGTAGCAAAACCAGCCCAAAAGTCCTTATAATTTCCTTCCCCAATGCCCCAAAAAAAATTCCTAAGGTATTACGGCGATAAAGGCACAAAATCTACGACTTGTTAGGCCAATCCCGTTTCACATTTACGCCTCTAATTCCCATTAAATACTTACAATTACCCCACAGTCGTTAGAGTTCTCATAATCAATTACCCTATACGGTTAAAACCTCAACAACAGATTTTGGCCATGAATTCCTAATTTCCCTTACTCCCAAATCAACTTCAAACCTATCAGACCATCAGCTCAAATCCCTCAAACTCATTAAGTTCACCAGAAAGGAAACAATAATTCAATACTCAAAAACCTCCTAAATCCTTAAATCAGCTTTAAATACATTGAATCACATATTGAAAATAATGAAGGTAATACCCCTCATACTTAAACAACCTCAAAAACAGATTTGGCCACAAAGGCCTAATTTCCTCAAACTCAAAAACCTCCTAAACCCTTAAATCATCTTTAAATACATTGAATCACATATTGAAAACAATGAAGGTAATTATCCCCATACTTAAACAACCTCAAAAACAGATTTGGCCACGAAGGCCTAATTTCCTCAAACTTAAAAACCTCATAAACCCTTAAATCAGCTTTAAATACATTGAATCACATATTGAAAACAATGAAGGTAATACTCCCCATACCTTAATTTCCAACTCTAACCCTTTCTCCTTGATTCTTGGAAACCCCACGAAGCCTTGCCTCAATCCTCTTCCTTAGAGCTCTGGCCTCTATTTCTTCTCTTTTCACGGTCTAACAAGAATGAATCCTAATTTCCTCAAAATTCCTTTTTGTTAAACCTAACTTTGGGCCTTAAAATGAGCTTTCCACTTTCACCCTCATTAACTCCTCCTCAAATGTCCATTTTGCTCTCAATTCACTTATATTTATTTAAATTAATAGTAATACCAATATATTCATATTATATACTATTATTTAAATAAATAACCCAAAATTGATAATTCTCAATACTTCATACCAACCACTGCAAATCACCAAAAGTACGAATATTCCTATTTAAATAAATTAAATAAATATTCTAATAAATTTGGGGTGTTACATGCTTCATTGAGACGGGAGTGTGACATACAGAGAAAGATCCGACCATTCATCCTTTCGGGATTCCGAATCATGATTTCAACAAGTAAGTATTGATATTTTAATTTCATATAATCGATCAAAAAATATTTCTGCTTACATTTGGTATGAGAGTTTAATTATATGAGTTAGGACTCAATTGTTTGTTGTTAATACACAGGGATAGATCACATGGTATGCTTGGCTTGTCACAAAGGGATTATATTGATAGGGTCTTGAAGAGGTTCAATATGCAGAACTATAAGCCAGTAGATGTTCCAATCACTAAAGGGGAAACATTCAGTACATATCAATATCCTAAAAATGAGATTGAGCGGGAAAAGATTATGGGAAAACCCTTTTACAGTGCATTGGAAAGCCTGGTGTATACTCAAGTATGCATTAGGCCTTTACATTGCTTTCATAGTTGGTGTCTTGGGATGATACCAGTCTAATCCTGGGAATAATCATTGGATTGCGGCTAAGTAAGTGATGAGATATTTGCAGAGAACTAAAGAGTATATGCTTATTTTTAGGAGAGTTGACAACTTAGGAATAGTTGGGTATACTGATTCCGATCTTGCTGGGTGTGTTGATGATAGGAAATCTACCTCTAGTTACATTTTTATGTTGGCTGAAAGTGCGATATCATGGAAGAGTAAAAAGCAAACTCTTGCCGCCTCTTCTACTATACAGGCAGAGTTTGTTGCTTGTTATGTTGTTGCTGTTCATGCTGTTTGGTTAAGAAATTTAGTGATTAGACTTCATATTGTTGATTCCATTGCAAAGCCACTAAAACTTTATTGTGATAACAATGCAGTTGTGTTCTACTCTAATAATAATAAAACTTCTAGCGGTTCTAAGCATTTAGAATTGAAGTATTTGACAGTTAGAGACATTGTAAAGAAAAATGACATTGTGGTTGAGTACATTGATACTGACTTCATGCTAGCTGATCCCCTAACTAAGGAACTTAGGCCCATTGTGTTCAAAAATCACGCAGAGAAGTATGGGCATTGTGATTTCTTTTGATGCACTTGGTTAGTGGGAGTTTGTTATTTATGTCATTTTCTTATCATGATGTGTTTTATTTTGGAAAATTTAAGTGTTAGATTTTCAAGTACTTTCTATTTTAAATAATTGATATTACAATGAATATTATTATTATTATTATTATTATTATTATTATTATTATTATTATTATTATTATTATTATTATTAACGTTATTTGACATTGTTTATATGTCAATTGTTAAAATTGAGACTCAGTGTCATCGGGAACATTGTGCCTATGGTCGACCCAGTATACCGGTGGTCGATGCCACATTGGAGCTGAGGTATGATTTTAAGCTCGACATTGTGAGAACCACTATGCTGGTGGTCGACGCGATATTGGAGCTGAGACATTATGGTTTGTAAAACCATGCAATTTCTTTAGCTTTAATGCATTTGAGAGAAATTGTTAAGGACTGACAAAGAAAATAGTAGTTTGTTGTTGGATCACATTAGCATGATATTTTCTTGTCACACTCCACACTAATGACTAGTTGACGTAGTCCGTAGTATTTGTAACCATATAAGGTTTTATGTCAATGAAGGATATAATAATCGTCGTGATTCAATATTGCTTCACTTTTGATGGATGGAGTCATATTCAGATACTGCACCTGGAATCATGCATTTCCTTAAAATTAAGGAATTAGTCATTAACCCGATAGTCGTTTTTAAAATGTATTTTAAAATAAAAATCATACAATTGATTTTGCCCAAGTGGGAGAATGTTAGATTTATCTAACTTTTTATGGGCTACAATTGATTGTTGTTTAGTTTGTGAAAAATAGGTTAATCGTGATTATGATGGGGGTGCATATATAAGCTTTGTTATTAGTTAACGTATATCTTTTATAACTAAAGGTTGGGTATCTGAAACCTGATAGGTGTGGATAAAAGTGTGGGCTTTAACCTTGGGCCCATAATGAGTAGGGACTAGGGTTATATATATTATATGGCTAGTTCCCTCTGTAATCACAGGAATCAGAAACATAACTGAAGGCTCTACAACTTGCCCCATTGAGAGTTGTAAACGAGAGTGTGAGATACAGAGAAATATTCGGTCATTCATATTTTCGGGATTCCGAATCATGACTTCAACAAATAAGTATTGATGTTCTAATTTCATATAATCGATTAATAAATATTTTCGCTTACATTTTTCTCTTCTTTTCCATATCAAAACAACCTAATAAAACACTATTTCATAAACACACTCATCTTCTTTCTACACAATAAAGTGAAACCAACGATCACTCTTTCATACACCTACATCACATACCATTCTACACTATGAAGTGAAATCAACCATCACTCTTTCATAAACCTACATCGTATACCATCACTCTCTCTAAAAATGAAGGAGGACAAATTGAAAGAACTTCGTCTCTTACTCTATGCACAAGCATCTGTGACAGTACCATGCAAAAAAAACTTCGTGTCCGCTTGCTGCAACCCCCACGTGACTCTCCATGCACAACCGAGACAAGCCACTAACTACCACCAAACTTCGGCAACACGTGCCACCTTTTGACGTTAGCCATCTTTGCCGACCTCTGTCGTAATTTCCGCTACTGTGGAGCTGCTCTGAAAGGTATGGTGTTTGGATCTTGATTTTGAAGAATTTATTTGTTTTTGTTAACAGTGAGAACAGAGGTTTTTGGTGTGTTTCTCTTTCTAAACAGTATTTCAAAGAATGAGAGGCTTTTTTTCATGAAAAAAAAAGGGAGTTTGTGACAATATCTCATGTTTAGACTTTGTAGACTATGTTTTCAGTTTGCCTTTTTCAAAACTATTTTTTTGTTTATTTTGTTTTATAACTGTTGCAGTGAAATTTGGATGTCAAGCTATTGATTAACTTGAATCTTAATTCATTTACAACCGGTCTTTGATTTATCCGAAGGAAAGGTTAAAGAAAGGAAAAACCTAAAGGGGAGAGATCTAAGGTTCGGGGGTTGGTTAAGATTAGGGAAGGTATTAGCACCCTAAACTTCCGTAGTACTCTACGGGAACCTTTTGTTTATTTTTTTTATTTTATTTCATTAATTATTTTGCTTTAGGGTATATACAAAGGATTGAAAGTTAAAAAAGACCTAGGGGTTAATTCTAAGTTTACTCGGCAAGACATTGCATCTTGTGCCTACATATCCTTACGGGAATGGAATCAGAGTAACTGTAGTTCCCCTCAAAAGGGAGGTTAGAGACTTCTTGACTGTGGTCAAGGTCTCAAGGGGAATAAACGCATCTTAAGGACACGCTTACGTGGAGTGTAGAAACTCCAAATCTCTACGTTGAATTGTTAAGTGAATTAGGGTTAGGTTAGAGATTCCGCGGCGGGAAACCCTAAAATGAGCGCGGCGGCTCTTTGACCTAATGCTAGGGGTAAAATTGTAATTTGGCCTGCGACGAGGCATTTGTGAAAATTAGGGTTTGTAGTTTGTAGTTTTGAGGATTTGAAATTGAATGTGTGAAGTTTTACGGACTATTGGCGCGGCGGCCAAACAGTTAGACCTAACCTTCGGATGTGTGCAATGTGACAGAAATAATGGTAAACGCGTGAGATAATTGAATCATGCAAACAGAGGGGTAATGTCATAATTTAAACCATGCAAGCAGAAATTTAAAGGCAGAATTTAAAGAGCGATTGTTAAGTTCGCGAGGTTACATGAGAGGAGCAGATACAATATGATAATGAAATTTGAATTGAACAATAATAAAATAAAATAAATAACGGTTCTAGTTATTATTTAAAAAAAAGATTTTAGTTATTATTTTAAATTTATCTAAAAAAAAGTTTTTCTTAAAAATAATAGGTTTTCATATTAATTTGGAAAAGATGATAAAGTTATTTATTTTAAAAAAGAGATTTTTATATTATAACAAGTTTTAATAAATTAATGATAAAAATAATAATAATTGTAATAATAATAATAATAATGATAATAATAATAATAAATAATAATAATAATAATAATAATAATAATAATAAAGCAATAATGAATTTTAAATGTGCCAAATAACCCAACAATGTTTCTAACGCAGAAATGCGCTCATCGCAACCAGATCTAAATCGGACGAAACAAAGTTTATCGCAAAGAAAAAGAAATTAAGCAAAAAAACAGTATTATTGCTCACACAAAAATGCGATCATCACAACCAGATCGAACTAACACAAATGTCACACGTCATGCACACAAATGTGCAAACATCGTATCGACATAATTCGATCAAAAATTAATCTTATATATATATATATATATATATATATATAAACTCTAACAATTTTAAAAATTATATATATAAACGTAACAGTAATAGATGAAGAAAAAGAAATAACGGTAATAGATGAAGAAAAATAACAGTAATAGATGAAGGAAAAGAAATAACGGTAAACGATGAAGAAAAAGAAACACGGTAATAGATGAAGAAAAAGAAATAACGGTAAACGGCACTCACTCCTCTTAGGGTTTTTTTTCATTCTCCCCTTTCAAGCAACACATGTATATATAGGGAACAAATTAGGGTTAACACCAAATTGTCAATAATGTCCCTAAAGCCCATTTTAAAGCCCAAACTAAATAATTAGTTAAGAAAAAATAAAATTTAAATAATTTAAAATAAACTTAAAATAAAAACTAATAATCCTATTGATTCCTAAAATCAAAAATATTATAAAAAGAACAAAATTTTTTCCAATATTTTTTTATTTTATGATTTTTTGGATATTTTTATGAATAATTTAGAAAAAAGTGAAAAAAATAATATTTTAAAAAATGATTTAATTAGAATACGAAAATAATAATTAAATAATAATAAAAAACTATTTTTGTTATTTTTTTAATGAAAGATAGAAAAATTTAGAGTAAAAATAATAAAAAACAAAAAAGTGACAAAGGCGAGATTTGAACTCTCAACCTCTCACACTCACAACTCCTTACACATGTCCTCTTGCCAATTATGCCATTTTTACTTTTTAGAAAAAAAATGCATGCCATATGATATTTACCTGCAAAAAGTCAAACGACTACACAAATTTGTTAGTAATTGATTAAATGCAATAAAAATGCAATGAAATGCGACCACAAATCTTAGGGCAAAATTTGGGGTATTACAGTTGCCCCTATTTAAATAACTTCACCGGGTGATTTGAGCAACGGAGACTCGAGAAATCATGGTGGAGGGATTTAAATACAGATAACCGAAAATTTTGCCTTTAGACGCAGTGCTATGCAATGATATGGACAAAACAAAACGAACTATAATGCTAAATATGATATGAATCTGATATGATGCGTATGATGAAAATGACAAATGCACGAATACAGACGAAACAACGTCACAGGGGACGACCCACCGAGGAATTGCACTAGGGAAGAAGACATGTCATATCTGGAAGAACGTCAGGTAGACACGACACAGAATTGTTGATAGGTGCCAAGTAAATTAGAAATTGTCTGCAAGGTAAGACGCGAGTAAAACACGAGCTCAGGAGAATAACGCAAATGGGGATAAAACACCCATGATGCCAAGTAAATAAATTTTGCCCACAAGGTAAGACACGAGTAAAACACGACCTCAGGGAGAAAAAAAAAAGCAAATGGGGGTAAAACACCATGATGTTAGGTAAACCCAGGAATATCTGGTAAACGGGGAATAAAACACCCGGGATAAAGGTACATGGGGGTTAAAACACCCAAGGATAGAAGGTAAGTGGGGAGTAAAGCACCCAAGATAGACATGTAAATGGGGAGTAAAGCACCCAGGATAGAAATGTAAATGGGGAGTAAAGCACCCAAGATAAAAATGTAAATGGGGAGTAAAGCACCCAAGATAAAAATGTAAATGGGGAGTAAAGCACCCAAGCTAGAAATGTAAATGGGGAGTAAAGCACCCAAGCTAGAAATGTAAATGGGGAGTAAAGCACCCAAGATAGAGAGGTAAATGGGGAATAAAGCACCCAAAATAGAAATGTAAATGGGGAGTAAAGCACCCAAGCTAGAAATGTAAATGGGGAGTAAAGCACCCAAGATAGAGAGGTAAATGGGGAATAAAGCACCCAAGATAGAAATGTAAATGGGGAGTAAAGCACCCAAGATATGCACATGTATAGGAATTATGCTATGACATATGATCAAATGCAAATGCAGACGTCGACGACAAGGCTCGACTCTTTCTGTGAGATGACAAAACTAGAAGACTGATTCCTCAACACGGAGATCACTGTCATTCTGTTAAACTGTATCAAGTTGATAGTCACTGTAGGAATGATGAATAACTGCTTAGGGATTATGCAAGTAAACTGCCCCAGGTCAAATGAACTGATAATTGCTTCAGCTGTCTAATTCATGGAATTGACTGTTTTGCTGTATCCTCGGAGGGCTTGCCCCAGTCTGGGTCTTGAACAATTCTCTGGATAAACCAAATCTGAGAAGAATTGCCTTGAACAAATCTTGAACTAATTCTTTGACAGGATGTAAAAGAAACTTGCCCCTGATAAGATCACTTGACCAAGTTTGTCATTGTTTGAAAATTCCTTAGAGGAAAGCCAGTTTGCAAACAAAAATATTCATACAAACATGGTAATGCAAAGTTCATGCGATTTTTGAAAAATTATTTTTGAATGATGGAAAATACATGATTCGTTAGTCAGAACAAGGCGGTTCAAGACATTCAAAGTTTAAAATAAAAGTGTATTGCCAAAATAAATGATTCGCAAGGATCTTTTGAAGTTAGGTTACGCAACCTTGTTGTAGTATACTTTCAAAATAACCCTGTTTCAGTTAGGTCTTTTGAGGGTTGTAACGTGGCCTGGTTCACGGTTTATGAAACAAAAGATAAAGGCTCAAAATTTATTTGTACCCACCCAATCTACGTGATGATATTCAGTCCTATGCTCAGTTAACTCATACTATGCATTCAGGTTCCCATAAGTTAGGGATTTCATTGATCGTAGCAGTGATGATTCAGAAGTCAAAGGGACCTATGAAAAGGCAGCCACTACTCCCCTATAACATTTGATTGTTTTGACATTGAGGATTTTCAAGATAAGGATTTAAAAATCTCTTTGTATTATCCCTAAATTTTGCCTGAACTGTTTATTTTAGAGTTTACAGTCAGCGAGATGCCCCAGTTTTGCCTAAGTCTCCTTCATAGGTTTTGACTTAGCGGGCTTCTTTTGCTTTTTTTATATTATTTTTTTGTGTGAAGGAAAGTGACTGTTTGATTTTAATGATTACGGTGAACCATCATCGACCTTTTGATTAGAAAACATCTTCGACACTTGTTTGATGTGTGCGAAGGAAAATTTGTTAATGAAAGGTGTATCGTATAAACACACAACCAAGTTAACTGAGAACTACCCATCCCAAGGTTAAAATTGTGGGTTTTTTGTAACGAAAGAAACTCCAACTTCTAGGCTCGAAGGGGGTAACGAGGGATTAACTTCCTTATTTCTCTAGTGTTTGGGAATTGAAACAATGCCTTACATCGTCAACAAGGTTTGATTGAAAGCATACTGACAGCAATTATGGGTAAAACGTTTTCATCATCCTCCCTCCAATCTTAGCATATCAAAATTTTGGACAAGAAGTAAACATTTGAAAAATAAAGCATAAAGATGCAAATAAATGGACGGAAATGAATTGAATCAAAAGTTGCAATGCTTATTTCATTAATGAAAGTACAAACATAATTAAAAGCAAACAACTTAAACAAAATAAGGAAAGTGCAAACAACGAGAAACAAAAGGCCTAGTGACAAAACTTCATTTCTGATGTACTGGCAAGGGATTTTTCTGAACATCCGGATGACTGTCTGTAAAATCAAGTATTCCAGTTCTAACCAATTCACTTACTCTAGCCTTCAATGCAAAACAATGCTCCAAGTCATGGCCTGGGGCACCCTCATGGGAAGCACAATGGAGATCAACCCTAAATCCAGCCGAAGGATTAAGAGGAGGTGGTAAAGCCTTTGTAGTAATCAGTCCTTGCCGGACTAAGTCAGGATATAGCTCTGTGTAAGTCATGATAATAGGATCAAAGTGACTCCTGTTCCGTTTCTGGTCTGATATCTGTGTCGAGGAATCAGCTTGACGACTCAAAGGTACACTAGAAGACGATAGGACCAAGAAGGAGAAACTGGGGGATAAATGCAATGCAAAAATGTGATGCTAATGCCATGCAATGGTATCAAGAATTTCAACGGTCGATTGCAAACATTCCCTTTTAGGAAAGTGGGAAAAATTTTAGACTTTAAAATATAGGACTTCTTGAATTTGCAAAGGACTTTTGAATTCCTTGAAACTAGAAATGATATGTTGCTTTATGGATGCAAAGCACAAACGCACATAAGCAAACAAAGGTCCTAATTTTAGAGGAACAATGAATGGAGTCAAGGTCTACCCTTCCCAAAGTGGTGTGTACTATAGGTTAATTGTACCTGCAGAACAAGGGTTCTAAAAAGTGCCCAAAGTCATCAGCCCATCTTTTGGATATTATCAACTTCTCGACTGACTCAAGGGTCGATAATATTCTCAAGAGAACCTCGTTCGAGTGTAGTATCACGTAGCAACCATTGTAGGACTACTCCCACATAGTTCCCGCACTACGTCCTAGATAAGGCCAAGATGGTGTAAAGGTACTACGGTTCCCAGTATCACAGACTCCAATCGATAACGGTAAAAGTTTTCACGACTACACTCGATCAACCGAACCATTTTTGAAAGTGTCTCAACTGAGCGGTGATTCTCGATTTAGCTTAGTCGGGACTCACTCCCTATAAGCCTCGTCGAATATATCAGCCATCCTATCATAAGGTCGCTCAAGTCCGGGTGTAGGACTTATCTCACAACACAGTAACTCCAAGTAAGGTACCCCAATATATACATACAAGTGAGCAAAATATATAATAAAACAAATATATAAAGAAAAATAAACAAAATAGGGATAACCATCAATAGTTAGAAGTCCCCAGTGAAGTCGCCATTTCCTGTTGCAGTGAAATTTGGATGTCAAGCTATTGATTAACTTGAATCTTAATTCATTTACAACCGGTCTTTGATTTATCCGAAGGAAAGGTTAAAGAAAGGAAAAACCTAAAGGGGAGAGATCTAAGGTTCGGGGGTTGGTTAAGATTAGGGAAGGTATTAGCACCCTAAACTTCCGTAGTACTCTACGGGAACCTTTTGTTTATTTTTTTATTTTATTTCATTAATTATTTTGCTTTAGGGTATATACAAAGGATTGAAAGTTAAAAAAGACCTAGGGGTTAATTCTAAGGTTACTCGGCAAGACATCGCATCTTGTGCCTACATATCCTTACGGGAATGGAATCAGAGTAACTGTAGTTCCCCTCAAAAGGGAGGTTAGTGACTTCTTGACTGTGGTCAAGGTCTCAAGGGGAATAAACGCATCTTAAGGACACGCTTACGTGGAGTGTAGAAACTCCAAATCTCTACGTTGAATTGTTAAGTGAATTAGGGTTAGGTTAGGGATTCCGCGGCGGGAAACCCTAAAATGAGCGCGGCGGCTCTTTGACCTAATGCTAGGGGTAAAATTGTAATTTGGCCTGCGGCGAGGCATTTGTGAAAATTAGGGTTTGTAGTTTGTAGTTTTGAGGATTTGAAATTGAATGTGTGAAGTTTTACGGACTATTGGCGCGGCGGCCAAACAGTTAGACCTAACCTTCGGATGTGTGCAATGTGACAGAAATAATGGTAAACGCGTGAGATAATTGAATCATGCAAACAGAGGGGTAATGTCATAATTTAAACCATGCAAGCAGAAATTTAAAGGCAGAATTTAAAGAGCGATTGTTAAGTTCGCGAGGTTACATGAGAGGAGCAGATACAATATGATAATGAAATTTGAATTGAACAATAATAAAATAAAATAAATAACGGTTCTTGTTATTATTTAAAAAAAAGATTTTAGTTATTATTTTAAATTTATCTAAAAAAAAGTTTTTCTTAAAAATAATAGGTTTTCATATTAATTTGGAAAAGATGATAAAGTTATTTATTTTAAAAAAGAGATTTTTATATTATAACAAGTTTTAATAAATTAATGATAAAAATAATAATAATTGTAATAATAATAATAATAATGATAATAATAATAATAAATAATAATAATAATAATAATAATAATAATAATAATAATAATAATAATAATAAAGCAATAATGAATTTTAAATGTGCCAAATAACCCAACAATGTTGCTAACGCAGAAATGCGCTCATCGCAACCAGATCTAAATCGGACGAAACAAAGTTTATCGCAAAGAAAAAGAAATTAAGCAAAAAAACAGTATTATTGCTCACAAAAATGCGATCATCGCAACCAGATCGAACTAACACAAATGTCACGCGTCATGCACACAAATGTGCAAACATCGTATCGACATAATTCGATCAAAAATTAATCTTATATATATATATATAAACTCTAACAATTTTAAAAATTATATATATATAAACGTAACAGTAATAGATGAAGAAAAAGAAATAACGGTAATAGATGAAGAAAAATAATAGTAATAGATGAAGGAAAAGAAATAACGGTAAACGATGAAGAAAAAGAAACACGGTAATAGATGAAGAAAAAGAAATAACGGTAAACGGCACTCACTCCTATTAGGTTTTTTTTCATTCTCCCCTTTCAAGCAACACATGTATATATAGGGAACAAATTAGGGTTAACACCAAATTGTCAATAATGTCCCTAAAGCCCATTTTAAAGCCCAAACTAAATAATTAGTTAAGAAAAAATAAAATTTAAATAATTTAAAATAAACTTAAAATAAAAACTAATAATCCTATTGATTCCTAAAATCAAAAATATTATAAAAAGAACAAAATTTTTTCCAATATTTTTTTATTTTATGATTTTTTGGATATTTTTATGAATAATTTAGAAAAAAGTGAAAAAAATAATATTTTAAAAAATGATTTAATTAGAATACGAAAATAATAATTAAATAATAATAAAAAACTATTTTTGTTATTTTTTTAATGAAAGATAGAAAAATTTAGAGTAAAAATAATAAAAAACAAAAAAGTGACAAAGGCGAGATTTGAACTCTCAACCTCTCACACTCACAACTCCTTACACATGTCCTCTTGCCAATTATGCCATTTTTACTTTTTAGAAAAAAAATGCATGCCATATGATATTTACCTGCAAAAAGTCAAACGACTACACAAATTTGTTAGTAATTGATTAAATGCAATAAAAATGCAATGAAATGCGACCACAAATCTTAGGGCAAAATTTGGGGTATTACAATAACTAATTAATTTAATTATCAGAAAAATATAATAGGGGGCGGTTCCCCACATGTGTTATTTTCCTTTTTTTATTTCACTTTTTGTTTTTTATTTATTATTTTTTTATTCTTTAAAATATGGATTAGTAGTTGTTGATTTGGGTTGAGTTGCTTCTTTGGGTTAAGCCAATTCTCTACACTTAATGCATCACATATACTATATATACCCCTCTTGTATTAGTTTGTTTTATGTTTTTTTATTAGCTTAATTAGTTAATTTAGTATTTATTTCATTCAATAAATTTATTTTTTTATTTATTTAAATAGTTGATTAGATCTTATTTGATTAATTGTTAGTTTTAATAAATGAATTACTTGATAAGTCGTGTAATTTTATATGTTTAGTCGTTTAATTAGGTACTCTTTATTCATGTTTGTACTCTTATTGTAAATATGCATGCTCGACATTTTACTAACATTTTAATTTCAAACTAATTTCATTAACATTTCTAATCAATTTCAAAATATGATTTCAAACCACTTTCCATTAATCTTTTAATTTAATTTCAAATCATTTTCTTAATAAAATAGGAAGAAAAAGACTACCTGGGTGAAAGGTTCAGATGTAGTCCTGAACGCTAGGCCCAAGTTGCAAGAGCTTGCAGGTCACAAGCGTTTGTCTTCCTTTCAAAACACTTGTAAATATTCAAACTATTTTCAAAATAAAAATCAAAAGAAAAAGATTACCTGAGTGAAAGGTCCAGATGTAGTCCCGAGTATTAGACCCAAGTTGTAAGAGCTTGCAGGTCACAAATACTCGTCTTTCAAACCCTAAAACACATCAAACTCATTCGAGCCTTTTTTCCTTTTAGCACAACCTAAAAACCTTTTCAAAAAAGAAATACATTATGTCTTAAGATGATGCAAAGCAATGCTTCAACCATAATCGTTGAGTTGAGATAAGTGGCATGAATGTGATTTGTAAAACCATTAATTGTGGTGTAAATGTATTTCCTCACCTATTTTGGATAATAAAATGTTTTTCGTCGATTAATACAAGATAACTTTCGCAAAAATAGGCCAACAAAAAAAATATTTTCTACCCAGAACTACGTGTGCCTAGATTTCTCTTTTTAGATACGTAGGAGCAGGATTGTGAAATATTTTCAAGCCCCTTAACAATAAAAACCTTTTTAGGTCCCTTTCTTTTTTTTCCTTCCAAAAATAATCCTTTTGAGGTCCTTTTCTCTTTTATTTCTCTTTTTAATAACTTGAGAAGTCTTTCTAAACTAACACTAACATCCAGAACTAACATAATGGTTCCACTTAGTTTCAACGGATGTGAGGGGTGCTAATACATTCCCCTTATGTAATTGACTCCTGAACCCTGATATTGGTTACGATGACAATATCGTTGTCCTTCTTTTAGGGGTTTTATTCGATATTTTCCCTTTCCCTCTATGGGAATAAATAAAGTTCGATGGCGACTTTGTTAAGTCCATCCAACAAGCGGGCGATTGCGCTTCGTGAGGTCTTGCATTCATTTTTTGAGGAACGAAAATGATCCTATAAAATAAATACATAAATAAACCATGCAAGGATCACTAGCAAGTTTTTTTGTAGTTGACTTCATTTCTTAGTGAGTTTTTTTTTCCTTTTCATTATCTTTGCAAAGATCAGTCATAACCTTCTTACTTTTTGTCATCGTCAAAATCAAGAGTACATATACAACACATAGAGGCACATAAAGCTTATCTTAACTTATTTATAATATTGCATAAAATGAGTGTTATCTTAATCCTAAGGATAAAAGTGTTAGACGATGGCAATGATCTAGAAGGGGGGTTGAATAGATCACTGATATTTATCAATAAATCGGCGCTTAAAATTTATTTAAAAAACGTACGGAAGCGGCCATGGATTTTAATCGTCTAAACGAGTCATTATTGGTAAGATCAGATATGCATAGCCAAAAGGAATAAAATCAATGAGAAAACGACTCAATACATTGTCAATTAATCAGTACAAATAATGATCACTTTGTATCAACCGGTTTCTAATGAATTATAAAATGTAACAATTAACTTGACAAATTCACAAACAATTCATGTGCGATCAATGCGTCATATACTTGGTGTGCAAAACACCCCAAGTTGAATTTTCAATGAATGATAGTGCAGAATTTTTCACAATTACAATCCAAGTGATTGTAATGAATTTTCAAAACAGATCTTCAGCACTACACAACAGTAGAAATTTATTGAACAATTGATATCAAACAAATGTAATCAACACAAAGTAAATAGATAGAGAAAGATAGAATGACACCGGATTTTTTTAGGCAATTCCCCTTTTCGTCCTCGCTTTGGGTACATCTGCCCCCAATTCTAAAACAAGAATTGAGATATATATTATCAAGTTGCAAAGTTTATACAAGAGAAGTAATAGTCACCACCCACTCAACCCTAATTGTTGAAGTTGATACTATTCCTTTCTCTCCCTTTGATTCAAGTCGAATCAAGTGCATCAAACGTTTTGAAGAAACCTCCGGTTACCACTACTTGTTTGAACAAACCCACCGTTCTGTAAACCTTTCGCTCGACTGATTTCGATCGCAATACGTGCGACCCCAAATCTTTCTACATAATCCTCTAGTTACCGTTACTTGTTTGAACGAACCCATCGTTCTTCAAACCTTTCACTCGGATGAATCCGTGAAGCAAACATTTGTGTAAAACCCCCAAATCCTCAAGATCTTGGAATACAAAACCCCAAAGGTTTTATTCAAGAAAAACCCACTGAATTATCAACCTAAACTAGATGCACAAATCCTACGTTTGGACGTTATCACCTCGAGAATGCACAAGATCAACAAAAATGATTATTTGTAATTGTTGAATAATGCAAGTGTGAGAATGAAGAAGATGAGCAAAAATTAGTGTATATCTTTCACTTTTCTTATTCTGTCTATGTACAATAATGAGACAAATTAATATATATGATGCTAAGACCCAATAACTGAAATAACACCTTTTTAAAACACAAAGGATCAGAAAAATTAGTTTCAGTGAGCGAAAGATCGACCAAAGCATTAGGTGGGTCGACCGGAGCACACCAGAATATAAAATTGTACAAAGCTTCCAGCGACGCGTCGATCTGAACCAGGTCATGCATCGATGCAAGGCCACCTAAAAACAAAGAATTCTTTTTCTGACAGTATGTGTCAACCGCCCCATACACATGGACATCCGAGAGTAACAATTTGTTTCACCAACAACATGCGTCGACCTCCACATGTTTGTGAGTCGATGCAAGGGCACCAGAATGCTATAAACATATTTTTGTGAGTATTTTGGTTGACCTAAAACCCTTTTTGAGTTGACCTATGGTATCCACCATGATCAAATGCACAAATTTCATATATGAGATGCTTCTATATGCATAGACACATGAACATGGGATAATTTATGCATATTAAAGAATGGATGCAATCTAAGACGCGATGATATCGTCCAAAGTACAAGTACGAGATAATAGTAGTTTTGACATCATTAAAAACAGGGACTAAGGAACCTTACCCTCACAAAAAGGACATCATTTGTTTTCTTTTAGGTTAGGTTCATGTTTTTCAAAAAGAACATTTTTTCAAGTTTCAAGTCAAAAAAACTACAAGGGATTGCTAACTCATTTGTAGGCTTTTATGGTCAAGTAACTTTCACTTAAAGTACCTTGTATGAATATGAACTAAGGTGTTGTAATCATAACCAGTGCATGGATTTATTAATAATTTCATTCCCTGATGTTGAGCATCCAATATATCCCAATAATGAGTAAAGCAACACAAATATTTGAGTTCATGAAACTAAAATATGTGGTCGAGTGGCACATATATGGTCATTATTATGAGAAACTTGTTAGTTCCATGGGTCTATGATATAGAATTGTCCATGGTTCTATGATTGGCTACATTTTGGTAAAACATGATCCTGCACTGATGTTAAGCAGGATGTTATAACATTTCCATCTGCTGTGGTGACAGAACTGCTGTGGAGTGTTTTAATGTGAATGTCATGCTGAATGTCGTGACATCCATCCCAACATCCATCTGTTGTCATGAGAGAACTACTGTCATGTGTGAGAAACAGCAAAAGTAGTGGTGTAGCAGGAGCTGATGACTCATGACATCAATACTGGTGTAGCAGGAGCTAGCAGGAGCTGATGACAGAACTGCGGTCATGGATGCAGAAGGAGCTAGAAGGAGCTGATGACAAAACTAATGTCATGGATGTCATCACCAATGTCATGACATCGCTACTGGTGCAGAAGGAGCTAGCAGGAGCTGATGACAGAACTGCTGTCATGGATGTCATACTGAGTGTCATGACATCAATGTCTGGTACAGCAGGGGCTGCTATGTTGTATCTCTTGACAAAAGTGTTTTGGTCCTGTTGGATATTCCTCATCAGTATGTACAGGCCAAAGAGATTCATTAGGAACAAAGTGCAGATTTAATTAGTGTTCATAAAAAGGATCTTTGAGACTTTTTAGGAAACTATAATATGCTTGTTTCTACTATCATGAAGAAGATTCTGCAGAAGTGTTCAACAGGGCAAGTTGGAAAGCTGAGAGTAAGTGAAGCTGAATGTCATGACTGAATGTCATAACATTAGTCGTATGACATCAGACGTGCAGGGTTTGTTTTTCTGTTATGATACCTGATATATCTCAGGCTAAATTTCAGGAAACCTGTTATGGCTTCTCAGTTATCTTAGGCGAGATTCTATTCAGGGCTGGACATAACATGAAGCAACTGTGACCTAATTTAACAAGACCTTGAATTATGGAAAGTGGTTTAACCAAGTTTAACCTAAAGTTTGTTACTTGTGACCAGCCCAAGCCCAACCTGCATTGCTAAAAAGGAGGAGCAGAAGCAACGAAAAAGAAAACACTCACATCAAGAAAAACCAGGGTGTAAAATAAAGGTCTAGGGTTGAGAGTCCCTTGTGTGTATAAGTCACCCTCTATATCTTTTGATACATTGTGGTAGACATATTTGTGGGTGAATAGTGTAGCTCTTCACGTGTGTTTTGTGAGTGATGAACTTGGTTTTTCACGTTTGTCTAGGGATCTTAGAATTCCTTGTGTACCAAGCAATTGTAGGTTGTATGACTGCTCTGGTTAATTGTATGAACATGTGTGTTCATTGTGCCACTCAAAGTTGTTAAGCAAGAGTGTGTGTCACTTGATCAAAGCTGTGAAGCAAGATCAATGTGTTTTGGAGTGAGTCTCCATAACTGTTTTATAATTGTATATTTATATCACTGTGTTGTGATTGAGGGGGAGTGAGTGGGAATACTCAGGTCTAGAGTGTCTCTAGGTTGAAGTGTCACTGGGTAGAGATTAAGTGAGAAGTGCAAACTGGTTGTTTGACTTTGAGTTGATTCTGCTAATAGTGAATTTCCTCCCTGGCTTGGTAGCCCCCAGATGTAGGTGATGTTGCACCGAACTGGGTTAACAATTCATTGTGTTATTTATCTTTCAGCATTTACAATTCTGCACAATTTAATTGTTTAGATAAATAGCCTGTCAGTACGCAGATGTCACAATAGAGTGTCACTACTGCGAAAGTCGGCGCCGGCTATGACAAAAGAGTCGCCACCGTGCGTTATTTATCCCAAAGGAGGGAAAGGAAACGCTCAGAGTAAACCTAATAAAAAATGGGGAAGGAATGGTCGTCGCAACCAAATTTCTGGATTCGTGAGTCGGTTACGCAAGGGGAAGGTATTAGTACCCCTCACGTCCGCCGTACTCGACGGGATCCACGCTTGTTTTCTGGTACGGATTGTTATTCTATCTACACTACAGGTTTGGGTTAAAAAGAAAAGATAATGACTCGGAAAAGTATCGCACTTTATGCCTACGTATTCCCGTCTGGAACGAAAAATCAGAGTCAACGTAGTTCTCCTACCTACGGGAAAGGAGGGGAAGGTTGCTCGCTAGGATACGGCATCCTATGCCTACGTACTTTCATACAGCATGAAAGATCAGAGCAAACGTAGTTCATGCTACGGAAGACACAAGCTTGTCTGACTATTTTTTATTACCTTCAAAAAGGGTTTTTCTTGATTAAGAGTCCAAGCGGACAAAAATGACACTTTGATGTTTGTTTTGAATCTTTTACGAAAGAAGTGTTTTTTAGTTTGTTTGCAATCTCTGACGCACTAGAGACTATGATTTGAGAGTGACTACGTCGCGTGTCATCCAAAAGGTGCCACATTAAGCAGCCAGACTACCGGAAAGAAGCTCTCCAGCAACCCTTTCTCTAATAGCTTAAGGCTCGTAACGTACGACATCGATTAACCTTATTACTGTATTTTTGAGTTGTTTTGAGATAAGAAGAGAAAGAAGCTCTAAAAAGCATAGGGTTGAATAGGGAATAGAAACTAACCTAATGTTGTCATACATGGATAAGAATCCTAATGCCTGTCATAATTCCCTCCTGCACAGAGGAAATCAGAGATCCTAGGGGATAAACAGAAAAGAAAGCAAGCAAATACAGTAAAATGCATGCAATGCAACAATACAAGCGAGGCAAGGGAGTCCCGCTCAACCTCGAACCTGGGAAAACAATAGGAAAAGTGAATCAACATTCACTTCAAACCTAGGGGGAAAGCTGCACAAGCCAACAAACAATACAGAAAACAAAAACCAAAGCAGAGGAGGCAGCCCAAGCAGCAGCACCAAACTCCTACAACAAACAGCACAAGCAGCTGCTCTGACAGCAACAGGTGGATTAAATAGCAAAAAATTGACAGCAACAACCTTCCTCTTCATGAATAGCTCATATCCTCAAGCTTCAATAAACTTTCAATCTTCAATAAGCACCAAGCTTCAACAAGCTTCAAACTTCAACCAGTAAACAACTTCAACAAGCTCCTGACTTCATCTTCAACAAGCAGCAAAACCCTAGCTTCAACAAGCAACCAGCTCCAACAAGCACAAACTCCTAGCTTCAACAAGCTTCTAGCTTCAACAATCACAAACTTCATTCTCAAAAAGCTTCAACAAGCAACCTCCAAGGGAGAATCAATTAACAAGATCAGGTTGAAATGTTAAGAAACTCAAGGACAACCAAGGGAAGCCATTAAGATCTTAACACTGTAATGGGAAGGCATCCTCAAAGTTCTACTCTTAAAGAATTCCCTTCATACCTCCAAAGGAGAGATGTGACTTATTTAAGAGGAATTTATGTCATTGGATTGAATGGAGATGAACAATATACTCCATGTTTGAAGAAACAAGCAAAACTACTCTAATGCTCTTCCTAAAGCCCTAGTTTCCCTAAGCTCCTGACAAGCACTCCACAAGAAGACAAGGCTTCAACTCCAAGCTTCTTCAAGCACTCCATAGCATCTTCAATTGGTCTTCATCTTCATCCAAGCACAAGAGCACCACCACCCTAATCTAAGGGGAACTATTGAATTGAACTAGTCAAGTTAGTTTGTTAGAACACCTAGAAGTTAGTCCTAAAACTAATTCTACTTAAAATACCAAAAGTGATTGTAAAATCCTATAAAAAATTCTAAGGGCTCCTAAACCTCTTGAGAATCACTCCATACCAAAACCAGGGTGTTAACCATTCATTAAATCCTAAAACTATGCCCTAAACCTAAGGGTACTATCTTAAAACCCTAATTCTAAACCACCTAAAGTTCAATGTTCAAAACAGCCTAAAATTCTCTCACAAAATTATTAGAAAATTACTAGGGGTACATTCATATCTAAGCTAACTATACCAAAAAGAATCACCTCAAAATCCTACACCAATCATCCATACAGAAATTAGCAAGATCACACCTCAAACAAAATGAAAATAAAACCAATTAAACTTTAAAAAAAATGCAATTAAATTCTAAAATGCATGAATTAATTATTTTTTATCCTATTAAATTCTAGACTCTTTAAGGAGTCAGGGGAAAAAAATCTAACCTAAAAATGATTATTTTTCTATTTATTATGATTTATTTTCTAACCTATATGCAAATGAGAAATAAAAGAAAATATAAAGAAAATAGAGAAATCAGCGTGCCAAATAGCAATTATATCATGTTGTTTTCAGGATATGGGCCTAACTGAGGTGTTGATAGCAATTCATTTACTAAGCCCAAAGCCAAAACTTAAATGAAACGCTGCGCTTTGATGTTGTTTCAATTCTCTTCAGAACATATCATGCAATCCTGGCCGTGTATCCATTGCCTTGGTTAAAGTCCAAACATGATCTGACGATCCTGGCTCATCGTCCCCACACGAGTTTGAATAATGGAGGGAGAATTGGATGGTGGCCTGAGTTGCAGCGCCACCGTCGTCTCCGGTGAGGGTTATCCAAAAGCTCACCAAACACAACAACTTAATACCCAATCCCACTCAAAATCATCCCCTGAGTTCAAAAATCAACTCCAAATTTATTGATTCTTGCTCCATCTTAAAATCCGATCAAATGTTTAGAGATGCACCAAATCTTGAATGACTCAAAACCTAAAATTAATGATCCTATTTTCATCTACGCGTTTCACTGATCAAATCTCACCATTCCACCATGCTTAACTCATCAAGAACCAAAAGTTCTACTCCTCAACAGAAATGATGATGCACCTAATTTTGTCTCTAAACACTCCAATTTTGTACTGAAATCCACCTAAGCATCATCACTAATCTATCCCCCTATCAAATCCTACTCAATTCTCCATAATCTAGAGCAAAAATTGAAAGATGCATACCTGGAAAAACTGGATGAACAGAAGGTATTATTGCTCGATTCAAGCTCCAATCTTCTCCAGAATCACTCAAGAACAACTTCCCAAGCTTCTCCAATGATCAATTTGCCTTGAAATCCCCTTAATCTCCAAAATTGATTCTGATATGCAGTTGAGAAATTTCAATGGCTTCCTCTCGATTCTCTTCCACTCTTGCCCAAAAAACCATCTGAACTCATTGCAAACAATATATAGAAGTTGTTGGAAACCTCTAGAAGCTTCTGTAACTAACTGAATGAGATTTTCAATTTCTCATGCACTTCCAAAATCTCATATGTAACTGCTAGTGAATTGCCCTGTTCTCAGCTTGATTTCACTTGAATTTCTCCTCTTATGACATTTAGAATTGAATGGGAGTGATAGATCCCTTGCTTTTGATCCTATGGTGTGTGATTCAAGTGTTGCTTCAACCTTAAGTTACCAAATGGAAGTGCTTGAAAATGGCCTCAAATGCAAAATGTAACATTGCCATCCTTCTCAAAATGATATTTCTGATAAAAATGACCTATAACATTGTTCAATTTGGCCACAAAACAATTTTCCCCAAATTTTGGCCTTTAAATGACTTTACTTTCTTCTTTTTTAAGCCATTTCAAGCAACTTTGTGTTCCAAGCCAAACCAAACTCTCATGACCACTTGGTTGCACTCAAAACATCATTTTGAACAAGTTCCATGTTGAACAATTTTCCATTTGAGGCTTGCAAGTTGGAGTTATGGACCTATGATCACAAATGACCTATAATCACCAATACCCAAAATACCCCTGGCTTGCAAAGATCATAACTCGAGTTCTACAAATCCTATCAAGATCTACAACTCTCATGTTGGCCAAAAATCCATTTGAAAACTCCTTGAAGGGCAAAAGTTGTATGGAAGTCAAGTGACTTTCACAGATAAATTTCATAGTCATCTGAGGACCTGTAACTTGCAAGGACCATAACTTGAGTTCTATAAATCCCCTTGAGGACTTCTAGTACTCAAATTAAAGGTATTGAGATGTTCTACAAGTTTCAGGTTGGCCAAAGATCCATTTGAAACTTGCATCTTGACTTATGTGGCTTTGAAGTTAGGCACTAAACAGGGTGATTTACACTGAAACCCTAATTTAGCAACTTCCCACATCCTTGATTCTTCTTTGCTTAATCTTGGAACAACATAACCCATGTATCAACATACCAATCCATGAACCTCATGACCTCAAAGTAGGCTTTGATGCTCTTCAATTACTCAATTGACCTAGGATTGACCCAGATGAAACCCTAATTGGCTGCACTTCAAGTGTGGCTCTTGTACTTGAATCAATGACTTGTCTCAGCTTCAGTAGGGCCCTCTAGGCATTCCATGAGATACATACACACCTCAGATTCACATCCCATGTTCCACATCCTACTGATGATTCCCAATATTCCTCAAGATAGGAGCAAAACCCACATGTAGACACTCAAACTACTCAAGACTTCAATTCATTTCTTGATGGCTTGGATGATCTCTCAATCTTGGATAACACCTCTTGCTAGGATCTTCTCTTGATAGACACCCTTGATCCCTTGTTGGATGCATGATATGCTATGATATGCCAATGATTGAACTATGTACATGATGTAACTATGCAAATGAAATGCAATGAAACACAAATCAGGCAAGAAAAAGGTTGAGCAAATTTTGGGGTGCAACAACTGCCCCTATTCAAACGGCTTGGACCCGACTGGGTGAAGAGCGAACGGCCTTCAAACAATCGAGGTACGAGACAGTTGAATACCAGGAAACCCGGAAATTTGCCAACCGCAGAAATAAACTGCACTGCTTGGGGAGCAACATCCCCTATCTGAATCCAGTTGTTACAACAACGACTGATCCAACGTCTGATAGTAATTCTGATTTCAACTTCAACCACCTATGTAACGCCACAGGTACTGAACAATTTTTGCAAAAACACCTCCGTCCACAACTGGACTAACCTTGTCAACACAAGAAGAGAAACAAATTCGTCAACACGAATAGAGATTCTGTCGTCACAGGAGTAACCTTGTCCACATCTGGACCCAAATTTCGTCAAATGACGACTAAATACAAATTTGTCCACGTCAGGACTCGCATTTAGTCAACCCGAAGAAATCTCACCAACACAGGAATAGAACTTTGTCCACGTTAGGACGCTTGTTTCGTCAACACAAAGAAATCCCCTCAACAAGAGCAACACTTTGTCCACGTTAGGACGCACACTTTGTCAACATGAAGAAATCCCATCATAAGCTTGTCCACGTTAGGACTCCACATTCCGTCAACACGGAGAAATCCTATCATCATAGGAATAAAACTTGTCCTCATCAGGACTCCACATTCCGTCAACACGGAGAATCCTATCATAAACTTGTCCACGTTAGGACTCCACATTCCGTCAACACGGAGAAATCCCGGCGACTTCGCTGGGGGATGAGTTGTCTGCATCTCGTCAACACGAGGAGATCCTATCAACATAGGCAATAAAATCTTATTTGCGTCTCGTCAACACGAGGAACTCCTATCAACATAGGAATAAATTGTCCACGTCAGGACTCACATCTCGTCAACACGAGGAAATAAACCCGTCACCATGAAGAGAAATAAATTTGTCCACGTCAGGATTCCATCTCGTCAACACGAAGAACGGTAAACTTGTCCATGTCAGGACTCGCATCTCGTCAACACGAGGGAAGGTAACTTGATTTGTCCACATCAGGACTCGCATCTCGTCAACACGAGGAAATCCTATCAGCATAGGAGTAAATTGTCCACGTCAGGACACCGTTTCGTCAACATGAAGAGTAATCAATTTGTCCACGTCAGGACTTCACATTTCGTCAACACGGAGAAATCAAATCTGTCCACGTTAGGACTAGCACATCTCGTCAATACGAGGGAATAAATCTGTCCACGTCAGGACTCATATCTCGTCAACACGAGGAACTCCTATCAATACAGGAAATAAAATTTTGGCGACTTTTGGGGAAATACTTCTGTCAACCAGTAGGAAAATACATCCGTTTATCCATACGGGAAGATACTCCGAATACAGCTTCTCTGCTTATCTCTGCAGTAGCCAACTCCATTGGTCCCAACCCACAAACCTTTTAGCACTGACGTGACAGCGACTTTGAGGCGGACTCTACTGGGGATATTTGGAAACCAAACTGCCGGACGCCTAATCCGATAACCAGCGGCAACTTCTGAAATTTTGATTCATGAAACCCTTTGACGCTGACGTAACCGCAAATTTGAAGAAAATAATCCGCTGGCCGGATAAGAGAAACTTCAGCAAGCAACTCTGTGGGGAAAATAGTAAGATGAACCGTATCATCACACGACGAGACCTCGAATACCTGGTAACAGATCTGAGCTAGAACTCCATACTCCTGCTGAGAAAATACACCTGAAAGAAAAAGGTTAGCCAACTTGATTTATGTTTCAAAATGCGTATGTTTGAAAATGGCGTAATGCTTCGTACGACACGGAAATGCTACGCGCTTGAGTAGATGCAAATATGACGATATATGCAAAATGCAAATGCAGGCTCAAGCTGCCGGGGCCACTCTGATACTGATGTCACAACAACATGAATGTTGAGGATAAAGCCAACTCCGCTGGGGAGAACAAGTATCATAAGGTATTTCGGTAAAATAAATGCCGGAAACACAGTCAACTTTTCCGGGGAGAGATTAAACATCAATTTCCACTGAGAGGAAAGAACAAACACCCTGCTGGTGAACAAACTTAGCTGGGGAAGAAGCGACACTTCTGGGCAAAGCACACTGTCTGGGCACAATTTACACATTCAGTGTTACCACTCCGCTGGGGACAATCATCCTGACGGAGGTAAGACGACCTGTGGTGAGCAAGAAAACAATCCTTCGCGAATATAAACCTTTTCGAACCAACAACTTGGTTAACTATTGCGGGAATCTCCCATGCTAGAGATTGAATGTGCACATCTTTGATTCGCTGAGGAGTGCAACCTCTGCAGGGGACATTGATTTTGATTTGTTGGGGTTAATCCTATGGACGGCTTTCCATGAGGACACTCTCCTGGAGAAAATAATTCCCTCCTTCGGGAAGGGATAAATGTCATTTCAACTCTCTGGGGATAAGCTGCAACTAGCTGAGGAATGACATCAACTGGAGTCAGGTCTTACGTCAAGCGACCTTGGCTGGGGAATACGATTCCTGACCGTTTGCTCCAAAGGTAAGAACCCTGCAAAACACAAACGAGACAGAACAGGCCTATACAACAGAATCTATCTGGGTTAGCATCTGTGACATTACTTTAGTCAATTCGAAGTTTTAGCAATTATTGGCAAGGGCCAGCAAGATTATGTAAGTGCAAGTTTATCAAAAACATCGGCGTCTTTCATAAACAAAACAGTAACGGACAAGCATCAAGTACTGAATAACATGTTTTATTGATAACGGGCCTCTGAATAGGCAAAGTTTTGTACACTGGATGCAACTCCTGAAAAGAGGAAGTTACGCACACACACATAAATATATGCACAAGAAGTATAAAGAAAATACAAAACAATATTTGTATACATGTCGGCAACGTGGCACAGACAAACACCATGAGCTGATCCTCCTATGACTCGCCTGACTCTGCGCTTTCCCGGTACTCGATCTTCGGAAGAGATTGTTTTTGGATAGACGACCCCCAGGTACTCCCAAACCACTAAGCAATGTCGTATCAAATCCGGACCGCAGTCATTTGCTTTTTCAATCCCTAACTTTTGCGTGAACCGCCCTTTGCGGGTTTTCAATTCACCGGGATACCCTTTTTTTCCGAAGTCGCCCTTTTCAGGTTTTCGACTTCTCGGGTGTACATCTTTTCAATTTTATCCTTAACTTTTGCCTGAACCTTTTATTCATTTTTTATGGTTCGCCGGGATGCCCCATTTTTGCCTGGACTCTCTTTTTATTGTACAGCGGGTCACTTTCAAGCAAAGTATTTTTTAACTGCCTCCGAATTCACAGGAGACGTAAAGTCCTCACCATCCATGGTGGATAGTAACAAGGCTCCTCCAGAGAAGACTTTTCTGACAACGTAGGGACCTTCGTAATTGGGAGTCCACTTGCCCCTGTGATCTGATTGTGGTGGGAGAATCTTTTTCAAAACAAGATCGCCCATCTGAAAGCTTCGAGGGCGCACCTTCTTGTCGTAAGCTTTCTTCATCCGGCTCTGATATTGCCGACCATATGCTAGAGAAGCCAGTCTCTTCTCATCCATTAAGCTGAGCTGATTTAGTCTATCTTTAATCCATTCTGCCTCGTCGAGTTGGACATCACGTAAAACCCTCAGGGAAGGAATCTCGACTTCCAACGGTAACACCGCCTCCATCCTGTATACCAATGAGAAAGGGGTTGCCCCGGTTGATGTGCGTACCGTCGTACGATAACCATGCAAAGCGAAAGGTAACATCTCGTGCCAATCCTTATACGTCACAACCATCTTCTGAACAATCTTCTTTATGTTCTTATTGGCCGCTTCGACAGCGCCATTCATCTTGGGCCGGTAAGGAGAAGAGTTGTGATGCTCAATCTTAAAATTCTGACACAGCTCTTTCATCATTTTATTATTCAAATTTGAACCGTTGTCGGTGATAATCCGCTCGAGGATTCCATATCTGCAGATAATATCTCGTTTGATAAATCTGGCTACCACTTGTTTGGTCACATTGGCATATGATGCTGCTTCCACCCATTTGGTGAAGTAATCGATTGCCACCAAAATGATGTCGTAGGCTCGATCTTGCCAATCATTTCAATTCCCCACATCGAGAAAGGCCACGGTGATGACATCACATTCAGAGGACTTGGAGGCACATGGATTTTGTCTGCATAAACCTGGCATTTATGACACCTCTTTGCAAACTTGAAACAGTCTGTTTCCATGGTTAGCCAATAATAACCTGCCCGCAGCAACTTTCTTGTCATAGCATGCCCACCAGCATGTGTACCAAATGTACCCTCATGTATCTCTTCCATGAGCAACTTCACCTCTTTCTCATCTATACAACGTAGCAACACCAAGTCGTAGTTTCTTTTGTACAGGACACCGTCCGGATTCAAATAGAAATTGCCAACCAATCTCCTGAGAGTCTTCTGATCTCGACTGGATGCCCCAGCCGGATACTCCTTGTTCTTCAGGAAATTCTGGATGTCAAAATACCAGGGTTTACCATCGGGAACCTCGTCAATGGAAAATATGAATGTAGGCCTATCAAGCCGAGAGATAACAATCTAGGGAGCCTCGTTCCAGAAGTTAACTTTATACATTGAAGACAATGTCGCCAGGGCGTCAGCCATTTAATTTTCTGCTTGCGGCACGTGATGCAATTCCACCTTGTCAAAGAAAGGAAACAATCTCCTTGCATAATTCATATAGGGTATCAAATTGGACTGACGTGTCTCCCATTCTCCTTTAATCTGATTCACCACTAGAGCTGAGTCTCCGTATACATCCAAGTTCTTGATTCTCAAATCAATGGCTTCTTCCAGACCCATGATGCAGGCCTCATATTCAGCCTCATTATTGGTAACAGGAAAAGTCAATCGGGCAGTAAATGGGATGTGCGACCCATGAGGAGTAGTGATAATTGCGCTTATTCCGCTACCATAGAAATTTACAGCTCCGTCAAATATCAACTGCCATTTGGAACCTAACTTTGGTCCTTTGTTCGACAAAGATTCTTCACAATATTTCATCTTCAGGTACATGATATCCTCGTCAGGAAAATCAAACCTCATCGATTGGTAGTCCTCAACCGGCTGCTCGGCAAGGTACTCTGACAGAACGCTACCTTTAATAGCCTTTTGCGAGACATATTGGATATCGTATTCTGTTAACACCATCTTCCATCGGGCAATTCTTCCGGAGAGTGCTTGCTTCTCAAACACATATTTGATTGGATCCATCTTTGAAATTAGCATGGTTGTATGATTCAGCATGTATTGCCTCAAACGTTTGGCGGCCCAGGCTAGCGCGCAACACGTCTTCTCGAGCATGGAGTATCTGGACTCACAGTCGGTAAACTTCTTACTCAAATAGTAGATCACATGCTCTTTACATCCGGTCTCGTCGTGTTGACCGAGAACACAACCCTTACTTTCCTCAAGAATCGTCAAATACATAATCAAAGGTCTCCCGGCCACTGGGGGTATCAAAACAGGAGGTTCCTTCAAGTATTCTTTTATCTTGTCGAACGCCTTTTGACAATTTTCATTCCAGGTCAACACCTGATCCTTTTTCAACAACTTGAATAACGGCTCGCATGTCGCAGTTAGGTGAGATATGAACCGAGCAATGTAGTTCAACCTCCCTAAAAACCCACGCACTTCTTTTTCTATTTTAGGCGTCGGCATTTCTTGTATAGCTTTTATCTTCACAGGATCAACCTCTATTCCCTTTTCGCTCACAATAAACCCCAGCAGTTTACCCGATCTCACCCCAAAGGTGCACTTGTTAGGGTTCAGTCTCAACCTGAACTTCCTAAGTCTTTTGAACAGTTTCAGCAGATTAACCAAATGCTCCTCCTCTGTCTGAGATTTGGCAATCATATCATCAACATAAACCTCAATCTCTTTGTGCATCATGTCATGAAAGAGAGTCGTCATAGCACATTGATATGTTGCCCCAACGTTCTTCAGTCCGAAGGGCATCACTTTGTAGCAAAATGTTCCCCAGGGAGTAATGAAGGTAGTCTTTTCCATGTCTTCTGGTGCCATTTTGATCTGATTATAGCCTGAGAAGCCGTCCATGAAGGAGAATACAGAGAACTGAGCAGTGTTATCAACCAGCACATCAATGTGAGGAAGTGGAAAGTCGTCTTTCGGGCTCGCCCTATTCAAATCACGGTAGTCTACACACATTCGCACTTTGCCGTCTTTCTTCGGCACTGGTACTATATTAGCGACCCATGACGGATAAGTTGTAACGGCTAGGAAACCAGCATCCCACTGTTTTTGAACTTCCTCTTTGATTTTCACAGCCATGTCTGGTCTGGTTCTTTTGAGTTTCTGCTTAACAGGCGGACATTCCTCTCGCAACGGCAGACGGTGCACAACCATGTCCGTATCCAACCCAGGCATATCCTCGTACGACCAAGCAAATATATCATTATACTCTCGCACTATCACAATCAGCCTTTGCTTGATGTCTCTCTGCAGCGCAACCCCTATACGGATATTTCTCACAACTTCTTCCGACCCCAAGTTGATAATCTCAATTTCCTCCTGATGAGGCAGAATGATTCTCTCTTCCTGCTTCAACAAACGAGTCAGCTCCTCTGGCAAGTCGCTATCCTCAACAATCTCTTCCTCTGCTTGGAATACCAGGTGCTCGAAGTCGAAACGAGTCATAGGCGGTTCGTAGAAGATGTCATCTGAAATATTAGTCCTGCAAAGGAAATGGTTAAATGCTTCAAAACGCAAACAAAGCAAATAACCACGTTGCCATTTATTGTTAAAGTAAAAAATAAGAAAAACAGGGAACATAATATTTGAATATGAAAAACGCCTTTATTTTATGATTAAAACAATGCAATACACATAATCAAGTAGCCCTAAACAAAATCACTATGCCCCGGGTAGGACATAGGATTATTCAACAATTGACAAAACAAATCATTACTGTTTAAGAGTCACTGGGACAGTTTCCCGGATGGACCAGTTACAGAGACTTTGTCCTGGCACGCTTGGCTTGATCCACGCGTCCATATCGCAGTCACTATCTCCGTCTTCAGCATCGGAAATAGCGTTGATTGTCTCAAAGCACACCCCGCTTGGCGTAATCGTTATCGGTCCTTTGAACTTGGGCACTCCTGAAGATGACGCTGACGACGTCGGTCGATACCCTAGTCCGAACTTATCATTCTTTACCGGGATCTCCAAAACCTGTCCCCAACCTTTAGTCTCACCAGTCTGCACTAAAGCTTGAGCTTCCTTGTAGGATGACACTGCCACCTCTGGCACTTTGCTGGGACCCTGAGCTTTGTCTTTAATCCGCAACCCTTCGAAGGCTTGACGAGGTGTCTCGTGTATTTCTCCGTCGACCTCAACATATCTGAACGATGACAGGTGACTGACCAAAATGTTCTCCTCCCCGCAAACGGTAACAACACTATCACCCACCATGTACTTCAACTTCTGGTGCAATGTGGACGTTACGGCCCCTGCAGCGTGGATCCATGGGCGCCCAAGAAGGCAGCTATAAGCTGGATGGATATCCATGATGTAGAATTCGGTATTAAAAATTTCTTGCCCCACCTGAAGCGGTAATGTTATTGACCCAAACACTGATCTTTTCGTCCCGTCAAATGCCCTCACAACCAAATCGTTGGGCGTGCAAATAATTCCCCGTATGTCCAATTTGATCATGGCTTTCTTTGGTAATACGTTCAACGACGATCCAGTATCCACCAATACACGCGACATTACGGTGCCCCGGCATTCCACCGATATATGCAGAGCCATGTTGTGCTCTCGACTCCTGGGTGTTAGATCAAAATCTGTGAAACCCAGGCTATGTCCAGCATTGACATGCGCCATTATCCCCTCTAACTGATTTACAGAAACTTCTTGAGGCACAAATGACGTATCCAGAATTTTTAGCAAGGCGTTCCGGTGGGCCTCGGAACATAACAACAACGACAAGATAGAAATCTTCGACGGCGTCTGCTGTAGGTGTTCAACAATTTTGTAGTCGCTTTTGCGAATCAATCTCATGAACTCCTCTACGTCCTTGAGTGACGTATCCTTTTCTTTCAACTGAGTAGGCCCGCTTTCATTTACTTTGGCTTTGCCTTTGGCCAATCTCTCTGCCTCTATTTTAGGTGAGGTAAAGATCCTTCCGTTACGGGTCATGCCCCCCGTTCCAACGACATTATCAACAACCCCAGCTGGCTGGCTATTCACCACAGTCTTTTCACCGTTGTAATATGCTTCTAATCCGTATGTCCACGGGACAACTTTCGTACTCTCAAAGGGAACAGGCCCTGCTTTGGTAACCGTAATAGTTGGCCGCTGGGCGGGCGCCGTTATCGTTATAGTCTTTCTCGGGATCGTCACCGTTGCAATATCATTCTGCTTATCACATAATGCCTCCACAGGCTTCTCAACCGCAGTTCAATCAAATTGCAAGGTCCCTTTGTCGATCATGGCCTGAATGCCCTACTTCAAATCAGTACAACCCTCAGGCTGGGTCCAACACTCTAAACAGTATTCATCACAACCAGGGAATACTCCCCCTCTGAGAGACCTGCTTTTCACCTCACTCAACGGTGTCTTCAGTTCGTTAACATCCATCATCAAGTTCAAATTTTCTTCTGTCATGATGGCATTTGCCCCATGATTAGGCATAGGCTGTTGTACAATATTAGGCCCCACCTGGCCAAAGTTGATGGCTTTACTGTCCAACAAGTCTTGAACTTTATGCTTGAAAGCATGACAAGATTCTACATCATGTCCGGGCGCCCCGGAATGGAATTCGCAATGCTTATTAGCGTCATACCCATAAGGAAGTACTGATACTGTAGGCGGCTCCAATGTTCTTTTCTCAACCAAATTCAAACCCAGCAGTGTCTGAAGAAGCTCTGCATATGTCGATGGAGGCTTATCAAATACCCTCTTCGGCTTTGCATTCTGAAACCTTCTCTGACCCTGATTCTGCCTTTGCTGCTGCTGTGGTTGTTGTTGCTTTTGTTGTGGTTGGATTGGAATAGTAACACTGGCTATTTGTTGAGGTTGAATGTACTGATTTCTTCCTCTGCCCCGGCCTCTACCACCAAACACAGCGCTGGTATCACCTTGTCATCGTCCGCCGAACGCTTTTCTCGCACCCCCAGCTGAGGTAGATTCGCCTGCCTGAATCTTTCCAATTTTAATTCCATTTTTGATCCTTTCTCCCATAAGTATCATATCGGAGAAGCTACCCATCGGAACATTGAGTAACTTGTCATAGTACATTCCTGTAAATGTCCCCACAAACATGTCATTCATCTCCCTTTCAACCAAAGGAGGGTGCACCCAAGCTGCCATATCACGCCACCGCTGCGCGTACTCTTTGAAACTTTCACCACTTTTCTGTGACAGACTCTGCAAATGAACTCTGTTTGGTGCCAAATCGCTGTTATATTTGTAATGCATAATGAAAGCATCAGCCAACTGCTTCCAGCTTCTAATCTGAGTGGGCTCCAGTCCCATGTACCATTCCAATGATGGTCAAGATAAGCTATCCTGAAAGAAATGCATGAGCATCCTTTCATCATTGGAATATGCAGACATCCTTCTATAGTAAGAACGTACATGGACCTTTGGGCAGGTATCCCCTTTGTATTTGTCGAATGTTAGAGCCTTGAATTTTAATGGCACCCACAGCCCTGGTACCAACCCCATAGTAGTCATATCTAACCCAGCGGAGTTCTGATTAACCACACCTCTCATCTGCTCTTCTAGCATTCTGATCCTCTGAACAGGGTCAATGGGGCCCTCAGGTCCCATACCTCTTCCTGAAAAAGCGTCGTCCTGGTGATCCACATTCCAGTCATTGCCATACCCATCGTAACCCATGTTACGGCCAAATCCAGACTGATTGAACATAGGACCCTGTCCTCGGTTGCCGAACCCTTGATTAACCCCAGCAGGTCCAAAACCATTGTTGAAAGGAAATGCTCCAGCACCGTTGTTATTCACATTACCGAATCCACCATTACCGTGGCCATACCCCTGATTGTTGCTGTAACCGTCATTACCAAAGCCTTGATTGTTGAACCCGAAGTTCTCGTCCTGATTGACATTGCCATACCCATTGTTTCCAAAGCCATCATTGTCACCTAATCCTTGATCGGCATCCCTAGTGTTGCCTTTGTTGTTAACAACATGCCCATCACCACCATTTCCAGTATTGCCATTACCAGCGCCAGCACCTGCACCAGTACCAGTGTTTCCGTTGACAGTCACAACAGGTGGAGTAACTACCGGTACCTCATCCTCCCGGCGAGGCGTTTCAACAGAATTGTGGTCAGTATTGCCATTTCCGTTTGTCCGCGTCAGTAGCGGCTGCACCAAGGTCTGAAGGCTCTCCTGGCCTTTGGCCATGTTCTCCATAGCTTGCATGAACAGAGTCAGCTTTTCACGGATTTCCTGCATCTCGACTTGAACTTGATCCATTGCTTTCTTACAGTTGTTTCTGGTTGAGTAGCAGTGGATTCTTTGGTCGTCAATCCTGAAAAACTTGTGAGATGCAGGAAATAAGATACAGATTCAACAAGTAACTGGCAATGCAAAATGAATATGCAGATGCAATGCGTGTCTGTGCGTTAGGGAAATCAACCCCTGATTCTAGTGCCAAAGTGCCAGTGTAGTGACAGTGATAGTGATAAGAAGCTGGAATCCACTCATGGAAGAAACATCTCATATATTGCTGAAAAGCCCATCAAGGCAGAAATACAATATCACTGAGTGTACACAATAACAAGAAGGCATGACCTCAACCAACAATCCTGGTGATGGCCAGCACAATGCAAATAAAGCATATACAACAGCGCATAAGGTAATCAAGTGCGACCATATGCCTGATACTCCTCTAACAATTTCTTAGTCTTGGGATGATCCGTCTGGGAAAGCAACCCTTCAACGAGCGAGTCTCTTTGCCTGATAACACGCTGGAGATCCCCAATGGATTCCTCCCAAGCACCCTCTCCAAAGCACTCCTCCAGCTTCCGCTTTTGGGATGCAGACTCTTTCTTACGCTTGACAACTTTGTTCAATGAATTCTGAACGTCGTATCTCCGCATAACCTCTTCTTCAACCTTTTTCTGGCTAGCCTTCAACTGATCTTCCAGTTCAGAGATCTGCTGCTTCAGTTTGTCTTCTCTTTCTTTATTATTGGTCAGTGTAGCATTCCAGGTTTTGTTGAATGTGGAGATCTCCGGGTAGGCTATATCAAGTGCTTTCTTCTTAGACTCCAGCATATCATGGGAGCTCTTGAAATCTATCCCCAAACGTTCACGCTTCTTTCGTTGTTCAGTCAGTTCTGTGCCTAACTGGTTCACCAGCTTTGTTTGCTGCTCGAAGGAATATATGGCTTCATTCCTTTCGCTCCTGAGTTGCACTAGCTCTTCTTCCAACTTCTCGTTGGCTTTCATCAGCTCTTCTTTCTCCTTCACAACCTGCTCATATCTCTCAATAGACACAGTAGTTGGCTCCTCAACCACGAGGGGAGCAGGAGGTAATACTGCAGGAAACGGCATCAGCGTCTGCTTTGCCCTATCTTGGATCCAGACTTGGTACGGAGGATAGGCTTGACTATCATTCTTACCCAACAACGGCTTACCCTTCTTGCAGATGTTATTCCAAGCATGCTGAAGCTTGGATAACAATTCTCCCTTCAAATCACCTGTGAAGTACAGAGATTCCTGCACTTCCTCCTCTTTTGGCGGGCTTCTCAAAGCATAACCGAATTGCCTGATCAACAATGACGGATTGTAGTTAATGCACCCTTTCCTCCCAATCAGAGGAACATTAGGATATCCTGTGCAGCTGTAGATAATCTCAGATCCCAGTAAATCCCTATCAAACCAAACAACATCTTCTGAAGAAAGCCCCATCAGACACTCAGACCATTCCACCGTAGCTGCAGACTCAGCAAAGATACCCTTCTTGGGCAGGTGACTATCAAACCATATATACAACAAAGGCACACAACAAGAGACGTTCTTGCCCCACCTATTCTCATTCTTATAATGCAGAGAGTGATAGAAGTCTCCAATCAGTGTAGGTACAGGATTGTCTGACGTAAATATATGGAATGCATCCAAATCAACAAAGTCAGGCATATTAGGGAACAGTACAATGCCATAGATACACAAAGCAAGAATAGCATTAAACACAATCCAACAGCCGCTCTTGGCATACTCTTGTGCTTTCCCAACCAAAAACTTGAGAGAAAAACTAGAAACTCCATTCCACGAGGTTAACAGCAACTCTGAGGAGTCTAAATGCAAAACAACAGCCAAATCCTCCAGCTTGGGCTCAGCACCCATATGAATGAAGGGTACCCTGTTCTGAATGGTTAACTCCAAGATCTCAGCATATTCCTCCATGGTCGGAGCCAGAATGAAGTCATGGAAAGTAAAACACCTCAGTGGGGGATCATAGAACTGCATCAGCGCGTACAATCCGTTCAGCTCATACGTAGTTGGTTTGCAAACCAACCTGAGCAGTTTCCCATAACTCTTCCTGAAGCTTCTCTTCACATCATCATCAGCTAAAGATATCAAACCGAGCAAAGAAGTAACATCTGGGGTAGGCAACTTGTAAGCCACAGTCTTCTTCAAAGTATCCATGATAGCAGCAGACAGAAATCCAGGCAACTAGAATCAGAGGCTATGAAATGCACCTGCAACACAGACACACGTTAATGATATGCAAAATGAGTATGCAACAATGCAATATGCAAACATGCAAACAGGGATCAAGTGATATATTGCTGAAGAGATCCATCCACATCTATCTCAACAGACCCGTAATACTGCTCAAACCTGGTCTCAACAGACCCATAACAATGCTCCAACCTGGTCTCAACAGACCTATAACACTGTCCTGATGAAGAACCCCAAGTAACCACACATACTGATCCAAAATTAAGAAAACCGGGTAGTCTGGAGGTCGAGTTTCCTGCATGCCCCAATCCCTCTCACAGGTAGGTGTCCTATCAACTGACACAAGGTACGACATCCTATGCGGTCGTTAGCGTCACAGACTTTCAAGACTGATGATACGATACCCAGAAGGTGTGGCATCATCATGTCCTCAAGAGGCCTCACTTAGCCAACTTCCAATTGATCGGTCCCCAGAGTCGACATTCCAACTAACCAACAACCCTCTCAACCCAAAGGGTTGAAAAAGAAGTCAACCAGAAGAACCTCGTCCGAGCGTGGATTTTGCGGGACACTAGTACATGCAAAGCATGCACGCGTCTACTACTTTCCACAACTAATTCTAGGTGCACTCAAGTCCAGGTCCGACTTATCTCTCAATCTGACCCCCTACCCAGCATAACAACAATAATATAACGCTGAAAGTAAATACAGAAAAGTAAATCCATACAAAACCCACGACGGGAAAACAAGCGCTAGGACTGACTCGCATAGGGAACCGTTGGAGTCCCCAGCAGAGTCGCCAGCTGTCGCTACTGCGAAAATCGGCGCCGGCTATGACAGAAGAGTCGCCACCATGCGTTATTTATCCCAAAGGAGGGAAAGGAAACGCTCAGAGTAAACCTAACGCAAAACGGGGAAGGAATGGTCGTCGCAACCAAATTCCTGGATTCGGGAGTCGGTTACGCAAGGGGAAGGTATTAGCACCCCTCACGTCTGCCGTACTCGACGGGATCCACGCTTGTTTTCTGGTACAGATTGTTATTCTATCTACACTACAGGTCTGGGTTAAAAAGAAAAGAAAATGACTCGGCAAAGTATCGCACTTTATGCCTACGTATTCCCGTCTGGAACGAGAAATCAGAGTCAACGTAGTTCGCCTACCTACGAAAAAGGAGGGGAAAGTTGCTCGCTAGGATACGACATCCTATGCCTACGTACTTTCATACAGCATGAAAGATCAGAGCAAATGTAGTTCGAGCTACGGAAGATACAAGCTTGTCTGACTGTTTTTTATTACCTTCAAAAAGGGTTTTTCTTGATTAAGAGTCCAAGCGGACAAAAATGACACTTTGATGTTTGTTTTGAATCTTTTACGAAAGAAGTGTTTTTTAGTTTGTTTGCAATCTCTGACGCACTAGAGACTATGATTTGAGAGTGACTACGTCACGTGTCACCCAAAGGGTGCCACACTAAGCAGCCAGACTACCAGAAAGAAGCTCTCCAGCAACCCTTTCTCTAATAGCTTAAGGCTCATAACGTACGCCATCGATTAACCTTATTACTGTATTTTTGAGTTGTTTTGAGATAAGAAGAGAAAGAAGCTCTAAAAAGCATAGGGTTGAAAAGGGAATAAAAACTAACCTAATGTTGTCATGCATGGATAAGAATCCTAATGTCTGTCATAATTCCCTCCTGCACAGAGGAAATCAGAGATCCTAGGGGATAAACAGAAAATAAAGCAAGCAAATACAGTAAAATGCATACAATGCAACAATGCAAGCGAGGCAAGGGAGTCCCGCTCAACCTCGAACCTGGGAAAACAACAGGCAAAGTGAATCAACATTCACTTCAAACCTAGGGGGAAAGCTGCACAAGCTAACAAACAATAGAAAAAAAGAAACCAAAGCAGAGGAGGCAGCCCAAGCAGCAACACCAAACTCCTACAGCAAACAGCACAAGCAGCAGCTCTGACAGCAACAGGTGGATTAAACAGCAAAAAGTTGACAGCAACAACCTTCCTCTTCATGAATAGCTCCTATCCTCAAGCTTCAATAAACTTTCAATCTTCAACAAGCACCAAGCTTCAACAAGCTTCAAACTTCAACCAGTAGACAGCTTCAACAAGCTTCTGACTTCATCTTCAACAAGCAGCAAAACCCTAGCTTCAACAAGCAACCAGCTCCAACAAGCACAAACTCCTAGCTTCAACAAGCTTCTAGATTCAACAATCACAAACTTCATTCTCAACAAGCTTCAACAAGCAACCTCCAAGGGAGAATCAATTAACAAGATCAGGTTGAAATGTTAAGAAACTCAAGGACAACCAAGGGAAGCCATTAAGATCTTAACACTGTAATGGGAAGGCATCCTCAAAGTTCTACTCTTAAAGCATGCCCTTCATACCTCCAAAGGAGAGATGTGACTTATTTAAGAGGAATTTATGTCATTGGATTGAATGGAGATGAACAATATACTCCATGTTTGAAGAAACAAGCAAAACTACTCTAATGCTCTTCCTAAAGCCCTAGTTTCCCTAAGCTCCTGACAAGCACTCCACAAGAAGACAAGGCTTCAACTCCAAGCTTCTTCAAGCACTCCATAGCATCTTAAATTGGTCTTCATCTTCATCCAAGCACAAGAGCACCACCACGCTAATCTAAGGGGAACTATTGAATTGAACTAGTCAAGTTAGTTTGTTAGAACACCTAGAAGTTAGTCCTAAAACTAATTCTACTTAAAATACCAAAAGTGATTGTAAAATCCTATAAAAAATTCTAAGGGTTCCTAAACCTCTTGAGAATCACTCCATACCAAAACCAAGGGGTTAACCATTCATTAAATCCTAAAACTATGCCCTAAACCTAAGGGTACTATCTTAAAACCCTAATTCTAAACCACCTAAAGTTCAATGTTCAAAACAGCCTAAAATTCTCTCACAAAATTATTAGAAAATTACTAGGGGTACATGCATATCTAAGCTAACTATACCAAAAAGAATAACCTCAAAATCCTACACCAATCATCCATACCAAAATCAGCAAGATCACACCTCAAACAAAATGAAAATAAAACCAATTAAACTTCAAAAAAAATGTAATTAAATTCTAAAATGCATGAATTGATTATTTTTTTATCCTATTAAATTCTAGACTCTTTAAGGAGTCAGGGGAAAAAATATAACCTAAAAATGATTATTTTTATATTTATTATGATTTATTGTCTAACCTATATGCAAATGAGAAATAAAAGAAATATAAAGAAAATAGAGAAATCAGCGTGCCAAATAGCAATTATATCATGTTGTTTTCAGGATATGGGCCTAACTGGAGGTGTTGCTAGCAATTCATTTACTAAGCCCAAAGCCAAAACTTAAATGAAACGCTGCGCTTTGATGTTGTTTCAATTCTCTTCAGAACATATCATGCAATCCTGGCCGTGTATCCATTGCCTTGGTCAAAGTCCAAACATGATCTGACGATCCTGGCTCATCGTCCCCACACGAGTTTGAATAATTGAGGGAGAATTGGACGGTGTCCTGAGTTGCAGCGCCACCGTCGTCTCCAGTGAGGGTTACCCAAAAGCTCACCAAACACAACAACTTAATACCCAATCCCACTCAAAATCATCCCCTGAGTTCAAAAATCAACTCCAAATTTATTGATTCTTGCTCCATCTTAAAATCCAATCAAATATTCAGAGATGCACCAAATCTTGAATGACTCAAAACCTAAAATTAATGATCATATTTTCATCTACGCGTTTCACTGATCAAATCTCACCATTCCACCATGCTTAACTCATCAAGAACCAAGAGTTCTACTCCTCAACAGAAATGGTGATGCACCTAATTTTGTCTCTAAACACTCCAATTTTGTACTGAAATCCACCTAGGCATCATCACTAATCTATCCCCCTATCAAATCTTACTCAATTCTCCATAATCTAGAGCAAAAATTGAAAGATGCATACCTGGAAAAACTGGATGAACAAAAGGTGTTATTGCTCGATTCAAGCTCCAATCTTCTCCAGAATCACTCAAGAACAACTTCCCAAGCTTCTCCAATGATCAATTTGCCTTGAAATCCCCTTTAACTCCAAAACCGATTCTGATATGTAGTTGAGAAATTTCAATGGCTTCCTCTCGATTCTCTTCCACTCTTGCCCAAAAAACCATCTGAACTCATTGCAAACAATATATAGAAGCTGTTGGAAACCTCTAGAAGCTTCTGTAACTAACTGAATGAGATTTTCAATTTCTCATGCACTTCCAAAATCTCATATGTAACTGCTAGTGAATTTCCCTGTTCTCAGCCTGATTTCACTTGAATTTCTCCTCTTATGACATTTAGAATTGAATGGGAGTGATAGATCCCTTGCTTTTGATCCTATGGTGTGTGATTCAAGTGTTGCTTCAACCTTAAGTTACCGAATGAAAGTGCTTGAAAATGGCCTCAAATGAAAAATGTAACATTGCCATCCTTCTCAAAATGATATTTTTGATAAAAATGACCTATAACATTGTTCAATTTGGCGACAAAACAATTTTCCCCAAATTTTAGCCTTTAAATGACTTTAATTTCTTCTTTTTTAAGCCATTTCAAGCAACTTTGTGTTCCAAGCCAAACAAAACTCTCATGACCACTTGGTTGCACTTAAACCATCATTTTGAACAAGTTCCATGTTAAACGATTTTCCATTTGAGGCTTGCAAGTTGGAGTTATGGACCTATGATCACAAATGACCTATAATCACCAATACCCAAAATACCCCTGGCTTGCAAAGATCATAACTTGAGTTCTACCAATCCTATGAAGGACTTATAGTACTCTATGGAAATCTAAGACCAATATCTACAACTCTCATGTTGGCCAAAAATCCATTTGAAAACTACTTGAAGGGCAAAAGTTGCTTGGAAGTCAAGTGACTTTCACAGATAAATTTCATAGTCATCTGAGGACCTGTAACTTAAAAGGACCATAACTTGAGTTATATAAATCCCCTTGAGGACTTCTAGTACTCAAATTAAAGGTATTGAGATTCTCTACAAGTTTCATGTTGGCTAAAGATCCATTTGAAACTTGCATCTTGACTTATGTGGCTTTGAAGTTAGGCACTAAACAGGGTGATTTGCACTGAAACCCTAATTTAGCAACTTCCCACATCCTTGATTCTTCTTTGCTTAATCTTGGCACATCACCACCCATGTATCAACATACCAATCCATGAACCTCATGACCTCAAAGTAGGCTTTGATGCTCTTCAATTACTCAATTGACCTAGGATTGACCCAGATGAACCTCATGAATCAATGATTTGTCTCAGATTCAGTAGGGCCCTCTAGGCATTCCATGTGATCCATACACACCTCAGATTCACATCCCATGTTCCACATCCCACTGATGATTCCCAATATTCCTCAAGATAGGAGCAAAACCCACATGTAGACACTCAAACTTCTCAAGACTTCAAATCATTTCTTGATGGCTTGGATGATCTCTGAATCTTGGATAACACCTCTTGCTAGGCTCTTCTCTTGATAGACACCCTTGATACCTTGTTGGATGCATGCTATGCTATGATATGCCAATGATTGAACTATGTACATGATGTAACTATGCAAATGAAATGCAATGAAACACAAATCAGGCAAGAAAAAGGTTGAGCAAATTTTGGGGTGCAACACAGAGGTCATGACGTTGGTCATGACATTGGTACAATTTAAAGAAATTTAAATTGGTCATGATCTGTCCTCGTCCTTGTTTCAGCAGAGATCAATGTTCTTGGGACATATGAGATCTGCATACCAGAATTTCAAAACTCATCAAGCACTTGTTTTGGTTTGTAAAAATGTTTATGAACATTAAGTTATGGTCTTTTTAGCATATGAGACTTTGAGTTCTCCACCCATAGAATACCTCTCTAGGGGTTCTTCTTTTGTTAGAAAGGTATTTATGTATATAGCATAATCCTATGTTACTTTTCAAGCAATCTAGATCAGATCTGTGCTGGATGAGATAAAGGTCGAAGTAATGAAACCTCTGGTGTTATATATCGACAACAAGTATTCCATCAATCTTGCAAAAAATTCAATTCAACATGGAAGGAGTAAGCACATTGAAACTATATTTCACTTTCTAAAAGAAAAGGTAAATCAATGTGAACTTGAAGTGAAGCATTGCTCGAGTAAAGCACAGTTGGCCGACATTTTCACCAAAGAATTGAAGATCGGGAGATTTCTAACTTTGAAAATGAAATTTGGAATAGTTCAGATCAATTAGCTTGTTTTTAACAACTTGGATCATAAGAGGGTATTATGATATAATACAAGTTAGTTAGTTATCTGGTCAACAAGTTAGTTAGTTTGTTATGGTTGCTTACTTGAGTTATAAGTAACATACTATTTATTCTATGCAGTTACAAACATTTTTAATCTCTTTTAACCACTTTTAACAATTCAATACATTTGTTATTTATTCTTTCTGCTCTCTCTCGTCACTACTATAAATAATACACTTCATGACGAAGTTTTCACCTCAGTGATTAAAAATCGAAGTCAAATGACCTGGAACGTGCTATATATTATTTTTTTAAGAAACTTTATCTTTAACCTCAGTTTTCTAGGAAAACCGACGTAAAAGGTTGTTTAATGTTTGAGTTTCTATTCTCAGCTTCAACAATTTTATGTTTTATTTACAACTAAAAAGGCACCTTTATTTTTTTATACATTCTACGTTAGATATTATCCCTCGGTTGTTAAAGAAAACTGAGATAAAAACTCTAAAGACAATTTTTATTCATTTAGAATTATAATATTTTGTCTCATTCGCTTTTTGCGTTCTAGTGAACGAAAGAAATCCATTTTCCTCCCGCGAACGAAGGAGTTTTCTAATACTCAGAACCACCACCCTTCTTCTCCGAAGAGGAAGTAGGCTCGAATTCTTCTCCGCTGATTCTCTCATCATATTTTTGGTATGTACAAATTCTCCATTAGTGTTGTTTGTTATTTATGTTGATGTTGTAGACATAGGTCGTTATTGTCGTTGTCGTCGTCGTTGTTGTTGTTCTATCATACTCTAATGTTATTGCCATATGTGGTTGTTGATGCTGTTTTACTATAATGTTGTTATAATATTTGTTGTTGTTTTGGTAGTTATTGTTGGTTGTGTGCTATTTATATTCTATTTTCAAAAGTTGTATGTGATTATGGATCGTAATTGGTTGAAAGTCAATAGATTAAGTAAAGAGTATGAGAATGGAGTGATTCAATTTCTTGATTTTGTGAAAGAAACATTTCTAAGGAGAAGGGCATTTTTTGGTGTCCTTGTAAAGTTTGCCAAAATATTCACAAGCACCCAAGGGGTGAAGTATTCAATCATTTAGGTTGTGATGGAATTGTTCAAAATTACACGAAAATGGTATGGCATGGTAAAGTGACAAAAAAATACCTCTGTCACCAATAGTTGAAGATGATGATGATTTTATGAATGATACTCTAAAAGATATGATTTGTGATCTTGGGGTAGATGCTTTCAAGAATGCTAATGCGGCAGACAATTTGCAAAAAGACATGGAAAAGTTGTTGTATATGGGATGCAAAAGTATTACAAGATTGTTAGTTATGTTAAGACTATTTAATATTAAGACAAGAGGTGGGTGGACGAATAAAATTTTCAATGAGTTGCTTTAATTGTTGCAAGAAATGTTTCTAGAAAGTAACAAGTTGTCGAATCGTAGTATTGAGGCCAAGAAAATATTGTGTCCAATGGGTTCGATTATGTCAAAATACATGCATGTCGTAATGATTGAATATTATATAGGAACGAATTTGAAAACTTGAAGGAGTGTCCGAGATATGGGGAGTCACGCTATAAGAAGAAGGCCAATGGTGTCGAAGACGGTGATAGTGTAATAAGAAAAGGTGTTCCTTCGAAGGTGATGTGGTACCTACCAGTAATTCAAATGTTCAAAAGATTGTTTGATAATGCAAATGATGCAAATAAAACTAGATGGCATGTAGATGGAAGAGCGTTGTTGCGGTGAAAATTGGATATCAAGCGATTAATTAACTTGAACCTTAATTCTTTTACAACCGAACTTTATTTTATCCAAAGGAAAGGTCTAAAGAAAGAAAAACCTTTTTCGCGATGTAACGACAACGCTTAAGAGATTCGGGGATCAGGGGTTGGTTATACCTAGGGAAGGTGTTAGCACCCTAAGCATCTGTAGTACTCTACAAGAACCTTTTGTTTGATTGATTGTTAAGTGTGGAATATGTACTATGGATTGAGATAAGTAAATTTGAAACCTAAAGTTATATACACTAAGTTTTCTCGCGAAGACATCGCATCTTCTCCCTACGTATCCTAACTAGGATAGAATCAGAGCAATCGTAGTTCACCTCACAAGGGATAAAGAACACTTGATTATGATCAAGGTTCATAGGGGAACAAACATGACAATGTTTGTGTGGAGTTTGACAAAACTCCCTATTCTAAGTTGTAATATTCAAAATGGGACGTAAGAAATCATGACAATGATTCTTACACAGGGTTGACAAACTCTTTCCTAGGGTTCTAGTTGAAGAACACTCCTAGTACAGGTGGTTTCTTAGACTTAAAGCAAAGTCTAATGGCTTCTAAACTAGGGTTAAAGTGACTTAACAAAGTCAAGAGAGAGGTGAAAGAGGTATCCATGACATGAAGGTCAGATGGACAGGCTTTTCCTTTGGAAGGAGACAGGAGAGGCAACTGGATGAGAGCTAACAAGCTTCATTACTTGGGGAAGGAAAACAACAAGAAAATTAACAACAATAAAGATGCATTCATGGTGACAACCATTAAATGAGCATGAGAATTTGATAAGATTGAAAATGCATTGATGACAATCAAAACAGGTTAAGAAAACAGGAATTGTGACGACAGACCGAGTTTAATTAAGCTAACAGATGAAGTAATATGAACATGGTAACAACCAAAGATGAAGTCTTAACATGCTAAAAAACATTTAAGAATTAGAATGCAAATAAGTATCACAAATAATCACAAGTACATCAAGAGAAAATTCATCTGCATATGTCAAAACGATCACAAAAAGCACGCAACTTGCACATAGTCAAAAGAGATGATAAATTAGGCAAACATAAAAATAAAAAATATGACATTAAAGTAGACATCAAGAATGGGTGAAAAATGATTAAAATTGAGAGAGATATGATTTTTTGAAGTTGGTATGAAAAATGTCAAAATTAATCAAAAGAGTTGCCCTCCTCAGGGGTCGAACTCAGGCCTGCAAGGTGATAGGCGTGTTTTGGCATATGGTCTTACCACTGGGGTGGCTATACATCCATTGATGGAAGCCACCCCATAAATATATGAGGGGTATTTGAAAACTAGGTTGGGCACATCCAAGGCAAAAAACCAGTGAAATTTCAAAAATGCGTTTTGATATGTAACTCTTCCAATACTTAACCAATTGGGACAAAATTTTAATCAAAATTGCATAGAATTAAATGAGGAAAATGATGGTGATGTTGCTTTTTTCAGATAATGCTTATATTTAAAAACTCGAAGACACATGCATTTTGAACAAGTGGTATGCATTTTGATATGTATGTCATACTCCAGCTAGCTTTGAGTTCAATAAATCATGCAAGCACAACACATATATGACAATGAAGGGATTCATGCTGAAATGAAAAAGTGCTATGTGAAATGCAAGTTGCAAGTGTGATGTGCAGGCTGTGAGGCATCTCAAACTTTAAACATTTTTGATCCAAACTAATCATCCACACATAACACATATATGATACTGAGTGAGGTTAAACAAACAATAAGGGTAGAAACAGGCTGCAATGGAAAGTAGTCATCAAGTTGAAATTATGACATGTTATGGTGCAATAGGATACCAGTTCAGTTTTAAAACTTATTTTCACCAAGTGAATCATGTGTGCACGTTTCAAATAAGTTAATAAATGAATCTAAACAACTTGGATAGTCTGAATCAGGCTGGTGTGAAACATGGTGACCAACATGCAACTTTTGTGTTTGTGAAAGTGCAAGTAAGTGCTCAATTTCAGTTCTAAGCATATGCAGATTAAATCAAGCATACATACGTCATATATACATGAAATTAATTGGATTTAAACATCAAGATAAGCTGGCTGAAAATGGATATGAAGACTGATTCTCAAAATGCAAATTGCCAAAATATGAGGCATGAGGAGATGAAGTTTTAATTCTATGCATATTCTACTTCAATTAATCACATACACATCATATGTTCATGATTTTGAGTGAGTTTGAAAACAATTTGAGATCAAAAAGAGACTGTGGTAAGATAAGGTTTTCAAAATGCATTTTAGTGTTTTGTGAGATGCATGAAATGCTTGGTTTCAGTTCAAAGAGATTTCTGGTCAGTTTAATCACACATACACCTCATAATCATGATATTAAGTGAATGCCAATAAACAATAGGATTCAAAACAGTCTACATTCAGAAATAGCATGCTGGCTGCAAATTTTGGTTTTTGTTCAATGCTTCAAAATGTTCAAGTCATGATTTAAAGCATACTTGCATCAAAAGATCATACACACACATCACCTACATATAATCAAGAGTGTCTAAGCAGGAAACAAAACTCTAAATAAGTTGTGATGCAAAAATGGATTTCAGGCTGTTGAGATGTGAAGAAAAATTCATTTTAAAAGTCCTATCCTAAAAACAGAAGCAGGTAACTCAAGCTAGATGCTCAAACACATTGTAAGCACAATATACCAACTGTTGGGAACTACCAAACCAAACACAAATCAAAGCAACATCACAACTTGCCAGCTTGATGCAAAAAATAGCCTTTTGTTCATTATGTAGCAGGGCAGTTTTTAATGAAAATGAAATGAGCAAGCAAATGCATATCACACCAAACACATATACACATGATAAATTGTAATCAAACTTATAAAACAAGTATGCCTCAGTTTTGACATTATTGGATGCATGTAAGAAAAACAAGTGGTAGCAAGCTTCTAGGCAAAACAGCTCAAAATGATTCTCATGATATTGTGATGAATGGAATGAGGTTAGACATTACATACCTGTTGCAGATAATCTTGAGCAAGCAAAATAAACCAGAAAACAAGAGGAACTTCAAGCCACCACCAAGCTTTGTGTCTTTCTTCTCTTTTAAGCAAAAATGCAAATCCTAAGTCAGTTGAAGAAATAAACTCCACTGCTTGTTTCCAATGCCTTAGACAGCTGAGAAATGATGTATGTGAAGTGTGTGAGTGATTAGAACACCAAAGAAATGTATGGAACAAGATATGGCAGATTTTGTGGCTTTTGGTCAAAGTAACTTGGTGATGAAGTTGACTTTTTGAATGGTGATGTTTTTGAGTGGTCTAAAGGTTGGAGCACCTTCTATATCATATTTAGAGATTGTGTGGATGTTTGTTGGGGTGTTTGAATGGGGAGAAATGAATTTGGCAGCAAAACTACCAAGACAAATTTTTGGTGGTTTTTGGCAATTTTGTGAATCTTGTGATTTTGAAGTAAAGAGTGGAAGGAGTGAGAGCTTGAGCTTTCTCTGGTTTTTAGAATCAATCTTCTGTCAAAAATGAAGTGGTGAGGGCTCCCTTTTATAGGCAAAGAAGTGGCTTGGGGCAGATTTGGAGATTTCTTCACTTTGAAGAAAGGTTTTTCACTTTTTGGATGAAACCTCCACAAGAGGGTTTTCTTGGCTGATAGGCAAGCCTAAATAGTCCAAAAAATGATGATCTAGTGTGGTTAATTGCAGGCTAGGAGGTACAGCTTGTGGCTAGTTCAGAATTGCCTTTTACACCTCATGCTTGTTTTTCACTTTTTGGTGCAAGTTGCAAACCCACTTGCAAGACAACTGTCAAAGCTTGGCCTTTTGAGCTCTTCTGCATAATTACTTTATTTTTCATACTACAAACTCCTCACATATCAGATACAACATGGTTCACCAGCTAAGTTTGGTCAATTTTGACGAAAGAATGAATTCTTGAATTTTGACAATGTGGGACTAAAGTATAAAACCCTCAACTTGCCATAACCATAACTTTCAGCTCACAAATCCTTTTGAGATGTGCTTGTACTTTTTAGAAAGCCCTCAAATAGCTCTAAAACATACATTTTTTCATGAGTTTCAATTTCCCAAAGGAGCTTGGCCAAAAAGTCTCTCAAAGTTGCTAGAAAATGAACTTAAAAAGTGAAATTTCTCTAAGTCTTTTTCCCTTCTTGAAATGAATTTGATCATAACTCCAAATCTATGCATTTTATGATCATGGACCACTTATGTACTTTTGTAGGATTTGTCAAAATCTTCCAAATGAGCTTTGAACCAACTCAATTGGATGTGTGGTTAAGGAGTTATGGTTTAGCCCCTTTCAAAACCCCAATTTCCCGATTTTTCGATTACTCCTTCATCCTTGATCCAATGGTCATAAAAATTGATAGGCAAGTGCAACATGATATAAATAACATTTTTTGATTCACACTTTGAAGTCCAATTCCTTAAATTCGAAGAGTTGACTTTTAGGTCAACTGTTCGATCAATCGGCGACTACCGAGTTGTCTGTTGATCCTCTGGACCTCCTGAGACTTTGAAACTTATTGGATGAATTTTATTAATCTATATGAACTTCATGAATCATAATCCCATCATTAAAACACCTTCCAACATCAAAGTCAAACTGCAGTTGACTTTTACTAGTCAAAAATCCTAATCGGGTGCCCTGAAATACACTGTTCTTGATTCTGGGGTAACAACCTCATATTGGTTTCTCAATTGACATTATATGATACTCTTGATCTTGTTTCATGATTGAATTAGCCTAAAATTTTGATTGATCACAAACCCTGAAGCTTCGATTTGACTGTACAAAACCCTGATTCATCTGTAACTTGACAAAGACAAACTTGCACTGGGTTAAGGTTAGATAATTCATGAGTATGCTCCTAAAATGATAATGAGAATCTAAGGGATCAAACCTTTGGGGTGCGACAAGCGTGTGATGGAAAAATCTATCATGTAGCTGATTTATTGCAATGGAAGAAAATTGATTTCTTGTTTCCAGATTTTACACTAGAACTGGGGAACCTTAGGCTTTTACTTGCCACCGACATAATGAACTCTTTTTGTAATTTGATTATTGTTGCACCCCAAATTTTGACCCCTAAGATCTTCATCATCATTCTAGGATCATTTTCATTTGATTATCTAACCATAACCTATTTCAAGTTTGTCTTTGTTAAGATACAGGTGAATTAGGGTTCCGTACAGTCAAGAGTCGAGGTCTCGACGGTTTAATCAGTCAATGTATTGGATTGATTCTCCCTGAAACAGGTATCTACATCATCAAAGATACTCCATTGGGTCAAGTATGAATCCAATTTGAGGTTGTCACCCAAAGATAAAAAACAATGCAGTTCAGGATCCCCGATTAGGCTTTTCGATCAGGAAAAGTCAATCGTAGTTTGACTGTTGATTTAAAAGGTGTTCCAATGAGGGAATTTTGATCCATAAAGTTCATATGTCTTATTGAAGTCCACTCAAGAGGTTTCAAGGCCTCAGAAGACCCAGAACATCAACAGTCGATTCAGTAATCATCGATGGATCGTTCAGTTGACCGAAAAGTCAACTCTTCAACCATAAGGAATTTGACCTCAAAATGTGAAGAAAAAATGTTCCTAATAACATATTACACCTATCCATGAAGTTACATGACCATTCGATCAAGGATTGAGGAGTAATCAGAAAAGTCGGGAATTCGGGTTTTGAAAGGGGCAAGACTATAACTTCCTAACCACATATCCAATTGAGGTGGTTCAAATCTTGTTGGAAAGGTATTGACAAGTACTACAAAATTCTCGCAGTGGTCCATGTGAAAAAAATACATAGGCTTGGAGTTATAGCCAAAATCATCACAAGAGGGAGAAAACACTTGGAGAATTTCTAAGTTTTTGGCCTTGCGAATCATGTTTTCAGCCAAATTTTGAAGGGATTTTTGACCTAGTTTCACTTGGAATTTGAAAATTTCAAAAACATGAAAGTTGTAGAGCACCATGAGGGCTTTCCAAAAAGTAATAGAACTCTTCCATATCCCTTGTGAGTTGAGAGTTTCGAATGGAGCAAGTTGGGCCTGAGCACTAGTTTGTCAATTTTTCAAATTTCAATACAGACTTGGTTTCCAACCATGAGGTTCATTTCCAACCATGAAGGAACATCTAGTGTGGTGTGTTAGGATTATCTTTGAACCAGATATGGAGAGAACCAAAGCAAAACTAAAAATCTAGCCATAATCGTTTTGTTTATTATTATAAAGTACAAAAGTACATGTGTAAAGGGCATTGGTTTTGCTGCTGCTATGACTTGCTTCAGCATCTCTATTTTGGCAGCACAACCAGATTACGGATAGCTGGTAGTGAGGGTATTAACTGATGGAGTTAATCTCAAACCAGAAGATATGGAATCACTTTTGAAATATTAAGGTTTTTCCCACCAAGATGCAAGTTTGCATTCCAAATGACAATTCTGCCCCAACCTTCCTTGGCCTATAAAAAGAGGGCTCATTCCACTATTTCAATCACACCAGATCTATCAAAAGCATCACAAATACATAGCTCTCTTTCTTTCTCTCTTTGCTTGAAAGTGAAGAAATATCACAAAACACCATTTTCACCGCTTTACATTCTCCATACCAGTTCTTGTTCCAAACACTAAAACACTTCAAAGATCATGTACAAACCCTAAAAATGGTCACTTGAAGCTGTTCCCACCATTGGTTTCTTCAAAAAAACACTTAGAACAAAAAGTCAACTTTTTATACACCTCACATTTACTTTTATGCATTTTTCAGACTAGATCATTACACAAACCATTTCCTACCATCACAACCCTTGGAATACTTCATGTTTATATTGTATTAGCTGTTCATAGTCTCAAACAACAGCTGGAATCTCATCTGCTCAAACTGTCCTCAAGATTTCCTTTTTTCTTCAAAAGGAAGTAAGCTTCACAAACTTGTTCAAAAGGAAGGATCTATGGTTTTCTTGGCTTCTAGCATAGGGAGAGCTATAAGAGGTATATTATTTTGAAACCATTCATTAGTATGCATTGTCATGTGTTATTTTATGGTTGAATTCAGCTTGTATATTGCCATGTTGAAATGGTTTGTTAGTTATGTTGTCAAGGTATGAAGGAACTGACACTGTGTATGGATGCTGTTGAAATGCCATTTTAGCTTAAGTGTATGTTGTTGAGTGTAGGGTAGAATTTAACATTGTTATGTTGGATGAAAACCAAATATTTTGAAAGTTATCAAGGCCTAAGTTTAGTGACTGGAACTTAGCATTGTCATGTTTGTTATTTGTGAATCTACATTTTGGTGTATACCTGGATCTGTTTAGCACTTGGTAGGGTGTTTATGTTACTAGAACATTAGAGGGATTGATGTTAAAAGTTGTGTTAAGCATCTGTTAGCACTTAAGGACATGTTTAGAACTGTTATTTCTGCTTGCTCTATCTTTGTTTTGTTCCTAAAGGGATCTGTTTGGCTTATTTTGCATTTGCTTTGGGCCTGTCATTTATGGATGTGTACTGTCCTTAGAGTCTTGTGGTAGAGTTTTTGTTTTGGTTGACATAGTGATGTTGAAATGATCCATAAAAGGTTTGTTGAAACATACCTTGACTTATGATGATCAACAGTGGCATATTAGGAGGATCTAAGAATGCCTTATTGCTGCTAAGCCAATTCCTTTTTGTTGAAGTTTTTATTATGTTGATGTCCTAGAACTGCTGTTGATAGTTATGTTGAAAGGATTCATATTAAACTATTGATGATCAACATAGTCATGTTTGTATCTGTAATGATTTGAAGTTTGTTATGGACATACCATATCTTTTGTTATTAACTGGTATGTGTTGTTTTAGCATGAAAATTGTTGATTGTCCTTGAGGCAATGTTTTTGAACTAGTGTTTGCATTATAATGCCAAGTTTTGTTTCTGTTTCTGCTTTAAAAAAACAAAAAATTGTTTTGAGGTTTGTTTGCTGGTTAGCATGGTCATGTATATTGTTGAAATGATTCACCTAATGCTATTAGAGCATTTTTGGATTATGATGATCAACATTGTCTTACTAATTTACTTTGCTAGTTGGCATTATGACTGTTTTTAGGATCTTGTGCTAGAGTTTGTTTGGCATTAGTTATGTTGCATTGACTCATACAAGGTCTGTTGAAACATACCTAGACCTTCGAGGATCAACAATGCCATGTTTAGTGTTTGTGTATGTTGGTTGAGATCTTAGGGGAGATCATTGGCTTGAGGCATGATTAGAGCATGAAGGCCTTGCTGCTACTGGTTTCCTAGTGTTTGAGTTTTATTTTTGCTGTTGTCTTAAGGTTGCTATGATGGATATGTTGAATTGATCCACCTGGTTGTTGGAGCATTTGGTGATTAACATTGTCATGTTGATACTTATCTTTTTTTTTGAAGTCATAACTATCAAGAGTTGGTGTTACACACTGTTTTAAGGTTGCAATTTCTTGATCAGAAATGCAAATTGATAGGTTTATTGAGAATATCAGCATGATCATGGTCAGGATTGATGTTTTGGTTCTGTCAAGATCAGTCCTTTTATTTGTTGAGCTTGACACTTCACATGGCTGTCAGTTCTACTTTTCATCACTTTGCTTGTGTATTTGCAATTTATCTATGGAGTGAGCTGGTAGAGTTGAACACTGTTGGTTCTTGGATTCACAGTCATGAGTGAAGGATTGTTATTGTTTAATCTATACCAGTTATATTACTATGAATTGATTATGATGTGTGCTATGGTTTTGGTTATAGTTGATGAGCTTGGTTGTCATTTCAATGAACAATGCTGTATGGATTTTTGAGGCCTAATAATTCCTGGTTGAAAGATTTCAGCTCAAAGCTTATAGAGGCCAGGCCTTATCAGGTTGCCTAGTCCATTTGAGTTGGTTTGTTCACGTTTGTAACTCTTAAAACACCAATCTCATCAACCTTCAATGCCATTTCTTGCTCTGTTGCTTTTGGAACCAAATTTCTTGATGGAACTCTTTCCTTTACATATTTGAAACTTGCTCAAACCATTTTTACCCTTAATTGCACCTATTTTAAGACTTGAGGTTTCAAAGTGCATTCCAAAGTTCATCATGGCATTTTCATTCGAATTTCAGTATGGGTGAATATTTTCAAATTTTGGGTGGTACCATTGCATTCCTCTTAAAAAATCAAGCAAGTTTGACTCAAATTTTATCAATTTTGGTGGAGAATTGAAAGAGTTATGACGAAACTGTTTTGATGTTCTTCACATAGTTTTGGCCTTGAACACTTGCCCAGAAATGCGCCCTTTTGGTATATATGCATATGGGGTGGCTTGATACAATGAATGTATCGCCACCCCAGTGATTAATGCCTCGCCCATAAGAACTTGCCATGCCATTGATCCTTGGTTCGATCCTCAATGTGGACAATTTATGGGCATTTTGTGATTTTTCATAGTTTTTACTATTTTTGTTCTTTTTCCCACTCCATGTTCACACGCATGAAGTGGTTGGTTTGGGTTGGTTTTGAGCCTATGACCCCAAGGTCTTGGGTTCAAGCCTTGGGGGAGGCATTTCTTGTTTTTTAATAAGTGGATTTTTTGTAATTTTATTTATTTGTCATTAAATTTCAAAATTCCATAACTCCTTCATTTTTTATCATTTTTAAATTATTCTTTTTGACAAATTCTCGTATTAATGCGTACTTTCATATGATTTTTAAAGAATCCTAAATTTTTTATTTAGGAACACTTTACATCATGAGAAAATGGCGTTTTGTTTTAGGGTTTTTCACTCTCTTACTTTTCCTCTCTCATTTCCAACTTTAATTTCATTATCTTTTGAGTTTTATTTTAAAGTTATGATTTTGGCTTGTTAGCATCTTTGTCTACTTGAGTTTGACTTAAAATCCTTGCTTGTAAGCATTTGTGTTTGATCATCATTAAAACTTGAAAGTTTTACCCCATTGAATTTTTGAACTTCTGACTTACATTTGTTGTGACATTGTTTGTTTAGGCCTGATGTTTGTAAGTATACACGATGTCTTGTAAGCCCTAGGAAACCAAATCTTTGTCAAGATACATATTTATCTTTGTTAAGATCCCCTTGCCATCTTTGTTAAGATGTACCCCGTCTTTATTAAGATATGCTTTGGTTTTTACCTTTCATTAAGTCTTGTAACAACTTCCCCCTCATTGATATTGTAATATCTTGATGTTTGCTTTGGTTGTGACCATCTATCCTGATTGAAATCATTGATATTGTAATATCTTAATGCTTTCTTTGGTTGTAACCATTTATCTTTATTGAAATCCTTGCTTATTGTAATATGCTTACTTATTCTTGGTTGTAACCATGCCTCTTATATTCATAATATTTGAATTATTATTGCTTTGTTAAGTTATCCCCCCAAGTGATGGAACTCTTTAGTTCTCATCCAAGTTGCCTCATCTTTTCTCTTCCAAAGGAAAGTCTCTCTATTGACCTTTGGGTCATAGATAGCTCATTAACCTCATAGGTCTGGATAGAACCTTCTTCCCCCTTTTGGTCTAGAAAAAACCAATTGATCCTCGTTCTTCGGTTTGGCCCGAACTACGGTCGCTCTGATTTTTCATTGGATAATAAGAATATGTAGGCACAAGATGCGATATCTTGACGAGCAACCTTCTTTTTGGTATGGATAGAACCAATCAACCTTCCTTTTGTTCTGGATAGAACCAATCAACCTTTTTAAACCTCCTTTTGGTCTGGATAGAACCAATCGGACTTACCCTTTAGGCCTGGATAGAGCCTTCTCCCACCTTTTGGTCTAGATAGAACCAATTGGGCTTGCAATGTAGAATTAGGTAGAGTTTGGTTAACTCTATGTAAGAATCATGAAGATGATTAATTACTCCCCTCTCTTGAGTGTTCAATATAGATCTAGAGAGTTTTCTTAAACTTTACACAAGAATTGTAATGTTTGTTCCCCTTTGAACCTTGATCATAATCAAGTGTTCTTCATCCCTAGTCAAGTGAACTACAGTTGCTCTGATTCTATCCTAGTTAGGTTACGTAGGCAGAGGATGTGATATCCTTGCGAGCAAACTTAGAAACTATCCTTAGGTCTTTACCTACACTTTTTACCCAATTCCAAAACCATAGTAAACATTTAGCAAGTTTTAGCATGCAAATAAACAAAAGGTTCATGTAGAGTACTACAGATGTTTAGGATGTGAAATACCTACCCTATGCATAACCAACCCCCGATCCCCGAATCTCTTAGCGTTGTTGTTACATCGCGCAAAGGGTTTTTGTTTCTTTAAACCTTTCCTTTGGATAAATTAAAGTCCGGTTGTGAATTTTAAAGAATTAAGATTCAAGTTAATCAATAGCTTGGTATCACGATTCTCACCGCAACAGAAATGGCGACTTCACTGGGGATGATCTTAAACTTGAGGGTTTAACCTATTTTGTTTGATTGCATGCTATATTTGTGAATATTTGCTTAACATGTATATTTGTCAATATATTTTGTGTGGAATATTGGTGCTTTGAGTGGTGAGAAAGTCCTATACCCAGACTCGAGTGCACTTATGATAGGATGGTGGTATATTCAAAAAGGCTTATAGGGAGTTGATTCCCGACCAAGCTAACTTGAGAAACCACCGCTCAGTGGAGGCCTTCTCGGGAGTAGTTTTATTGAACGAGTATTCGTTAAAACATTACTACTTTCGAGCTAGGAACCAGTGACACTGTGGAGCTTTAGATTACATTTTACCCCACTTTGGCCTTATTAGAACGTAATGTGATAACTACGAGGGAGTAGTCCCGAAGTAGTTGATACGCAATACTACACTCGGACGAGACTCTCTTGAGAATATTATTGACTACCGAGTGATTTGGGAAATTGATAATATCCGAAAGATGGGTTGTTGACCCTGGGAACCTTATTAGAACCTGTTCGGCAGGTACGAATTAACCCATAGTACAAATCCTTGGGGATGGGTAAACTTATGACTCCATTGCTTGGACTTCAAGCCTAGGGAGCCTTTGTGGGTGCATATGCATTGTATTTGTGAACATTTGTTTAACATGTATATTTGTAAATATATTTTATTTATTGGGTGCCTTGAGTGGTGAGGAAGTCTTATACCCGGATTTGAGTGACACATGAGATAGGATTGTGGTATGATCAATAGTTGGGCTATTGGAAGTAGTCCTAATATGTTTAACATATGATGTAATCACGCTCAGTGGAGACTCTTTGAGATGGTTGGTGATGCATGAGTAGTCGTGTATTCACTAATTGTTTCAATACGAGTCTGCGAAGCTGAGGACTTTTAGTGACACTTTTACCCCACTTGGCCTTTTTAGGACGTAGTGTGGAAACTGTTAGGGAGTAGTCCCTCAATAGTTGTCACGCGATGCTACACTCAAACAAGTTTATCCTCATAATATTGTTGACTCACGTGAGTAGTCGCATTAGTTGGCAATATCCGAAGGATTTACTATGACTTTGGGAACTCTGTTAGAACCCGTTTGGCAGGTACAAACAACTCATAGTACAAATCGTTGGGGATGGGTAGACCTTTGACTCCTTGCTTTGATCTTGAGCCTAGGAGGTCTTTGTGTGTGCATATGCATTGTATTTGTGAATACTTGCCTTTATGTTGTGTGTACATCATCCCATCATATCACCATAAGCATATCATGTCGCAACTGGTTTTGTAAAACTCAGTGGACTGCTGGTATTTTTAAAAGTTGTAACCTTTTTTCCAACGATTAATGAAATGGGGTTTCAACCTAATCGATATTCTGAGTTTTGTAAAACCAGTTTGCTTTTTGCATTGCATTTGCATTATGCATTTGCATTTCTCAGCCTTGCGTCGCTTTGTTCCCATTTTGTTTAGAGAGAGAGAGAGAGAGAGAGGGATACCTAGCACATATCTAGGACAAATGGCAACAATGGATGAACTTTTGAGAGCTCAGGAAATTATGAAAGAGGACATCAAAATTCTCAAGTGTTAGATGAATTGGGCTCTAGAGACATTGTAGAACATGATGAAAAAGGAAGGTCACTTTGACCATGTGACGTTCAGAGAAACTAGGGATGCATTATCTCTGATGATTCCTCCAACTCAAGAACATTCTTGGTATCAACGACCAGATAACCATCAATCACGTCAGCATTCCCGACAAAGACCAAGGAAACCAGAGAGTCCATTTCCAATGTCACACGGTCAGATATTTCCAGACTTAATCCAAGGCAGATTGATAATACCAAAGGAGATGAAACCGATGATTCTTCCTTACCCTCTGGTCTTTGATACCAAGGCCAGATGCGACTATCATAATAGGGCATTGGGGCATTGGGGCATTCAACTGAAGACTGTAAAGCATTAAAAAACGAGGTTAAAGATTTGCTCGACTCCAAAATGATCTCTCTCACGCCTCAAGGTGTTCAAGTCAACAAAACTTCTCCACCTCTCATGTCTCCTCCGCAGCCAAAATGTGCACCCGGAGAAATTTCACAAAAGTCAGTATCAGATCAAGCGGTCAAATATCAGATGACCACCAAAAAAGTCTCTCACCAATCGGTGTTTGTTCCTCCTCAAGCTTCTCAAAGCCGGAGATTGAACAAGAAGAATCATGTCAGGAAAAACAAGGTTTGCGGTAAACCAATTCCAGTACCGCTAAGTAAAATTTACCCACTATTGATTCAAAATTTGTTAGTGACTCCACGATTAGCCAATCCTGTGCCAGGACCATGGCACAATGCGAACCTGACCTGTGAATTTCACAAAGGAGCCGAGGGACACAACTTAGATGCATGTCTAGCATTAGGTTTTCTTGTGCGAGAGTTGATCAATGACAAATACTTGATCTTCAAAGAAGACTACCTAGAAGTGGAATGCAGATATCATACTGGGACAATAGGGCACCTAGTTGAAGAGTGTAAAGGTTTTAAATTGAGATTGTAGAAATTGTTGAAACCTCAGGAGGATAAATCAAATGACAGTGCCGTGATTCTTAAATCCAAAGGCAAAGGACTCGTGAGACCCCTCATAATTCTATATCACAAGGAGCAAGTGGTGGTTAAAGGTGTTTCCCCGCATAGGGCCTGAAATTTGAAATTTGTTTTATCAATTTTAATTCCCTAAGGTTGGCAGTTGTAGATTGTTTCAGCATTTTGTTGTATTTTCTTTGCATTTGAATTGCTTGTAAGCTGTTGTTCATTTTGAATTGGCAAGATTAATGAAATGTTTGTGCATCTTTTAATTAAGTACATTCATTTCTTTCCTTTCATTATTATAAGAAAACGAAAAACGAAAAATTTCTTTTCCTTATCTAAACTGTTGTTTAAAGCAAAGATTAGGGAGGATGATGAAAACTATACCCATAACTGCTGTTGATATGCTTCCAATTTAATTTTGCCGATGATGTAAGACGTTGTTTCAATCCCTAAACACTGGATGAATAAGGAAGATAATCCCTCGTTAACCCCTTCGAGCCTAGAAGTAGGAGTTTTCTTTCTTTACAAAACAAACCCTTAAATCTCAAACCTGGGGCGGGTAGTTCTCGGTTAACTTGGAGATATGTGCATGCAAGACACTTTTCATATAAAAGTGGTGCACTCAGGTTTTTCTTCGTACACAACAAGCAAGTGTCGAAGTTTAAAAGACGATGATGGTTCACCATAGCCATTAAACTAGGTCGTCACCTTCTTTCTCAAAAAAAAGAAAGAGAAAAAATGGAAAAGCTCGCTAAGTCAAAACCTATGAAGGAGACTTAGGCAAAAATGGGGCATCCCATTGACTGTATATTCGAACAAAACAGTTCAGACAAAAGTCAGGGATAACAAAAGAGAGGAATTATGTAAGAGTTATCACTCTTAAAAATACTCAATTATCAAAAAGCTATCAAAAATTGTAAGGGAGTTGTGACTACCCTAGGTTTCTAAGCCATCCCCAACTATCATCAGTTCAACCTGAATGTATAGTTTAAGTTAACCGAGCATAGGATTAAAGTTCATCATGGAGAGTGGGTGGGACAAATAACTTTGAGCCTTTATCCTTTGTTTCATGAGCATGAACCGAGCCACGTTACAACCCTTAAAGACCTAATTGAGGTAAGGTTATTTTGAAAGCATATTACAGAAAGGTTGGATAACCTGACTCCTAAAGATCTTTGATGTTTGTGTGTGTTAATCACTTTATCCATCATTTGAAAAATGATTGGATCGCTTTCACTTTGATCACTCCACCGTGTGTGTTTCATCAAAAAAATTTGTTTTCAAAAAGTTTGCATGAATTTTGCATTAAAAATTGCCAACTTTTAATGAACAACATTGTTTGCTAGACGATCCAATATCAAAGGAATTCCGACAAAAGCTGCCAGCTAGGGAATTTGATTTGATAAAGGAAGCTCAGCCTGGGGCAACCAAGTTGAAGGATTTGTTAATCATTTGTCACAATGTTCAGCTAATCATCAGGTCAAGATCAGTTGAATCTCTTAAAAGAGCAGTGTAGTCTGGGGCAACTATGTTGCAGTTACCAGCTAGCAGGGGCAAGTTTGTGCCCCAGTCATTACTTCTACAGTATGAGACTTTGTTGTGCAAGCACCGTTAAACTGGGGCAATCACGTCGAGATTTGTAAATCTCTCTCTAAGAGTTTAAAGACATTGAAGCATCTTTATGCCAATTCTTTTATAAAATTCTCTTGATGGTTTCTTCCCACAGGCCATGTAATCTGGGGCAGAAAAGCTTCGAAGTCTATTTGTCGCAAGAGTCGTTGCTCACTTAAAGAGGATTAGTACGCTATCATGGGGCAGGAGTGTTTTGTTCTCATGATACCTTTTTGTCAGCTCTCTGATTAAGTTGTTACTTCATTTGATCTTGGAGTTTCCCTTGGTGATTTTTCCTTCAACAAAGAATTCAAACTCATGATGGTAATCCGAGTGAAGTCATGATGTTGTGTCCTAAGAAGATTACTTTCTCCCAGAGAAGGTTGTAACCATGAGGTGGAACTTTTGTTCTTCATGATCATCCCCGTTGAGGTCCAACTTAGTGAAGTTGGCTGGGTATCCGTGTCGAGATGTTTATTTCATCTCCTGTTTTGTTTTTTCTGTTTTGTCAGCTTAAACATAAGCATAGCATAAAGCATATGCATAACATATGTGCATTTTTGCTATCTCTGATTATTACCTGTTTTGTTTCACTTTGGTTTTTTTCATCAAGTGACTGGGTGTGTTGTCTCTCTCCAATAGAGTTGTCAGCCTTTAAGTATAAAATGTCCATTCTTTCTCAATTCCCCACAGAGTTTAATCCTTGTGGATGATGGTTGCTTCAGTTATCTTCTTTCCATGATTGGATGAGATGCGTCCCCATTCGAGTTCATTTCTCAATGGTTGGAGTCTTGTTTGACAGTTTCTTTCTAGCTTTATTCTAGATTGAACTTTAGTCCTTGTCGGTCTCCGAACCTATCTGGACGTGCACTTATTTTGCACTATCTATCAAGAAGAACATTTTGCATTGCCTTGCAGATAAGTGGCAGTCTCTCCTGAGAAGCTTATCATGATGTGTTCAACAATAAGTGGCAATCTCTGTAGAGAAGCTTATTCATCTTCAAATAAGTGGAAATCTCTGTAGAGAAGCTTATTCATCTTCAAATAAGTGGCAACCTCTGGCAAGAAGCTTATCCCTCTGCAATAATAAGTGGCAATCTCCGTAGAGAAGCTTATTCATCTTCAACTATAAGTGGTAATCTCTGTAGAGAAGCTTATTCATCTTCAACCATAAGTGGAAATCTCTGTAGAGAAACTTATGCGTCTTCAACAATAAGTGGTAATCTCTATAGAGAAGCTTATCCATCAACCATAAGTGGCAGTCTATCCTGAGAAGCTTATTGTGTGTATCATCACTTACAAATAAGTGGCAGTCTCTCCTGAGAAGCTTATCCCTGTGACCTTTACTAGATAAGTGGCAGTCTCGCCTGAGAAGCTTATCCTGTTATATTCAGCAACAAGTGACCATCTCCCTCGAGAAGTTTGTTTCCAGTACATTTTCCAGATAAGTGGAAGTCTCTCCTGAGAAGCTTATCAGTTTATTCGTACCCCCCAGATAAGTGGCAATCTCCTATGAGGAGCTTATCGTCGTTATCTTTTCAGATAAGTGGCAGTCTCGTTCTATGAGAAGCTTATCCAATCCCTTGCAACAATGAGTGGCAGTCTCATTTGAGAAGCTTATCTTAGGGACGTTGAGGCATGGTTGTGACCAGCATTGTTTGAAAAATCTAGTGGATACTGGTATAATTAAATTGGTGGTAACCAATCATGTTTCAAGTAAGGCTAGTTGGTAATAGGCATTGAGAAAATCCATGGGTAACAAGTACTGATGATTTTGTTGTGTATCATTCCAAGTAAAAGTCACATTTATTTCCATCCCAAGCTCAGGTTTTGTACCTTTGGAGATGTATATGTTTGCTTCCAAGCTCAGGTTTCGTACCTTTGGATATGTTTGCTTCCAAGCTCAGGTTTCGTACCTTTGGATATGTTTGCTTCCAAGCTCAGGTTTCGTACCTTTGGATATGTTTGCTTCCAAGCTCAGGTTTCGTACCTTTGGATATTTTTGCTTCCAAGCTCAGGTTTTGTACCTTTGGATAAGTTTTCTTCCAAGCTCAGGTTTCCTACCTTTGGATATGTTGGACTCGAAGCTCAGGTTTCGTACCTTTGGATATGTTTATTTCCAAGCTCAGGTTTCGTACCTTTGGATATGTTTGCCTCCAAGCTCAGGTTTCGTACCTTTGGATATGTTGGACTCCAAGCTCAGGTTTTGTACCTTTGGATATGTTTGCTTCCAAGTTCAGGTTTCGTACCTTTGGATATGTTTGCTTCCAAGCTCAGGTTTCGTACCTTTGGATATGTTGTACTCCAAGCTCAGGTTTCGTACCTTTGGATATGTTTGCTTCCAAGCTTAGGTTTCGCACCTTTGGATATGTTTGTTTCCAAGCTGAGGTTTCATACCTTTGGATATGTTTGTTTCCAAGCTCAGGTTTCGTACCTTTGGATATATTTGGATTCCAAGATCAGGTTGTGTACCTTTGAAAGTGTTTGTTTCCATCCCAAGCTCAGGTTTTGTATCTTTGGAGATGAATACTTTGGATTCCAAGTTTAGGAATTTCCAAAGACTCGAATGTTTGCATTTACATGAAATCTTTGATGTATCCTAATGCTTTGAGGATATTTGACATTTGTTCCTAAGGTTTTGAGGGATATATCTATACCTCCTGTTTAAAGTTTTGGTCATCACTAGTCCTTTCCAAGTCTAGTGGTTACTGGCTTTGCTTGAAAGCTTATTGTTATTGATACCGTGAGTGGGTTGTTACCAATTCCTTCAGCTAAAGTCCTATATGTTTACCAGTGTTGTTTGGAAATCCCAATTGTTATTGAAACTTTGGTTTGCTCATCACCATCACTCCCAGAAAATATGGTAGTTACTAGCACCGTTTAAACGGTTTGTTAAATCTGGTTTGCGCCAGTATTCCCAGCGAAGTCGTTGCTTTCCCCATTCGAGTCTCATAGATCTAGTGGATACTAGCATCCCTGGTGCGTCTGGTCTTATTTCTAGTCCTTTCTTAAAGATCCCATTCGAACTCTTCGCTATAGGAAACTCCTTATTTGGTTATCACCAGTAAGGGTCGTGTCTCTGATCTTTCGCTTCCCCGGTGGAGAATTGTTTTTTTCCCTAATGGAGTGTGTTCCCTTTCCCCCAGTGAAGATTTGTCTTCCTCGGTGAAATTTGCGTCCCCTGTGTGAAAGATTCCCCTTGAAGTAGCATCATTATTCATGTATTAACTATTGCTATGTTATGCCCCGGATCTTTCCCCCAGTGTGTTGGGTCCCCCGTGAGTAGTTACTTGTTGTCTTGTCGTTCTTTTATTTTCGCTCGTGTGTCTGCATCTGTCTTGCGTTCAAGCATCATAAAACATCATTTAGAATTCATTGCATTTTATCATTTGTCCTTTTGCATATCATCGGATCTAAGGGACAAAATTTCTGGTTTGCTATATTTAAATACCTTTCACTACGATTCTATGAGGATTATCATCTCTTATTGCCATCTAGTGAAGATATTTAAATAGGGGCATCTGTTGCACCCCAAATTTTGACCCATTAGATCTTCATCATCATTCTAGGATCATTTTCATTTGATTATCTAACCATAACCTATTTCAAGTTTGTCTTTGTCAAGATACAGGTGAATTAGGGTTTTGTATAGTTAAGAGTCGAGGTCTCGACGATTTAATCAGTCAATGTATTAGATTGATTCTCCATGAAACAAGTATCTACATCATCAAATATACTCTATTGGGTCAATTATGAATCCTATTTGAGGTTGTCACCCAAAGATAAAAAACAATGCAGTTCAGAATCCCCGATTAGCGTTTTCGATTAGGAAAAGTCACTCGTAGTTTGACTTTTGATTTAAAAAGTGTTCCAATGAGGGAAATATGGTCCATAAAGTTCATATGGCTTAGTGAAGTCCACTAAAGAGGTTTCAAAACCTCAGAAGACCCAGAACATCAACAGTCGACTCGGTAATCATCGATCGATTGTTCGGTTGACTGAAAAGTCAACTCTTCAACCATAAGGAATTTGACCTCAAAATGTGAAGAAAAAATGTTCCTAATAACATATTACACCTATCCATGAAGTTCCATGACCATTGGATCAAGGATTGAGGAGTAATCGGAAAAGTCGGGAATTAGGGTTTTGAAAGGCGCAAGACCATAACTTCCTAACCACACATCCAATTGAGGTGGTTCAAATCTTGTTGGAAAGGTATTGACAAGTCCTACAAAGGTCTCACAATGTTCCATGTGCAAAAAATCCATATATTTGGAGTTATATCCAAAATCATCACAAGAGGGAGAAAACACTTAGAAAATTTCTAAGTTTCTGGCCTTGCAAATCATGTTTTCAGCCAACTTTGAGGGGATTTTTGACCTATTTTCACTTGGAATTTGAAAATTTCAATAACATGAAAGTTGTAGAGCTCCATGAGGGATTTCCAGAAAGTACTAGAACTCTTCCATAGCCCTTGTGACCTGAGAGTTTCGAATGGAGCAAGTTGGGCCTGAGCACTAGTTTGTCAACTTTTCAAATTTTAACATAGACTTGGTTTCCAACCATGAGGTTCATTTCAAACCATGAAGGAACATATGGTGTGGTGTGTTAGGATTATCTTTGAACCAGATGTGGAGAGAACCAAAGCAAAAGTACATGTGTAAAGGGCATTGGTTTTGCTGCTGCTATGACTTGCTTCAGCATCTCTATTTTGGCAGCACATCCAACTTAAGGATAGCTGGTAGTGAGGGTATTAACTGATGGAGTTAATCTTAAACCAGCAGATATGGAATCACTTTTGAAATATTAAGGTTTTTCCCACTAAAATGCAAGTTTGCATTCCAAATGACAATTCTGCCCCAACCTTCCTTGGCCTATAAAAAGAGGGCTCATTCCACTATTTCAATCACACCAGATCTATCAAAAGCATCACAAATACATAGCTCTCTTTCTTTCTCTCTTTGCTTGAAAGTGAAGAAATCTCACAAAACACCATTTTCACCACTTTACATTCTTCATAACAGGTCTTGTTCCAAACACTAAAACACTTCAAAGATCATGTACAAACCCTAAAAATGGTCACTTGAAGCTGTTCCCACCATTGGTTTCTTCAAAAAACACTTAGAACAAAAAGTCAACTTTTCATACACCTCACATTTACTTTTATGCATTTTTCAGACTAGATCATTACACGAACCATTTCCTACCATCACAACCCTTGGAATACTTCATGTTTATATTGTATTAGTTGTTCATAGTCTCAAACAACAGCTGGAATCTCATCTGCTCAAACTGTCCTCAAGATTTGCTTTTTTCTTCAAAAGGAAGTAAGCTTCACAAACTTGTTCAAAAGGAAGGATCTATGGTTTTCTTGGCTGCTAGCAAAGGGTGAGCTATAAGAGGTATGTTATTTTGAAAGCATTCATTAGTATGCATTGTCATTTGTTATTTTGTGGTTGAATTTATCTTGTATATTGCCATGTTGAAATGGTTTGTTAGTTATGCTGTCAAGGTATGAAGGAACCGACAATTTGTATGGCTGCTGTTGAAATGTCATTTTAGCTTAAGTGTATGCTGTTGATTGTATGGTAGAATTTAACATTTTTATGTTGGATGAACACCAAATCTTTTGAAATTTATCAAGGCCTAAGTTTAGTGAGTGGAACTTAGCACTGTCATGTTTGTTATTTGTGAATCTACATTTTGGTGTATACCTGGATCTATCTAGCACTTGGTAGGGTGTTTATGTTACTAGAACATTGGAGGGATTGCTATTAAAAGTTATGTTAAGCATCTGTTAGCACTTAAGGACATGTTTAGAACTGTTATTTCTGCTTGCTCTATCTTTCTTTTGTTCCTAAAGGGATCTGTTTGGCTTATTTAGTATTTGCTTTGGGCCTGTCATTTATTGATGTGTACTATCCTTAGAGTCTTGTGGTAGAGTTTTTGTTTTGGTGGGCATGGTGATGTTGAAATGATCCATACAAGGTTTGTTGAAACATACCTTGACTTATGATGATCACCAGTGGCATATTAGAAGGATCCAAGAAGGCCTTATTGCTGCTAAGCCAATTCCTTTTTATTGAAGTTTTTGTTATGTTGTTGTCCTAGAACTGCTGTTGATAGTTATGTTGAAAGGATTCATATTGAACTATTGATGATCAACATAGTCATGTTTGTATCTATGATGATTTGAAGTTTGTTATGGATAGACCATATCTTTTGTTATTAACTGGTATGTGTTGGTTTAGCATGAAAATTGTTGACTGTCTTTGAGGCAATGTTTTTGAACTAGTATTTGCATTATAATGCCAAGTTTTGTTTCTGTATCTGCTTTGAAAAAACAAAAAACTGTTTTGAGGTTTGTTTGCTGGTTAGCATGGTCTTGTATATTGTTGAAATGATTCACCTAATGTTGTTGGAGCATTTTTGGATTATGATGATCAACACTGTCTTACTAATTTACTTTGCTGGTTGGCATTATGACTGTTTTTAGGGTCTTGTGCTAGAGTTTTTTTTGGCATTAGTTAGGTTGAAATGACTCATACAAGGTTTGTTGAAACATACCTAGACCTTTGAGGATCAACAATGCCATGTTTAGTGTCTGTGTATGCTGGTTGAAATCTTAGGGGAGATCATTGGCTTGAGGAATGATTAGAGCATGAAGGCCTTGCTGCTACTGATTTCCTAGTGTTTGAGTTTTATTTTTGTTGTCGTCTTAAGGTTGCTATGATGTATATGTTGAAATGATCCACCTGGCTGTTGGAGCATTTGGTGATTAACATTGTCATGTTGATACTTATCATTTTTTGGAGTCATAACTATCAAGAGTTGGTGTTACACACTGTTTTAAGGTTGCAATTTCTTGATCAGAAATGCACATTGATAGGTTTATTGAAAGTATTAGCATGATCATGGTCAGGATTGGTGTTTTGGTTCTATCAAGATCAGTCCTTTTATTTGTTGAGCTTGACACTTCACATGGCTATCAGTTCTACTTTTCATTGCTTTGCTTGTGTATTTGCAAATTGTCTGTGGATTAAGCTGGTAGAGTTAAACATTGTTGGTTCTTGGATTCACAGTCATGAGTGAAGGATTGTTATTGTTTAATCTATACCAGTTATATTAATATGAATTGCTTATGATGTATGCTAAGGTTTTGGTTATAGTTGATGAGCTTGGCTGTCATTTCAATGAACAATGCTGTGTGGATTTTAGAGGCCTGTTAATTCCTGGTTGAAAGGTTTTAATTCAAAGCTTATAGAAGTCAGGCCTTATCAGGTTGCCTAGTCCATTTGAGTTGGTTTGTTCACGTTTGTAACTCTTAAAACACCAATCTCATTAACCATCAATGCCATTTCTTGCTCTGTTGCTTTTGGAACCAAATTAATTGATGGAACTCTTTCCTTTACATATTTGGAACTTGCTCAAACCATTTTTACCCTTAATTGCACCTATTTTAAAACTTGAGGTTTCAAAGTGCATTCCAAATTTCATCATGGCATTTTCGTTCGAATTTCAGTATGGGTGAATATTTTCTATGTTTTGGTGGTACCATTGAATTCCTCTTAAAAAATCAAGCATGTTTGACTCAAATTTTATCAATTTTGGTGGAGAATTGAAAGAGTTATGACGAAACCGTTTTGATGTTCTTCACATAGTTTTGGCCTTGAACACTTGCCCAGAAATGCGCCCTTTTGGCATATATGCATATGGGGTGGCTTGACACAATGGATGTATCGCCACCCCAGTTGTTAATGCCTCTCCCATAAGAACTTTCCATGCCATTGATCCTCAGCGAGGACAATTTTTGGGCATTTTGTGATTTTTCATAGTTTTTACTATTTTTGTTCTTTTTCCCACTCCATGTTCACACGTATCAAGTGGTTGGTTTGGGTTGGTTTTGAGCCTATGACCCCAAGGTCTTGGGTTCAAGGCTTGGGGGAGGCATTTCTTATTTTTTAATAAGTGGATTTTTTTGTAATTTTATTTAATTGTCATTAAATTTCAAAATTCCATAACTCCTTCATTTTTTTTATCATTTTTAAATGATTCTTTTTGACAAATTCTCGTATTAATGCGTACTTTCATATGATTTTTAAAGAATCCTAAAATTTTTATTTAGGAACACTTTACATCATGAGAAATTGGGTTTCATTGGATTATGAGAATACGTAGGCACAAGATGCGATATCTTGACGAGCAACCTTGTTTTTGGTCTAGATAGAACCAATCAACCTTCCTTTTGTTCTGGATAGAACCAATCAACCTTTTCAAACCTCTTTTTGTTATTCTGATAATATATAACCTATTTCTATTGTTGTGCATGAAGTTGTTAGATCTCAATTTTCGATGCTAGTTGATTTTTGAATCACCTCAAGTCATAATATAAATTTGAAACATGTCAACTTTTCGACACAATCAGAGAAGAATCCAAGTCAAAGAGAGATGGACAAGGATACTAAACTAGAGGGAGATATTATGTGTTCAAAATTCAAACAAAGAGTGGAAAAATGTGCGAACGGTTGAGATAGTGGCAAAAACGCCAAAAGGGACACATTGTGAAGCGTCAACCGTCATTTAGTAGTTATTTTCTAGTACTATAAATAGTTGTCATTTTCATGTAATAAAGGTGTTCATTCATTTTATACTAGTCACTCCAAACAACTCAAAGTACCCGTGTGTAGAGAAACGAGTTAGCTAGAATGTATGTGATACAACACCAACCCTTTTTCATTAATGCAATTTACTTGCCTTTACCCTTTATGCACCTTTACTCATTCTACACTTTAACTTTCAGCTTTTACATTTAAACCATTTTACGAGCTTTTTTTGCGTTTTACTTTCGAAGATCCCCTAGTCGAACTTGGAGTTCAGATTAGAGTTATTTTATGTCATTTAAACCTTTCTGCACTTTTAACCTTTCACCCATTTATTTCCAAAGATATTTACCTTCTTGCAATTTAACTTCCAAAGGTCTCTAGTCAAACGTGGAGTTCAGAGTAGAATCTTTCGCACATTTATTTTCAAAGCACTTTACTTTCTTGCATATATATCTTCAACACCATTTACTTTACAAAGACGTTATAGTCGAACGTGGAGTTTGATTATAATCTTTACAAAAACGCCAAAAGGGACACGTTGTGAAGCCTCAACCGTCATTTAGTAGTTATTTTCTAGTACTATGAATAGTTTTCATTTTCATGTAATAGAGATGTTCATTCATTTTATACTAGTCACTCCAAACAACTCAAAGTACCCGCATGTAGAGAAACGAGTTAGCGAGAATGTATGTGATACAACACCAATCCTTTTTCATTAATGCAATTTACTTGCCTTTACCCTTTATGCACCTTTACTCATTCTGCACTTTAACTTTCACCTTTTACATTTAAACCATTTCACGAGCTTTTTTTGTGTTTTACTTTCAAAGATCCCCTAGTCGAACTTGGAGTTCAAATTAGAGTTATTTTATGTCATTTAAACTTTTCTGCACTTTTAACCTTTCACCCATTTATTTCCAAAGCTATTTACCTTCTTGCAATTTAACTTCCAAAGGTCTCTAGTCTAACGTGGAGTTCAGAGTAGAATCTCTCGCACATTTATTTTCAAAGCACTTTACTTTCTTGCACATTTATCTTCAACACCATTTACTTTACAAAGACGTTATAGTCGAATGTGGAGTTTGATTATAATCTTTACAAAAACGCCAAAAGGGACACGTTGTGAAGCCTCAAGCGTCATTTAGTTGTTATTTTATAGTACTATCAATAGTTGTCATTTTGCATGTAATAAAGGTGTTCATTCATTTTATACTAGTCACTCCAAACAACTCAAAGTACCCGCGTGTAGCGAAACGAGTTAGCGAGAATGTATGTGATACAACACCAACCCTTTTTTATTAATGAAATTTACTTGCCTTTACCCTTTATGCACCTTTACTCATTCTGCACTTTAACTTTCAGCTTTTACATTTAAACTATTTCACGAGTTTTTTCTGCGTTTTACTTTCGAAGATCCCATAGTCAAACTTGGAGTTCAGATTAGAGTTATTTTATGCCATTTAAACTTTTATTCACTTTTAACCTTTCACCCATTTATTTCCAAAGCTATTTACCTTCTTGCAATTTAACTTCCAAAGGTGTCTAGTCAAACGTGGAGTTCAGAGTAGAATCTTTCGCACAATTATTTTCAAAACACTTTACTTTCTTGCACATTTATCTTCAACACCATTTACTTTACAAAGACGTTATAGTCGAACGTGGAGTTTGATTATAATCTTTACAAAAACGCCAAAAGGGACACGTTGTGAAGCCTCAACCGTCATTTAGTAGTTATTTTCTTGTACTATAAATAGTTGTCATTTCCATGTAATAAAGGTGTTCATACATTTTATACTAGTCATTTCAAACAACTCAAAGTATCCGCGTGTAGAGAAACGAGTTAGCGAGAATGTATGTGATACAACACCAACCCTTTTTCATTAATTCAATTTACTTGCCTTTACCCTTTATGCACCTTTACTCATTCTACACTTTAACTTTCAGCTTTTACATTTAAACCATTTAACGAGCTTTTTCTGCGTTTTACTTTTGAAGATCCCCTAGTCGAACTTGGAGTTCAGATTATAGTTATTTTCTGTCATTTAAACCTTTATGCACTTTTAACCTTTCGCCCATTTATTTCCAAAGCTATTTACCTTCTTGCAATTTAACTTCCAAAGGTCTCTAGTCAAACGTGGAGTTCAGAGTAGAATCTTTCGCACAATTATTTTCAAAACACTTTACTTTCTTGCACATTTATCTTCAACACCATTTACTTTACAAAGACGTTATAGTCGAACGTGGAGTTTGATTATAATCTCTACAAAAACGCCAAAAGGGACACGTTGTGAAGCCTCAACCATCATTTAGTAGTTATTTTCTAGTATTATAAATAGTTGTCATTTTCATGTAATAAAGGTGTTCATTCATTTTATACTAGTCACTCCAAACAACTCGAAGTACCCGCGAGTAGAGAAACGAGTTAGCGAGAATGTATGTGATACAACACCAACCCTTTTTCATCAATGCAATTTACTTGCCTTTACCCTCTCTGCACCTTTACTCATTCTGCACTTTAACTTTCAGCTTTTACATTTAAACCATTTCACGAGCTTTTTCTGCGTTTTACTCTCGAAGATCCCCTAGTCGAACTTGTAGTTCAGATTAGAGTTATTTTTTGTCATTTAAACTTTTCTGCATTTTTAACCTTTCACCCATTTATTTCCAAAGCTATTTACCTTCTTGTAATTAACTTCCAAAGGTCTCTAGTCAAACGTGGAGTTCAGAGTAAAATCTTTCGCAGAATTGTTTTCAAAACACTTTACTTTATTGCACATTTATCTTCAACAGCATTTACTTTACAAAGACGTTATAGTTAAACGCGGAGTTTGATTATAATCTTTACAAAAACGCCAAAAGGGACACGTTGTGAAGCCTCAACCGTCATTTAATAATTATTTTCTAGTACTATAAATAGTTGTCATTTTCATGTAATAAAGGTGTTCATTCATTTTATACTAGTCACTCCAAACAACTCAAAGTACCGCGTGTAGAAAAACGAGTTAGCGAGAATGTATGTGATACAACACCAACCCTTTTTCATCAATGCAATTTACTTTCTTTTACCTTTATGCACCTTTACTCATTCTGCACTTTAACTTTCAGCTTTTAAATTTAAACCATTTGACGAGCTTTTTCTGTGTTTTACTTTCGAAGATCCCCTAGTCGAACTTGGAGTTCGGATTAGAGCTATTTTATGTCATTTAAATCTTTCCGCACTTTTAACCTTTCACCCATTTATTTCCAAAGCTATTTACCTTCTTGCAATTTAACTTCCAAAGGCCTCTAGTCAAACGTGGAGTTCAGAGTAGAATCTTTCACACATTTATTTTCAAAGCACTTTACTTTCTTGCTCATTTATCTTTAACACCATTTACTTTACAAAGACGTTATAGTCGAACGTGGAGTTTGATTATAATCTTTACAAAAACGTCAAAAGGGACATGTTGTGAAGCCTCAACCGTCATTTAGTAGTTATTTTCTAGTACTATAAATAGTTGTCATTTTCATGTAATAAAGGTGTCCATTCATTTTATACTAGTCACTCCAAACAACTCAAAGTACCCGCGTGTAGAGAAACGAGTTAGCCAGAATGTATGTGATACAACACCAACCCTTTTTCATTAATTCAATTTACTTGCCTTTACCCTTTATGGACCTTTACTCATTCTACACTTTAACTTTCAGTGTTTACATTTAAACCATTTCATGAGCTTTTTCTGCGTTTTACTTTCGAAGATCCCCTACTCGAACTTTTAGTTCAGATTAGAGTTATTTTATGTCATTTAAACCTTTCTGCACTTTTAACCTTTCACCCATTTATTTCCAAAGCTATTTACCTTCATGCAATTTAACTTCCAAAGGTCTCTAGTCAAACGTGGATTTCAGAGTAGAATCTTTCGCACAATTATTTTCAAAGCACTTTACTTTCTTGCACATTTATCTTCAACACCATTTACTTTACAAAGACGTTATAGTCGAACGCGGAGTTTGATTATAATCTTTACAAAAACGCGAAAAGGGACACGTTGTGAAGCCTCAACCGTCATTTAGTAGTTATTTTCTAGTACTATAAATAGTTGTCATTTTCATGTAATAAAGGTGTTCATTCATTTTATACTAGTCACTCTAAACAACTCAAAGTACCCGCGTGTAAAGAAACGAGTTAGCGAGAATGTATGTGATACATCACCAACCCTTTTTCATTAATGCAATTTACTTGCCTTTACTCTTTATGCACCTTTACTCATTCTGCACTTTAACTTTCAGCGTTTACATTTAAACCATTTCACGAGCTTTTTCTGCGTTTTACTTTCGAAGATCCCCTAGTCGAACTTGGAGTTCAGATAAGAGTTATTTTATGTCATTTAAAACTTTCTGTACTTTTAACCTTTCACCCATTTATTTCCAAAGCTATTTACCTTCTTGCAATTTAACTTCCAAAGGTCTCTTGTCAAACGTGGAGTTTAAAGTAGAATCTTTCGCACATTTATTTTCAAAGCACTTTACTTTCTTGCACATTTATCTTTAACATCATTTACTTTACAAAGACGTTATAGTCGAACGTGGAATTTGATTATAATCTTTACAAAAACGCCAAAAGGGACACGTTGTGAAGCCTCAACCGTCATTTAGTAGTTATTTTCTAGTATTATAAATAGTTGTTATTTTCATGTAATAAAGGTGTTCATTTATTTTATACTAGTCACTCCAAACAACTCAAAGTACCCGCGTGTAGAGAAACGAGTTAGCGAGAATGTATGTGATACAACACCAACCCTTTTTCATTAATGCAATTTACTTGCCTTTACCCTTTATGCACCTTTACTCATTCTGCACTTTAACTTTCAGCTTTTACATTTAAACCATTTCACGAGCTTTTTCTGCGTTTTACTTTCAAAGATCCCCTAGTCGAACTTGTAGTTCAGATTAGAGTTATTTTATGTCATTTAAACCTTTCTGCACTTTTAACCTTTCACCAATTTATTTCCAAAGCTATTTACCTTCTTGCAATTTAACTTCCATAGGTCTCTAGTCAAACATGGATTTCAGAGAAGAATCTTTTGCACATTTATATTCAAAGCACTTTACTTTCTTGCACATTTATCTTCAACACCATTTACTTTACAAAGACGTTATAGTCGAACGTGGAGTTTGATTATAATCTTTACAAAAACTCCAAAAGGGACACATTGTGAAGCCTCAAGCGTCATTTAGTAGTTATTTTCTAGTACTATAAATAGTTGTCATTTTCGTGTAATATAGGTGTTTATTCATTTTATACTAGTCACTCCAAAAAACTCAAAGTACCCGCGTGTAAAGAAACGAGTTAGCGAGAATGTATGTGATACAACACCAACCCTTTTTCATTAATGCAATTTACTTGCCTTTACCCTTTATGCACCTTTACTCATTCTGCACTTTAACTTTCAGCGTTTACATTTAAACCATTTCACGAGCTTTTTCTGCGTTTTACTTTCGAAGATCCCCTAGTCGAACTTGGAGTTCAAATTAGAGTTATTTTATGTCATTTAAAACTTTCTGCACTTTTAACCTTTCACCCATTTATTTCCAAAGCTATTTACCTTCTTGCAATTTAACTTCCAAAGGTCTCTAGTCAAACGTGGAGTTCAGAGTAGAATCTTTCGCACATTTATTTTCAAAGCACTTTACTTTCTTGCATATATATCTTCAACACCATTTACTTTACAAAGACGTTATAGTCGAACGTGGAGTTTGATTATAATCTTTACAAAAACGCAAAAAGGGACACGTTGGGAAGCCTCAACCGTCATTTAGTAGTTATTTTCTAGTACTATGAATAGTTTTTATTTTCATGTAATAGAGATGTTCATTCATTTTATACTAGTCACTCCAAACAACTCAAAGTACCCGCATGTAGAGAAACGAGTTAGCGAGAATGTATGTGATACAACACCAACCCTTTTTCATTAATGCAATTTACTTTCCTTTACCCTTTATGCACCTTTACTCATTCTGCACTCTAACTTTCAGCTTTTACATTTAAACCATTTCACGAGCTTTTTCTGCATTTTACTTTCAAAGATCCCCTAGTCGAACTTGTAGTTCAGATTAGAGTTATTCTATGTCATTTAAACCTTTCTGCACTTTTAACCTTTCACCAATTTATTTTCAAAGCTATTTACCTTCTTGCAATTTAACTTCCAAAGGTCTCTAGTCAAACGTGGAGTTCAGAGAAGAATCTTTTGCACATTTATATTCAAAGCAATTTACTTTCTTGCACATTTATCTTCAACACCATTTACTTTACAAAGACGTTATAGTCGAACGTGGAGTTTGATGATAATCTTTACAAAAACGCCAAAAGGGACACATTGTGAAGCCTCAAGCGTCATTTAATAGTTATTTTCTAGTACTATAAATAGTTGTCATTTTCATGTAATATAGGTGTTCATTCATTTTATACTAGTCACTCCAAACAACTCAAAGTACCCGCGTGTAGAGAAACGAGTTAGCTAGAATGTTTGTGATACAACACCAACCCTTTTTCATTAATGCAATTTACTTGCCTTTACCCTTTATGCACCTTTACTCATTCTGCACTTTAACTTTCAGCGTTTACATTTAAACCATTTCACGAGCTTTTTCTGCGTTTTACTTTCGAAGATCCCCTAGTCGAACTTGGAGTTCAGATTAGAGTTATTTTATGTCATTTAAAACTTTCTGCACTTTTAACCTTTCACCCATTTATTTCCAAAGCTATTTACTTTCTTGCAATTTAACTTCCAAAGGCCTCTAGTCAAATGTGGAGTTCAAAGTAGAATCTTTCGCACATTTATTTTCAAAGCACTTTACTTTCTTGCACATTTATCTTTAACAACGTTTACTTTACAAAGACGTTATAGTCGAACGTGGAATTTGATTATAATCTTTACAAAAACGCCAAAAGGGACACGTTGTGAAGCCTGAACCGTCATTTAGTAGTTATTTTCTAGTACTATTAATAGTTGTCATTTTCATGTAATAAAGGTGTTCATTCATTTTATACTAGTCACTCCAAACAACTCAAAGTACCCGCGTGTAGAGAGACGAGTTAGCGATAATGTATGTGATACAACACTAACCCTTTTTCATTAATGCAATTTACTTGCCTTTACCCTTTATGCACCTTTACTCATTCTACACTTTAACTTTCAGTGTTTACATTTAAACCATTTCACGAGCTTTTTCTGCGTTTTACTTTCGAAGATCCCCTAGTCGAACTTGGAGTTCAGATTAGAGTTATTTTATGTCATTTAAACCTTTCTGCATTTTTAACCTTTCACCCATTTATTTCCAAAGCTATTTACCTTCTTGAAATTTAACTTCCAAAGGCCTCTAGTCAAACGTGGAGTTCAGAGTAGAATCTTTCGCACATTTATTTTCAAAGCACTTTACTTTCTTGCACATTTATTTTCAACACCATTTACTTTACAAAGACGTTATAGTCGAACGCGGAGTTTGATTATAATCTTTACGAAAACGCCAAAAGGGGCACGTTGTGAAGCCTCAACCGTCATTTAGTAGTTATTTTCTAGTACTATAAATAGTTATCATTTTCATGTAATAAAGGTGTTCATTCATTTTATACTAGTCACTCCAAACAACTCAAAGTACCCGAGTGTAGAGAAACGAGTTAGCTAGAATGTTTGTGATACAACACCAACCCTTTTTCATTAATGCAATTTACTTGCCTTTACCCTTTATGCACCTTTACTCATTCTGCACTTTAACTTTCAGCGTTTACATTTAAACCATTTCACGAGCTTTCTCTGCATTTTACTTTCGAAGATCCCCTAGTCGAACTTGGAGTTCATATTAGAGTTATTTTATGTCGTTTAAAACTTTCTGCACTTTTAACCTTTCACCCATTTATTTCCAAAGCTATTTACTTTCTTGCAATTTAACTTCCAAAGGTCTCTTGTCAAACGTGGAGTTCAAAGTAGAATCTTTCGCACATTTATTTTCAAAGCACTTTACTTTCTTGCACATTTATCTTTAACACCATTTACTTTACAAAGACGTTATAGTCGAACGTGGAATTTGATTATAATCTTTACAAAAACGCCAAAAGGGACAAGTTGTGAAGCCTCAACCGTCATTTAGTAGTTATTTTCTAGTACTATAAATAGTTGTCATTTTCATGTAATAAAGGTGTTCATTCATTTTATACTAGTCACTCCAAACAACTCAAAGTACCCGCGTGTAGAGAGACGAGTTAGCGAGAATGTATGTGATACAACACCAACCCTTTTTCATTAATGCAATTTACTTGCCTTTACCCTTTATGCACCTTTACTCATTCTACACTTTAACTTTCAGCGTTTACATTTAAACCATTTCACGAGCTTTTTCTGCGTTTTACTTTCGGAGATCCCCTAGTCGAACTTTTAGTTCAGATTAGAGTTATTCTATGTCATTTAAACCTTTCTGCATTTTTAACCTTTCACCCATTTATTTCCAAAGCTATTTACCTTCATGCAATTTAACTTCCAAAGGTCTCTAGTCAAACGTGGAGTTCAAAGTAGAATCTTTTGCACATTTATTTTCAAAGCACTTTACTTTCTTGCACATTTATCTTCAACACCATTTACTTTACAAAGACGTTATAGTCGAACGTGGAGTTTAATTATAATCTTTACAAAAACGCCAAAAGGGACACATAGTGAAGCCTCAAGCGTCATCTAGTAGTTATTTTCTAGTACTATAAATAGTTGTCATTTTCATGTAATAAAGGTGTTCATTCATTTTATACTAGTCACTCCAAACAACTCAAAGTACCCGCATGTAGACAAACGAGTTAGCGAGAATGTATGTGATACAACACCAACCCTTTTTCATTAATGCAATTTACTTGCCTTTACCCTTTATGCACCTTTACTCATTCTGGACTTTAACTTTCAGCTTTTACATTTAAACCATTTCACGAGCTTTTTCTGCGTTTTACTTTCGATGATCCCCTAGTCAAACTTGGAGTTCAGATTAGAGCTATTTTATGTCATTTAAACAATTCTGCACTTTTAACCTTTCACCCATTTATTTCCAAAGCTATTTACCTTCTTGAAATTTAACTTCCAAAGGCCTCTAGTCAAACGTGGAGTTTAGAGTAGAATCTTTCGCACATTTATTTTCAAAGCACTTTACTTTCTTGCACATTTATCTTCAACACCATTTACATTACAAAGACGTTATAGTCGAACGCGGAGTTTGATTATAATCTTTACAAAAACGCCAAAAGGGGCACGTTGTGAAGCCTCAACCGTCATTTAGTAGTTATTTTCTAGTACTATAAATAGTTGTCATTTTCATGTAATAAAGGTGTTCATTCATTTTATACTAGTCACTCCAAACAACTCAAAGTACCCGCGTGTAGAGAAACGAGTTAGCTAGAATGTTTGTGATACAACACCAACCCTTTTTCATTAATGCAATTTACTTGCCTTTACCCTTTATGCACCTTTACTCATTCTACACTTTAACTTTCAGCGTTTACATTTAAACCATTTCACGAGCTTTTTCTGCGTTTTACTTTCGGAGATCCCCTAGTCGAACTTTTAGTTCAGATTAGAGTTATTCTATGTCATTTAAACGTTTCTGCACTTTTAACCTTTCACCCATTTATTTCCAAAGCTATTTACCTTCTTGCAATTTAACTTCCAAAGGTCTCTAGTCAAACGTGGAGTTCAAAGTAGAATCTTTTGCACATTTATTTCCAAAGCACTTTACTTTCTTGCACATTTATCTTCAACACCATTTACTTTACAAAGACGTTATAGTCGAACGTGGAGTTTAATTATAATCTTTACAAAAACGCCAAAAGGGACACATAGTGAAGCCTCAAGCGTCATCTAGTAGTTATTTTCTAGTACTATAAGTAGTTGTCATTTTCATGTAATAAAGGTGTTCATTCATTTTATACTAGTCACTCCAAACAACTCAAAGTACCCGCATGTAGAGAAACGAGTTAGCGAGAATGTATGTGATACAACACCAACCCTTTTTCATTAATGCAATTTACTTGCCTTTACCCTTTATGCACCTTTACTCATTCTGCACTTTAACTTTCAGCTTTTACATTTAAACCATTTCACGAGCTTTTTCTGCGTTTTACTTTCGAAGATCCCCTTGTCGAACTTGGAGTTCAGATTAGAGCTATTTTATGTCATTTAAACAATTCTGCACTTTTAACCTTTCACCCATTTATTTCCAAAGCTATTTACCTTCTTGAAATTTAACTTCCAAAGGCCTCTAGTCAAACGTGGAGTTCAGAGTAGAATCTTTCGCACATTTATTTTCAAAGCACTTTACTTTCTTGCACATTTATCTTCAACACCATTTACTTTACAAAGACGTTATAGTCGAACGCGGAGTTTGATTATAATCTTTACAAAAACGCCAAAAGGGGCACGTTGTGAAGCCTCAACCGTCATTTAGTAGTTATTTTCTAGTACTATAAATAGTTGTCATTTTCATGTAATAAAGGTGTTCATTCATTTTATACTAGTCACTCCAAACAACTCAAAGTACCCGCGTGTAGAGAAACGAGTTAGCTAGAATGTTTGTGATACAACACCAACCCTTTTTCATTAATGCAATTTACTTGCCTTTATCCTTTATGCACCTTTACTCATTCTACACTTTAACTTTCAGCGTTTACATTTAAACCATTTCACGAGCTTTTTCTGCGTTTTACTTTCGGAGATCCCCTAGTCGAACTTTTAGTTCAGATTAGAGTTATTCTATGTCATTTAAACCTTTCTGCACTTTTAACCTTTCACCCATTTATTTCCAAAGCTATTTACCTTCTTGCAATTTAACTTCCAAAGGTCTCTAGTCAAACGTGGAGTTCAAAGTAGAATCTTTTGCACATTTATTTCCAAAGCACTTTACTTTCTTGCACATTTATCTTCAACACCATTTACTTTACAAAGACGTTATAGTCGAAGGTGGAGTTTAATTATAATCTTTAAAAAACGCCAAAAGGGACACATTGTGAAGCCTCAAGTGTCATTTAGTAGTTATTTTCTAGTACTATAAATAGTTGTCATGTTCATGTAATAAAGGTGTTCATTCATTTTATACTAGTCACTCCAAACAACTCAAAGTACCCGCATGTAGAGAAACGAGTTAGCGAGAATGTATGTGATACAACACCAACCCTTTTTCATTAATGCAATTTACTTGCCTTTACCCTTTATGCACCTTTACTCATTCTGCACTTTAACTTTCAGCTTTTACATTTAAACCATTTCACGAGCTTTTTCTGCGTTTTACTTTCGAAGATCCCCTTGTCGAACTTGGAGTTCAGATTAGAGCTATTTTATGTCATTTAAACAATTCTGCACTTTTAACCTTTCACCCATTTATTTCCAAAGCTATTTACCTTCTTGAAATTTAACTTCCAAAGGCCTCTAGTCAAACGTGGAGTTCAGAGTAGAATCTTTCGCACATTTATTTTCAAAGCACTTTACTTTCTTGCACATTTATCTTCAACACCATTTACTTTACAAAGACGTTATAGTCGAACGCGGAGTTTGATTATAATCTTTACAAAAACGCCAAAAGGGGCACGTTGTGAAGCCTCAACCGTCATTTAGTAGTTATTTTCTAGTACTATAAATAGTTGTCATTTTCATGTAATAAAGGTGTTCATTCATTTTATACTAGTCACTCCAAACAACTCAAAGTACCCGCATGTAGAGAAACGAGTTAGCGAGAATGTATGTGATACAACACCAACCCTTTTTCATTAATGCAATTTACTTGCCTTTACCCTTTATGCACCTTTACTCATTCTGCACTTTAACTTTCAGCTTTTACATTTAAACCATTTCACGAGCTTTTTCTGCGTTTTACTTTCGAAGATCCCCTTGTCGAACTTGGAGTTCAGATTAGAGCTATTTTATGTCATTTAAACAATTCTGCACTTTTAACCTTTCACCCATTTATTTCCAAAGCTATTTACCTTCTTGAAATTTAACTTCCAAAGGCCTCTAGTCAAACGTGGAGTTCAGAGTAGAATCTTTCGCACATTTATTTTCAAAGCACTTTACTTTCTTGCACATTTATCTTCAACACCATTTACTTTACAAAGACGTTATAGTCGAACGCGGAGTTTGATTATAATCTTTACAAAAACGCCAAAAGGGGCACGTTGTGAAGCCTCAACCGTCATTTAGTAGTTATTTTCTAGTACTATAAATAGTTGTCATTTTCATGTAATAAAGGTGTTCATTCATTTTATACTAGTCACTCCAAACAACTCAAAGTACCCGCGTGTAGAGAAACGAGTTAGCTAGAATGTTTGTGATACAACACCAACCCTTTTTCATTAATGCAATTTACTTGCCTTTATCCTTTATGCACCTTTACTCATTCTACACTTTAACTTTCAGCGTTTACATTTAAACCATTTCACGAGCTTTTTCTGTGTTTTACTTTCGGAGATCCCCTAGTCGAACCTTTAGTTCAAATTAGAGTTATTCTATGTCATTTAAACCTTTCTGCACTTTTAACCTTTCACCCATTTATTTCCAAAGCTATTTACCTTCTTGCAATTTAACTTCCAAAGGTCTCTAGTCAAACGTGGAGTTCAAAGTAGAATCTTTTGCACATTTATTTCCAAAGCACTTTACTTTCTTGCACATTTATCTTCAACACCATTTACTTTAGAAAGACGTTATAGTCGAAGGTGGAGTTTAATTATAATCTTTAAAAAACGCCAAAAGGGACACATTGTGAAGCCTCAAGTGTCATTTAGTAGTTATTTTCTAGTACTATAAATAGTTGTCATTTTCATGTAATAAAGGTGTTCATTCATTTTATACTAGTCACTCCAAACAACTCAAAGTACCCGCATGTAGAGAAACGAGTTAGCGAGAATGTATGTGATACAACACCAACCCTTTTTCATTAATGCAATTTACTTGCCTTTACCCTTTATGCACCTTTACTCATTCTGCACTTTAACTTTCAGCTTTTACATTTAAACCATTTCACGAGCTTTTTCTGCGTTTTACTTTCGAAGATCCCCTAGTCGAACTTGGAGTTCAGATTAGAGCTATTTTATGTCATTTAAACAATTATGCACTTTTAACCTTTCACCCATTTATTTCCAAAGCTATTTACCTTCTTGCAATTTAACTTCCAAAGGCCTCTAGTCAAACGTGGAGTTCAGAGTAGAATCTTTCGCATATTTATTTTCAAAGCACTTTACTTTCTTGCACATTTATCTTCAACACCATTTACTTTACAAAGACGTTATAGTCGAACGCGAAGTTTGATTATAATCTTTACAAAAACGCCAAAAGGGGCACGTTGTGAAGCCTCAACCGTCATTTAGTAGTTATTTTCTAGTACTATAAATAGTTGTCATTTTCATGTAATAAAGGTGTTCATTCATTTTATACTAGTCACTCCAAACAACTCAAAGTACCCGCGTGTAGAGAAACGAGTTAGCTAGAATGTTTGTGATACAACACCAACCCTTTTTCATTAATGCAATTTACTTGCCTTTACCCTTTATCCACCTTTACTCATTCTGCACTTTAACCTTCAGGGTTTACATTTAAACCATTTCACGAGCTTTTTCTGCGTTTTACTTTCGGAGATCCCCTAGTCGAACTTTTAGTTTAGATTAGAGTTATTCTATGTCATTTAAACCTTTCTGCACTTTTAACCTTTCACCCATTTATTTCCAAAGCTATTTACCTTCTTGCAATTTAACTTCCAAAGGTCTCTAGTCAAACGTGGAGTTCAAAGTAGAATCTTTTGCACATTTATTTCCAAAGCACTTTACTTTCTTGCACATTTATCTTCAACACCATTTACTTTACAAAGACGTTATAGTCGAACGTGGAGTTTAATTATAATCTTTACAAAAACGCCAAAAGGGACACATAGTGAAGCCTCAAGCGTCATCTAGTAGTTATTTTCTAGTACTATAAGTAGTTGTCATTTTCATGTAATAAAGGTGTTCATTCATTTTATACTAGTCACTCCAAAAAACTCAAAGTACCCGCATGTAGAGAAACGAGTTAGCGAGAATGTATGTGATACAACACCAACCCTTTTTCATTAATGCAATTTACTTGCCTTTACCCTTTATGCACCTTTACTCATTCTGCACTTTAACTTTCAGCTTTTACATTTAAACCATTTCACGAGCTTTTTCTGCGTTTTACTTTCGAAGATCCCCTTGTCGAACTTGGAGTTCATATTAGAGCTATTTTATGTCATTTAAACAATTCTGCACTTTTAACCTTTCACCCATTTATTTCCAAAGCTATTTACCTTCTTGAAATTTAACTTCCAAAGGCCTCTAGTCAAACGTGGAGTTCAGAGTAGAATCTTTCGCACATTTATTTTCAAAGCACTTTACTTTCTTGCACATTTATCTTCAACACCATTTACTTTACAAAGACGTTATAGTCGAACACGGAGTTTGATTATAATCTTTACAAAAACGCCAAAAGGGGCACGTTGTGAAGCCTCAACCGTCATTTAGTAGTTATTTTCTAGTACTATAAATAGTTGTCATTTTCATGTAATAAAGGTGTTCATTCATTTTATACTAGTCACTCCAAACAACTCAAAGTACCCGCGTGTAGAGAAACGAGTTAGCTAGAATGTTTGTGATACAACACCAACCCTTTTTCATTAATGCAATTTACTTGCCTTTATCCTTTATGCACCTTTACTCATTCTACACTTTAACTATCAGCGTTTACATTTAAACCATTTCACGAGCTTTTTCTGCGTTTTACTTTCGGAGATTCCCTAGTCGAACTTTTAGTTCAGATTAGAGTTATTATATGTCATTTAAACATTTCTGCACTTTTAACCTTTCACCCATTTATTTCCAAAGCTATTTACCTTCTTGCAATTTAACTTCCAAAGGTCTCTAGTCAAACGTGGAGTTCAAAGTAGAATCTTTTGCACATTTATTTCCAAAGCACTTTACTTTCTTGCACATTTATCTTCAACACCATTTACTTTACAAAGACGTTATAGTCGAACGTGGAGTTTAATTATAATCTTTACAAAAATGCCAAAAGGGACACATAGTGAAGCCTCAAGCTACATTTAGTAGTTATTTTCTAGTACTATAAGTAGTTGTCATTTTCATGTAATAAAGGTGTTCATTCATTTTATACTAGTCACTCCAAAAAACTCAAAGTACCCGCATGTAGAGAAACGAGTTAGCGAGAATGTATGTGATACAACACCAACCCTTTTTCATTAATGCAATTTACTTGCCTTTACCCTTTATGCACCTTTACTCATTCTGCACTTTAACTTTCAGCTTTTACATTTAAACCATTTCACGAGCTTTTTCTGCGTTTTACTTTCGAAGATCCCCTTGTCGAACTTGGAGTTCATATTAGAGCTATTTTATGTCATTTAAACAATTATGCACTTTTAACCTTTCACCCATTTATTTCCAAAGCTATTTACCTTATTGAAATTTAACTTCCAAAGGCCTCTAGTCAAACGTGGAGTTCAGAGTAGAATCTTTCGCACATTTATTTTCAAAGCACTTTACTTTCTTGCACATTTATCTTCAACACCATTTACTTTACAAAGACGTTATAGTCGAACACGGAGTTTGATTATAATCTTTACAAAAACGCCAAAAGGGGCATGTTGTGAAGCCTCAACCGTCATTTAGTAGTTATTTTCTAGTACTATAAATAGTTGTCATTTTCATGTAATAAAGGTGTTCATTCATTTTATACTAGTCACTCCAAACAACTCAAAGTACCCGCGTGTAGAGAAACGAGTTAGCTAGACTGTTTGTGATACAACACCAACCCTTTTTCATTAATGCAATTTACTTGCCTTTATCCTTTATGCACCTTTACTCATTCTACACTTTAACTATCAGCGTTTACATTTAAACCATTTCACGAGCTTTTTCTGCGTTTTACTTTCGGAGATTCCCTAGTCGAACTTTTAGTTCAGATTAGAGTTATTATATGTCATTTAAACATTTCTGCACTTTTAACCTTTCACCCATTTATTTCCAAAGCTATTTACCTTCTTGCAATTTAACTTCCAAAGGTCTCTAGTCAAACGTGGAGTTCAAAGTAGAATCTTTTGCACATTTATTTCCAAAGCACTTTACTTTCTTGCACATTTATCTTCAACACCATTTACTTTACAAAGACGTTATAGTCGAACGTGGAGTTTAATTATAATCTTTACAAAAACGCCAAAAGGGACACATTGTGAAGCCTCAAGCTACATTTAGTAGTTATTTTCTAGTACTATAAATAGTTGTCATTTTCATGTAATAAAGGTGTTCATTCATTTTATACTAGTCACTCCAAACAACTCAAAGTACCTGCATGTAGAGAAACGAGTTAGCAAGAATGTATGTGATACAACACCAACCCTTTTTCATTAATGCAATTTACTTGCCTTTACCCTTTATGCACCTTTACTCATTCTGCACTTTAACTTTCAGCTTTTACATTTAAACCATTTCACGAGCTTTTTCTGCGTTTTACTTTCGAAGATCCCCTAGTCGAACTTGGAGTTCAGATTAGAGCTATTTTATGTCATTTAAACAATTCTGCACTTTTAACCTTTCACCCATTTATTTCCAAAGCTATTTACCTTCTTGCAATTTAACTTCCAAAGGCCTCTAGTCAAACGTGGAGTTCAGAGTAGTATCTTTCGCACATTTATTTTCAAAGCACTTTACTTTCTTGCACATTTATCTTCAACACCATTTACTTTACAAAGACGTTATAGTCGAACACGGAGTTTGATTATAATCTTTACAAAAATGCCAAAAGGGGCACGTTGTGAAGCCTCAACCGTCATTTAGTAGTTATTTTCTAGTACTATAAATAGTTGTCATTTTCACGTAATAAAGGTGTTCATTCATTTTATACTAGTCACTCCAAACAACTCAAAGTACCCGCGTGTAGAGAAACGAGTTAGCTAGAATGTTTGTGATACAACACCAACTCTTTTTCATTAATGCAATTTACTTGCCTTTACCCTTTATGCACCTTTACTCATTCTGCACTTTAACTTTCATCGTTTACATTTAAACCATTTCACGAGCTTTTTCTGCGTTTTACTTTCGGAGATCCCCTAGTCGAACTTTTAGTTTAGATTAGAGTTATTCTATGTCATTTAAACCTTTCTGCACTTTTAACCTTTCACCCATTTATTTCCAAAGCTATTTACCTTCTTGCAATTTAACTTCCAAAGGTCTCTAGTCAAACGTGGAGTTCAAAGTAGAATCTTTTGCACATTTATTTCCAAAGCACTTTACTTTCTTGCACATTTATCTTCAACACCATTTACTTTACAAAGACGTTATAGTCGAACGTGGAGTTTAATTATAATCTTTACAAAAACTCCAAAAGGGACACATAGTGAAGCCTCAAGCGTCATCTAGTAGTTATTTTCTAGTACTATAAGTAGTTGTCATTTTCATGTAATAAAGGTGTTCATTCATTTTATACTAGTCACTCCAAACAACTCAAAGTACCCGCATGTAGAGAAACGAGTTAGCGAGAATGTATGTGATACAACACCAACCCTTTTTCATTAATGCAATTTACTTGCCTTTACCCTTTATGCACCTTTACTCATTCTGCACTTTAACTTTCAGCTTTTACGTTTAAACCATTTCACGAGCTTTTTCTGCGTTTTACTTTCGAAGATCCCCTTGTCGAACTTGGAGTTCATATTAGAGCTATTTTATGTCATTTAAACAATTTTGCACTTTTAACCTTTCACCCATTTATTTCCAAAGCTATTTACCGTCTTGAAATTTAACTTCCAAAGGCCTCTAGTCAAACGTGGAGTTCAGAGTAGAATCTTTCGCACATTTATTTTCAAAGCACTTTACTTTCTTGCACATTTATCTTCAACACCATTTACTTTACAAAGACGTTATAGTCGAACGCAGAGTTTGATTATAATCTTTACAAAAACGCAAAAAGGGGCACGTTGTGAAGCCTCAACCGTCATTTAGTAGTTATTTTCTAGTACTATAAATAGTTGTCATTTTCATGTAATAAAGGTGTTCATTCATTTTATACTAGTCACTCCAAACAACTCAAAGTACCCGCGTGTAGAGAAACGAGTTAGCTAGAATGTTTGTGATACAACACCAACCCTTTTTCATTAATGCAATTTACTTGCCTTTATCCTTTATGCACCTTTACTCATTCTACACTTTAACTTTCAGCGTTTACATTTAAACCATTTCACGAGCTTTTTCTGCGTTTTACTTTCGGAGATCCCCTAGTCGAACTTTTAGTTCAGATTAGAGTTATTCTATGTCATTTAAACCTTTCTGCACTTTTAACCTTTCACCCATTTATTTCCAAAGCTACTTACCTTCTTGCAATTTAACTTCCAAAGGTCTCTAGTCAAACGTGGAGTTCAAAGTAGAATCTTTTGCACATTTATTTCCAAAGCACTTTACTTTCTTGCACATTTATCTTCAACACCATTTACTTTACAAAGACGTTATAGTCGAACGTGGAGTTTAATTATAATCTTTACAAAAACGCCAAAAGGGACACATTGTGAAGCCTCAAGCGTCATTTAGTAGTTATTTTCTAGTACTATAAATAGTTGTCATTTTCATGTAATAAAGGTGTTCATTCATTTTATACTAGTCACTCCAAACAACTCAAAGTACCCGCATGTAGAGAAACGAGTTAGCGAGAATGTATGTGATACAACACCAACCCTTTTTCATTAATGCAATTTACTTGCCTTTACCCTTTATGCACCTTTACTCATTCTGCACTTTAACTTTCAGCTTTTACATTTAAACCATTTTACGAGCTTTTTCTGCGTTTTACTTTCGAAGATCCCCTAGTCGAACTTGGAGTTCAGATTAGAGCTATTTTATGTCATTTAAACAATTCTGCACTTTTAACCTTTCACCCATTTATTTCCAAAGCTATTTACCTTCTTGCAATTTAACTTCCAAAGGCCTCTAGTCAAACGTGGAGTTCAGAGTAGAATCTTTCGCACATTTATTTTCAAAGCACTTTACTTTCTTGCACATTTATCTTCAACACCATTTACTTTACAAAGACGTTATAGTCGAACGCGGAGTTTGATTATAATCTTTACAAAAACGCCAAAAGGGGCACGTTGTGAAGCCTCAACCGTCATTTAGTAGTTATTTTCTAGTACTATAAATAATTGTCATTTTCACGTAATAAAGGTGTTCATTCATTTTATACTAGTCACTCCAAACAACTCAAAGTACCCGTGTGTAGAGAAACGAGTTAGCTAGAATGTTTGTGATACAACACCAACTCTTTTTCATTAATGCAATTTACTTGCCTTTACCCTTTATGCACCTTTACTCATTCTGCACTTTAACTTTCAGCGTTTACATTCAAACCATTTCACGAGCTTTTTCTGCGTTTTACTTTCGAAGATCCCCTAGTCGAACTTTTAGTTTAGATTAAAGTTATTCTATGTCATTTAAACCTTTCTGCACTTTTAACCTTTCACCCATTTATTTCCAAAGCTATTTACCTTCTTGCAATTTAACTTCCAAAGGTCTCTAGTCAAACGTGGAGTTCAAAGTAGAATCTTTTGCACATTTATTTCCAAAGCACTTTACTTTCTTGCACATTTATCTTCAACACCATTTACTTTACAAAGACGTTATAGTCGAACGTGGAGTTTAATTATAATCTTTACAAAAACGCCAAAAGGAACACATAGTGAAGCCTCAAGCGTCATCTAGTAGTTATTTTCTAGTACTATAAGTAGTTGTCATTTTCATGTAATAAAGGTGTTCATTCATTTTATACTAGTCACTCCAAACAACTCAAAGTACCCGCATGTAGAGAAACGAGTTAGCGAGAATGTATGTGATACAACACCAACCCTTTTTCATTAATGCAATTTACTTGCCTTTACCCTTTATGCACCTTTACTCATTCTGCACTTTAACTTTCAGCTTTTACATTTAAACCATTTCACGAGCTTTTTCTGTGTTTTACTTTCGAAGATCCCCTTGTCGAACTTGGAGTTCATATTAGAGCTATTTTATGTCATTTAAACAATTCTGCACTTTTAACCTTTCACCCATTTATTTCCAAAGCTATTTACCTTCTTGAAATTTAACTTCCAAAGGCCTCTAGTCAAACGTGGAGTTCAGAGTAGAATCTTTCGCACATTTATTTTCAAAGCACTTTACTTTCTTGCACATTTATCTTCAACACCATTTACTTTACAAAGACGTTATAGTCGAACGCGGAGTTTGATTATAATCTTTACAAAAACGCCAAAAGGGGCACGTTGTGAAGCCTCAACCGTCATTTAGTAGTTATTTTCTAGTACTATAAATAATTGTCATTTTCACGTAATAAAGGTGTTCATTCATTTTATACTAGTCACTCCAAACAACTCAAAGTACCCGTGTGTAGAGAAACGAGTTAGCTAGAATGTTTGTGATACAACACCAACTCTTTTTCATTAATGCAATTTACTTGCCTTTACCCTTTATGCACCTTTACTCATTCTGCACTTTAACTTTCAGCGTTTACATTCAAACCATTTCACGAGCTTTTTCTGCGTTTTACTTTCGAAGATCCCCTAGTCGAACTTTTAGTTTAGATTAAAGTTATTCTATGTCATTTAAACCTTTCTGCACTTTTAACCTTTCACCCATTTATTTCCAAAGCTATTTACCTTCTTGCAATTTAACTTCCAAAGGTCTCTAGTCAAACGTGGAGTTCAAAGTAGAATCTTTTGCACATTTATTTCCAAAGCACTTTACTTTCTTGCACATTTATCTTCAACACCATTTACTTTACAAAGACGTTATAGTCGAACGTGGAGTTTAATTATAATCTTTACAAAAACGCCAAAAGGAACACATAGTGAAGCCTCAAGCGTCATCTAGTAGTTATTTTCTAGTACTATAAGTAGTTGTCATTTTCATGTAATAAAGGTGTTCATTCATTTTATACTAGTCACTCCAAACAACTCAAAGTACCCGCATGTAGAGAAACGAGTTAGCGAGAATGTATGTGATACAACACCAACCCTTTTTCATTAATGCAATTTACTTGCCTTTACCCTTTTTGCACCTTTACTCATTCTGCACTTTAACTTTCAGCTTTTACATTTAAACCATTTCACGAGCTTTTTCTGTGTTTTACTTTCGAAGATCCCCTTGTCGAACTTGGAGTTCATATTAGAGCTATTTTATGTCATTTAAACAATTCTGCACTTTTAACCTTTCACCCATTTATTTCCAAAGCTATTTACCTTCTTGAAATTTAACTTCCAAAGGCCTCTAGTCAAACGTGGAGTTCAGAGTAGAATCTTTCGCACATTTATTTTCAAAGCACTTTACTTTCTTGCACATTTATCTTCAACACCATTTACTTTACAAAGACGTTATAGTCGAACGCAGAGTTTGATTATAATCTTTACAAAAACGCAAAAAGGGGCACGTTGTGAAGCCTCAACCGTCATTTAGTAGTTATTTTCTAGTACTATAAATAGTTGTCATTTTCATGTAATAAAGGTGTTCATTCATTTTATACTAGTCACTCCAAACAACTCAAAGTACCCGCGTGTAGACAAACGAGTTAGCGAGAATGTATGTGATACATCACCAACCCATTTTCATCAATGCAATTTACTTGCCTTTACCCTTTATGCACCTTTACTCATTCTGCACTTTAACTTTCAGCTTTTACATTTAAACCATTTCACGAGCTTTTTCTGCGTTTTACTTTCGAAGATCCGCTAGTCGAACTTGGAGTTCAGATTAGAGTTATTTTATGTCATTTAAACCTTTCTGCATTTTTAACCTTTCACCCATTTATTTCCAAAGCTATTTACCTTCTTGCAATTTAACATCCAAAGGTCTCTAGTCAAACGTGGAGTTCAAAGTAGAATCTTTTGCACATTTATTTCCAAAGCACTTTACTTTCTTGCACATTTATCTTCAACACCATTTACTTTACAAAGACGTTATAGTCGAACGCGGAGTTTGATTATAATCTTTACAAAAACGCCAAAAGGGACACGTTGTGAAGCCTAAACCGTCATTTAATAGTTATTTTCTAGTACTATAAATAGTTGTCATTTTCATGTAATAAAGGTGTTCATTCATTTTATACTAGTCACTCCAAACAACTCAATGTACCCGCATGTAGAGAAACGAGTTAGCGAGAATGTATGTGATACAACACCAACCCTTTTTCATTAATGCAATTTACTTGCCTTTACCCTTTATGCACCTTTACTCATTCTGCACTTTAACTTTCAGCTTTTACATTTAAACCATTTCACGAGCTTTTTCTGCGTTTTACTTTCGAAGATCCCCTAGTCGAACTTGGAGTTCATATTAGAGCTATTTTATGTCATTTAAACAATTCTGCACTTTTAACCTTTCACCCATTTATTTCCAAAGCTATTTACCTTCTTGCAATTTAACTTCCAAAGGCCTCTAGTCAAACGTGGAGTTCAGAGTAGAATCTTTCGCACATTTATTTTCAAAGCACTTTACTTTCTTGCACATTTATCTTCAACACCATTTACTTTACAAAGACGTTATAGTCGAACGCGGAGTTTGATTATAATCTTTACAAAAACGCCAAAAGGGGCACGTTGTGAAGCCTCAACCGTCATTTAGTAGTTATTTTCTAGTACTATAAATAGTTGTCATTTTCACGTAATAAAGGTGTTCATTCATTTTATACTAGTCACTCCAAACAACTCAAAGTACCCGCGTGTAGAGAAACGAGTTAGCTAGAATGTTTGTGATACAACACCAACCCTTCTTCATTAATGCAATTTACTTGCCTTTACCCTTTATGCACCTTTACTCATTCTGCACTTTAACTTTCAGCGTTTACATTTAAACCATTTCACGAGCTTTTTCTGCGTTTTACTTTCGGAGATCCCCTAGTCGAACTTTTAGTTCAAATTAGAGTTATTCTATGTCATTTAAACCGTTCTGCACTTTTAACCTTTCACCCATTTATTTCCAAAGCTAATTACCTTCTTGCAATTTAACTTCCAAAGGTCTCTAGTCAAACGTGGAGTTCAAAGTAGAATCTTTTACACATTTATTTCCAAAGCACTTTACTTTCTTGCACATTTATCTTCAACACCATTTACTTTACAAAGACGTTATAGTCGAACGTGGAGTTTAATTATAATCTTTACAAAAACGCCAAAAGGGACACATTGTGAAGCCTCAAGCGTCATCTATTAGTTATTTTCTAGTACTATAAGTAGTTGTCATTTTCAAGTAATAAAGGTGTTCATTCATTTTATACTAGTCACTCCAAACAACTCAAAGTACCCGCATGTAGACAAACGAGTTAGCGAGAATCTATGTGATACATCACCAACCCTTTTTCATCAATGCAATTTACTTGCCTTTACCCTTTATGCACCTTTACTCATTCTGCACTTTAACTTTCAGCTTTTACATTTAAACCATTTCACGAGCTTTTTCTGCGTTTTACTTTCGAAGATCCGCTAGTCGAACTTGGAGTTCAGATTAGAGCTATTTTATGTCATTTAAACAATTCTGCACTTTTAACCTTTCACCCATTTATTTCCAAAGCTATTTACCTTCTTGCAATTTAACTTCCAAAGGCCTCTAGTCAAACGTGGAGTTCAGAGTAGAATCTTTCGCACATTTATTTTCAAAGCACTTTACTTTCTTGCACATTTATCTTCAACACCATTTACTTTACAAAGACGTTATAGTCGAACGCGGAGTTTGATTATAATCTTTACAAAAACGCCAAAAGGGGCACGTTGTGAAGCCTCAACCGTCATTTAGTAGTTATTTTCTAGTACTATAAATAGTTGTCATTTTCACGTAATAAAGGTGTTAATTCATTTTATACTAGTCACTCTAAACAACTCAAAGTACCTGCGTGTAGAGAAACGAGTTAGCTAGAATGTTTGTGATACAACACCAACCCTTCTTCATTAATGCAATTTACTTGCCTTTACCCTTTATGCACCTTTACTCATTCTGCACTTTAACTTTCAGCGTTTACATTTAAACCATTTCAGGAGCTTTTTCTGCGTTTTACTTTCGGAGATCCCCTAGTCGAACTTTTAGTTCAAATTAGAGTTATTCTATGTCATTTAAACCGTTCTGCACTTTTAACCTTTCACCCATTTATTTCCAAAGCTAATTACCTTCTTGCAATTTAACTTCCAAAGGTCTCTAGTCAAACGTGGAGTTCAAAGTAGAATCTTTTACACATTTATTTCCAAAGCACTTTACTTTCTTGCACATTTATCTTCAACACCATTTACTTTACAAAGACGTTATAGTCGAACGTGGAGTTTAATTATAATCTTTACAAAAACGCCAAAAGGGACACATTGTGAAGCCTCAAGCGTCATCTATTAGTTATTTTCTAGTACTATAAGTAGTTGTCATTTTCAAGTAATAAAGGTGTTCATTCATTTTATACTAGTCACTCCAAACAACTCAAAGTACCCGCATGTAGACAAACGAGTTAGCGAGAATGTATGTGATACATCACCAACCCTTTTTCATCAATGCATTTTACTTGCCTTTACCCTTTATGCACCTTTACTCATTCTGCACTTTAACTTTCAGCTTTTACATTTAAACCATTTCACGAGCTTTTTCTGCGTTTTACTTTCGAAGATCCGCTAGTCGAACTTGGAGTTCAGATTAGAGTTATTTTATGTCATTTAAACCTTTCTGCATTTTTAACCTTTCACCCATTTATTTCCAAAGCTATTTACCTTCTTGCAATTTAACATCCAAAGGTCTCTAGTCAAACGTGGAGTTCAAAGTAGAATCTTTTGCACATTTATTTCCAAAGCACTTTACTTTCTTGCACATTTATCTTCAACACCATTTACTTTACAAAGACGTTATAGTCGAACGCGGAGTTTGATTATAATCTTTACAAAAACGCCAAAAGGGACACGTTGTGAAGCCTAAACCGTCATTTAATAGTTATTTTCTAGTACTATAAATAGTTGTCATTTTCATGTAATAAAGGTGTTCATTCATTTTATACTAGTCACTCCAAACAACTCAAAGTACCCGCATGTAGAGAAACGAGTTAGCGAGAATGTATGTGATACAACACCAACCCTTTTTCATTAATGCAATTTACTTGCCTTTACCCTTTATGCACCTTTACTCATTCTGCACTTTAACTTTCAGCTTTTACATTTAAACCATTTCACGAGCTTTTTCTGCGTTTTACTTTCGAAGATCCCCTTGTCGAACTTGGAGTTCATATTAGAGCTATTTTATGCAATTTAAACAATTCTGCACTTTTAACATTTCACCCATTTATTTCCAAAGCTATTTACCTTCTTGAAATTTAACTTCCAAAGGCCTCTAGTCAAACTGGAGTTCAGAGTAGAATCTTTCGCACATTTATTTTCAAAGCACTTTACTTTCTTGCACATTTATCTTCAACACCATTTACTTTACAAAGACGTTATAGTCGAACGCGGAGTTTGATTATAATCTTTACAAAAACGCCAAAAGGGGCACGTTGTGAAGCCTCAACCGTCATTTAGTAGTTATTTTCTAGTACTATAAATAGTTGTCATTTTCATGTAATAAAGGTGTTCATTCATTTTATACTAGTCACTCCAAACAACTCAAAGTACCCGCGTGTAGAGAAACGAGTTAGCTAGAATGTTTGTGATACAACACCAACCCTTTTTCATTAATGCAATTTACTTGCCTTTATCCTTTATGCACCTTTACTCATTCTACACTTTAACTTTCAGCGTTTACATTTAAACCATTTCACGAGCTTTTTCTGCGTTTTACTTTCGGAGATCCCCTAGTCGAACTTTTAGTTCAGATTAGAGTTATTCTATGTCATTTAAACCTTTCTGAACTTTTAACCTTTCACCCATTTATTTCCAAAGCTACTTACCTTCTTGCAATTTAACTTCCAAAGGTCTCTAGTCAAACGTGGAGTTCAAAGTAGAATCTTTTGCACATTTATTTCCAAAGCACTTTACTTTCTTGCACATTTATCTTCAACACCATTTACTTTACAAAGACGTTATAGTCGAACGTGGAGTTTAATTATAATCTATACAAAAACGCCAAAAGGGACACATTGTGAAGCCTCAAGCGTCATTTAGTAGTTATTTTCTAGTACTATAAATAGTTGTCATTTTCATGTAATAAAGGTGTTCATTCATTTTATACTAGTCACTCCAAACAACTCAAAGTACCCGCATGTAGAGAAACGAGTTAGCGAGAATGTATGTGATACAACACCAACCCTTTTTCATTAATGCAATTTACTTGCCTTTACCCTTTATGCACCTTTACTCATTCTGCACTTTAACTTTCAGCTTTTACATTTAAACCATTTCACGAGCTTTTTCTGCGTTTTACTTTCGAAGATCCCCTAGTCGAACTTGGAGTTCAGATTAGAGCTATTTTATGTCATTTAAACAATTCTGCACTTTTAACCTTTCACCCATTTATTTCCAAAGCTATTTACCTTCTTGCAATTTAACTTCCAAAGGCCTCTAGTCAAACGTGGAGTTCAGAGTAGAATCTTTCGCACATTTATTTTCAAAGCACTTTACTTTCTTGCACATTTATCTTCAACACCATTTACTTTACAAAGACGTTATAGTCGAACGCGGAGTTTGATTATAATCTTTACAAAAACGCCAAAAGGGGCACGTTGTGAAGCCTCAACCGTCATTTAGTAGTTATTTTCTAGTACTATAAATAGTTGTCATTTTCACGTAATAAAGGTGTTCATTCATTTTATACTAGTCACTCCAAACAACTCAAAGTACCCGCGTGTAGAGAAACGAGTTAGCTAGAATGTTTGTGATACAACACCAACCCTTCTTCATTAATGCAATTTACTTGCCTTTACCCTTTATGCACCTTTACTCATTCTACACTTTAACTTTCAGCGTTTACATTTAAACCATTTCACGAGCTTTTTCTGCGTTTTACTTTCGGAGATCCCCTAGTCGAACTTTTAGTTCAAATTAGAGTTATTCTATGTCATTTAAACCGTTCTGCACTTTTAACCTTTCACCCATTTATTTCCAAAGCTAATTACCTTCTTGCAATTTAACTTCCAAAGGTCTCTAGTCAAACGTGGAGTTCAAAGTAGAATCTTTTACACATTTATTTCCAAAGCACTTTACTTTCTTGCACATTTATCTTCAACACCATTTACTTTACAAAGACGTTATAGTCGAACGTGGAGTTTAATTATAATCTTTACAAAAACGCCAAAAGGGACACATTGTGAAGCCTCAAGCGTCATCTATTAGTTATTTTCTAGTACTATAAGTAGTTGTCATTTTCAAGTAATAAAGGTGTTCATTCATTTTATACTAGTCACTCCAAACAACTCAAAGTACCCGCATGTAGACAAACGAGTTAGCGAGAATGTATGTGAAACATCACCAACCCTTTTTCATCAATGCAATTTACTTGCCTTTACCCTTTATGCACCTTTACTCATTCTGCACTTTAACTTTCAGCTTTTACATTTAAACCATTTCACGAGCTTTTTCTGCGTTTTACTTTCGAAGATCCGCTAGTCGAACTTGGAGTTCAGATTAGAGTTATTTTATGTCATTTAAACCTTTCTGCATTTTTAACCTTTCACCCATTTATTTCCAAAGCTATTTACCTTCTTGCAATTTAACATCCAAAGGTCTCTAGTCAAACGTGGAGTTCAAAGTAGAATCTTTTGCACATTTATTTCCAAAGCACTTTACTTTCTTGCACATTTATCTTCAACACCATTTACTTTACAAAGACGTTATAGTCGAACGCGGAGTTTGATTATAATCTTTACAAAAACGCCAAAAGGGACACGTTGTGAAGCCTAAACCGTCATTTAATAGTTATTTTCTAGTACTATAAATAGTTGTCATTTTCATGTAATAAATGTGTTCATTCATTTTATACTAGTCACTCCAAACAACTCAAAGTACCCGCATGTAGAGAAACGAGTTAGCGAGAATGTATGTGATACAACACCAACCCTTTTTCATTAATGCAATTTACTTGCCTTTACCCTTTATGCACCTTTACTCATTCTGCACTTTAACTTTCAGCTTTTACATTTAAACCATTTCACGAGCTTTTTCTGCGTTTTACTTTCGAAGATCCCCTTGTCGAACTTGGAGTTCATATTAGAGCTATTTTATGTCATTTAAACAATTCTGCACTTTTAACATTTCACCCATTTATTTCCAAAGCTATTTACCTTCTTGAAATTTAACTTCCAAAGGCTTCTAGTCAAACGTGGAGTTCAGAGTAGAATCTTTCGCACATTTATTTTCAAAGCACTTTACTTTCTTGCACAGTTATCTTCAACACCATTTACTTTACAAAGACGTTATAGTCGAACGCGGAGTTTGATTATAATCTTTACAAAAACGCCAAAAGGGGCACGTTGTGAAGCCTCAACCGTCATTTAGTAGTTATTTTCTAGTACTATAAATAGTTGTCATTTTCATGTAATAAAGGTGTTCATTCATTTTATACTAGTCACTCCAAACAACTCAAAGTACCCGCGTGTAGAGAAACGAGTTAGCTAGAATGTTTGTGATACAACACCAACCCTTTTTCATTAATGCAATTTACTTGCCTTTATCCTTTATGCACCTTTACTCATTCTACACTTTAACTTTCAGCGTTTACATTTAAACCATTTCACGAGCTTTTTCTGCGTTTTACTTTCGGAGATCCCCTAGTCGAACTTTTAGTTCAGATTAGAGTTATTCTATGTCATTTAAACCTTTCTGCACTTTTAACCTTTCACCCATTTATTTCCAAAGCTACTTACCTTCTTGCAATTTAACTTCCAAAGGTCTCTAGTCAAACGTGGAGTTCAAAGTAGAATCTTTTGCACATTTATTTCCAAAGCACTTTACTTTCTTGCACATTTATCTTCAACACCATTTACTTTACAAAGACGTTATAGTCGAACGTGGAGTTTAATTATAATCTTTACAAAAACGCCAAAAGGGGCACGTTGTGAAACCTCAACCGTCATTTAGTAGTTATTTTCTAGTACTATAAATAGTTGTCATTTTCACGTAATAAAGGTGTTCATTCATTTTATACTAGTCACTCCAAACAACTCAAAGTACCCGCGTGTAGAGAAACGAGTTAGCTAGAATGTTTGTGATACAACACCAACCCTTCTTCATTAATGCAATTTACTTGCCTTTACCCTTTATGCACCTTTACTCATTCTGCACTTTAACTTTCATCGTTTACATTTAAACCATTTCACGAGCTTTTTCTGCGTTTTACTTTCGGAGATCCCCTAGTCGAACTTTTAGTTCAGATTAGAGTTATTCTATGTCATTTAAACCTTTCTGCACTTTTAACCTTTCACCCATTTATTTCCAAAGCTAATTACCTTCTTGCAATTTAACTTCCAAAGGTCTCTAGTCAAACGTGGAGTTCAAGGTAGAATCTTTTACACATTTATTTCCAAAGCACTTTACTTTCTTGCACATTTATCTTCAACACCATTTACTTTACAAAGACGTTATAGTCGAACGTGGAGTTTAATTATAATCTTTACAAAAACGCCAAAAGGGACACTTTGTGAAGCCTCAAGCGTCATCTATTAGTTATTTTCTAGTACTATAAGTAGTTGTCATTTTCATGTAATAAAGGTGTTCATTCATTTTATACTAGTCACTCCAAACAACTCAAAGTACCCGCATGTAGACAAACGAGTTAGCAAGAATGTATGTGATACATCACCAACCCTTTTTCATCAATGCAATTTACTTGCCTTTACCCTTTATGCACCTTTACTCATTCTGCACTTTAACTTTCAGCTTTTACATTTAAACCATTTCACGAGCTTTTTCTGCGTTTTACTTTCGAAGATCCGCTAGCCGAACTTGGAGTTCAGATTAGAGTTATTTTATGTCATTTAAACCTTTCTGCATTTTTAACCTTTCACCCATTTATTTCCAAAGCTATTTACCTTCTTGAAATTTAACTTCCAAAGGCCTCTAGTCAAACGTGGAGTTCAGAGTAGAATCTTTCGCACATTTATTTTCAAAGCACTTTACTTTCTTGCACATTTATCTTCAACACCATTTACTTTACAAAGACGTTATAGTCGAACGCAGAGTTTGATTATAATCTTTACAAAAACGCCAAAAGGGGCACGTTGTGAAGCCTCAACCGTCATTTAGTAGTTATTTTCTAGTACTATAAATAGTTGTCATTTTCATGTAATAAAGGTGTTCATTCATTTTATACTAGTCACTCCAAACAACTCAAAGTACCCGCGTGTAGAGAAACGAGTTAGCTAGAATGTTTGTGATACAACACCAACCCTTTTTCATTAATGCAATTTACTTGCCTTTATCCTTTATGCACCTTTACTCATTCTACACTTTAACTTTCAGCGTTTACATTTAAACCATTTCACGAGCTTTTTCTGCGTTTTACTTTCGGAGATCCCCTAGTCGAACTTTTAGTTCAGATTAGAGTTATTCTATGTCATTTAAACCTTTCTGCACTTTTAACCTTTCACCCATTTATTTCCAAAGCTACTTACCTTCTTGCAATTTAACTTCCAAAGGTCTCTAGTCAAACGTGGAGTTCAAAGTAGAATCTTTTGCACATTTATTTCCAAAGCACTTTACTTTCTTGCACATTTATCTTCAACACCATTTACTTTACAAAGACGTTATAGTCGAACGCGGAGTTTGATTATAATCTTTACAAAAACGCCAAAAGGGACACATTGTGAAGCCTCAACCGTCATTTAGTAGTTATTTTCTAGTACTATAAATAGTTGTCATTTTCATGTAATAAAGGTGTTCATTCATTTTATACTAGTCACTCCAAACAACTCAAAGTACCCGCATGTAGAGAAACGAGTTAGCTAGAATGTTTGTGATACAACACCAACCCTTTTTCATTAATGCAATTTACTTGCCTTTATCCTTTATGCACCTTTACTCATTCTACACTTTAACTTTCAGCGTTTACATTTAAACCATTTCACGAGCTTTTTCTGCGTTTTACTTTCGGAGATACCCTAGTCGAACTTTTAGTTCAGATTAGAGTTATTCTATGTCATTTAAACCTTTCTGCACTTTTAACATTTCACCCATTTATTTCCAAAGCTACTTACCTTCTTGCAATTTAACTTCCAAAGGTCTCTAGTCAAACGTGGAGTTCAAAGTAGAATCTTTTGCACATTTATTTCCAAAGCACTTTACTTTCTTGCACATTTATCTTCAACACCATTTACTTTACAAAGACGTTATAGTCGAACGTGGAGTTTAATTATAATCTTTACAAAAACGCCAAAAGGGACACATTGTGAAGCCTCAAGCGTCATTTAGTAGTTATTTTCTAGTACTATAAATAGTTGTCATTTTCATGTAATAAAGGTGTTCATTCATTTTATACTAGTCACTCCAAACAACTCAAAGTACCCGCATGTAGAGAAACGAGTTAGGGAGAATGTATGTGATACAACACCAACCCTTTTTCATTAATGCAATTTACTTGCCTTTACCCTTTATGCACCTTTACTCATTCTGCACTTTAACTTTCAGCTTTTACATTTAAACCATTTCACGAGCTTTTTCTGCGTTTTACTTTCGAAGATCCCCTAGTCGAACTTGGAGTTCAGATTAGAGCTATTTTATGTCATTTAAACAATTCTGCACTTTTAACCTTTCACCCATTTATTTCCAAAGCTATTTACCTTCTTGCAATTTAACTTCCAAAGGCCTCTAGTCAAACGTGGAGTTCAGAGTAGAATCTTTCGCACATTTATTTTCAAAGCACTTTACTTTCTTGCACATTTATCTTCAACACCATTTACTTTACAAAGACGTTATTGTCGAACGCGGAGTTTGATTATAATCTTTACAAAAACGCCAAAAGGGGCACGTTGTGAAACCTCAACCGTCATTTAGTAGTTATTTTCTAGTACTATAAATAGTTGTCATTTTCACGTAATAAAGGTGTTCATTCGTTTTATACTAGTCACTCCAAACAACTCAAAGTACCCGCGTGTAGAGAAACGAGTTAGCTAGAATGTTTGTGATACAACACCAACCCTTCTTCATTAATGCAATTTACTTACCTTTACCCTTTATGCACCTTTACTCATTCTGTACTTTAACTTTCATCGTTTACATTTAAACCATTTCACGAGCTTTTTCTGCGTTTTACTTTCGGAGATCCCCTAGTCGAACTTTTAGTTCAGATTAGAGTTATTCTATGTCATTTAAACCTTTCTGCACTTTTAACCTTTCACCCATTTATTTCCAAAGCTAATTACCTTCTTGCAATTTAACTTCCAAAGGTCTCTAGTCAAACGTGGAGTTCAAAGTAGAATCTTTTACACATTTATTTCCAAAGCACTTTACTTTCTTGCACATTTATCTTCAACACCATTTACTTTACAAAGACGTTATAGTCGAACGTGGAGTTTAATTATAATCTTTACAAAAACGCCAAAAGGGACACTTTGTGAAGCCTCAAGCGTCATCTATTAGTTATTTTCTAGTACTATAAGTAGTTGTCATTTTCATGTAATAAAGGTGTTCATTCATTTTATACTAGTCACTCCAAACAACTCAAAGTACCCGCATGTAGAGAAACGAGTTAGCGAGAATGTATGTGATACAACACCAACCCTTTTTCATTAATGCAATTTACTTGCCTTTACCCTTTATGCACCTTTACTCATTCTGCACTTTAACTTTCAGCTTTTACATTTAAACCATTTCACGAGCTTTTTCTGCGTTTTACTTTCGAAGATCCGCTAGTCAAACTTGGAGTTCAGATTAGAGTTATTTTATGTCATTTAAACCTTTATGCATTTTTAACCTTTCACCCATTTATTTCCAAAGCTATTTACCTTCTTGCAATTTAACATCCAAAGGTCTCTAGTCAAACGTGGAGTTCAAAGTAGAATCTTTTGCACATTTATTTCCAAAGCACTTTACTTTCTTGCACATTTATCTTCAACACCATTTACTTTACAAAGACATTATAGTCGAACGCGGAGTTTGATTATAATCTTTACAAAAACGCCAAAAGGGACACGTTGTGAAGCCTAAACCGTCATTTAATAGTTATTTTCTAGTACTATAAATAGTTGTCATTTTCATGTAATAAAGGTGTTCATTCATTTTATACTAGTCACTCCAAACAACTCAAAGTACCCGCATGTAGAGAAACGAGTTAGCGAGAATGTATGTGATACAACACCAACCCTTTTTCATTAATGCAATTTACTTGCCTTTACCCTTTATGCACCTTTACTCATTCTGCACTTTAACTTTCAGCTTTTACATTTAAACCATTTCACGAGCTTTTTCTGCGTTTTACTTTCGAAGATCCCCTAGTCGAACTTGGAGTTCAGATTAGAACTATTTTATGTCATTTAAACAATTCTGCACTTTTAACCTTTCACCCATTTATTTCCAAAGCTATTTACCTTCTTGCAATTTAACTTCCAAATGCCTCTAGTCAAACGTGGAGTTCAGAGTAGAATCTTTCGCACATTTATTTTCAAAGCACTTTACTTTCTTGCACATTTATCTTCAACACCATTTACTTTACAAAGACGTTATAGTCAAACGCGGAGTTTGATTATAATCTTTACAAAAACGCCAAAAGGGACACGTTGTGAAGCATCAACCGTCATTTAGTAGTTATTTCCTAGTACTATAAATAGTTGTCATTTTCATGTAATAAAGGTGTTCATTCATTTTATACTAGTCACTCCAAACAACTCAAAGTACCCGCGTGTAGAGAAACGAGTTAGCGAGAATGTATGTGATACAACACCAACCCTTTTTCATTAATGCAATTTTCTTGCCTTTACCCTTTATGTACCTTTACTCATTCTGCACTTTAACTTTCAGCTTTTACATTTAAACCATTTCACGAGCTTTTTCTGCGTTTTACTTTCAAAGACCCCCTAGTCGAACTTGTAGTTTAGATTAGAGTTATATTATGTCATTTAAACCTTTCTGCACTTTTAACCTTTCACAATTTTATTTCCAAAGCTATTTACCTTCTTGCAATTTAACTTCCAAAGGTCTCTAGTCAAACGTGGAGTTCAGAGTAAAATCTTTCGCACATTTATTTTCAAAGCACTTTACTTTCTTGCACATTTATATTCAACACCATTTACTTTACAAAGACGTTATAGTCGAACGTAGAGTTTGATTATAATCTTTACAAAAACGCCAAAAGGGAGACATTGTGAAGCCTCAAGCGTCATTTAGTATTTATTTTCTAGTACTATAAATAGTTGTCATTTTCGTGTAATAAAGGTGTTCATTCATTTTATACTAGTCACTCCAAACAACTCAAAGTACCCGAGTATAGAGAAACGAGTTAGAGAGAATGTATGTGATACAACACCAACCCTTTTTCATTAATGCAATTTACTTGCATTTACCCTTTATGCACCTTTACTCATTCTGCACTTTAACTTTCAGCTTTTACATTTAAACCATTTCACGAGCTTTTTCTGCGTTTTACTTTCGAAGATCCCCTAGTCAAACTTGGAGTTCAAATTAGAGTTATTTTATGTCATTTAAACTTTTCTGCACTTTTAACCTTTCACCCATTTATATCCAAAGCTATTTACTTTCTTGAAATTTAATTTCCAAAGGTCTCTAGTCAAACGTGGAGTTCAGAGTAGAATCTTTCGCACAATTATTTTCAAAGCACTTTACTTTCTTGCACATTTATCTTCAACACCATTTACTTTACAAAGACGTTATAGTCGAACGCGGAGTTTGATTATAATCTTTACAAAAACGCCAAAAGGGACACGTTGTGAAGCCTCAACCGTCATTTAATAGTTATTTTCTAGTACTATAAATAGTTGTCATTTTTATGTAATAAAAGTGTTCATTCATTTTATACTAGTCACTCCAAACAACTCAAAGTACCCGCGTGTAGAGAAACGAGTTAGCTAGAATGTATGTGATACAACACCAACCCTTTTTCATTAATGCAATTTACTTGCATTTACCCTTTATGCACCTTTACTCATTCTGCACTTTAACTTTCAACTTTTACATTTAACCCATTTCACGAGCTTTTTCTGCGTTTTACTTTCGAAGATCCCCTAGTCAAACTTGGAGTTCAAATTAGAGTTATTTTATGTCATTTAAACTTTTCTGCACTTTTAACCTTTCACCCATTTATTTCCAAAGCTATTTACCTTCTTGCAATTTAACTTCCAAAGGCCTCTAGTCAAACGTGGAGTTCAGAGTAGAATCTTTCGCACATTTATTTTCAAAGTACTTTACTTTCTTGCACATTTATCTTTAACACCATTTACTTTACAAAGACGTTATAGTCGAACGTGGAGTTTGATTATAATCTTTACAAAAACGCCAAAAGGGACACGTTGTGAAGCCTCAACTGTCATTTACTAGTATTTTTCTAGTACTATAAATAGTTGTCATTTTCATGTAATAAAGGTGTTCATTCATTTTATACTAGTCACTCCAAACAACTCAAAGTACCCGCGTGTAGAGAAACGAGTTAGAGAGAATGTATGTGATACAACACCAACCCTTTTTCATTAATGTAATTTACTTGGATTTACCCTTTATGCACCTTTACTCATTCTGCACTTTAACTTTCAGCTTTTACATTTAAACCATTTCACGAGCTTTTTCTGCGTCTTGCTTTCGAAGATCCCCTAGTCGAACTTGGAGTTCAGATTAGAGTTATTTTATGTCATTTAAACTTTTCTGCACTTTTAACCTTTCACCCATTTATTTCCAAAGCTATTTACCTTCTTGCAATTTAACATCCAAAGGTCTCTAGTCAAACGTGGAGTTCAAAGTAGAATCTTTTGCACATTTATTTCCAAAGCACTTTACTTTCTTGCTCATTTATCTTCAACACCATTTACTTTACAAAGACGTTATAGTCGAACGTGGAGTTTGATTATAATCTTTACAAAAACGCCAAAAGGGACACGTTGTGAAGCCTCAACCGTCATTTAATAGTTATTTTCTAGTACTATAAATAGTTGTCATTTTCATGTAATAAAGGTGTTCATTCATTTTATACTAGTCACTCCAAACAACTCAAAGTACCCGCATGTAGAGAAACGAGTTAGCGAGAATGTATGTGATACAACACCAACCCTTTTTCATTAATGCAATTTACTTGCCTTTACCCTTTATGCACCTTTACTCATTCTGCAATTTAACTTTCAGCGTTTACATTTAAACCATTTCACGAGCTTTTTCTGCGTTTTACTTTCGAAGATCCCCTAGTCGAACTTGGAGTTCAGATTAGATTTATTTTATGTCATTTAAACCTTTCTGCACTTTTAACCTTTCACCCATTTATCTCCAAAGCTATTTACCTTCTTGCAATTTAACTTGCAAAGGTCTCTAGTCAAACTTGGAGTTCAAAGTAGAATCTTTTGCACATTTATTTTCAAAGCACTTAACTTTCTTGCACAGTTATCTTCAACACCATTTATTTTACAAAGACGTTATAGTCGAACGTGGAATTTAATTATAATCTTTACAAAAATGCCAAAAGGGACACATAGTGAAGCCCCAAGCGTCATCTAGTAGCTATTTTCTAGTACTATAAGTAGTTGTCATTTTCATGTAATAAAGGTGTTCATTCATTTTATACTAGTCACTCCAAACAACTCAAAGTACCCGCATGTAGAGAAACGAGTTAGCGAGAATGTATGTGATACAACACCAACCCTTTTTCATTAATGCAATTTACTTGCCTTTACCCTTTATGCACCTTTACTCATTCTGCACTTTAACTTTCAGCTTTTACATTTAAACCATTTCACGAGCTTTTTCTGTGTTTTACTTTTGAAGATCCCCTAGTCGAACATGGAGTTCAGATTAGAACTATTTTATGTCATTTAAACAATTCTGCACTATTAACCTTTCACCCATTTATTTCCAAAGCTATTTACCTTCTTGCAATTTAACTTCCAAAGGCCTCTAGTCAAACGTGGAGTTCAGAGTAGAATCTTTCGCACATTTATTTTCAAAGCACTTTACTTTCTTGGACATTTATCTTTAACACCATTTACTTTACAAATACGTTATAGTCGGACGTGGAGTTTGATTATAATCTTTACAAAAACGCCAAAAGGGACACGTTGTGAAGCCTCAACCGTCATTTAGTAGTTATTTTCTAGTACTATAAATAGTTGTCATTTTTATGTAATAAAGGTGTTCATTCATTTTATACTAGTCACTCAAAACAACTCAAAGTACCCGCGTGTAGAGAAACGAGTTAGCGAGAATGTATGTGATACAACACCAACCCTTTTTCATTAATGCAATTTACTTGCCTTTACCCTCTATGCACCTTTACTCATTCTGCACTTTAACTTTCAGCTTTTACATTTAAACCATTTCACGAGCTTTTTCTGCGTTTTACTTTCAAAGACCCCCTAGTCGAACTTGTAGTTTAGATTAGAGTTATTTTATGTCATTTAAACCTTTCTGCACTTTTAACCTTTCACAAATTTATTTCCAAAGCTATTTACCTTCTTGCAATTTAACTTCCAAAGGTCTCTAGTCAAACGTGGTGTTCAGAGTAAAATCTTTCGCACATTTATTTTCAAAGTACTTTACTTTCTTGCACATTTATCTTCAACACCATTTACTTTACAAAGACGTTATAGTCGAACGTAGAGTTTGATTATAATCATTACAAAAACGCCAAAACGGACACATTGTGAAGCATCAAGCGTCATTTAGTATTTATTTTCTAGTACTATAAATAGTTGTCATTTTCGTGTAATAAAGGTGTTCATTCATTTTATACTAGTCACTCCAAACAGCTCAAAGTACCCGAGTATAGAGAAACGAGTTAGCGAGAATGTATGTGATATAACACCAACCCTTTTTCATTAATGCAATTTACTTGGATTTACCCTTTATGCACCTTTACTCATTCTGCACTTTAACTTTCAGCTTTTACATTTAAACCATTTCACGAGCTTTTTCTGCGTTTTACTTTCGAAGATCCCCTAGTCGAACTTGGAGTTCAGATTGGAGTTATTTTATGTCATTTAAACTTTTCTGCACTTTTAACCTTTCACCCATTTATTTCCAAAGCTATTTACCTTTTTGCAATTTAACATCCAAAGGTCTCTAGTCAAAGGTGGAGTTCAGAGTAGAATCTTTCGCACAATTATTTTCAAAGCACTTTACTTTCTTGCACATTTATCTTCAACACCATTTACTTTACAAAGACGTTATAGTCGAACGCGGAGTTTGATTATAATCTTTACAAAAACGCCAAAAGGGACACGATGTGAAGCCTCAACCGTCATTTAATAGTTATTTTCTAGTACTATAAATAGTTGTCATTTTTATGTAATAAAAGTGTTCATTCATTTTATACTAGTCACTCCAAACAACTCAAAGTACCCGCGTGTAGAGAAACGAGTTAGCTAGAATGTATGTGATACAACACCAACCCTTTTTCATTAATGCAATTTACTTGCATTTACCCTTTATGCACCTTTACTCATTCTGCACTTTAACTTTCAACTTTTACATTTAACCCATTTCACGAGCTTTTTCTGCGTTTTACTTTCGAAGATCCCCTAGTCAAACTTGGAGTTCAAATTAGAGTTATTTTATGTCATTTAAACTTTTCTGCACTTTTAACCTTTCACCCATTTATATCCAAAGCTATTTACCTTCTTGAAATTTAATTTCCAAAGGTCTCTAGTCAAACGTGGAGTTCAGAGTAGAATCTTTCGCACAATTATTTTCAAAGCACTTTACTTTCTTGCACATTTATCTTCAACACCATTTACTTTACAAAGACGTTATAGTCGAACGCGGAGTTTGATTATAATCTTTACAAAAACGCCAAAAGGGACACGTTGTGAAGCCTCAACCGTCATTCAATAGTTATTTTCTAGTACTATAAATTGTTGTCATTTTTATGTAATAAAAGTGTTCATTCATTTTATACTAGTCACTCCAAACAACTCAAAGTACCCGCGTGTAGAGAAACGAGTTAGCTAGAATGTATGTGATACAACACCAACCCTTTTTCATTAATGCAATTTACTTGCATTTACCCTTTATGCACCTTTACTCATTCTGCACTTTAACTTTCAACTTTTACATTTAACCCATTTCACGAGCTTTTTCTGCGTTTTACTTTCAAAGATCCCCTAGTCAAACTTGGAGTTCAAATTAGAGTTATTTTATGTCATTTAAACTTTTCTGCACTTTTAACCTTTCACCCATTTATTTCCAAAGCTATTTACCTTCTTGCAATTTAACTTCCAAAGGCCTCTAGTTAAATGTGGAGTTCAGAGTAGAATCTTTCGCACATTTATTTTCAAAGCACTTTACTTTCTTGCACATTTATCTTTAACACCATTTACTTTACAAAGACGTTATAGTCGAACGTGGAGTTTGATTATAATCTTTACAAAAACGCCAAAAGGGACACGTTGTGAAGCCTCAACTGTCATTTACTAGTTATTTTCTAGTACTATAAATAGTTGTCATTTTCATGTAATAAAGGTGTTCATTCATTTTATACTAGTCACTCCAAACAACTCAAAGTACCCGCGTGTAGAGAAACGAGTTAGCGAGAATGTATGTGATACAACACCAACCCTTTTTCATTAATGTAATTTACTTGGATTTACCCTTTATGCACCTTTACTCATTCTGCACTTTAACTTTCAGCTTTTACATTTAAACCATTTCACGAGCTTTTTCTGCGTTTTACTTTCGAAGATCCCCTAGTCGAACTTGGAGTTCAGATTAGAGTTATTTTATGTCATTTAAACTTTTCTGCACTTTTAACCTTTCACCCATTTATTTCCAAAGCTATTTACCTTCTTGCAATTTAACATCCAAAGGTCTCTAGTCAAACGTGGAGTTCAAAGTAGAATCTTTTGCACATTTATTTCCAAAGCACTTTACTTTCTTGCTCATTTATCTTCAACACCATTTACTTTACAAAGACGTTATAGTCGAACGCGGAGTTTGATTATAATCTTTACAAAAACGCCAAAAGGGACACGTTGTGAAGCCTCAACCGTCATTTAATAGTTATTTTCTAGTACTATAAATAGTTGTCATTTTCATGTAATAAAGGTGTTCATTCATTTTATACTAGTCACTCCAAACAACTCAAAGTACCCGCATGTAGAGAAACGAGTTAGCGAGAATGTATGTGATACAACACCAACCCTTTTTCATTAATGCAATTTACTTGCCTTTACCCTTTATGCACCTTTACTCATTCTGCAATTTAACTTTCAGCGTTTACATTTAAACCATTTCACGAGCTTTTTCTGCGTTTTACTTTCGAAGATCCCCTAGTCGAACTTGGAGTTCAGATTAGAGTTATTTTATGTCATTTAAACCTTTCTGCACTTTTAACCTTTCACCCATTTATCTCCAAAGCTATTTACCTTCTTGCAATTTAACTTGCAAAGGTCTCTAGTCAAAGTTGGAGTTCAAAGTAGAATCTTTTGCACATTTATTTTCAAAGCACTTAACTTTCTTGCACAGTTATCTTTAACACCATTTACTTTACAAAGAAGTTATAGTCGAACGCGGAGTTTGATTATAATCTTTACAAAAACGCCAAAAGGGACACGTTGTGAAGCCTCAACCGTCATTTACTAGTTATTTTCTAGTACTATAAATAGTTGTCATTTTCATGTAACAAAGGTGTTCATTCATTTTATACTAGTCACTCCAAACAACTCAAAGTACCCGCGTGTAGAGAAACGAGTTAGCGAGAATGTATGTGATACAACACCAACCCTTTTTCATTAATGCAATTTACTTGGATTTACCCTTTATGCACCTTTACTCATTCTGCACTTTAACTTTCAGCTTTTACATTTAAACCATTTCACGAGCTTTTTCTGCGTTTTACTTTCGAAGATCCCCTAGTCAAACTTGGAGTTCAGATTGGAGTTATTTTATGTCATTTAAACTTTTCTGCACTTTTAACCTTTCACCCATTTATTTCCAAAGCTATTTACCTTTTTGCAATTTAACATCCAAAGGTCTCTAGTCAAAGGTGGAGTTCAGAGTAGAATCTTTCGCATAATTATTTTCAAAATTTTTTACTTTCTTGCACATTTATCTTTAACACCATTTACTTTACAAAGACGTTATAGTCGAATGCGGAGTTTGATTATAATCTTTACAAAAACGCCAAAAGGGACACGTTGTGAAGCCTCAACCGTCATTTACTAGTTATTTTCTAGTACTATAAATAGTTGTCATTTTCATGTAACAAAGGTGTTCATTCATTTTATACTAGTCACTCCAAACAACTCAAAGTACCCGCGTGTAGAGAAACGAGTTAGCGAGAATGTATGTGATACAACACCAACCCTTTTTCATTAATGCAATTTACTTGGATTTACCCTTTATGCACCTTTACTCATTCTGCACTTTAACTTTCAGCTTTTACATTTAAACCATTTCACGAGCTTTTTCTGCGTTTTACTTTCGAAGATCCCCTAGTCGAACTTGGAGTTCAGATTGGAGTTATTTTATGTCATTTAAACTTTTCTGCACTTTTAACCTTTCACCCATTTATTTCCAAAGCTATTTACCTTTTTGCAATTTAACATCCAAAGGTCTCTAGTCAAAGGTGGAGTTCAGAGTAGAATCTTTCGCATAATTATTTTCAAAATTTTTTACTTTCTTGCACATTTATCTTTAACACCATTTACTTTACAAAGACGTTATAGTCGAACGCGGAGTTTGATTATAATCTTTACAAAAACGCCAAAAGGGACACGTTGTGAAGCCTCAACCGTCATTTAATAGTTATTTTCTAGTACTATAAATAGTTGTCATTTTTATGTAATAAAAGTGTTCATTCATTTTATACTAGTCACTCCAAACAACTCAAAGTACCCGCGTGTAGAGAAACGAGTTAGCTAGAATGTATGTGATACAACACCAACCCTTTTTCATTAATGCAATTTACTTGCATTTACCATTTATGCACCTTTACTCATTCTGCACTTTAACTTTCAACTTTTACATTTAAACCATTTCACGAGCTTTTTCTGCATTTTACTTTCGAAGATCCCCTAGTCAAACTTGGAGTTCAAATTAGAGTTATTTTATGTCATTTAAACTTTTCTGCACTTTTAACCTTTCACCCATTTATTTCCAAAACTATTTACCTTCTTGCAATTTAACTTCCAAAGGCCTCTAGTGAAACGTGGAGTTCAGAGTAGAATCTTTCGCACAATTATTTTCACAGCACTTTACTTTCTTGCACATTTATCTTCAACACCATTTACTTTACAAAGACGTTATAGTCGAACGTGGAGTCTGATTATAATCTTTACAAAAACGCCAAAAGAGACACGTTGTGAAGCCTCAACCGTCATTTAGTATTTATTTTCTAGTACTTTAAATAGTTGTCATTTTCTTGTAATAAAGGTGTTCATTCATTTTATACTAGTCACTCCAAACAACTCAAAGTACCCGCGTGTCGAGAAACGAGTTCGCGAGAATGTATGTGATACAACACCAACCTTTTTTCATTAATTCAATTTACTTGCCTTTACCCTTTATGCACCTTTACTCATTCTGCACTTTAACTTTCAGCTTTTACATTTAAATCATTTCACGAGCTTTTTCTGCGTTTTACTTTCGAAGATCCCCTAGTCGAACTTGGAGTTCAGATTAGAGTTATATTACGTCATTTAAACTTTTCTGCACTTTTAACCTTTCACCCATTTATTTCCAAAGCTATTTACCTTCTTGTAATTTAACTTCCAAAGGTCTCTAGCGAAACGTGGAGTTCAGAGTAGAATCTTTCGCACATTTATTTTCAAAGCACTTTACTTTCTTGCACATTTATCTTCAACACCATTTACTTTACAAAGACGTTATAGTCGAACGCGGAGTTTGATTATAATCTTTACAAAAACGCCAAAAGGGACACGTTGTGAAGCCTTAACCGTCATTTAATAGTTATTTTCTAGTACTATAAATAGTTGTCATTTTCATGTAATAAAAGTGTTCATTCATTTTATACTAGTCACTCCAAACAACTCAAAGTACCCGCGTGTAGAGAAACGAGTTAGCGAGAATGTATGTGATACAACACCAACCCTTTTTCATTAATGCAATTTACTTGCCTTTACCCTTTATGCACCTTTACTCATTATGCACTTTAACTTTCATCTTTTACATTTAAACCATTTCACGAGCTTTTTCTGCGTTTTACTTTCGAAGATCCCCTAGTCAAACTTGGAGTTCAAATTAGAGTTATTTTATGTCATTTAAACTTTTCTGCACTTTTAACCTTTCACCCATTTATTTCCAAAGCTATTTACCTTCTTGCAATTTAACTTCCAAAGGTCTCTAGTCAAACGTGGAGTTCAGAGTAGAATCTTTCGCACAATTATTTTCACAGCACTTTACTTTCTTGCACATTTATCTTCAACACCATTTACTTTACAAAGACGTTATAGTCGAACGTGGAGTCTGATTATAATCTTTACAAAAACTCCAAAAGAGACACGTTGTGAAGCCTCAACCGTCATTTAGTATTTATTTTCTAGTACTTTAAATAGTTGTCATTTTCTTGTAATAAAGGTGTTCATTCATTTTATACTAGTCACTCCAAACAACTCAAAGTACCCGCGTGTCGAGAAACGAGTTCGCGAGAATGTATGTGATACAACACCAACCTTTTTTCATTAATTCAATTTACTTGCCTTTACCCTTTATGCACCTTTACTCATTCTGCACTTTAACTTTCAGCTTTTACATTTAAATCATTTCACGAGCTTTTTCTGCGTTTTACTTTCGAAGATCCCCTAGTCGAACTTGGAGTTCAGATTAGAGTTATATTACGTCATTTAAACTTTTCTGCACTTTTAACCTTTCACCCATTTATTTCCAAAGCTATTTACCTTCTTGTAATTTAACTTCCAAAGGTCTCTAGCGAAACGTGGAGTTCAGAGTAGAATCTTTCGCACATTTATTTTCAAAGCACTTTACTTTCTTGCACATTTATCTTCAACACCATTTACTTTACAAAGACGTTATAGTCAAACATGGAGTTTGATTTTAATCTCTCGCCCTTTACTTTACAGCATTTACTTTTAAAAGTTTTTACATTACTGCACTTTTTGCTTTAAATCTTCGACATATTACTTGTTTTCTTTTAAACCATCAAGTCATCTTACTTTTCAAAAGGTTTCACAGTCGAACGTGGAGTTCAACTTAGGGTCTTTTGTATGCTTAGCATATGTTCTAGGATTTAGTATGATCGATCCTGCAAGTTAGTCAATTTTACCCTAAATTGATAGACCAACGGTTGTTTACCAAAATTCATAGTAAACAAATTGGCACACTTGGTGGGACCCAGTGCTAAGCATTTCAAAGTTTACATTAATCTTTTGTGGGCGAATACTTCGTTGTATGTTATTAAGAAGTGGAAAGTTAGCCACTGCGCATGAAGAAGTACCAAAAAGAAGATATATTAAACGAATGGCAACAAATGTTATTCAACAAGTTGATCCTCAAGGAAGCATTTCAAATGCTCAGTCGAGCATGGGGTCTCAAAATACTTCATACCCAGTTTCTTCGACGGGAGGGCAGACGTCACCACCGGTAGTGGTGTCTGAAAAAGTGCAGCCCATGGTGAATCCAGAATCAACATGTGTACGAACATACACTCAACCTGTGTTGGAATATGTAGGACCCCAAAGTCCTAATTCTCCAACACCCCCAGGAAGTTCAATATATAGGCAAATTCCTCCAGGTTTCTCACAACCATTACTAAGGAACCAACCATATGGTATGCCTACGTCAATAATGCATAATTTGCATAATGCTCCATCCATATTTTCAGAAAATGTGGTATCTTCGCCAGTGCAAGGAGTTGGGTTAGGTGGTCGAAACAACAAGTGCATAGGTGTTGGTTATTATGGGCAAGCACCTAGTCTTACAACTACATCTATAAACTGCTTAAGATAGCAAATGATTGAAAGTAATATGCAAATGGTGCATACGTTGTCTCAGACAATGGGAGAAATCCTTCAACCCCTAATTCAGAATACTACTCAAATCAACCAGCAGGTGGTGACACAATTAGCCCGTATGGCCGATTTTATAGGAGTACCAGCATTTGAGCAAAGAGCAGCAGTTGTTGAGAACGTCCCACGGTATCAGTAACAGAACGTTCCAAGGCGAATATGGAGGATCATGAAATGGGCGAACCTTTTAGAGTCGAACCACAAAGGAACCAGGTACCAGCCCATATGGAGGAAGAACCAGGAATAGTCATGGTGAACAGAAATCAGAATGCTGACCAAATACATAGACAAGTTCGACGTCATATGCGGCGGAAGAAAATAACCTTGCAGCTATGGTCGAAAGAATAATGACCAGAAATGGAGCAAACTTTGGCTTTACAAGGCCAAATTATACTTCACTATAGTGGATTATATTTTGCAGGCTGAGTTACCTCCTAGGACGAAGGTTCTAAAATTTAGTAAATTTGCAGGGGACACTACCGAATCGACTGTCGAACACGTGGCTAGGTACATGATCGAAGCAGGAGAGATAGCTGGTGATGAGAGCCTTAGGGTCAAATACTTCCCAAGTTCTCTCACAAAAAATGCTTTTACATGGTTCACTACTTTGCCTCCTAATTCAGTTTATAGTTGGGCCCAATTAGAGCGTTTGTTTCATGAACAGTTCTATATGGGGCAAACCAAGATTAGTTTGAAAGAATTGGCTAGTATCAAACATAAGGGTGCTGAGCCAATTGATGATTACCTGAATAGGTTTCGACTTCTTAAGGCCAGGTGCTTCGCGCAAGTGCCAGAGCACGAACTAGTCAAAATGGTTGCATGGGGTTTAAATTATTCCATCAGGAAGAAACTGGATACCCAATATCTCAGAGATATGGTACAACTAGTTGATCGAGTTCGACGTCTAGAAAGGCTAAGAGAAGAGAAAACTAAGTTCAGTAAGGGTAAAAAAGTAGCTTTTGTCGAATGTAACGAAGATGTGGAAAATCTGTATGATAAAACACTTTACTTCGATGAGCATGAGGTTGACGTTGCTGAATTAAAGTAGGGTCCACCTTACGCCTGTAAACTCTTGGCTCCTTCAAATAGGAAAAATCCCATTGAGTCTAATGACAGATTTCCTAAAAGAACATACACTTTCGACGTCACTAAATGTGACGAAATCTTTGACTTGTTAGTCAAGGATGGACAAATAATAGCGTCTGCCGGCGCTAAAGTGCCTCCTTTAGAACAAATAAAGAAAAGAGGTTTTTGTAAGTACCTTAGTTTCTTGGGTCATAAGACTTATCAATGTTTTCTTTTCAAGGATCTAGTGCAAAGCGCCACTCAGGAAGGAAGGCTGAAGTTTGGAGACAAGGGGAAGACTCAGATGAAAATAGATTCTAACCCACTGCAAACTATATAAGCTAATTATGCAGAACCTGAAGAAGTTCAGATGGTCGAAGCCATTGAAAAGTCTTTAGTCAATACGGTAGAACTTACTGAGAACTTCATCACCAAAGTTGAAATGGATGAGGTAACTAAAAGTTGTAACTCAATATCATATAACCCAGCAAACGCTGATGGTCGTAACTTGATGCTGGTAACTAAGAAGACTGCTAACGAATTTGTTCAGTTCGACAACACTGCTAAAGAATTAGCTATGGCAGGAGAAGAATTGGGTCAAAATGCCGCTGAGGGTATTAATATTGTTGAAGCTGGCGAAGAATCTGAGGATAGTACTGATAGTATCAACACCAATGAAGCGTTAGGCAGAGATGTTCCCAGAGTCCAAGTGGTCAAGGAATTGGAGAATAACATGCTGCTGGTGGGAGAGGTGATGGAAATGGATGGTTGTCTGTTAGAAAATTGGATATACATGGCAACAGAACACTTCTTCAACACTTCCCCTGATGTTGAGAGATTCAACGCTGAGGATGCGAGTCAGATTGAAGATTCCAAGAATACTAAAACCCTGGAAGTTCACTTGTCTAAGATGAAGCTCGAAGATAAGGTTCATGTCAACATGGTCGAGATCACCAATCCAAAAGTCAAAGAAACGACTGGAGAGCCTAACAAGATGGTGTACCCCACGCAGGAAGAAACCATTGTTGACTTCCTCCATCGTCGCCAGAAGAATGGATCAGGGGTAATGTTGTGTCCCAGGTGCAGCGCCATTTTTTATGAGAAAGCTGCTCACGGCATAGAGGAGATCAAAAAGACTAATGGAAGCTGGGGGAAAAAGAAGAACCAGGGCCCAAGGAATCTTGATCCCAGAAACCCTTCGATGGGTATAAAAACTCTAGCTAAGCCCAACACATTCAAACCAGTTGGGAACGTGCCTGCAGGAAAGTGGATCAAACCTGTCGAAGGACAAGGACGGAAAAAATGGAGAAAGTTTGAGGTGGAAAGAGGTTCCTCATTTGAGTATCTAAAAGAGAACCACACCACTAATAAGTCATCATATATATCTCAGAATTACAAAGGAAAAAACCTTATGATCAGGTCTCAATGGCGAAGGGAACAGCGCAAGCGAAAGGCCATTAGGGAAGCGCAGGGACCAAAACAGGGAGAGTCAAGTACTAACATTGGCAATCAAGGTGGAAACATTGAGAAGATGCCTATAAGGCGAAAGCTGTTTGAAGATTGAAAGGACGAACCAGTTGGTTTAGTCGAAGATGATGAGAACATTACTGACAACTTTGACAGTGAATCAACGGCCTATGTGGATATCATAGTAAATGTAGTATCCATCATGCCTAGAGAGTTCAGTCAGGTCACAAAGGTAAAGGATGTGGATCAAAATACTAAGATGGAAATGATGGCATACAAGCCTGTGTGCTATTACATTATGAATAATGGCTGCGTGGAGGAACAGAATCCTTTCTTCGAACGCCCTATAGAGGCTATGAAAGGTCACTTGAAGCCTCTTTATGTCACTGGAAAAGTGGAGAACGTACCTGTCAACAAGATTCTAGTAGATTGTGGCGCAACAGTGAACTGGATGCCTCGTTTTCTACTTAGTAAAATTGGAAAATGTGATGATGATACCAGGCCCCACAACATGGTTCTATCGAACTATGAGGGAAAAATGGACTCCACTTTGGGAGTGATCCAGGTTGATCTTATAGTGGGAACAATTACAAGACCCACAGTGTTCATGGTTGTCGAAACCAAAGCCAATTATAATTTGCTCTTGGGAAGAGAGTGGATTCATGGCGTAGGCATTGTGCCTTCTTCAATGCACTAAAGGATTACCATTTGGAGGCCAGATGGTATCGTCGAGAACATTGAAGCTGACCAAGGGTACTTCAAGATTCCTGTCAATTATGTCGAGGGGAATCACATTGACAAACACTTGGCGAATATTGCTCCATGTCCTCCAGCAGAGTTTGAATTTACTCCAAATGAAACAACGTTCCATTCATTATATTTGCATCCTGTCGAAGGGTTCAGATGGGACAGTGAGGTACTAGGAGAAAGGCTACCAGTTTTTGAAGAGCCTATAGTGGAACCCACTGGGTGGGGAGAAAGATTCGGTGATCATGACTGAGTTCGAAGCATTGAAGAAAATTTCAGCCTATGTGGCTGAAACCAAATTACAAGAGGCTCTGGAAGCTGCTAATAATCACATGGCTGGCAAAGCTATTTATGAATTTCACTAAGAATGTCCTAGGGATGACTGTAACCTAAATTCTCTAGATGGGATCCAAGATGGAGAGCAAGCTCAAAGGCTTGATGCCATTTACGAAGACGAACCATTGGAGTTCGAAAAAGATCCACTAGCAAACAATGTCAAGATGTTAGCGCAAGACACTTTAGAAGAAATTGATCTTAGTGAGGGGGCACTTAAGAGGCCTACATACATCAGTGCCAAGTTGAACCCTCAACTGAAGGTCGAAGTGGTCCAGTTATTGAAGGAGTTTAAAGACTGTTTCGCCTGGGACTATGATGAGATGCTTGGTTTAAGCAGGGAGTTAGTCGAACATAAGTTGCCTATGACACTTGGAAAAGACCAGTCAAACAAGGTCCAAGACGGTTTGCACCAGAAATACTGTCAAAGATTAAAGAGGAGGTCGAAAGACTGCTTTGTTGCAAATTCATTCGTATAGCAAGGTATGTCGAATGGTTGGCTAATATGATACATGTTATTAAAAAGAATGGTTCTTTAAGAGTTTGCATAGATTTTCGAGATTTAAGTGGTGCAACTCCTAAAGACGAATATTCAATGCCAGTAGCAGAAATGTTAGTAGATTCTGCAGCAGGACATGAATATCTTAGCATGTTGGATGGGTATTCTGGTTATAACCAAATATTCATTGCTGAGGAAGATATTCTAAAAACTGCTTTTAGATGTCTTGGGGCTTTAGGCACAGACAAATGGGTAGTGATGCCTTTTGGTCTCAAGAATGCTTGTGCTACTTACCAAAGAGCAATGAATTCTATTTTCCAGGATTTTATAGACACTTTCATGCAAGTTTACATTGATGATATTGTTGTAAAATATATTTCTGGAAAAGACCACATTGAACATCTTCGACGCTCATTCTTAACAATGAGAAAGTTTGGTCTAAAAATGAACACCCTTAAATGTGCTTTTTTTGTACAGGCAGGAGACTTTCTAGGCTTTGTGGTCCACAAGAAAGGGATTGAGATCAATCAAAATAAGACCAAGGCCACCATGGAAGCAAAAGCGTCATCAACCAAAAAGGAGTTGCAGTCATTATTAGGTAAAATCAACTTCTTAAGAAGGTTCATCTCTAACCTAAGTGGCAAGACACAAGATTTTTCACCATTGCTTCATTTCAACAAAGATAGTTTTGAGTGGGGGCATTTACAACAAGGAGCCTTCGACAAGATCAAGGAGTACCTAAGTCACCCACCAATCTTGTCACCACCTTGTAGAAATAGAAGTATGAGATTATATATAAATGCATCTAACAGAACTTTAGGGAGCATGCTGGCTCAAGTAGATGAAAATGGAGTCGAAAGAGTCATTTATTATCTTAGTAGAGTTCTGAATGATGCAGAAACTAGGTATAGCATGATTGAAAAGTTGTGTTTATGCTTGTATTTCTCTTGTACCAAATTAAAGCAATATATAAGGCCTGTTGATGTGTATGTATCGCCTCACTTTGATGTTATAAAACATATGTTATCTAAACCTATTTTTCACAGTCGAATTGGCAAGTGGGCTTTAGCTTTAACTTAATATTCTTTAACATATCAGCCTTTAAAGGTTGTGAAAGGGAAAATAGTGGCTGACTTCATAGTCGACCACTCTATAAACGAAATCGATTTAAATTATGTTGAGTTAAAATCCTGGAAGTTATACTTTGATGGATCAATCCATAGAAATGGAACAGGGGTAGGTATATTCATTATTTCTCCTGAAAAAATTCCAACAAAATTTAAATTCAGGGTCGAAGGGCCGTGTTCTAACAATGAGGCTGAATATGAGGCATTGGTTGCTGGCCTCGAAATTTTGTTAAAATTGGGGGCAACTAGAGTCGAAATAATGGGAGACTCAGAGTTGGTTATAAAACAAATCACAAAGGAATATAAATGTGTTAAAGAAAATCTCATTGTATACTTTGTGGTGGCGAATAGACTATTGAAAAAATTTGAATAGTGGCTATCCAATACATACCCAGAGTAGAAAATTAGGTCGCTAATGATTTAGTGCTGATTGCCTCGGGATATAGAGTGTCGAAGAAAAACCTTGAAGAAGTAATTGAGGCAAGAGGCAAAATACTGACAGTTGGATTGTGCCCATCAGATTTAGAGACAACTAAGCTTGAATGCCTAGATGGCGAAAATTTTGAAATTTTTGCCATAGATGGGCTAACAGATAGAGATTGGAGAAAGCCTATAGCTGAGTACCTACAAAATCCAACGGGTTCGACATATCGAAGGATCAAGTATTGAGCATTAAGTTACATGCTCATGGGTAATGAATTGCTAAGAAAAACGCCTAAGGGAGTGTTGTTGAAATGCCTTAGTGAAACAGAGGCATATTTGGCACTTTTGACAGTTCATATTGGGGCCTGTGGAGCACACCAAGTTGGGCACAAAATGAAGTGGTTATTATTTTGACAAGGATTGTATTGGCCTACTATGCTGAAAGATTGCATAGAGTTTGCCAGGGGTTGCAAAGAATGCCAGACCCATGCTAGCATACAACACATACATGTAAGTGAATTACACTCCATAGTAAAACCATGGCCTTTTATAGGATTGGCTCTGGATATAGTGGGAGAGATTCGACCAGCATCGTCAAAAAACCAAAGATATATCTTGGTTGGCATTGATTACTTTACTAAATGGATCGAAGCAATACCATTAGTGAATGTGGGTCAAGAAGACGTCAACGAATTCATCCAAAATCACATCATTTATAGATTCGGCATCCCATAGACTATTACGACAGATCAAGGATCAGTTTTCAATGGTCAAAAGATGCAGGAGTTTGCCAAAGAAATAGGTTTTAAGCTCCTAACTTCTACACCCTATTATGTACAGGCAAATGGGCAAGTCGAAGCTGCCAACAAGGTAGTGATTGGACTCATTAAGAAACATGTAGGAAAGAAGCCTAGAAACTGGCATAAGACATTAGACCAAATCCTTTGGGCATGTCGAACGTCACCTAAAGAAGCTACCAGTACTACGCCATTTCGACTTACTTTTGGCCATAATGCAGTACTTCCTGCCGAGATATGCTTACAATATGTGAGAATCCAAAGGCATCATGAAATCCCGTCTCAAGATTATTGGGCTATGATGATGGATGAGCTAGTAGATCTGGATAAGGAAAGGCTTAAGGCCTTGGAGTTACTAAGGATACAAAAACGAAGGGTTGAGGAATCCTACAATAAAAGGGTTAAGTCTAAATCCTTTCTAGATGGAGACCTAGTATGGAAAGTAATTTTGCCTATGGATCGAAGAGATAGAACTTTGGGAAAATGGTCTCCTAAATGGGAAGGCCCATTCCAAGTCATACAAGTATTCTCCAATGGGGCTTATGAAATTGAAGAGTTAGACAAAGATAAAAGAATCCTGAAAGTAAATGGCAAATATTTGAAAAAGTATAGGCCAATCTTGCAAGAGATTCATGTCAAAACTTAAAATTTATTAAGAAGGCACCTAGGCCAAAATAGGCCAAACGAGGCTAAAATGGCATACCCAAAACAAAAATCCATACAACAATTCATAACTTAAAAACATGGAGGACGTGCTTCATCATCAGATTTGGTAGTGCGAGGACGTTCTTGCTTGGATACCTTCATTCTGGTTTCCTTCGTCTTCACGTGAGGAGGTGCTCTAGTGGAGGACTCAGGTTTTGTGGCTTCCCTAGTCACCTCCACCACCGCAAGTTCCTTTGATCCTTTTTCTTGGTCCTTGAGAGTGGGTTTTTCTGAATTGATGTTCATACTTGTGTTGCACCCCAAAATTTGCTCAACCTTTTCTTACCTGGTTTATGTTTCATTGCATTATCATTTGCATAGTTATATCATTTGCATATCATGGTATCATTCATATACTAGGGGATCAAGTGTTTTTCCTGTCAAAAGAAGCCTAGCAAGAGGTCTCATTCAAGATTGAGGAGTGGTCAAAGTCATCGGAAGGTGGTTTGAGTGCCTAAGGGTTTAGGTGTTTGAGTGTGAATCTTCTCCTAACTTGAGGATCGACTGAAGACCATCAGAGGGTTGTGAAGTGTTGAATGTGAGAATAGGATGTTTATGGAGCTCATAGAATTCCTAGAGGGCCATGAGAGAGCTCAATCAAGTCATTATGTCAAATGCAAGAGCTACAGTTGAAGTGCAAGCAATTAGGGTTTCATCTGGATCAATTCTAGGTCAACTGGACAATTGAAGAGTATCAAGGCCTACTTTTAATTTATGCAGTTCATGAAATGATGTGATAAGACATTTGTGGTGTTGTGCCAAGATCAAATCAAGAAGAATCAAGAGTGTGGGAAGTTGCTAAGTTAGGGTTTCAGTGCAAAATCCCCTGTTTAGTGCCTAACTTCAAGACCACATAACTCACGATACACGTTTCAAATAGATCTTTGGCCAACATGAAAATTGTAGATCATCTTAATACCTTTAATTTGAATACTAGAAGTCCTCCATTGGATTTATAGAACTCCAGTTATGGCCCAGACAAGTTACAAGTCCTCAGAGGTCACTGAAATTTGTCTGTGAAAATCATCTGACTTCAAAGCTATTTTATACCTAGAAGGAAGTTTCACCTTAACTTTTGGCCAACATGAAACTTGTTCATAATGATCTTAGCTTTCTTAATTGTACTAGAAGTCTTCCATCGGATTTGTAGAACTCGTGTTATGAGGTTTACAAGTCAGGGGTATTTTGGGATAGTGAGATTATAGGTCATTTTCAATCATTGGTCAAAATCTCCAACTTGCACTTGTCAAATGGATTTTTGTTCAACATGAAAGTTGTTCAAAATGGGGTTTTTAGGCTAGCCAAGTGATCATTTGGAATTGGTTTGGCTCATAGCAAAAGTCACTTAAAATGGCCTAAAAAAGGGGATTTTTCAAATGGATTAAGGAGGGAAAATTGACTTTTTGAGTTAGAGGACCAAAACATGTCATGTGAGTACATTTTTTTGAATGGAAATTACATTCTAAGAACATTGGAATTGGCAGAATTTTGAGCATAGGCCAAGTTTTGGGAGTTGTCATTTAAATTACTTCACCATGAAGTTACATAATCAAAAATAGCCATTGGGTCAAATACAAGGATCAAATCCCAGCCATTCACACTCCACATGCTGTTATTAGTTGAATTGAATCATTTTGGAGCCAAAACAATGTCATTTTCGTGTACCTTCAAGAGCAAAAAGTGGTGAAATTTTGAAAATTCATTTTGGGCCTAGAGGCAAGGATTGGGCTTTCTCTTGATCAATATCCATTGTATATAAGATTTCTAACCTTCACAAATCATTTGTTTTCGAAATTGGAGCAGAATTGATTAAGAAGAAGTTTGAAAAAGTGAAGAAAATTCAAAAAGTGAATTCTAAGATCTAGATCGTTTCAAGGCAAATTGTGAATTGAGAAAGCTTCTATGATGATCACGGAGTGATTCTGGAGAGTTTTGCGAAGCTTCATCAAGGATTAAAGGCTCAGTGGAAGTTCTCCACTAGGTACTTGAATTTCCACATATCTCTCTTAATACTTGATGATTCTTTGCCATTTTTGTTTCTTTGCACTCCTTGAAGCATGTAGATCATTTCTGGATTATAATTGTTGATGTTTATGACGTTCGAAATTTTGAGCTCCAAACTTATGAGATTTTGTATGGACTGTTTTGGCATGATTTTGCTTAGTTTTTGCTTGATCTATAACCTCATGACATAAGGATGAGTTTATAATAAATTTGGAGAAGTTTTGATGAACTTGAGGTTTTGGTGTCAAACTTTGTTTGATTCGTTTCTCTTTGATCTTGCATTATTAACGATTTTTGTTGATGGATTTGGAATCCTTGCGAAAAATCCTTCAATTTCGGTCCAAATTTCGTGCAAAATGATCAAGATTTGAGAGAGCTATGCTTTATTGAAGCTCACCGGATTTGCTCCAGCAGGTACTGCGCGCGGGGCTGGTTTTGTAGTTTCAGAAAATTCAATTGGAGAAGATGAGTTTTGCACCGTCCGATCGTGCCTTCTTTGTTGACGTTTTCCTCGCATCTAGTGGCGTCGTTTTGGCCGCTTCAAACGGCGTCGTTTTGGCCTGCAGAGGGGACCAAGCGCGCGCCTGTTCGATCCTTACCCCGTGCGTTTTTCATTTTTTCTGCTTTGCATTTTCACTAACTCACCTTTTCCATTTTCCATTTAATTTTCTTTTTTCTTTTATTTTTCTGTTTTGGTAGCTGTTTGAATTAATTACATAAAAAATAGTAAAACTAATCAAAAAATCATGAAATTGTTTTCTGTAGTTCCTGAATGTCTTAAGAAATTTTAGGCGTTGATTTTACATTTTTAGGATTTAATTTGAATTAGTTATGATTTTTCTTTTGTGCTAATGTCCTTTGTTTTGCATATTTGACCATCTGTTTTGTTGAATTTTGTCCTTCCAATTGGTGATGAATTTGGATTTTATTTTTTAGTATGTTTTAGGGTAGATATTCATGTTCCCTTAGGATTTTTATTAGAATTTTCGAACAGCTTTAGGTTCTGTTTTAGGTGTTGAGATTAGAGCCTTCCCAAACTTGTGGATTACCTTGATACCTTTCAATCTAGAATTTATTTAAGTGACATAGAAGTTGAATTAGGCTTTAATATTTTAAACCTAGGCTTTTCAAACATTTATGCTCTCCTAGGAATTTAATTAGAATTTTATAACTTTGTTTGCTATTTTTGTTGAATTTTGCAAGTTGCTCGTGTTTGTGTTGTTTTCTCTTGAGTGCCTTTGCTTGTTTGGTTTGGTTGGTGACTTTGGAGCTTGCTTTGATTGGATTCCTTTTTGGGAGGTCTTCTGGACTTGGTATAGATGCTATGGCTTGAGGATTGGAGCTTGGAGTTGAAGTTTTCTTTTCTTTTAGGAGTTGTTTTTAGAAGCTTAGGAATTAGGGTTTTAGGAAGGGCTATTAGAGCTAGTTTTGATTTCTTCATCAAACATAGAATGCATTGTGTGCTTCTATTCCATCCAATGCCATGAAGTCCTCCTAGGGAAAATCCATCTCTCCTTTTGAGGGATGTGTGGTATGCCCATAGTTGAGTAGAACTTTGAGGATACCTTTCCATTTCAATGTTGGTACTTGATGATTTCCTTTGGTTTTCATTAAGTTTTCAACATTTCAACCTTGATCTTGGTGATTGTTCCTCTGCTTGGAGTGTGCTTGCTAGAGCTTGAAGATTTAGTTGAAGAAGCTTGAGATAGAAGCTAGCTTGAAGATGAAGTCTTGCTGTCAACTTTGCTGTCTTTTCAACTGTGTTGTTTAGAGCTTGATGTTGCTGTCTGCTGTAGGAGTTTATTGCTGCTCCTTGGGTTGCCTCCTCTGTATCTTTTATCTTTCTCTGTGTTGTCTTTTTGCTTGTGTTGATTACCCTTAGGTTTGAGGTGAAGCTTGTCTCCTCTTGCCTGTTGTTTTCTTCCTTGCTTCTCTGGTATTGTTGCATAGCATGCATTCTACTGTTTACTGTTTACTGCTTGCTTTCTTTTGCTGTTTCCCCTAGGATCTCTGATTTCCTCTGTGCAAGAGGGAATTATGATAGACATTAGGTTTTGACCCATGCATGATAACTGTACGTAGATTCCCCTTTCAACCATAGTTTTAGGGTGTCTCTCTCCTCCTCTCAAACACAGTAATAAGGTTAATTGAAGTCGTATGTTACGAGCCTTAAGCTATCTGGGAAAAGGTTGGTGGAGGGTCTCCTTCCAGTAATCTGGATGTTAGTGTGGTACCCTTTGGGTGACATACGAAGCGTTCACTCTTGGGTCATAGTCTCTAGTGCGATTGAGATTGCAAACATCCTAAAAAAACAGTTCTTTCGTAAAAAACTCAAACAAACATTCAAACTCTGTTTTTGTCCTCTTGGACCTTTAATCAGGAAAACCCTTTTCAGAAGGAGATAAAAAAACTGTCAGACAAGCTTATGTCTTCCGTAGCCCAAACTACGTTTGCTCTGATCTTTCATGCCGTATGAAAGTACGTAGGCACGAGATGCGACATCTCGGTGAGCAACCTTCCCCCCTTAACCCGTAGTTAGGCAAACTACGTTGATTCTGATTTCTCGTTCCAGACGGGAATACGTAGGCATAAAGTGCAATACTTTGCCGAGTCATTTTATTTTCTTTTTAACCCAGACCTGTAGAGTAGATAGAATAACATACCCTTAGATAGAAAACAAGCGTGGATCCCGTCGAGTACGACGGACGTTTGGGGTGCTAATACCTTCCCCTTGCATAACCGACTCCCGAATCCAGGATTTGGTTGTGATGACCATTTCTTTCCCTCTTTGCGTTAGGTTTACTCTGAGCGTTTCCTTTCCCTCTTTTGGGATAAATAACGCACGGTGGCAACTCTTCTGTCATAGCCGGCGCCGATTTTCGCAGTAGCGACAGCTAACGACTCTGCTGGGGACTCCGGTTCCCTATGCGAGTCAATCCTAGCGCTTGTTTTCCCGTATGGGGTTTTGTATTTATTTTTCTGTCTTTACTTTCATTACTATATATTATTGTTATTGTGTTGTGGGTAGAGGGTTAGTTTGAGAGATAAGCCGGACCTGGGCTTAAGTGCACATAGACTTAGAAGTAGAGAGTAATGGTTAGCCTGCTTGCTTTGCTCGCACCAGCTACCTACGAAATTTACACTTAGACGAGATTCTCTTTGATGGCATCTTGCCTGGCCCTTTGGGCTCGACAGGTTGTTGGATTTGGGGGTTGTCGACTCTGGGGACCTATCATTTGGGATTCGGCTAAGTGAGGCTTCTTCAAGGGATAATGATGACACACCTTCTGGGTATCATATCATCGCTCTTGAAAGTCGGTGACGCTGATGACCGCATAGGATGTCGTACCTCATCTGCAAGTTAAGTACATACCTGTGAGAGGGTAGGTGGGTCTTTTTGTAGGAAAACTCTGGTCTCAGAACACCTGGTTTGTTTCTGTCAGTGAGAATTGGTTATGAGGGTTCTTTTGTGGTTGGTTTGGTTTGAGGAGAAGATCTGATGGTTCTAAAGCTGCAGTACAACACAACACAGTTCTTCATCATTTGCACTTGATCCCCTGTTTGCATATGCATCTGCATTTTCATGTTTGCATATCATTAATGTGTATTTATGTTGCAGGTGTGTTTGTTCCCCTCAGACTCTAGTGTTCTTCTTGCCAGACATGGAGTCCATGAAGAGGACAGTTGCTTACAGGTTGCCGTCTCCAGATATCAGTTCCTTATTGCAGTTGGTTGCTCTAGCAGATCAGAGAGTGAGGGCTGAGTTTAGAGAGTCTTATGGGAAACTGCTTAGTTTTTTGTACAGACCTTCTGTGTTTGAGACGACTGGATTATACACCTTGATGCAGTTTTACGAGCCTCAGATGAGATGCTTTTTGTTCCCTGATTTTATTCTGGCTCCTACTCTGAAGGAGTATTCTGATATGTTGGGAGTTCCTGTGTTAGATCAGATGCCTTTTGTGAAGGTGAGATAATACTTAGAAGGGGGGTTGAATAAGTATGAAAGATTAAAAACTTAGAATTAAAACACAATTATTTTTATCCTGGTTCGTTAAACTCAACTACTCCAGTCCACCCTTCCTAGAGTGATTTGCCTTTCTCAAACAAGGACTTAATCCACTATTTAATCAAACAGATTACAATAGTAACACCTAAGAACAACTGTTCATAGTCTTCTCAAGAGCTACTGATTCCAACTGAATCCTCTTAAGGAAATCCTTTACAATCAATGTAAATCTAATACAAGAGTAAGAATGCTTCTAAAAAGCTTTTATCACAACAGTGATTTTTCTCTTAAGTTTAAGTACAATTAATTCTAAGAATGAATATGAAAGTATGAGAGCTTGAATGTTTTAATTCTTTTTCAGCAAAAACGTCTCACTGAAGAATTTGGTGGAGACTTGCTTTTATAGGCAGCTGATCCAAGGTGAGCTGCACGTTGAGAAAAGTGTCCCAAAAAGGTCTGAGCCTTTTTGTCTTCACATCAAGTGACCTTTCCTAGAAGAAGAAAGCACAGAAAAATCATTTTTGTCTGTGTTCTTGTGTCTAGCATAAATGAGGAAAGAGACGTTTGATTTACTCCAACAGATATAACTTTTGAATATTTCTTCTTCAGTTTTCAGCAAGTTCATCAGAGTCTGATTGGGTCAGAGTCTTCTAATGAAGATCAGAACTTTGCTGTATCAGAGTCTTCTACAGCATGTGTGCTTTCAGCGTGTTAAATATCAGAGCATATTTGAAATAGAACTTCAGTACTGGCAGCTTTAGTACTTTCAGAATCTTCTGTAGAAACTATGCTTTGAAAAACTCTTCATACAATATTCTTCTTTGCTTCAGATGCTTCTGACTTGCTTCAGATGCTTCTGAAGCTTCTGCTTCAGAATATTCTGGAGCTTCTTGCCTCAGATCCTTCTGGAGGCTACGCTCAGGATCTTCTGTTAGCAGCAATCAGAATCTCCTAATGTATGCATCTGGCGCTACAGATTCTAGTTAATTTCTTGTATTCAATTCTGATTTGCTTCTGGAGTGTTAATTTCTTTACTATCTGCAGTAAAAACTCTCAAGCAAATTTTAGAGTATATAATTCTTAAACACAAAATTTCCTAATAGTTATCATCAAAACAAAGAGATATTATTAAGATCCAATCTGTGTTCTAACATTTTGTTCATGAGGATACTGAGCCTGAGTTGACTAGGCTTGCTGAGATTGTCAATTTAGATGCTTCTGAGTTCCCTGGAGGTTTGGCCAAGCTGAATGGAGCTTATGGTTTTCATCTTTCTTGCTTGGTTGAGAAGGATACGCAGTGTGCGAAGGATGGATGTTGGATTGTCTTCAATACTATTCTGGCTGTTTGCATTTATGGGATTGTCTTGTTCCCTAACCTGCCTGATTTTGTTGATTCAGATGCTTTTTTTATTCTTGCCTCGAAGAATCCTGTGCCTACTCTCTTGGGTGACATTTATCATTCTGTTCACTATAAGAATGAGAAGTGTCGGGGAAAGAATGTTTCTTCCTGTGTACCTCTTCTATCTAGGTGGTTTCAGGGACATCTTCCTAAGAAGGGACCTTTTGTTGATACTATTGGTACTTTAGATTGGTCTTCCAGATTGATGGGATTGTGTGCTGATAACATTGTTTAGTTTGATCGGAACCTGCTCGGAGTGAATATTGTATATAGTTGCAGTGGCTTTCCGAACATTCCTTTGATTGGACGGAAAGGTTGTATTAACTATAACCCTTCTCTGCTTGTGAGACAATTTGGCTATGCTTTGAGGGATTCTCCGGTTGAAGACGAGATACAGGAATCTCTGTATCTCACAGGTTTATTAGATGGAGATGTTTTGGTCAGATTGAGGCGTGCTTGGGGTAATATTCACAGAAGAGGAAAGACATTGCTTGGTAAGAGTGATAGTCGAGCTTATAATCCTTATCGGCTCTGGATCCATGAGAGAGTTAGGACTTCTTTGATGTCGTATCCTGCTGTAGAGCCTTTGTATCTTCCGGTGGTTGAGGAACCTACTTCAGTAGACATTGAGAAGTATAACAAGCTGCCGGCTGAGAAGGAAGAGTTGCAACGAGCAAATGAAGAGCTAGAGAAAGAGATTTTCCAGCTTAGGCATGAGAAGAATGAGGCAACATTCACTTTGAAGAAATAGACTGAGATGATTAATAGGTTGGGTTCAGATTTGACTGAAGAAACCAGCAAGAGAGAGAAAGTAGGAGTAGCCCTAAATGGTGTTAGTAGTGTACTTGCTACTAAGAAAGAATTTCTGAACAAGGCTTATTCTCGACTTTCCAAATGGGAATCTTTATGGAATACAACACTTACCAAACGGAAGGAGCGTGAAGATGAGTTGAAGCTTCATATTTCCCAGTTAGAGGAGCAGCTTAGTGCTAAGGATGCGAAGATTGCTGAAGAAGTATCTCTTAGACGTGACGCTGAGTCTAGAGTGAGTAGCAGGGTCAAAGAGATTAGGGGTGGTGAATTGAAGGCTGGCTCCAAGAGATGCAGGGTTGATGAGTGTTCTGGCAGAGGAACTTGTGAAGAGGACGCAAAAAAGATGAGATCCACTAGTGAGAGGCATGCATTACTGATACAGGAGCTAATCTCCAGACTAGGCCATTCGGAGACGTTGAGGATATTGGAAGATGTCAGAGCGCGCCATTTGGCTTGATTTATCTTTACTTTGCTCTTGTTATTTGTACTTGTATTTTGACCATCGCCAGGCTTGTTGGCCGAGGTCTTTTCCAGCTGTATTCAGTTGTACCTTTGTACTCTGCCTCTTGGTATTTGTTTATGTATGAGGTTTCTGATTCTACGCTTGCCTACTTGGGACTCCATTGTCGTTATGGCTTCTTCTCCGGAACTAGAATCGGGGGGGGGGGGGGGGGGAATTAACCTGTTGCATATTTACACGTGTGCATTTGCATATTCATATTACATGGCAGGTACCTTTTTGAGCTCGAATCTTATCTCCTGCATCTTACAGGTTATTTCAGGATTGACGAACAAATAATTCACCGGTACACTACTGTTGCACCCTAAAATTTGCTCAACCTACTTCACTTGGTTTATGTTTCAATTACATTAGCATTTGCATATAGAGTCATGTACATAGTCTAATCATCTGCATAGCAAATCATCCAACAAGGGACCAAGTACTATTCTCATCTCTATGAGCCTATCAGGAGGTTATTATTCAAATTCAATCTTAGTCAAGTCATCAGAAAGAAATTGAAGTCTAAAGAAGTCATTGGACCAAGCAGTGGATCTCTCTCCTATCTTGAGTGTATTTGAAGATCATCAAGGAAGTTGTGAGCTGTGAATTGAGGTCATGGAGAGTATATAGACATCATGGAAGACATGGAGAGCCATTTTGAAAGTGAGACCAGTCATTGATGTGATCATCTGGGTTAACCCTAGGTCAATCCTAGGTCAAATGATTGGTTGAAAGGCATCAAGGGCTAGGGTTGATGCCTTTCAACCAATCATTTGACCTAGGATTGACCTAGGGTTAACCCAGATGAAACCCTAGTTGACTGTCTTCATGTCCCAGATGATACCATTGGTTACTTATGTATGAAGTTACACATGCCCAAAATTCAAGGAAATTGTGCACAAGAAGGTTCTAACAAGTTCTAGAGAGTTCTATGATCAGCTATATATTGAGAAGAGTGGCTTCATTCAAGGGTTGGTGATTCATTTTGATCAAAACACATAGCTACATCTCATTCTTCCATTTTGCAAATCACATAAGAACTCTATCAAATCTTCATCATTCTCCACAATTCTTGATCCTATCATCATCTACATCCATCATAGATCAAGTTTCCATCAAGATCTGGCTGAATTGAGGTAGAATTCGTGTACTACCAAGTGCATCATCCAAATTGCAAAAGGAAGTGGTTATGGCAATCCAAGGGGTTTGAGCAAGAACTACTGCATACAGAATCAAGAACCAAGTTTATTGAGCAAGTCCCAAGCATTGCAAGCTGTGCATCCAAGGTTTTCTACATCTGTTTTCAAGATTACACCAGGTTAGTAATCTCATCGAATTGGCTAGAATTAGTTAGAATAATGTAGAATTCTTAGGTTAGAATTGTTAGGGATAGTTAGATGATTGATTCTGATGAATTTGAAGGCATTTCATGAAGTTCACCATTGGAGCACCAAAGCTGTTTTGGCTTAGAACACCTAGGATAGGGCATGATAATCTTAGATAGATAGCTCAGAATAATCAGCATAGCATGTGGAACGCATTAGGGTAAGAGTTAGAAGGAATCATCAAGATGGATATCAGTGTAAAATGGTGGAGCCAATGCTTTCTACCTATCGGGTTTGATGCTGGGGTGAGTTTTGGAGGTAACTGGAGCCATGGTTTTGTAGAGGGAAGGATGTAGATCATTTTTTATCTTTACACCGTGAGATTTCATCAAGAATTGAGGGAGAACAGAGGTGATAAAGGTTAGTGCATAGGAGAGGGATTTCTGGTTCTAGGGTTTCATGAGGAAGACGATGGAGGGATACCGTTGGATGGCAATGGAGACTTTGACTTAGATTCTAATCCTACGGCTAGAATTTAATTTGGAAACAGAGGGAAAGCTGAACGCAGCAATACGCTGCGTTTCATTAATAGAAACGCCTGGGCCTGAGTGAGAACTGCTATACGCACCCCTATCTTCAAGGCCCAATCTCAAATGAACTGAATTAATTACTTTTCGCACCGTTTTCCTTTTTTATTTTATTTTTTGTGTTTTCTGGTTAGCTGGGCCCAGACGCGCCTTGCTATGCGCGCCCCCCAGTCTGGGCCCATCATCTTTTTTTAGCTGAAATAGATACTAACTGCACCCCTCGCCCTCTTAATCCAATTTAATTCATTTTAATTTCACTTAATTCATTTTAATTCTTTGGAAAATCATAACAAATTGGAAATTGCATATTTTTAAATGGTTGCTTTTGCATCTTTTTCATATTTTTGTTAAGAAAATTGTCGTATAATAAAATTAGCATTTTATTTCAGTTTTGCATTTTTAGTATATTTTTCTTTTAAATAGGTTTTAATTGATTTTAGGTTTATACATGGTATTGTTGATTTTAGTTTAGTTAGATACTTTTATATTTTGGACCTATTCTTTTTAGGGTATTTCACTTAGAACTTTAGCTTGTATATAAGATTTAATTCATGATTTTAGGACTTAATCTTAGATGGTTTGTTTAGGTGTGATTAGGAGAATCAAAACTAGGGTTTAGGTGTGACATAGGTGTAGTAAATCATTTCTTTTAGGAGTTGTAGTTTGAATTTTGGGGTATGGGACTATAGGGGTATTATGGGTAGATAATAGATCCCTTAGAAATTACTAGGTTTCCCCTATTCTACTATTACTATTAGTATATTGCTTGTGCTTGCTTGATTGTGTGGTGTGCCCTCTCTAGGGTTATCATTTGAATGTGTCGGGTATTGGGCCTGCTTGGGGTTGGGGTTTGAGCTGAAGACTATGTTGATGAGGCCCATTGAAGATTAAGAGAATGAAGACCCATTTCCAGAGTTAATGAGGAGTATCTCTTGCTGGCAGTTGTTGAAGGTTATAGGATCTAGGAGTTAGGCAGAGCTCTAGAGTAGAAAATTTGATTCACAAACATGGAAGGTCTTGTTTGCCTCCATCCCTCTCTATGATGCAGAGTCTCTCTAAGACATTCACCCCCTTCCTTTGGAAGGCTTGGTGGCAGTGTCTAAGAGATAGAACTCTTGAGAGAAATATTCTATGTGTTGTTAGCAGTCTGTTTGCCACCTTTGGTGGTCAACTAATTGCTTAACACCCCAGTTCATTCTTGTGATTGGTTCCTCAGCTGGGAGATTGGGACTTGAAGAAAAGCCATTGGGAGATTAAAGACAAAGACCTTGCTTGAAGGCTGTGAAGATAAAGACTGAGGCTTGCTTGAAGCTGGTAGACGTTTGAAGATGGCTTGAAGACAGATGTTGATGCAGAGCTGCTTTTGCTGTTTATTTTTTAGCTGTTTGATTCTTGATGTATTGATTGAATTTCCCTGACTGTATTGCTTGCTATTTAACCTGTTAGGTTGAAAGTGAATTCTGTTCACTTTTGCCTATTGTTTTCTAGGTTCGAGGTTGAGTGGGACTCCCTTGCCTCGCTTGTATTGTTGCATCCATGCATTTTACTGCTTTATTGTATATATGCTATTGTTTCTGTTTCCGTCTATTCCCTTAGGATCTCTGTTTCTCTCTGCGCAAGAGAGGAGCATGATATACATTAGGTCTTAACCCATGCATGATAACATTAGGTTAGTGTGATTCCCTTTTCAACCATAGGTTAGAGTTCTGTCTCTTCTTTCTCAAAACAAACAGAAAAACACAATACATCTTTCAAACGCAATAAAAGACACTTCTTCCGTAAAAGAATGTGAACTCATCAAAACGTCATTTTTGTCCGCTTGGACCGGTAATCAAGGAAAAACCCTTTTTCAGAAGGAGATAAAAGCAATCAAAACAGACTTGTGTCGTACGTGGCCCGAACTACGTTTGCTCTGATCTTTCATGCCGTGTGGAAGTACGTAGGCATAGGATGCGATATCCTAGCGAGCAACCTTCCCCTCCTTTCCCGTAGGTAGGCGAACTACGTTGACTCTGATTTCTCGTTCCAGACGGGAATACGTAGGCATAAAGTGCGATACTTTGCCGAGTCATTTTCTTTTCTTTTAACCCCAGACCCTTAGTTTAGATAGAAATAACAATCCATACCCGAAAACAAGCGTGGATCCCGTCGAGTACGACGGACGTGAGGGGTGCTAATACCTTCCCCTTGCGTAACCGACTCCCGAATCCAAGTTTTGGTTGCGATGACCATACCTTTCCCCGTTTTGCGGTAGGTTTACCTCGAGCGTTTCCTTTCCCTCCGTTGGGATAAATAACGCACGGTGGCGACTCTTCTGTTCAGCCGGCGCCGATTTTCGCAGTAGCGACAGTTGGCGACTCTGCTGGGGATCCAACGTCCCCTGGCCGCTAAGGACTGTGATAGTTCCTTATGCATTTGGGATCCAACGTCCCTCAAGAGAGTCAATCCTAGCGCTTGTTTTCCCGTCGAGGATTTTGTATGGATTTATATTTCTGTCATTTACTTTCAGCATTATATTATTGTTATTATTGTTGTATTGGGGTGTGACGGGTGTTCTGTGATTGAGAGATAAGTCGGACCTGGGCTTGAGTGCACCTAGAATTAGAGTGGAAATTAGTGGGCGCGCACGTGCTTTGCATGTCCTAGCATCCCACGAAATCCACACTCAGACGAGGTTCTTCTGGTTGGCCTTCTGTCCTGCCCTTTGGGTGGCTCGGGTTGCTGGTTAGTTGGATTGTCGACTATGGGAACCGATCATTTGGAAGTTGGCTAAGTGAGGCCTCTTCAGGATTTGATGATGCCGCTCCTTCTGGGAATCGTATCATCAACCCTGAAAGTCTGTGACGCCGACGACCGCATAGGATGCCGTACTTTTGTCAGTTACTAGGACACCTACCTGTGAGAGGGTTTTGGGGTTATGCAGGTAACTAGACCTTCAGATACCGGTTGTTTCTCGATCTGAGACCCTGAGTATTTATGGACGGTTGTGAGGTCTATCAGAGACCAGTTGTAGTTATGATATGAGGTCTATCAGAGACCAGTCAGAGTTATGTCGTGGGGTCTATCAGAGACCAGTGTTGGAGCTTTGTATGGGGTTTATCTGAGACCAGGGTTTGAGGAATTCTGGAGGGTCTATCTGAGACTTTTGATATGGTTCAGGATTCTCAGCTATGGCATTTGGTCCCTGTTGCATGTTACTTGCATTGCATTGTTTGCATAACCATTATCATTGGATTCCATTAACGTGTGTCTGTGCTGCAGGTGCATTTGCATATTCCCTGGTTCTAGTGTTCGGACTTCTGAGTATTGATCATGGCTGGTTTGAGGATGACAGTTGCCTACAAGTTACCTATTCCTGATATTACTCCCATCCTGGGTCTGATTTCTCTTGCTGATGAGGATGTCCGTAGAAGCTTCAGGCAGAGTTACGGACGACTGTTGAGATTGGTTCGCAAATCAACTGATGATGAACTGAATAGGCTGTACACACTGATGCAATTCTATGACCCTGCATTGAGATGTTTCACGTTTGCTGACTTTATCTTGGGGCCCACCATTGAAGAGTATGTAGAGTTTACTGAGCTGCTAGTACAGAATAAAGTTCCTTTTATTCACTCTGCCGCTGAGCCCAAGTTGGAGGACTTGGCTAAGGCCTTGCACATGAATGCTTCTGAGTTGTTGATGACTTCTTGGCGCGGGGTTCCAGGTTTCTCTCTCCAGTTTTTGATTGGTAAGGCTCAAGAATACGCCAAGAATGGATGTTGGGTGGTCTTTAACGCTGTTTTGGCTCTATGCATTTATGGGATAGTGTTGTTTCCCAATTTCCCGAACTTCGTGGACATGGATGCATTTCATTTGTTTGCTGCTGGCAACCCTGTACCCACATTGATCGGGGACTTCTACCATTCGATGCACTACAGAAATGAGAACAGGAGAGGCAAGAACGTCTCTTGTTGCGTGCCTTTGCTGTACATGTGGTTTAAGAGCCATCTTCCCCTGAAGGGACCTTTTATGGATAGTGCAACTACAGTTGACTGACCAGAGCGCCTGATGAGGCTATCTTCTGAAGACATTGAGTGGTTTGACCGAGACTTGTTGGGGTCTGAGCTTATTTTCAGTTGTTCTGGGTACCCTAATGTTCCGTTGATAGGGAGAAAAGGGTGTATCAATTACAACCCATCCCTGTTTGTTCGCCAGTTTGGATACGCGTTGAAGAACCCACCTCAAGAGGAAGAAGTACAGGAATCTCTGTACTTCACCGGTGATTTGAATGGAGAGTTGCTAGCCAAGCTTCAGCATGCCTGGATGCGTATTAACAGAAGAGGGAAACCACTGTTGGGGAAGAATGATTATCAGGCTTATGCACCCTACAAAGTTTGGATCCAAGAGAGAGCAAGACAGTTGCTGATGCCATTTCCAGCTGCACCAGTCCCTGTTCATATTCCGGTGGAAGAACCAACTACTGTTACTATGGAGGCCTACGAGCAAGTTGTAAAAGAAAAAGAAGCCTTGATGAAGATCAATGAAGGGTTAGAAAAGGAACTGGCTCAGGTGCGCAGTGAGAAGAACAAGGCTGTGCATTCTTTCCAACAGCAGATCGAGTTAGTAAACATGCTAGGTGCTGAATTGACTGAAGAGAAAAAGAAGCGTGAGCGTCTGGGGAAAGAATTCAGAAGCTCTCATGACATGCTGGAGTCCAAAAAGAAATCTCTTCTTGTAACAAGACGTGGAATGCTACGCTAACCAACAACAAAAAGAGGGAAGACAAATTGAAGCAGCAAATTTCTGAACTCGAAGAGCAGTTGAAGGCTAGCATTAAGAAGTATGAAGAAGAGGTGATGACCAGATATAGTCTCCAGAATGCATTGAACAAGGCCATCGAAGGCAAGAACGAAGCTGTGTCTCAGAAGCGGAAGCTAGAGGATCGCTTCGGAGAAGGGGCATGGGAGGAAACCGCTGGTGACGTGCGACGTGTTCTCAAGCGAAGAAATCAACTTGTTGAGGGTCTGCTTACCCGACCAAGTCATCCAGAGACTAAGAAGTTGCTAGAGGAGTACCAGGCATATGGGAGTACTTGACTGTTTCATGTATTAATATGTATGCTTCATTTGCATAGCGCTGACCATCACCAGGATTGTTGGTTGAGGTCATGCCTTCTTATTGTACGCATTGATATTATATTCTTGGCTTAATGGATTTCTCTGCAATATATGAGGTGTTTTCTATGATTAGGCTCCGATCACCGTGTTGCTAGCACTGTCACCGTACTGGCACATTCACACTAGAATCGGGGAATGACATTCCCTAATGCACAGACACATATTGCATTGCATTCACATTCATATTGCATTACAGGTGATTATTGAACGGTATCTTATTTCTTGCACTATACCAGGTCTTTTCAGGATTGAAAGTCAGCGCCCGCACCGATACTCCACTCGTACCAACTGCCGAAGAATTATGGATCAAATGCAGAATGAGATGCAAGACATGCGTGAGAAGCTGGCGCTCTTCATGCAGACAATGGAGACCATTGCGAAAGGCCAGGAGAATTTGCAAGCTTTGGTGCAGCCTCTGTTGGTAAGAAATGCTGGGCACGGAAATGAGGATCATCAGTCTGTGCGAGTCGACACTATTCACGGGGATGGTACCCCCACACCAGTGGCTCCACCTATAGTAAACGTACCTGCTGTCAATGTGAACAACGGCGCTGCCGCCGGAAATGGTAACGTTGGAATTGGTAACGAGTCTGTCGTCAACAACGTTGGGCTCGGAGATGTCAACCTGGGTGATAATATGGGAGGCAATGGCTTCGGTAATACTGGATTCGGCTTCAATGACCAGGGGTTTGATCGTGCTGGGAAGTACGGCTTCAACGCTCAAGGCTTCGGACAGGACGGATTTGGTATGACTAATCAGGGTTACGGAGGATTCGGAAATGGAAATGGCGCTGGATTAATGGCTTTTGGACCTGCAGGAGTTGCTCCGGGATACGGTATCAGGGGGCGAGGCCCGATAATGAATCAGACTAGAGTTGGCCGTAACAACGAATACGATGGATACGGAGCTGGGAATGATATGTGGCAAGAAGATCAGCAAGAGGATGCTTTCTCCGGTGGAGGTTTCGAAGGACCTATGGATGACTCTCAGAGAATCAGGATGCTCGAGGAGCAGATGAAGGGGGTCATGAATCAAAGTGTTGTTGGCTTAGATATGACAACAATGGGTCTGGTGCCTGGCCTGAGGGTGCCAATCAAATTCAAAGCTCCCACGTTCGACAAATATAAGGGGGATACCTGTCCAAAGGTGCACGTGCGGTCATACTACAGAAGGATGTCGGCGTATTCAAACGATGAGACGATGCTAATGCATTTCTTTCAAGATAGCTTGTCTGGTCCTTCCCTTGAGTGGTATATGGGATTGGAACCAACTCAGATTAAGACATGGAAGCAGCTGGCTGAAGCATTTGTGGCTCACTATAAGTACAACAGTGACTTGGTGTCGCTACTGCGAAAATCGGCGCCGGCTGAACAGAAGAGTCGCCACCGTGCGTTATTTATCCCACGGGAGGGAAAGGAAACGCTCAGAGTAAACCTTGCACAACATGGGAAAGGTATGGTCGTCGCAACCAAAACCTGGATTTGGGAGTCGGTTACGCAAGGGGAAGGTATTAGCACCCCTCACGTCCGTCGTACTCGACGGGATCCACGCTTGTTTTCGGGTATGGATTGTTATTCTATCTAAACTATAGGTCGAGGGTTAAAAGAAAATAAAATGAAAATAAAATGACTCGACAAAGTATCGCACTTTATGCCTACGTATTCCCGTCTGGAACGAGAAATCAGAGTCAACGTAGTTCGCCTACCTACGGGAAAGGAGGGGAAGGTTGCTCGCTAGGATATCGCATCCTATGCCTACGTACTTTCATACAGCATGAAAGATCAGAGCAAACGTAGTTCGGGCCACGTACGACACAAGTCTGTCTTGGTTGATTTTATTCTTTCTGAAAAAAGGTTTTCCTGATTAGCAGTTCCGGCAGACAAAAATGACGTCTTGATGAATTCACATTCTTTTACGGAAGAAGTGTCTTTTATTGTGTTTGAAATCTTTATGGTATTTTTCTGTTTGTTTTGAGAAAGAAGAGACAGAACTCTAACCTACGGTTGCGAAGGGAAACAAACTAACCTAATGTTATCATGCATGGGTTAAGACCTAATGTCTATCATGCTCCTCTCTTGCACAGAGAGAAACAGAGATCCTACGGGATAGGCGAAAACAGAAACAATAGCAGATATATACAGTAAAACAGTAAAATGCATGGATGCAGCAATACAAGCGAGGCAAGGGAGTCCCACTCAACCTCGAACCTAGAAAACAATAGGCAAAAGTGAACAGCATTCACTTTCAACCCAACAGGGTAAACAGCAAACAATACAGTCCAGAAAACCAATTAATACATCAGAAATGAAATACAGCAAAAATAAACAGCCACAGCAGCTCTGCATCAATATCTGACTTCCAGTCATCTCCAATCAACTCCAGGCTTCAACAATCATCAGTCTCTATCTTCAAGGCCTTCAGGCAAGGGCTCTGGCTGACAACCTTCAGTCTACAATGGCTTTTCTTCAAGTCCTATCCTCCAAGCTGAGGGATCAATCACCAGAGTGGATTGGGTGCTAAGCAATTAGTTGACTACCAATGGTGGTAAACCAACTGCTACTAGCACATAAGACATTTTCTCTCAAGAGTTCTATCCCTTAGACAATAGCACCAAGCCTTCCAAAGGAAGGGGGTGAGTGTCTTAGAGAGACTCTGTATCACAGAGAGGAATGGAGGCAGTCAAAACCTTCCATGTTTGAGAATCAAGCTTTCTAATCTAGAGCTCCGACTGGCTTCTAAACCCTAGTCTCCTCAACAGCTGCTAGCAGGAAACTCTTCTTCAACTCTAGAAAATGGACTTCAGTCTGGATCTCCAATGGCTTCATCTTCACAAGTCTTCAGCTCTCCCAAGTCCCCAAGCAATCCCAATACCCACACAGACAAGCAATAATCCCCAGAGGGCACACCACACCAGTCAATCAGATATGTACAGTACATTAATAGCAGTAGGGGAATCCTGACTTTTTCTAAGGGGATCTAATAACTACCCATAGCCCCTATAGTCCCATAGCTAACCTGTTCAATCTTTAAGTCCTAAGGTAACTGATTCTATTCTCCTAAGTTATCACCCAAAACCCTAGTTTGTTCATGTTATTCACACCTAAACTAAACACCTAAAATTAATTTCTAAAAATGGGAACTAAATTGCATCTACAAGTTTAATGTCTAAACTAAACAACCTACAAAGAATGGACAAAAAATATTAAAGCATCTAATATAACAAAAATTACAAAATCATGCATGAAATGAAACTATTTAAAATGCTATTTATTTGGAAAATATGGGAAAAATATCAAATAAAAAATAAAATGCAATTTTTATTTTTTACAATTTTCTAGACTCTTTAAAGAAAATAATGCAAAAAGAATGAATTAAAAATAATGTTTTTTCCATTTTATATGATTTTTAGAAAATGCATGAAAAATGTAAAGAAAATAAAAAGAAAATATAAAGAAGGAGATGAAGGGGGTAAGAATAGCAGCTCGCTGCAGTTATAATCCCAAGTGGGCTGAGTAGTGGGGGTGCGCGTAGTAATCACATTAGGCCCATGCGCTCAGAAAATCAAATTGGGAAAATACCAGGAAAATGGAAAGGAACTCGGTGCCAATAGCAATAGAAACACGTGCATTCCATTGGGCTTATTGAAAAGGGGGTGTGGTTAGCTATCTGAATCCAAAGCCCAACGTTTCAATTAAATGAAACGCGGCGTTTCACTCCCAAGTCTTCCCTCCGTTTTTTACTTTGAATATGATCCGTTGGATTGCCATCTGAGTCAAGGTCTTCCCTCAAATCCAATGGCCATTGTATCTTCTTCTTCCTCCAGCCACTTAGGGTTTCAGAAAACGAACCCCATGCAAGTACCTTCCATCTCCTCGTGCTCTCTCCATCCGCCATGAAATTACACGATTCCAAAAGCAATCTTGCCCTAATTTCTTCCCTCTACACAACTATAACAATAATTCTTTCTAGAACTCAACACACAACCGAACCCGATAAGGATAACAGTTGGGATCCAATCTTTGCACCTGTGATCAACTCAACCAAACCTTGCCAATTTTCATGCTAATGTAATCACCATGTTGCACTGATTATTCTGAGCTAATCTCTCATGATTATCATTCCCTAAACCATGTTTTCTTGCTCATCAAAGTTTCACCACTCTGCCACCAAACTCCATATAACTCTCCCTAGGTTTCAAGAATTAATCCTCTATGGTTGCTAAGTACTCCTATCTTAACCACATGATCTACAACAGCATAAATGATGAGATTCGAAGAGTTTTGCATACCTTGCAAGTGATGATGGCAATGGTGGTTAGACTCCAATTCAAGCCTTGGTACCTTCTGCAAGTGATCTTCAATGACTATGTATGCTTCTGTTTGCAATGGTTCTTGATCAATCCTTGTGAATCACTCTATCCCACTCTTTATGCAAGTTGGAGTTTAAACTTGGATCTCCTTCTCCAGCCACGAATTCCTTCCACTTTCCTTTGCCAAATACCCTATGATGATGGGGGATGATGATGATAACAGAAATTGGAATGGTAGATGAAGTTTTAATGGAGTTTGGATGAAAATGCAACTTGGAATGAAGAAGATGAATGGTACAATTCTTGATCAATTCAGCCAATTCTTGATGTGAATCATGGTGTTTGAATGATGATGATGAAGATTCAATCCAAAGATATGAAGATTGATGGAGATTATAGAGATTTTGGAAAGCTTATGCAAAAATGATAAAGTGTGGAAAATTTGGGGTTTTGAACAAATGGAAGCACCAACCATGGCATGAAGTTGCTCATATCAATATATAGATGAGGTTAGAACCTCCTAGAAACTTGGAGAAGCTTCCCTTGTGTAATTTCCCTTGAATTTGGCTTATGTTTCTTTTATTGCAAGCAACCATGGATAACTCACAAATTATGAACTAAGCTCAAAATTCCACTTTAGCCAATGTCTTTAAAATGCCCTTTCCATTCAAAATGACCTATAATTTTGCTTCATTTGGCCAAGATATGAAAAATCTCATTTTTAAGGCCATTTTTATTCATTAAATCCAACAATTTTGAAACCTTGTGCTATGAATCTTTCCAATCTCTCATGGTCACTTTTCTAGACTCAAAATGTCATTTGGAACAAGTTTGATGTTGTAAGTTTTTCCATTTGAAGCTTCCTTGTATGAGTTTTGGGCATAGGTTAAAATGACCTGTAATTCACAAATGACCAAAATACCCTTTGCTTGCCAAGACCATTAGTAGAGTTCCCCAAATCATATGAAGGCATACTATACCATTCTAGAAAGCTAATACAATAAGGAACAACTCTTATGTTGACCATAAATTCATTTGAAATATCCTTGAGGGGTAAAAATAGCTTGGAAGTCAAGTCACTTTCACAGACAAAATTTCAGATACCTCAGATGACCTGTAACTTGCAAGGACCATAACTTTAGTTCTATAAATCTCCTTGATGTCTTCCACAACTCAAATTAAAGGTATTGAGATCCTCTACAAGTTTCATGTTGGCCAAGGATTCATTTGAAGCTTGCATTTTGACTTATCTTGCTTGGAAATTTGACCTAAATTAGGGGATTTTACACAGAAACCCTAATTTAGAAACTCCTCTTCTCCTTGATTTCTCTTGATTTCTTCTTAGCGTATCACCATATCCTTCTCTACATGTCAAATGATGAACCCCACATCTCTTCAATAGCCCTTAATGCCCTTAAATCAATCAATTGACCTAGGGTTGACCCAGATGAAACCCTAGTTGACTGTCTTCATCCACAACTCTTGTGCTCACATCAATGACTTGTCTCCTTCTCCCAATGACTTTCTAAGTCTCCCATGATGCCCACATACTCTCCATGCTCAGCCCACAGCTCACCATTTCTTTGTTGATCCTCAGACACCCTCAGTTAGGAGATATACTCAATGCTTGATCTACTGACTTCTCCAACTTTCAAATTCTTTTCTGATGACTTGAATGAGATTGAATTTGAATAACAACCTCTTGATAGGCCTCTAGAGATGAGAATAATGATTGGTTCCCTGTTGAATGACTTGCTATGCTTATGCTATGCAGATGAGTAACCTATGTACATGACTCTTTATGCAAATGCTAATGATATTGAAACATAAACCAAGTGAATAAGGTTGAGCAAATTTTAGGGTGCAACAGCTGCCCCTATTCAAGCGGCTTGGACCCGATTGGGTGAAGAGCCCGGAGCCTTCAGACATTCGCGGTACGAGACGGTTGAATACTAGGAACCCAGAAATTTGCCAACCGCAGAAATAAACTATGCTTCTGCTTGGGGAACGACATTCATCAACTGAATCTGACTGTTATGACAACCCACTGGTCTCGCGCGACCGTGCTGGGGATTATTTTCATCGTCCTGAAAAAGATTGAATCATCGGAAACTCCGTCCTTTGCTTGTCCACGTCAGGACTCCATCTGCTGTCAACTCGGAAAACTTCAACAACTTTGCTAGGGAGGGCTCGTCTGCCTTCTCGTCAGAAATAAATCGTCCCTGTTAGGAATAACACCGTCCACGTTAGGACTCACCTTTCCACGTAAGGAATCACCGTTCCACGTTAGGAATACATCATCTCTCCCACGTTAGGAAACCAACTTGATCTGAATCTGTCCATGTTAGGAATCCCACTTGACATGTCCACGTAAGGACTCCATCTTTCCACGTAAGGAATAACTTTTGTTCCACGTAAGGAATCAAACTTTTTCTCAATCTGTCCACGTCAGGACTAAACTTGCTATATCCAAGTAAGGACTCAATCTTTCCACGTCAGGAATAACACTGTCCACGTTAAGACTCACCTTTCCACGTAAGGAACACATCTTTTCTTCCACATAAGGAATCTTCATCGTCCCACGTAAGGAATCATATCTTTCCACGTTAGGAATACAAACTTTCCACGTAAGGAATCGTCATCTTTCCACGTAAGGAATAAACTCGTCTTTTCTGCGTCTGTCCACGTCAGGACTGAACTTGCTTTTCTACGTAAAGAACTGAAGCTTCTCTTTCCACGTAAGGAATAAACCTGTCCACGTCAGGACTCACGTTTCGTCTTGATTTGTCCACGTCAGGACTCCGCTGAGGAAATAAAACTTGTCCACGTCAGAACTTGCGCGTCTTTGACTTGCTGGGGAAATAAGACTTTGTCCACGTCAGGACTCCCACTTCTCTTAGCAAAAAACCTATCAATAAACCCGTCCACGTTAGGACTCATCCTTCCCTTGGTCCGCAAACTTTTTACCACTGACGTTACAGCAGCTTTGAGGCTGACTCTACTGGGGATATTCGGGAAACCAAACTTCCGGACGCCTGTTCTGATAACCGGCGGTAGCCTCTGAAATTTCGGTTCATGAAACCTTTTAATGTTGACGTAACAACAACTTTGGAGGAAACAATCCGCTGGTCGGACTAGAGAAACTTCAACAAGAAACTCTGGCGGGGACATAAGTAACTCTGCTTGGGGACAAAGAGACACTTATCCTGCTGACTCTGTGGGGAGTAGTGCCAAGGCTGACACTTCGTTGAATGTCTCACGTTGAGATCTTGAATGCTTGGTAATTTATTTGAGCAAGAGCTCTCTCCACCTGCAAGAGGAACAATACTTGAACGCAAACGGCTAGCCAACCTAGTTATGTTTCACAAATGCATATATTTGGCAATGATGCAATGCTCCCTTCGACATGGGAATGCTACACGTTTCTTTGGTTAATGCAAGTATGACACTATATGCTGATGCGAATGCAGACTCGAACTGTTGGGCACAGGAGCTGCTTCAGCAAAATAAATGCTGAAAATAATGCCAACTCCGCTGGGGATAGCCAGGTGCTACAGAATCATTCCAGCAAAATAAATGCTGGGCAAATGAAGTCGATTCAGCTGGGAAATTGGGACCTTAACCCAGCACCTTGTTGAAGGACCACCCTGATGGGGAATATAACTCTACAGGGGAACAGCAGATGCGCCTGGTATGATTGAACTTCTGCGGGAAAGTGAACGGATATCATACGATATTCTGACAAAATAAATGCCATGACCCACACCAACTCTGCCGGGGAGAGCCTTAATCTTCGAGTTCCACTGGGAGGAATACTTGCTGAGAAGAGAATTCCGCTGGGGATGGGATGATTCTCTTGGGAACAATCAACTGACTCCACTGGGGGAGAGTAAATAACCCTGCGGGGAAATGTGAACTGCCTGAACACATCTCGCCAATTGGGAATATTAATCTTCTGAGGCTGAACCACTCTCTGCTGAGGATAAATGACTTTGATGGAGCATGTCCTCTTGGATAGGATACGACTAGCTGGGGAATTCGATCCTTCTTCAGTAGGGAACATGCATGACCTGCGTGGAGATCAAGTCTTTCTCTAACGCAATCTTTTGATCCTCTTCCTCGTACGACTATGAAACCTGCAACGACACAAACAGGGCAAGACAAGTCTATACAACCGAATCGATTCAAGTTAGTGACATTACTTTCAGTTAATTCAAAGCTTTAGCAATTGTTGGCAAGGGCCAGTGATGTTATACACATGCTAGTTTCAATAAACTTAGGCGTTTTATCATGCACAAAACAGTAAAGAACCAGCATCAAGTACTGAATAACATATTTTATTGATTGGGCCCCTGAATGGGCAGAGTTTGTACACGGAATGTAACTCCTGAAAAGAGGAAGCTACACAAAGCAAATATACAAGTATGCATAAGAAGCATAAATATATTGACAAACTAAATTTGTACACATGTCGGCAACGGGATGCAGATGAACACCACGAACTGATCCTCCTATGACTCGTCCGACTCTAATGCTTTTCCTGGTATTCATACTTCTGAAAAGGTTGTACCAGATAACCGATCCTCCCCGTTATATTCTCCCGCATTGATGCTCAGTGGAATATCAAATTCGGACCGCAATCATTTGCTTTTCAAATCCCTAACTTTTGCGTGAACCGCCCTTTACGGGTTTTCAGTTCACCGGGATACCCCTTTTTTGCCGAAGCCGCCCAGTGTAGGTTTTCAACTTCGCGGGTGTACATTTTTTCAATTTTATCCCTAACTTTTGCCCGAACCTTTCATTCTGTTTTTGGTTCGCCAGGATGCCCCATTTTTGCCTGGACTCTCTTTTTTCTGTCCAGCGGGTCTATTTTAAGCAAAGTATTTTTTAACTGCGTTCGAATTTACAGGCGACGTGAAGTCTTCTCCGTCCATGGTGGACAACAACAACGCTCCTCCTGAGAAGACTTTCCTGACAACGTATGGCCCTTCATAGTTGGGGGTCCACTTGCCCCTGTGATCTGCTTGCGGCGGGAGGATCCTTTTCAGCACAAGGTCGCCCGTCTGAAAGCTTCGCGGATGTATTTTCTTGTCGTACGCTTTCTTCATTCGGCTCTGGTACAAACGACCATATGCTAGAGAAGCTAGCCTCTTCTCGTCCATCAAACTCAGTTGATTCAACCTGTCTTTTACCCATTCTGCCTCATCCAGCTGAACGTCTCGCAATACCCTCAGAGAAGGGATCTCAACTTCCAATGGTAATACCGCTTCCATTCTGTATACTAACGAGAATGGGGTTGCCCCGGTTGATGTGCGTACCGTCGTACGATAACCGTGCAATGCGAAGGGTAGCATCTCATGCCAATCCTTATAGGTCACCACCATTTTCTGAACGATCTTCTTGATATTCTTATTGGCCGCTTCGACAACGCCATTCATCTTGGGTCGGTACGGGGAGGAGTTGTGATGTTCGATCTTAAAATTCTGACAGAGCTCCTTCATCATTTTGTTGTTTAGGTTCGAACCGTTATCCGTGATTATCCACTCGGGAATCCCATATCGGCAAATGATATCTCTCTTGATGAATCTGGCCACCACTTGCTTAGTTACATTTGCGTAAGACGCCGCTTCCACCCACTTGGTGAAGTAATCGATTGCTACCAAAATGAACCGATGCCCGTTAGAAGCTGTCGGCTCGATTTTTCCAATCATATCGATTCCCCACATCGAAAATGGCCAAGGCGATGACATCACATTCAGAGGACTTGGAGGCGCATGGATCTTGTCAGCATAGATTTGGCACTTGTGACACTTTCTTGCAAACTTGAAACAATCAGTTTCCATGGTCAGCCAAAAGTAGCCTGCCCGCAGCAGCTTTCTTGTCATAGCATGTCCACCAGCATGCGTGCCAAAGGTACCCTCGTGTATTTCCTCCATGAGCAGCTTTGCCTCTCTTTCGTCTACACAACGCAACAACACCAAATTGTGATTTCTTCTGTATAAGACACCATCCGGATTCAAATAGAAATTACCCGCTAATCTCCTGAGAGTCTTCTGATCCTGACTGGGTGTCCCGGTCGGGTACTCTTTGTTCTTCAGGAAATTAAGGATATCAAAATACCACGGTTTGTCATCAGATGCTTCATCAATAGCAAATACATAAGCTGGTCTGTCAAGCCGAGAGATAACGATTCGGGGAGCCTCGTTCCAGAAGTTGACTTTGTACATGGAAGACAAAGTGGCCAGGGCGTCGGCCATTTGATTCTCTGCCCGCGGTAAATGATGCAATTCAACTTTGTCGAAGAAAGCCAACAATCTCCTTGCATAATTCATGTAGTGTATCAAGTTGGGCTGACGCGTCTCCCATTCCCCTTTGATCTGATTCACCACCAGAGCTGAGTCTCCGTATACGTCTAAATTCTTGATTCGCAAATCGATGGCTTCTTCAAGCCCCATTATACAAGCTTCGTATTCGGCTTCATTATTGGTAACGGCAAAGGTCAATCGGGCAGTAAACGGGATGTGCGACCCGTGTGGCGTAGTGATGATTGCCCATATTCCGCTACCGTAAGCATTCACAGCTCCGTCAAATATCATCTTCCATTTGGAACCCAACTCTGGTCCTTCGTCTGGCAACGGCTCTTCACAATCTTTCATCTTTAGGTACATGATATCCTCGTCAGGAAAATCAAACCTCATCGATTGGTACTCTTCAATAGGCTGCTCCGCCAGATACTCAGACAGCACACTCCCCTTTATAGCCTTTTGCGAGACGTATTGGATGTCATATTCGGTCAAGACCATCTGCCAACGGGCAATTCTCCCTGACAACGCCTGCTTTTCAAATACATATTTGATAGGATCCATCTTCGAGATGAGCATGGTTGTATGATTCAGCATGTACTGCCTCAAACGCTTGGCGGCCCAAGCTAGCACGCAACAAGTTTTCTCCAGCATTGAGTATCGAGTTTCACAATCTGTAAATTTCTTACTCAAGTAGTAGATCGCATGCTCTTTTCTCACTGTCTCGTCGTGCTGACCGAGAACACAACCCATGCTTCCCTCAAGAACCGTAAAATACATGATCAAGGGTCTCCCTGCCACTGGGGGTATCAAAATGGGAGGCTCCTGCAAATACTGCTTTATTTTATCAAACGCCTTTTGACAATTTTCGTTCCATGTTACAGCTTGATCTTTCTTCAACAGCTTGAATAATGGTTCACACGTAGCAGTTAGGTGAGATATGAACCGAGCGATGTAGTTCAACCTCCCTAAAAACCCGCGCACCTCTTTCTCTGTTTTAGGCGTCGGCATTTCTTGAATCGCTTTTATTTTAGCAGGATCGACCTCTATTCCTCTTTCGCTTACGATAAACCCCAGCAGTTTACCCGATCTCACCCTGAAGGTGCATTTATTAGGGTTCAGTCTCAGCCTGAACTTCCTAAGCCTTTTAAATAACTTCAACAGATTCACCAGATGCTCTTCCTCCGTCTGGGATTTGGCAATCATATCGTCAACATAAACTTCGATCTCTTTATGCATCATATCATGGAAAAGAGTAGTCATTGCTCTTTGATATGTTGCCCCAGCATTTTTCAAACCAAAGGGCATCACTTTGTAGCAAAATGTTCCCCAAGGCGTTATGAAAGTGGTTTTCTCCATATCCTTTGGCGCCATTTTAATCTGATTATAGCCTGAAAAGCCATCCATGAAGGAGAATACGGAGTATTGAGCAGTATTGTCAACTAACACGTCAATGTGAGGAAGTGGAAAATCGTCTTTTGGGCTTGCTCTATTCAAATCTCTATAATCCACGCACATTTGAACCTTGCCATCTTTCTTTGGCACTGGTACGATGTTAGCAACCCATGAGGGATACTTTGTCACAGCCAGGAAACCAGCGTCCCACTGTTTTTGAACTTCCTCTTTGATCTTCACTGCCATATCTGGTCGAGTTCTGCGAAGCTTTTGTTTGACCGGCGGGCATTCTTCTTTCAGTGGCAGGCGGTGCACAACCATGTCTGTATCGAGCCCTGGAATATCTTCATACGACCAAGCGAATACATCATTATACTCTCGGAGCATTTCAACCAGTCTTCGCTTGATATCACCCTGCAGCGCGGCTCCGATACGAATATTCTTCTCAACCCCTTTCAAACCAAAGGGCATCACTTTGTAGCAAAATGTTCCCCAAGGCGTTATGAAAGTGGTTTTCTCCATATCCTCTGGCGCCATTTTAATCTGATTATAGCCTGAAAAGCCATCCATGAAGGAGAATACGGAGTATTGAGCAGTATTGTCAACTAACACGTCAATGTGAGGAAGTGGAAAATCGTCTTTTGGGCTTGCTCTATTCAAATCTCTATAATCCACGCACATTCGAACCTTGCCATCTTTCTTTGGCACTGGTACGATGTTAGCAACCCATGAGGGATACTTTGTCACAGCCAGGAAACCAGCGTCCCACTGTTTTTGAACTTCCTCTTTGATCTTCACTGCCATATCTGGTCGAGTTCTGCGAAGCTTTTGTTTGACCGGCGGGCATTCTTCTTTCAGTGGCAGGCGGTGCACAACCATGTCTGTATCGAGCCCTGGCATATCTTCATACGACCAAGCGAATACATCATTATACTCTCGGAGCATTTCAACCAGTCTTCGCTTGATATCACCCTGCAGCGCGGCTCCGATACGAATATTCTTCTCAACCCCTTCCGACCCCAAGTTGATAATTTTGATGACCTCGTCGTGAGGCAGAATGGCTCTTTCCTCTTGCTTCACCAACCAAAACAACTCTTCAGGAACGTCGCTATCTTCGACAACCTCTTCTTCGGCCTGAAATACCGGGTGTTCAAAGTCGGGACGAGTCATAGATGGTTCAAGGATGTCATCTGAAAATGTTATCCTGCAAAAGGAATGGTTAAGTGCTTCAAAATGCGTACAAAGCGAATAACCACGTTGCCATTTTATTGAAAAATATAAAACAAGAAAGACAGGGATTACAATATTTGCACATGAAAACCGCCATTTATTTAATGATTAACACACAATGTTCATAACAAAACAGCCCTAAGCAAATCATGATGCCCCGGGCAAGACATCAGATTATTCAACAATTAATAAAGCAACGCATTACTGTTTAAGAGTCACAGGAACAAGCTCCTGAATAGACCAGTTGCACAGTCCTTGTCCTGGCGTGCTTGGCTGAATCCAGGCATCCATATCACAGTCGCTGTCTCCTTGGTCTGATTCCGAAGCAGCGTTGATGGTTTCATGACATACTCCACTGGCAGAGATGGTAATTGGCCCTCTGAAACGGGGTGCCCCCACGGAAGGAGTTGATGACGACGGTTGGTATCCCACCCCGAACCGGTCCATCTTCACAGGAATGTCCAGCACTTTGCCCCAGCCCTTTGCTTCTCCTGCTTCTACTAGAGCTTGAGCTTCTTTATACGATGAGACGACTATCTCTGGCACTTTGCTCGGCCCGGGACCTTTGTCCTTGATGCGCAATCCTTCAAATGCCTGGCAGGGTGTTTCGTGGATCTCTCCGTCGACTTCCACATATTTAAACGACGACAAATGGCTGACCAGGATGTCTTCTTCTCCGCATACAGTGACTACGTTGTCTCCGACCATATATTTCAACTTCTGATGTAGGGTGGACGTGACTGCCCCCGCCCCATGAATCCAAGGTCTTCCGAGCAAGCAGCTGTACGCAGGCTGAATATCCATGATATAAAACTCAGTTGCAAACACCTCCGGCCCCACCTGTAGAGGCAATGTGATCGATCCAAAGACTGTTCTCCGCGTGCCATCAAACGCTCTGACTACCAAGTCGCTAGGCGTGCACAAGATTCCTCTAACGTCCAGCTTCATCATCGCCTTCTTGGGCAGCACATTCAAAGACGATCCGGTGTCGACCAATACATGCGACATTACTGATCCTCTACATTCGACAGATATGTGCAGCGCCATATTATGATCTCTCCCTTTCGGGGTCAAATCAAAGTCGGTAAAGCCCAAGCTGTGGCCTGCATTCACATGTGCCAACACTCCTTCCAGCTGATTCACGGAGACGTCTTGAGGTACAAAAGAAGTATCCAGGACTTTCAGTAAAGCATTTCTGTGAGCTTCCGAACACAACAGCAATGAGAGGATAGATATTTTGGACGGCGTCTGCTGCAGACGCTCCACAATCTTATAATCACTTTTTCGAATCAAGCGCATGAACTCTTCTACATCTTTCGATGCCGATTCTTTGTCACTCGCTTGTACCGGGACATTCTCAACCACTTTCCCTTTTCCTTTTGCTAGTCTTTCGGCCTCCACTTCAGGGGATATAAAGATCCTACCACTCCTTGTCATACCTCCCGAACCAACAACATTATCCACAGTCTCGGCTGGCTGCTTATTAACATCAATCTTTATCCCGTCACAATACACCTCCAACCCATATGACCATGGGACTGCTTTCGTGTTCTCGTACGGGATCGGCCCGACCTTAGTTATGGTGATCGGTGGTCGCTGAGCTGGTGCTGCAATAGTGATTGTCTTTCGAGGAATCGTTACAGTGGCCACATCATTCTGATCATATGCTACTGCCCCTGCGGGCTCTTCAGTTGCTGCTTGGTCAAACTGCAATATGCCTTCATCAATTAAAGCCTGAATGCCTTTCTTCAAATCATCACACCCCCCAGCTAGGGTCCAACATTCTAAGCAATACCCGTCACAACCTGGATAAACACCCCCTTGCAACAGTCGGCTCTTTATCTCGCTCAGCGGCGTCTTTAAATCGTCGACATTCATAATCAGATTCAATCCTTCCTCAGTCAGAATGGTGTTTGCCCCATGATTAGGCATGGGCTTCTGCACTATATTCGGACCTGCCGTTCCGAAATTGAGTCTTATTGTCCAAAAGATCCTGCACAACGTGCTTAAAAGCATGGCAACCCTCTATATCGTGGCCCGGGGCCCCAGAATGAAACTCATAGTGCCTGCTTGCATCGTAACCAAACGGGGGAGCTCCCGTTATCGGTGCCAGAGTTCTCTTCTCTACCAGGTTCAATCCCAACAATGTCTGCAATAAATTAGCATATGTCGTGGGAGGCTTCTCAAACACTCTTCTCGGTTTGCCACCCTGGAATCTTCGCTGAGCCTGATGTGCCCCCTGCTGAGGCTGCGGCTGCTGCATTAGCTGCTGCTGAGACGGTTGTTGTTGCTGAAGTGGTTGTTGCTGGTATGGGATAGTAACACTCGCCACCTGCTGCGGCTGATGATATTGGTTTCGTCCCCTGCCTCGGCCTCGGCCTCGGCCTCCAAACACTGCGCTTGCCTCGCCCTGACGGCGCCCACCAAAAGTCCTCTTATTGCTGCCAGATACAGTTGATTCCTCAACCTGGAACTTTCCTTGCTTAATGTTACGCTCAATCTTTTCTCCCATCAGAATTAGGTCTGAAAAACTGGCCAGAGATGTGTGAAATAGCATGTCATGAAACAAGCCCGTGAATGTGCCGACGAACATGTCATTCATTTCCTTGTCTTCTACAGGAGGACGGACCCTGGCAGCCATATCGCGCCACCTTTGCGCGTACTCTTTAAAGCTCTCCCCCTTCTTCTGTGACAGCCCCGCTAATTGGACCTGATTGGGCGCCAAATCGCTATTATACTTGTAGTGAGCTACAAATGCCTCTGCCAATTGCTTCCATGTCTTGATATTGGTTGGCTCCAACCCCATATACCACTCTAGGGAAGGACCCGACAGACTATCTTGAAAGAAATGAATTAGCATTCTTTCGTCAGTTGAGTACGCAGACATTTTTCTGTAATAGGCTCGCACATGCACTTTCGGGCATGTGTCCCCTTTATACTTATCAAACGCAGGAGCTTTGAATTTGATTGGCACCCTCAAGCCAGGTACCAGACCCATTGTTGCCATGTCCAAGCCCACAACACTTTGGTTCAGGACTTCCCTCATCTGCTCTTCTAGCATTCTGATCTTCTGGGAGTCATCCATCGGCCCTTCGAAACCTCCGCCGGAGAAAGCGTCCTCCTGTTGATCTTCTTGCCACATACCATTTCCAGCTCCATACCCATCATATCCATTATTACGGCCAGCTCTGATCTGATTCATCCCCGGACCTCGGCCTCTGTTGCCGTATCCCTGAACACCTCCAGCAGGCCCAAAAGCCATAAACCCAGCGCCGTTTCCATTTCCAAAACCTCTGTAACCCTGATTGGTCACACCATAACCATCTTGCCCAAATCCTTGAGCATTGAAACCATATTTCCCAGCATTATCGAATCCCTGATCATTGAACCCGAATCCAGCATTGACAAAGTCGTTGCCTCCCATATTATCACCCAAGTTGACATCACCAAGCCCAACGTTATGGACAGCAGCCTCATTCCCGACTCCGACGTTACCATTCACAGCAGCAGTAGCGTTGTTGACATTAGCAGCAGGTATATTGACTACAGGTGGAGCCACTGGCGTGGGAGTACCATCTCCATGAGCAGTATCGACTCGTACAGACTGATGATCCTCGTTACCGTGACCAGCATTTCGGGCCAACAGAGGCTGGACCATGGCCTGCAAATTCTCCTGACCCTTTGCAATAGCTTCCATGGTCTGCATAAAGAGAGCGAGCTTCTCGCGCACATCTTGCATCTCGTTCTGCATTTGATCCATGATTCTTCGACAGTTGGTGCGGGTAGAATAGCGGTGCGGGTGTTGATCTGCAATCCTGGAAAGTACCTGTTACAGGGCAGGAAATAAGATAACATCCAATGATTACCTGTAATGCAATATGAGTATGAATGCAATGCAACGTGTGTGTCTGTGCATTAGGGAAATTCATTCCCCGATTCTAGTGTGAAGGTGCCGGTGCAATGACAGTGCTAATAATATAAAGATCGGAGCTGAATCATAGAAAGCCTCATATATTGCTGAGAAACCAATAAACCCGAAATACAATGTCGCTGAGAGTACAACAAGAAGGCATGACCTCAACCAACAATCCTGGTGATGGTCAGCACTATGCAAATAAAGCATACAAGTTACTACATGAAATGATCAAATCCTCCCATAAGTCTGGTATTCTTCTAGCAGCTTCCTGGTCTCCGGATGACTTGGTCGATCAAGCAGCCCTTCAACAAGTTGGTTTCTCTTCTTAAGAACACGACGCACGTCTTTGGCAGTTTCTTCCCATGCCCCCTCTCCGAAGCGATCTTCTAGTTTACGCTTCTGAGACACAGCTTCATCTCTGCCTTTGATGGCCTTGTTTAGTGCGTTCTGGAGACTGTACCGGGTCATCACTTCTTCTTCACACTTCTTGATGCTGGACTTCAACTGCTCTTCGAGGTCGGAGATTTGCTGCTTCAACTTATCCTCCCTCTTCTTGTTGTTGGTGAGCGTGGCATTCCAGGTCTTATTGCAAGAAGAGATTTCTTGGTGAGCGATGTCAAGCGCTTTCTTCTTGGATTCAAGCATGTCATGGGAGCTTCTGAACTCTTGCCCCAGACGTTCGCGCTTCTTCTTCTCCTCGGTTAGCTCAGCGCCTAATTTGTTCATTAGCTCAATCTGCTGTTGGAAAGCATGGACGGCCTTGTTTTTCTCACTGCGTATCTGGGCTAACTCCTGTTCTAACCCTTCGTTGATCTTCAATAAGGTTTCTTTTTCTTTCACAACTTGCTCGTAGGCTTCCCTAGAAACAGTAGTTGGCTCTTCTACCGGAATAGGATCAAGAACTGGTGCGTCTGGAAATGGCATCTTCAACTGACTGGCTCTCTCCTGAATCCATACTCTATAAGGTGCATAGGCCTGACAGTCATTCTTTCCTAACAACGGCTTCCCTCTGCGGTTAATACGCGTCCAGGTATGCTGCAGCTTGGCCAATAACTCCCCCTTCACATCTCCAGTGAAGTACAGAGATTTCTGTACTTCTTCCTCTTTTGGCGGGTTCTTCAGGGCGTATCCGAACTGACGGACGAACAGAGAAGGGTTGTGGTTGATACACCCTTTTCTCCCAACCAGCGGAACATTAGGGTAACCAGAACAACTGAAGATAAGCTCGGATCCCAGCAGATCTCTATCAAACCAATCAATGTCTTCAGAAGTTAACCTCATCATATGCTCTGGCCAGTCGGGCGTAATTGCATTATCCATGAAAGGTCCCCTTGATGGAAAATGACTCTTGAACCACATATATAGCAAAGGTACGCAACAGGAGACATTCTTACCTCTCCTGTTTTCATTCCTATAGTGCATCGAATGGTAAAAGTCCCCGATCAGTGTTGGTACTGGGTTAACGGCAGCAAACAGATGAAACGCATCCATGTCTACGAAGTTTGGGAAGTTAGGGAACAGCACTATCCCATAAATGCAGAGGGCCAAAATAGCGTTAAAGACCACCCAACACCCATTCTTGGCGTACTCTTGAGCCTTACCAACCAGAAACTGAAGAGAAAAACCCGGAACCCCTCGCCACGCAGTCATCAACAAGTCAGAAGCATTCATATGCAGGGCCTTGGCTAAATCCTCCAAATTGGGCTCAGCGGCGGAGTGAATAAAAGGAACTGCATTCTGAACTGGCAACTCAGTAAACTCTACATACTCCTCCATGGTGGGCCCCAAGATAAAATCCGCAAACGTGAAACATCTCAAAGCCGGGTCATAGAATTGCATCAAGGTGTACAACCCATTCAATTCGTCCTCGGTAGACCTACGCACTAATCCCAACAACCGCCCGTAACTCTGCCTGAAGCTTCTACGGACATCCTCATTCGCAAGAGAAATCAGACCCAGGAGTGGAGTACTATCGGGGACAGGTAGCTTATACGCAACGGTCATCCTCAAGCCAGCCATGATCAAACACTCAGAAGTCCAGACACTAGAACCGGGGGAATGCACCTGCAGCACAGACACACGTTAGTTGGATGCAATGATGATGGGTGTGCAACAATGCAATGCAAGTAACATGCAACAGGGACCAACTGCCATAGCTGAGTAGCCTGAACCATATCAAGAAGTCTCGGATAGACCCTCTAGAAATTCCCAAAACCTGGCCTCGGATAGACCTATAATAAAGCTCCAACAACAGTCTCTGACAGACCTCAAACCATAACTCAGACTGGTCTCTGGTAGACCTCAAATCATATCTCCAAATGGTCTCTGACAGACCTTAGAACTATCCAACTGGTCTCTGACAGACCTCATAACACACCTCCAAATGGTCTCTGACATACCTCATAACTCTCCATAAGTACCCAGGATCTCTGATCGAGAAATAACCAGTATCTGAAAGTCTAGTTACCTGCATAACCCCAAACCCTCTCACAGGTGGATGTCCTAGTAACTGACAAAGGTATGGCATCCTATGCGGTCGTCGGCGTCACAGACTTTCAGGGTTGATGATACGATTCCCAGAAGGAGTGGCATCACCAAATCCTGAAGAGGCCTCACTTAGCCAACTTCCAAATGATCGGTCCCCAGAGTCGACAATCCAACTAACCAGCAACCAAGCCACCCAAAGGGCAGGACAAGAGGCCAACCAGAAGAATCTCGTCTGAGCGTAGATTTGGCGGGACACTAGGACATGCAATGCACGTGCGCGCCCACTAATCTCTACTCTAAGTCTAAGGTGAACTCAAGCCCAGGTCCGGCTTCTCGCTCAATATCAGAACACCCGTCACACCCCAATATACAGCAATAATAATCAATATACATATACTGCTGAAAAATAAAGGTCAGAAATGTAAATCCATAAAAAATTCACGACGGGAAAACAAGCGCTAGGATTGACTCTCTTAAGGGACGATGGATCCCAAATGCATAAGGAACTATCGCAGTCCTTAGCAGCCAGGGGACGTTGGATCCCCAGCAGAGTCGCCAGCTGTCGCTACTGCGAAAATCGGCGCCGGCTGAACAGAAGAGTCGCCACCGTGCGTTATTTATCCCACGGGAGGGAAAGGAAACGCTCAGAGTAAACCTCGCACAACATGGGAAAGGTATGGTCGTCGCAACCAAAACCTGGATTCGGGAGTCGGTTACGCAAGGGGAAGGTATTAGCACCCCTCACGTCCGTCGTACTCGACGGGATCCACGCTTGTTTTTGGGTATGGATTGTTATTCTATCTAAACTATAGGTCGAGGGTTAAAAGAAAATAAAATGAAAATAAAATGACTCGGCAAAGTATCGCACTTTATGCCTACGTATTCCCGTCTGGAACGAGAAATCAGAGTCAACGTAGTTCGCCTACCTACGGGAAAGGAGGGGAAGGTTGCTCGCTAGGATATCGCATCCTATGCCTACGTACTTTCATACAGCATGAAAGATCAGAGCAAACGTAGTTCGGGCCACGTACGACACAAGTCTGTCTTGGTTGATTTTATTCTTTCTGAAAAAAGGTTTTCCTGATTAGCAGTCCCGGCGGACAAAAATGACGTCTTGATGAATTCACATTCTTTTACGGAAGAAGTGTCTTTTATTGTGTTTGAAATCTTTATGGTAATTTTCTGTTTGTTTTGAGAAAGAAGAGACAGAACTCTAACCTACGGTTGCGAAGGGAAACAAACTAACCTAATGTTATCATGCATGGGTTAAGACCTAATGTCTATCATGCTCCTCTCTTGCACAGAGAGAAACAGAGATCCTACGGGATAGGCGAAAACAGAAACAATAGCAGATATATACAGTAAAACAGTAAAATGCATGGATGCAGCAATACAAGCGAGGCAAGGGAGTCCCACTCAACCTCGAACCTAGAAAACAATAGGCAAAAGTGAACAGCATTCACTTTCAACCCAACAGGGTAAACAGCAAACAATACAGTGCAGAAAACCAATCAATACATCAGAAATGAAATACAACAAAAATAAACAGCCACAGCAGCTCTGCATCAATATCTGACTTCCAGTCATCTCCAATCAACTCCAAGCTTCAACAATCATCAGTCTCTATCTTCAAGGCCTTCAGGCAAGGGCTCTGGCTGACAACCTTCAGTCTACAATGGCTTTTCTTCAAGTCCTATCCTCCAAGCTGAGGGATCAATCACCAGAGTGGATTGGGTGCTAAGCAATTAGTTGACTACCAATGGTGGTAAACCAACTGCTACTAACACATAAGACATTTTCTCTCAAGAGTTCTATCCCTTATACAATAGCACCAAGCCTTCCAAAGGAAGGGGGTGAGTGTCTTAGAGAGACTCTGTATCACAGAGAGGAATGGAGGCAGTCAAAACCTTCCATGTTTGAGAATCAAGCTTTCTAATCTAGAGCTCCGACTGGCTTCTAAACCCTAGTCTCCTCAACAGCTGCTAGCAGGAAACTCTTCTTCAACTCTAGAAAATGGACTTCATTCTGGATCTCCAATGGCTTCATCTTCACAAGTCTTCAGCTCTCCCAAGTCCCCAAGCAATCCCAATACCCACACAGACAAGCAATAATCCCCAGAGGGCACACCACACCAGTCAATCAGATATGTACAGTACATTAATAGCAGTAGGGGAATCCTGACTTTTTCTAAGGGGATCTAATAACTACCCATAGCCCCTATAGTCCCATAGCTAACCTGTTCAATCTTTAAGTCCTAAGGGAACTGATTCTATTCTCCTAAGTTATCACGCAAAACCCTAGTTTGTTCATGTTATTCACACCTAAACTAAACACCTAAAATTAATTTCTAAAAATGGGAACTAAATTGCATCTACAAGTTTAATGTCTAAACTAAACAACCTACAAAGAATGGACAAAAAATATTAAAGCATCTAATATAACAAAAATTACAAAATCATGCATGAAATGAAACTGTTTAAAATGATATTTATTTGGAAAATATGGGAAAAATATCAAATAAAAAATAAAATGCAATTTTTATTTTTTACAATTTTCTAGACTCTTTAAAGAAAATAATGCAAAAAGAATGAATTAAAAATAATGTTTTTTCCATTTTATATGATTTTTAGAAAATGCATGAAAAATGTAAAGAAAATAAAAAGAAAATATAAAGAAGGAGATGGAGGGGGTAAGAATAGCAGCTCGCTGCAGTTATAATCCCAAGTGGGCTGAGTAGTGGGGGTGCGCGTAGTAATCACATTAGGCCCATGCGCTCAGAAAATCAAATTGGGAAAATACCAGGAAAATGGAAAGGAACTCGGTGCCAATAGCAATAGAAACACGTGCATTCCATTGGGCTTATTGAAAAGGGGGTGTGGTTAGCTATCTGAATCCAAAGCCCAACGTTTCAATTAAATGAAACGCGGCGTTTCACTCCCAAGTCTTCCCTCCGTTTTTTACTTTGAATATGATCCGTTGGATTGCCATCTGAGTCAAGGTCTTCCCTCAAATCCAATGGCCATTGTATCTTCTTCTTCCTCCAGCCACTTAGGGTTTCAGAAAACGAACCCCATGCAAGTACCTTCCATCTCCTCGTGCTCTCTCCATCCGCCATGAAATTACACGATTCCAAAAGCAATCTTGCCCTAATTTCTTCCCTCTACACAACTATAACAATAATTCTTTCTAGAACTCAACACACAACCGAACCCGATAAGGATAACAGTTGGGATCCAATCTTTGCACCTGTGATCAACTCAACCAAACCTTGCCAATTTTCATCCTAATGTAATCACCATGTTGCACTGATTATTCTGAGCTAATCTCTCATGATTATCATTCCCTAAACCATGTTTTCTTGCTCATCAAAGTTTCACCACTCTGCCACCAAACTCCATATAACTCTCCCTAGGTTTCAAGAATTAATCCTCTATGGTTGCTAAGTACTCCTATCTTAACCACATGATCTACAACAGCATAAATGATGAGATTCGAAGAGTTTTGCATACCTTGCAAGTGATGATGGCAATGGTGGTTAGACTCCAATTCAAGCCTTGGTACTTGCTGCAAGTGATCTTCAATGACTATGTATGCTTCTGTTTGCAATGGTTCTTGATCAATCCTTGTGAATCACTCTATCCCACTCTTCATGCAAGTTGGAGTTTAAACTTGGATCTCCTTATCCAGCCACGAATTCCTTCCACTTTCCTTTGCCAAATACCCTATGATGATGGGGGATGATGATGATAACAGAAATTGGAATGGTAGATGAAGTTTTAATGGAGTTTGGATGAAAATGCAACTTGGAATGAAGAAGATGAATGGTACAATTCTTGATCAATTCAGCCAATTCTTGATGTGAATCATGGTGTTTGAATGATGATGATGAAGATTCAATCCAAAGATATGAAGATTGATGGAGATTATAGAGATTTTGGAAAGCTTATGCAAAAATGATAAAGTGTGGAAAATTTGGGGTTTTGAACAAATGGAAGCACCAACCATGGCATGAAGTTGCTCATATCAATATATAGATGAGGTTAGAACCTCCTAGAAACTTGGAGAAGCTTCCCTTGTGTAATTTCCCTTGAATTTGGCTTATGTTTCTTTTATTGCAAGCAACCATGGATAACTCACAAATTATGAACTAAGCTCAAAATTCCACTTTAGCCAATGTCTTTAAAATGCCCTTTCCATTCAAAATGACCTATAATTTTGCTTCATTTGGCCAAGATATGAAAAATCTCATTTTTAAGGCCATTTTTATTCATTAAATCCAACAATTTTGAAACCTTGTGCTATGAATCTTTCCAATCTCTCATGGTCACTTTTCTAGACTCAAAATGTCATTTGGAACAAGTTTGATGTTGTAAGTTTTTCCATTTGAAGCTTCCTTGTATGAGTTTTGGGCATAGGTTAAAATGACCTGTAATTCACAAATGACCAAAATACCCTTTGCTTGCCAAGACCATCAGTAGAGTTCCCCAAATCATATGAAGGCATACTATACCATTCTAGAAAGCTAAGACAATAAGGAACAACTCTTATGTTGAACAGAAATTCATTTGAAATCTCCTTGAGGGGTAAAAATAGCTTGGAATTCAAGTCACTTTCACAGACAAAATTTCAGATACCTCAGATGACCTGTAACTTGCAAGGACCATAGCTTGAGTTGTATAAATCTCCTTGATGTCTTCCACCACTCAAATTAAAGGTATTGAGATCCTCTACAAGTTTCATGTTGGCCAAGGATTCATTTGAAGCTTGAATTTTGACTTATCTTGCTTGGAAATTTGACCTAAATTAGGGGATTTTACACAAAAACCCTAATTTAGAAACTCCTCTCTCCTTGATTTCTCTTGATTTCTTCTTATCATATCACCATATCCTTCTCTACATGTCAAATGATGAACCCCACATCTCTTCAATATCCCTTAATGCCCTTAAATCAATCAATTGACCTAGGGTTGACCCAGATGAAACCCTAGTTGACTGTCTTCATCCACAACTCTTGTGCTCACATCAATGACTTGTCTCCTTCTCCCAATGACTTTCTAAGTCTCCCATGATGCCCACATACTCTCCATGCTCAGCCCACAGCTCACCATTTCTTTGTTGATCCTCATACACCCTCAGTTAGGAGATATACTCAATGTTTGATCTACTGACTTCTCCAACTTTCAAATTCTTTTCTGATGACTTGAATGAGATTGAATTTGAATAACAACCTCTTGATAGGCCTCTAGAGATGAGAATAATGATTGGTTCCCTGTTGAATGACTTGCTATGCTTATGCTATGCAGATGAGTAACCTATGCACATGACTCTTTATGCAAATGCTAATGATATTGAAACATAAACCAAGTGAATAAGGTTGAGCAAATTTTAGGGTGCAACACTTGGCACCCAACCGGGTCCAATTGCAGGGGTTGTCCTAGAAGAAGGGCGAGAGCTTCAAAGAGTATGCACAGAGATGGCGCGACATGGCTGCCCGGGTTCATCCTCCTTTAGAGGACAAAGAAATGAATGATATGTTCATAGGAACATTCACTGGCATGTTTTATGACAAGTTGTTTCACACTTCTTTGGGCAGTTTCTCAGACTTAATCCTGATGGGAGAGAAGATTGAAAGCAACATTAAACAGGGAAGATTCCAAGCTGAGGAGTCCACCTCAGCTGGCAGTAACAAAAGGGCTTTTGGTGGGCGTCATCAAGGTGATGCAAGCGCAGTGTTTGGGGGCCGAGGCCGAGGTCGGGGCAGGGGTCGAAACCAGTACAATCAGCCGCAGCAGGTGGCAAGCGTTACTATTCCGTTTCAGCAGCAACCATTTCAACAACAACAACAGCAGCAGCAGCCACAACAGGGGGCACAACCTGCCCAACGCAGATTCCAGGGGGGCAAACCAAGGAGGGTGTTTGAAAAGCCTCCTTCAACGTATGCAGAATTGCTACAGACGTTACTAGGTTTGAACTTGGTGGAAAAGAGAACTCTGGCGCCAATAACAGGCACTCCTCCGTATGGTTATGATGCAAGCAGGCACTGTGAATTCCACTCCGGGGCTCCTGGCCACGATGTAGAGGGTTGCCACGCGTTTAAGCATGTGGTGCAGGATCTATTGGATAGTAAGGCTATCAATTTTGGACAGGCGGGTCCCAACATAGTGCAAAAGCCCATGCCCAACCATGGGGCAAACGCCATTTTAACTGAGGAGGGTTTGAACTTGATTATGAGTGTTGACGACCTAAAGACGCCATTGTGCGAGATAAAGAGCAGATTATTGCAAGGTGGTGTGTATCCAGGATGTGACGAGTATTGTTTAGAGTGTTGGACCCAAGCTGGGGGTTGTGATGAATTGAAGAAGGGGATTCAGACTTTAATCGATGGAGGCACATTGCAATTCGACCGAACGGCAGTTGAAGAACCTGCAGAGGTATCAGCAAACAAGCAAAGTGATGTAGCTACTGTGACGATTCCCCGAAAAACGATAACTATAACGGCGCCGGCCAAGCGACCGCCGATCACTATCACCAAGGCCAGACCAATACCTTATGAAAGCACTAAGGCAGTCCCCTGGACCTATGGGCTGGAAGTGTACTGTGACGGGGTGAAAATTGATGTTAGTAAGCAGCCAGCTGAGGTTGTAGACAACGTTGTCGGTACCGGAGGTATGACAAGAAGTGGGAGAATCTTCATATCGCCTGAGGTAGAGGCTGAACGACTGGCGAAGGGAAAAGGAAAGATGAATGAGAATGTCCCGGTGCAAGGAAACGAAAAAGAAACGGCATCGAAAGATGTGGAAGAGTTCATGCGCTTGATTCGTAAAAGTGATTATAAGATTGTTGAGCACCTGCAACAGACGTCGTCAAAGATATCTATACTGTCGTTGCTATTGTGTTCTGAAGCTCATAGAAATGCATTGTTGAAAGTTCTGGATACTTCCTTCGTACCCCAAGATGTTTCCGTAAATCAGTTGGAGGGAGTGTTGGCGCATGTGAACGCAGGCCATAGCTTGGGCTTTACCGACTTTGATTTGACCCCGAAGGGGAGAGAGCATAATATGGCGTTGCACGTCTCTGTTGAGTGTAGAGGATCAGTCATGTCTCACGTGATGGTTGATACCAGATCGTCTTTGAACGTGCTGCCCAAAAAAGCGATGATGAAACTGGATGTCAGAGGAATCCTGTGTACGCCTAGTGATTTAGCGGTCAGGGCATTTGATGGTACGCGAAGAACAGGTTTTGGATCCATAACATTACCTCTACAGGTGGGGCCGGAGGTTTTCGCAACTGAATTTTATATTATGGACATCCAGCCAGCATACAGCTGCCTTCTCGGACGACCCTGGATTCATGGTGCTGGGGCAGTCACATCTACCTTGCATCAAAACTTGAAATACATGGTAGGGTACAGCGTGGTCACAGTCTGTGGAGAAGAAGATATATTGGTCAGCCATCTGTCATCATTCAAGTATGTAGAGGTCGACGGCGAGATTCACGAAACACCCTGTCAAGCCTTTGAAGGGTTGCGCATCAAAGACAAAGGTCCCGGGCCGAGTAAAGCGTCAGAGGTAGCCGTCTCGTCATACAAGGAAGCTCAAGCTCTAGTAGAGACTGGTGAGACAAAGGGATGGGGCAAGGTGCTGGATATTCCCGTGAAGATGGACCGATTTGGGCTGGGATATCAACCGTCGTCATCAACACTTGCTGTGGGGGCACCCCGTTTCAGAGGACCGATAACTATCACTGCTAGTGGAGTGTGTCACGAGGCCATCAACGCTGTTTCAGATTCCGAGGAAGGAGACAGTGATTGCGACATGGACGCCTGGATTCACCCGAGCGTGCCAGGACAAGGATTATGCAATTGGTCTATTCAGGAGAATGTTCCTGTGACTCTCAAACAGTAATGCTTTGTTTTTTTTAATTGATGAACAATCTAGTGTCTTACCCGAGGCATCATGATTTTGCTTAGGGTTGTGTTGTTATAAACATTGTGTTGTTTAATCATTAAATAAAAGGCGTTTTTCATGTACAAATATTGCGATCTCTGTTTTTCCTGTTTTGTATTTTACAATAAAATGGCAACGTGGTTATTCGCTTTATACGCATTTTGAAGCATTTAACCATTCCTTTTACAGGATAACATTTTCAGATGACATCATTGAACCGCCCATGACTCGTCTCGACTTTGAGCACCCGGTATTTCAGGCCGAAGAAGAGATTGTTGAAGATGGCGACATTCCCGAAGAATTGTCTTGGTTGGTAAAGCAAGAAGAACGAGTCATTCTGCCTCACGAAGAGGTCATCGAAATTATTAACCTGGGGTCGGAAGGGGTTGAAAAGAACATCCGTATAGGGGCCGCGCTGCAGAGCGACGTCAAGCGAAGACTGGTTGAAATGCTCAGAGAGTATAGTGATGTGTTCGCTTGGTCGTATGAAGACATGCCTGGGCTTGATACAGATATGGTTGTGCCTCGTCTGCCGTTGAAAGAAGAATGCCCGCCGGTCAAGCAGAAACTTCACAGAACTAGACCCGATATGGCAGTGAAAATTAAAGAGGAGGTTCAAAAGCAGTGGGATGCTGGTTTCCTAGCTGTGACAAAATATCCCTCATGGGTCGCTAATATTGTACCAGTGCCAAAGAAAGACGGTAAAGTGAGAATGTGCGTAGATTACCGTGATTTGAATAAAGCGAGCCCGAAAGACGATTTTCCGCTTCCTCACATCGATGTGCTAGTTGACAACACTGCTCAATTCTCCGTATTCTCCTTCATGGATGGCTTCTCGGGCTATAATCAGATTAAGATGGCACCAGAAGACATGGAGAAGACGACTTTCATAACACCTTGGGGAACATTTTGTTACAAAGTGATGCCTTTCGGATTGAAGAATGCTGGGGCAACGTATCAGCGTGCAATGACGACTCTTTTCCATGATATGATGCATAAGGAGATCGAGGTTTATGTTGACGATATGATTGCCAAATCCCAGACGGAGGAAGAGCATTTGGTGAATCTGCTGAAGTTATTCAAAAGGCTTAGGAAGTTCAGGCTGAGACTGAACCCTAACAAGTGCACCTTCGGGGTGAGATCGGGTAAACTGCTGGGGTTTATCTTGAGCGAAAAGGGAATAGAGGTTGATCCTGCAAAAATAAAATTAATACAAGAGATGCTGACGCCTAGAACAGAGAAAGAGGTGCGCGGGTTTTTAGGGAGGTTGAACTACATCGCTCGGTTCATATCTCACCTAACAGCTACGTGTGAACCATTATTCAAGCTGTTGAAAAAAGACCAAGCTGTAACGTGGAATGAAAATTGTCAAAAGGCGTTTGATAAAATAAAGCAGTATTTGCAGGAGCCTCCTATTTTGATACCCCCAGTGGCAGGGAGACCCTTGATTATGTATTTGACAGTTCTTGAGGGAAGCATGGGTTGTGTTCTCGGTCAACACGACGAGACAGGAAGAAAAGAGCATGCGATCTACTGCTTGAGTAAGAAGTTTACTGAATGTGAATCTCGATATTCAATGCTTGAAAAAACTTGTTGCGCGCTGGCCTGGGCCGCTAAGCGTTTGAGGCAATACATGCTGAATCATACAACCATGCTCATCTCGAAGATGGATCCTATCAAATATGTATTCGAAAAGCAGGCATTATCAGGGAGAATTGCCCGTTGGCAGATGATTTTGACTGAATACGACATCCAGTATGTCTCTCAGAAGGCTATAAAGGGGAGTGTACTGTCTGAGTACTTGGCAGAGCAGCCTATTGAGGATTACCAATCGATGAGGTTTGATTTTCCTGACGAGGATATCATGTACCTAAAGATGAAAGATTGTGAGGAGCCGTTGCCAAACGAAGGACCAGAATTGGGTTCCAAATGGAAGTTGATATTTGACGGAGCTGTAAATGCCTACGGTAGCGGAATAGGGGCAATCATCACTACTCCACACGGGTCGCACATCCCGTTTACTGCTCGATTGACCTTTCCGGTTACCAATAATGAAGCCGAATACGAAGCTTGTATAATGGGGCTTGAAGAAGCCATTGATTTGCGAATCAAAAATCTGGACGTATACGGAGACTCGGCTCTGGTGGTGAATCAAATAAAAGGGGAATGGGAGACACGTCAGCCCAATTTGATACCTTACATGAACTATGCGAGGAGATTGTTGCCTTTCTTTGACAAGGTTGAATTGCATCATGTACCGCGAGCGGAGAATCAGATGGATGACGCCCTGGCCACATTGTCTTCCATGTATAAAGTCAACTTCTGGAACGAGGCTCCCAGAATTGTTATCTCCTGGCTTGACAGACCTGCCTTCGTATTTGCCATTGACGAGGCATCCGACGATAAACCGTGGTATTTCGATATCCTTAATTTCCTGAAGAATAAGGAGTATCCGGCTGGGGCATCCAGTCAAGATCAGAAGACTCTCAAGAGATTGGCGGGTAATTTCTATTTGAATCCGGATGGTGTCTTATACAGAAGAAATCACGACTTAATGCTACTACGTTGTGTGGATGAGAAAGAGGCGAAGCTGCTCATGGAGGAAATACATGAGGGTACCTTTGGTACGCATGCGGGTGGGCATGCTATGACGAGGAAGCTGTTGCGGGCAGGTTATTTTTGGCTGACTATGGAAACTGATTGTTTCAAGTTTGCGAGGAAGTGCCACAAGTGCCAAATCTATGCAGATAAGATCCATGTGCCTCCGAGTCCTCTGAATGTGATGTCATCACCATGGCCATTCTCGATGTGGGGAATCGATATGATTGGAAAGATCGAGCCGATGGCTTCTAATGGACATCGGTTCATTCTGGTAGCAATCGATTACTTCACCAAGTGGGTGGAAGCGGCATCTTACGCAAATGTGACTAAGCAGGTGGTAGCCAGATTCATCAAGAGAGATATCATTTGCAGATATGGAATCCCCGAGCGGATAATCACTGACAACGGTTCAAACCTGAATAACAAAATGATGAAGGAGCTCTGTCAGAATTTCAAAATCGAACATCACAACTCCTCCCCTTACCGACCCAAGATGAATGGCGCTGTTGAAGCGGCCAATAAGAATATAAAGAAGATCATTCAGAAGATGGTGGTGACCTATAAGGACTGGCATGAGATGCTGCCTTTCGCTTTGCACGGTTATCGTACGACGGTACGCACATCAACCGGGGCAACCCCATTCTCGTTGGTATATGGAATGGAAGCAGTACTACCACTGGAAGTTGAGATTCCTTCCCTGAGAGTACTACGAGACGTCCAACTAGACGAGGCAGAATGGGTGAAAGACAGGTTGAACCAGCTAAGTTTAATGGATGAGAAGAGGCTAGCTTCTCTAGCATACGGTCGTTTGTACCAGAGCCGAATGAAGAAAGCATATGATAAGAAGATACATCCTCGGAGCTTTCAGACGGGCGACCTTGTGCTGAAAAGGATTCTCCCGCCACAGGCAGATCACAGGGGCAAGTGGACCCCCAACTACGAAGGGTCATATGTTGTCAGAAAAGCCTTTTCAGGAGGAGCATTGTTGTTGTCCACCATGGACGGTGAAGACTTTACGTCGCCTGTGAATTCGGACGCAGTTAAAAAATACTTTGCTTGAAATTGACCCGCTGGACAGAAAAAAGAGAGTCCAGGCAAAAATGGGGCATCCTGGCAAACCAAAAACAGAATGAAAGGTTCGGGCAAAAATAAGGGATAAAATGAAAAAAATGTACACCCGCGAAGTTGAAAACCTACACTGGGCGGCTTCGGCAAAAAAGGGTATCCCGGTGAACTGAAAACCCGTAAAGGGCGGTTCACGCAAAAGTTAGGGATTTGAAAAGCAAATGACTGCGGTCTGAATTTGATACTACAGTGAGCATCGGTGCGGGAGAATATACCTGAGGGGGTCGATTATCAGATACAATCTCTTCGGAAGTGTGGATACCGGGAAAGCATTAGAGTCGGGCGAGTCATAGGAGGATCAGTTCATGATGTTCGTCTGCATCCCGTTGCCAACATGTGTACAAATTTGATTTGTCAATATATTTATGATTCTTGTGCATACTTGTATATTTGTTGTGCGTAGCTTCCTCTTTTCAGGAGTTACATCCCGTGTACAAAACTCTGCCCATTCAGGGGCCCAATCAATAAAACATGTTATTCAGTACTTGATGCTGGTTCTTTACTGTTTTGTACATGATAAACGCCTAGGTTTAATGAAACTAGAAAGTGTATAACGTCGCTGGCCCTTGCCAATAATTGCTAAAACTTTGAATTAACTGAAAATAATGTCACTAACGCTAACCTGAATAGATTCGGTTGCATAGACTTGTCTTGTCTTGTTTGTGGTGTTACAGGGTCCATAGCCGTATGAAGTGGATGATCAAGAGATTGCAATATGGACCAGAAGCTCGTAACGAAAGACTCGATCCCCACGCAGGTCGCGCTTCCAAGATAACAATGTCCCTTACTAAAGAAGAATCAAATTCCCCAGCTAGTTGTAGCTTATTCGAAGGACATTCTCCAGCAAAGTCGTTTATCCTTAGCAGAGTTTGGCGATTCCAAGATTGTAGACTGTATTCAGACAGTCTGGATTCCCCCAGAAAGGATTCCCCCATCCCGAGCAGAGTGGTTTAGCTTCAGAAGATTAATATTTCCAACTCGCGAGCTGTAGACGGTCTACCCTTCTCAGTAGGGTCATTTACTCTCCCCTAGTGGAGTCAGTTGATTTTCCCCAAGAGAAGCGTTTCGTCCTCAGCGGAGTTCTCTTTCCTGCAAGTGTTTTCTTTCCTCCCATTGGAACTCAAAGATTAAAAAAGAAAACTCTCCCCGGCAGAGTTAGTTGTGTGTCCCGGCATTTATTTTGCCGGAATACCGTGTGATACCCGTTCACTCCCCAGCAGAAGTCCAATCCTGATTGACGCATTCAGTTATCCCTCAGCGAAGTTGGCTTCACTCTTCCAGCATTTATTTTGCTGGAATAATTCTGTGGCATCTGGCTACCCCCAGCGGAGTTGGCGTTGTCTTCAGCATTTATTTTGCTGAAGCGGTTTTCCTGTATCCTAGCAGCTCGAGCCTGCATTTGCATCGGCATATAGTGTCATATTTGCATCAGCATATAGTGTCATATTTGCATCAGCATATAGTGTCATATTTGCATCGGCATATAGTGTCATACTTGCATCCACCAAATAAAAACGCGTAGCATTTCCATGTCGAATGGAGCATTGCGTCATTGTCAAACATATGCATTTTGAAATATAAACCAGGTTGGCTAACCGTTTGTTTCAAGTATTGTTTCCTTTACAGGTTGAGGGAGCTCTTGCTCAAATTAATTACCAAACATTCAAGGTCTCGGCGTGAGACATTCAACGAAAATGTCGGTTTTGGCATTATTCCCCACAGAGTTATCAGGGTTAAGTTTCTCTTTGTCCCCGAGCAGAGTTATTTGTGTAAATTTCTCTTGTTTTCCCCGCTAGAGTTGCTTGTGTTTCTCTAGTCCGGCCAGCAGATTATTTTCTTCGAATTTGTTGTTACGTCAGCATCAAAGGGTTGTATGAATCAGAATTTCAGAGGCTGCCGCCGGTTATCAGAACAGGCGTCCGGTAGTTTGGTTTCCAGATATCCTCAGGAGAGACCGCCTCAAAGTCGTTGTCACGTCAGTGATAAAAGGTTTGTGGGTTGGGACCAATGGAGTTAGTCACTGTGGAGATAAGCAGAGAAACTGTATTCAGAGTATCTTCTCGTAGGAACAGACAGATGTATTTTCTTACTGGTTGATAGGAGTATTTCCCCGGAGTCGTCAAAATTTTATTGCCCATATTGATAGGAGTTCCTTGCGTTGACGAAATATGAGTCCTGACGTGGACAATTTATTCCTATATTGATGGGATTTCTCCGTGCTAGAGAAATGGGTGTCCTAACGTGGACAGATTTATTTCCTCGGGTTGACAAGATGTGCTAGTCCTAACGTGGACAGGTTCGATTTCTCGGTGTTGATGGGATGAGAAGTCCTGACGTGGACAAAATTGATTACTGTTCGTGTTGGTGTCCTGACGTGGACCATTTATTCCCAGCAGATATCTTCCTTCGTAATGGTGGAATGTGTGTCCTGACGTGGACAAGTTTATAGTTCTTCGTGTTGTCAAGATGCGCGAGTCCTGACGTGGACAAGTTTATCTCTCTTCATGTTGGCGAGGCGTGAGTCCTGACGTGGACAAGTTTTATTTCCCCAGCAGGTTGAAGATGCGCGAGTCCTGACGTGGACGAATTTATATTTCTTCGGGTCAACGAACGGTGTCCTGACATGGACGATGTTACCCCCATGCTGATAGGATTTTCTTGTGCAGACGAAGCGTGAGTCCTGACGTGGACAAGTTTTATTTCCCCAGCGGGTCGAAGATGCGCGAGTCCTAACGTGGACGAATTTATATTTCTTCGGGTCAACGAACGGTGTCCTGACGTGGACGATGTTACCCCCATGCTGATAGGATTTTCTTGTGCAGACGAAGCGTGAGTCCTGACGTGGACAAGTTTTATTTCCTCATCGGGTCGAAGATGTGAGTCCTGACGTGGACAAATCAAGACGAGACGTGAGTCCTGACGTGGACAAGTTTTATTTCCTCAGCGGGTCGAAGATGTGAGTCCTGACGTGGACAAATCAAGACGAAGTTGAGTCCTAACGTGGAAAGATGTATTCCTTACGTGGAAAGATGTATTCCTCACGTGGAAAAGTTTATTCCTAACGTGGAAAGGTGAGTCCTAACGTGGACGATGTATTCCTCACGTGGAAGGTTTAGTCCTGACGTGGACAGATCCAGACGAAGTCTTATTCCTAACATGGACGATGTTATTCCTAACGTGGATAAGTGTATTCCTAACGTGGAAGAGTTTATTCCTAACGTGGACGATTTATTCCTGACGAGATGTGCTAGTCCTAGCGTGGACAATTCATCCCTATGTTGATAGGATCCCCTCGTGCTGATGAAATGCAGACGAGTCATCCCCAGCGAAGTCGCCGAGATTTTTCCGTGTTGACGGCAGGTGGAGTCCTAACGTGGACAAGTTTAGTTGAGATTTCTTCGTGTTGACGAAACAGGAGTCATAACGTGGACAAAGTTCTATCCCTGCAATGATAGAATCTTTTTCAGGCTGATGAAAATAATCACCAGCACGGTCGCTAATGGATCAGTTTGTTGTTATAACAACCAGACCCCGTCAGCAGATGTTGTTATTCAAGCAGTGGTGCAGTTTATTTCTGCGGTTGGCAAATTTCCGGGTTCTTAATATTCAACCGTCTCGTACCTCGAATGTTTGAAGGTCGTCCGCTCTTCACCCAATCGGGTCCAAGTCGCTTGAATAGGGGCAGCTGTTGCACCCTAAAATTTGTTCAACCTACTTCACTTGGTTTATGTTTCAATTACATTAGCATTTGCATATAGAGTCATGTACATAGTCTAATCATCTGCATAACATAGCATAGCAAATCATCCAACAAGGGACCAAGTACTATTCTCATCTCTATGAGCCTATCAGGAGGTTATTATTCAAATTCAATCTTAGTCAAGTCATCAGAAAGAAATTGAAGTCTAAAGAAGTCATTGGACCAAGCAGTGGATCTCTCTCCTATCTTGAGTGTATTTGAAGATCATCAAGGAAGTTGTGAGCTGTGAATTGAGGTCATGGAGAGTATATAGACATCATGGAAGACATGGAGAGCCATTTTGAAAGTGAGACCAGTCATTGATGTGATCACAAGAGCTGCAGTTGAAGACAGTCAACTAGGGTTTCATCTGGGTCAACCCTAGGTCAATCCTAGGTCAAATGATTGGTTGAAAGGCATCAAGGGATATTTGAGAGATGTGGGGTTCATCATTTGACATGTAGTTAAGGATGTGGTGTTGTGCCAAGAATAAATCAAGAAAAATCAAGAAGAAGAGGAGTTTCTAAATTAGGGTTTCTGGGTAAAATCCCCTGATTTAGGGCAAACTTCCCAGCAAGATAATTAAAAATACAAGCTTCAAATGGATCCTTGGCCAACATGAAACTTGTAGAGGATCTCAAGAACTTTAATTTGAGTGGTGGAAGACATCAAGGAGATTTATAGAACTCAAGTTATGGTCCTTGCAAGTTACAGGTCATCTGAGGTATCTGAAATTTTGTCAGTGAAAGTTACTTGTCTTCCAAGCAACTTTTACCCCTCAAGGAGATTTCAAATGAATTTATGGTCAACATGAGAGTTGTTCCTCATTGTCTTAGATTTCTAGAAAGGTATGGTATGCCTTCATCTTATTTGTGGAACTCTACTTATGACCTTGGCAAGCAAAGGGTATTTTGGTCATTTGAGAATTACAGGTCATTTCAAGCCTATGCCCAAAACTCACACAAGGAAGCTTCAAATGAAAAACTTCACAACATCAAACTTGCTCCAAATGACATTTTGAGTCTAGAAAAGTGATCATGAAAGTTTGGAAATGCTCATAGCTCAAGGTTCCAAATTTGGTCAATTAAAAGTGAATTTAATGAATAAAAGTGACCTAAAAATGGGATTTTTTCATAACATGGCCAAATGGGATGAAATTATAGGTCATTTTGATTGAAAAAAATGTTTTAAGAACATTGGCAAAAGTATATTTTTGAGTTTAGGGCAAAGTTTGAGAGATACCATTGGTTACTTATGTATGAAGTTACACATGCCAAAATTCAAGGAAATTGTGCACAAGAAGGTTCTAACAAGTTCTAGAGAGTTCTATGATCAGCTATATATTGAGAAGAGTGGCTTCATTCAAGGGTTGGTGATTCATTTTGATCAAAACACATAGCTACATCTCATTCTTCCATTTTGCAAATCACATAAGAACTCTATCAAATCTTCATCATTCTCCACAATTCTTGATCCTATCATCATCTACATCCATCATAGATCAAGTTTCCATCAAGATCTGGCTGAATTGAGGTAGAATTCGTGTGCTACCAAGTGCATCATCCAAATTGCAAAAGGAAGTGGTTATGGCAATCCAAGGGGTTTGAGCAAGAACTACTGCATACAGAATCAAGAACCAAGTTTATTGAGCAAGTCCCAAGCATTGCAAGTTGTGCATCCAAGGTTTTCTACATCTGTTTTCAAGATTACACCAGGTTAGTAATCTCATCGAATTGGTTAGAATTAGTTAGAATAATGTAGAATTCTTAGGTTAGAATTGTTAGGGATAGTTAGATGATTGATTCTGATGAATTTGAAGGCATTTCATGAAGTTCACCATTGGAGCACCAAAACTGTTTTGGCTTAGAACACCTAGGATAGGGCATGATAATCTTAGATAGATAGCTCAGAATAATCAGCATAGCATGTGGAACGCATTAGGGTAAGAATTAGAAGGAATCATCAAGATGGATATCAGTGTAAAATGGTGGAGCCAATGCTTTCTACCTATCGGGTTTGATGCTGGGGTGAGTTTTGGAGGTAACTGGAGCCATGGTTTTGTAGAGGGAAGGATGTAGATCATTTTTGATCTTTACACCGTGAGATTTCATCAAGAATTGAGGGAGAACAGAGGTGATGAAGGTTAGTGCATGGGAGAGGGATTTTCTGGTTCTAGGGTTTCATGAGGAAGACGATGGAGGGATACCGTTGGATGGCAATGGAGACTTTGACTTAGATTCTAATCCTACGGCTGGAATTTAATTTGGAAACGGAGGGAAAGCTGAACGCAACAATACGCTGCGTTTCATTAATAGAAACGCCTGGGCCTGAGTGAGAACTGTTATACGCACCCCTATCTTCAAGGCCCAATCTCAAATGAACTGAATTAATTACTTTTCGCACCGTTTTCCTTTTTTATTTTATTTTTTGTGTTTTCTGGTTAGCTGGGCCCAGACGCGCCTTGCTATGCGCGCCCCCCAGTCTAGGCCCATCATCTTTTTTTAGCTGAAATAGATACTAACTGCACCCCTCGCCCTCTTAATCCAATTTAATTCATTTTAATTTCACTTAATTCATTTTAATTCTTTGGAAAATCATAACAAATTGGAAATTGCATATTTTTAAATGGTTGTTTTTGCATCTTTTTCATATTTTTGTTAAGAAAATTGTCGTATAATAAAATTAGCATTTTATTTCAGTTTTGCATTTTTAGTATATTTTTCTTTTAAATAGGTTTTAATTGATTTTAGGTTTATACATGGTATTGTTGATTTTAGTTTAGTTAGATACTTTTATATTTTGGACCTATTCTTTTTAGGGTATTTCACTTAGAACTTTAGCTTGTATATAAGATTTAATTCATGATTTTAGGACTTAATCTTAGATGGTTTGTTTAGGTGTGATTAGGAGAATCAAAACTAGGGTTTAGGTGTGACATAGGTGTAGTAAATCATTTCTTTTAGGAGTTGTAGTTTGAATTTTGGGGTATGGGACTATAGGGGTATTATGGGTAGATAATAGATCCCTTAGAAATTACTAGGTTTCCCCTATTCTACTATTACTATTAGTATATTGCTTGTGCTTGCTTGATTGTGTGGTGTGCCCTCTCTAGGGTTATCATTTGAATGTGTCGAGTATTGGGCCTGCTTGGGGTTGGGGTTTGAGTTGAAGACTATGTTGATGAGGCCCATTGAAGATTAAGAGAATGAAGACCCATTTACAGAGTTAATGAGGAGTATCTCTTGCTGGCAGCTGTTGAAGGTTATAGGATCTAGGAGTTAGGCAGAGCTCTAGAGTAGAAAATTTGATTCACAAACATGGAAGGTCTTGTTTTCCTCCATCCCTCTCTATGATGCAGAGTCTCTCTAAGACATTCACCCCCTTCCTTTGGAAGGCTTGGTGGCAGTGTCTAAGAGATAGAACTCTTGAGAGAAATATTCTATGTGTTGTTAGCAGTCTGTTTGCCACCTTTGGTGGTCAACTAATTGCTTAACACCCCAGTTCATTCTTGTGATTGGTTCCTCAGCTGGGAGATTGGGACTTGAAGAAAAGCCATTGGGAGATTGAAGACAAAGACCTTGCTTGAAGGCTGTGAAGATAAAGACTGAGGCTTGCTTGAAGCTGGTAGACGTTTGAAGATGGCTTGAAGACAGATGTTGATGCAGAGCTGCTTTTGCTGTTTATTTTTTAGATGTTTGATTCTTGATGTATTGATTGAATTTCCCTGACTGTATTGCTTGCTGTTTAACCTGTTAGGTTGAAAGTGAATTCTGTTCACTTTTGCCTATTGTTTTCTAGGTTCGAGGTTGAGTGGGACTCCCTTGCCTCGCTTGTATTGTTGCATCCATGCATTTTACTGCTTTATTGTATATATGCTATTGTTTCTGTTTCCGTCTATTCCCTTAGGATCTCTGTTTCTCTCTGCGCAAGAGAGGAGCATGATAGACATTAGGTCTTAACCCATGCATGATAACATTAGGTTAGTGTGATTCCCTTTGCAACCATAGGTTAGAGTTCTGTCTCTTCTTTCTCAAAACAAACAGAAAAACACAATACATCTTTCAAACGCAATAAAAGACACTTCTTCCGTAAAAGAATGTGAACTCATCAAAACGTCATTTTTGTCCGCTTGGACCGGTAATCAAGGAAAAACCCTTTTTCAGAAGGAGATAAAAGAAATCAAAACAGACTTGTGTCGTACGTGGCCCAAACTACGTTTGCTCTGATCTTTCATGCCGTGTGGAAGTACGTAGGCATATGATGCGATATCCTAGCGAGCAACCTTCCCCTCCTTTCCCGTAGGTAGGCGAACTACGTTGACTCTGATTTCTCGTTCCAGACGGGAATACGTAGGCATAAAGTGCGATACTTTGCCGAGTCATTTTCTTTTCTTTTAACCCCAGACCCTTAGTTTAGATAGAAATAACAATCCATAACTGAAAACAAGCGTGGATCCCGTCGAGTACGACGGACGTGAGGGGTGCTAATACCTTCCCCTTGCGTAACCGACTCCCGAATCCAGGTTTTGGTTGCGATGACCATACCTTTCCCCGTTTTGCGGTAGGTTTACCTCGAGCGTTTCCTTTCCCTCCGTTGGGATAAATAACGCACGGTGGTGACTCTTCTGTTCAGCCGGCGCCGATTTTCACAGTAGCGACAACTACAAGAAGCAACAGTATGAAGATCATGGATCAAGTACAGTCTGAGATGCAGGAGATCCGGGATAGGTTGGCCCAATTCATGCAGACCATGGAAGCTGTGGCTAAAGGCCAGGAACATCTTCAAACTCTGGTGCAACCGCTGCTGGCGTGAGCGGCTGGTAATACTGAATACAACTCTACTCATGTTGAGACTCCTCGCAGGGAGGAGGTGATACCGAATGCTGGTGAGACTGTTATTGGCAACGGCAACGGCAACGCTGGTAACAGAAATGCTGATAATGTTAATGGGAACGTGGAAATCAACAGGAATGTTGGTATCAACACTGGTTTCGGTGAAAACAATCAGGGTCTTGGCTTTGGCAACCGGGATGGCAATGATGGTTTCAATAATCAGGGCTTCGGCAACGGAGGGTTTGGTGATAACAATCAAGGTTATGGTAATAATGGCTACGACAATGCTGGGTTTAGCAATGTGAATACCAATGATGCTGGGATGGGTCCTTTCAATCCTGGTTTTGGGACAATGGCTGCTAATCAAGAGCTGGGCAATCTGAGGTATGATCTCAGGTTCTTCCAAAGTGGTCATGGTCATGGTCGTAATGCGGCTTATGACGAATATGGTAATGAGGGTCCATACTGGAATAGAGATCGTCAGGAAGATGCCTTTTCTGGGCAAGGCATGGGTTTTGAGGGTCCCACTGATAGTGATTGGAGGATTAAAATGCTGGAGGAACAGATGAGAGGTATAGCCAATCAAAATTCTGCAGGTTTGGACATGGCTACCATGGGGCTGGTTCCTGGGATGAAAGTGCCATTGAAGTTCAAAGCTCCCACTTTCAATAAATATAAAGGGGATACATGCCCACGGGTTCATGTGCGTTCATACTACCGGAGGATGTCTGCTTACTCTGATGATGAGAAGATGCTTATGCATTTTTTTCAAGATAGTTTTTCAGGACCATCGCTGGAATGGTACATGGGACTAGAGCCTGCACAGGTCGGAAGTTGGAAAGAATTGGCTGATGCTTTTGTCAAACATTACCAATACAATAGTGACCTTGCACCAAATAGGGTCCAGCTTCAAAGTCTTTCACAGAAGAACGGGGAAGGTTTCAAGGAGTATGCTCAGCGTTGGCGTGATCTGGCGGCAAGAGTCCACCCCCCTATGGTTGAAAGGGAATTGATTGATATTTTCGTTGGAACATTCTCTGGGATGTATTATGATAAATTTCTCAATTGCTCAATGGGTAGTTTCTCTAACATGATACTCATGGGGGAACGAATTGAAAATGGCATCAAAATTGGTAAGATTCAAGCTGGTGAATCAACCTCAACTGGAGGTGCGAAAAAGGTCTTTGGTGGTAAAAGGCAAGGAGACGCCAGTGCAGTGTATAATGGTCGAGGACGAGGTAGAGGTCGGAATCAGTATCTTCAACAACAGGTTGCTAGTGTGACGATCCCTATACCTCAACAACGACAACAACCACAACAGCAGCAGCAACAACAAAGGTGTAATCCTGCTCAGAGAAGGATCCAGAATGGGAAGCCGAAGAGGGCATTTGATACACCTCCGTCAACGTATGCAAAACTGCTTCAGACGCTGTTGAGTTTGAATCTGGTTGAGAAGAGAATGTTGGACCCACCCACGGGAGCGCTTCCTTATGGGTATGATACTAGCAAGCAGCGTGAATTTCATTCCGGGGCACCCGGACATGATATCGAGAGTTTTCATACTTTTAAGCATAAATTCCAAGATTTGATTGATAGTAAAGTCATTAACTTCAGTAATGATGGTCCCAATATTGTTCAGAAACCAATGCCGAATCATGGAGCGAATGCTGTTTTGACAAAGGAGGATTTGGATTTGGTTATGGACGTAAATGATCTGAAGACACCTTTAAGCTATGTTAAAAGCAAATTGTTGAAAGGAGGGGTCTTCCACGGATGTGATGAGTACTGTTTGGATTGTTGGACCCGACTAGAGGGTTGTATTGATTTGAAGAGAGGTATTCAGGCCATGATTGATGAGGGAACTTTGCAGTTGACCGCACTGCTGTTGAGAAACCTGATGAGGTAACATGTGAAAAGCAGGGTGAGGTCGCAACAATTACGATCCCACGAAAGACTATTACGATATCAGCACCCGCCAAGCGGCCAACTATCACAATAACGAAAGCAGGACTCGTTCCTTATGAGAGTACGAAAGCCATTCCATGGAATTATGGATTGGAAGCTTTTTACAACGGGGAGAAGATTAATGTGGATATCCAGCCAGCAGGGGCAGTGGGTAGTCTTGTTGAAGCGGGAGGTATGACCCGAAGTGGTAGAATCTTCACTTCACCTGAAATCGAGGCTGAGAGAATTGCTAGAGGCAAAGCCAAAGTGAATGAGGAAGGACATTCCCAGTCGAAAGAGAAAGAAACATCAGTCAAGGATGTAGAAGAGTTTATGAGGTTGATTCACAAAAGTGACTATAAGATTGTGGAGCACTTGCAGCAGACGCCCTCCAAAATTTCAATACTATCTTTGTTGCTTTGTTCCGAGGCCCATCGGAATGCATTGTTGAAAATCTTGGACACGTCTTTTGTACCTCAGGAAGTAACTGTTAATCAGCTTGAGGGGGTACTGGCGCATGTAAATGCTGGACACAGCCTGGGATTTACTGACTTTGATTTGACGCCTAGAGGTCGGGACCATAATATGGCCTTGCACATTTCAGTGGAGTGTCGGGGCACTGTTATGTCACATGTTCTTGTAGACAACGGATCATCTTTGAATGTGTTGCCGAAGAAGGCTATGATGAAGCTAGATGTCCGAGGAATCATATGCACGCCAAGTGATTTGGTTGTGAGGGCTTTTGATGGGACCAGAAGGTCGGTGTTTGGATCCATAACGTTGCCGCTCCAAGTCAGGCCGGAAGTGTTTGACACTGTGTTATATATCATGGATATACATCCAGCTTACAGCTGTTTACTTGGGCAACCATGGATACATTCTGCAGGGGATGTGACGTCCATGCTGCATCAAAAGCTTAAATACATGATCGGTGACAGCGTTGTTACTATTTGCGGAGAGGAGGATATTCTGGTTAGTCATCTCTCGTCATTCAAGTACGTCGAAGTGGATGGGGAGATCCATGAGACGCCATGCCAAGCCTTTGAGGGGTTGCAGATCAAGGACAAGTCTCATGTTACCGTCAAAGGGCCAGAAGTGGCCATGTCTTCGTACAAAGACGCTCAGGCAGTGGTTCAGGCTGGAGAAACCAAAAGATGGGGCCAAGTCTTGGAAATTCCTGTCAAGATGGACAAGTTTGGGTTGGGGTATCACCCGACATCGTCATCTTCCGCATCAGGCGTGCCAAAGTTCAAAGGACCAGTGGTGATCACTCCAGGTGGGGTCTGTTATGAAACGATTAATGCTGTTTCCGATGCTGAAGACGGAGATAGTGACTGCGATATGGACTCGTGGATCAAGCCCGGCGTGCCAGGACAGAATCTGTGCAACTGGTCTATCCAGGAACTTGTCCCAGTGACTACAAAACAGTAATAATTTGTTTTCTCAATTATTGTATAATCCTGTGTCCTACCCGGGGCATAGTGATTTTGTGTTTAGGGTTACCTGCTTATGTGTGTACATTGTTTAATCATTAATAAAGGCGTTTTTCTCAAACAAATTTTGTGATCCTTGTTTTTCCTGTTTTTGTTTAACAATAAAATGGAAACGTGGTTATGTGCTTTGTTTGCATTATTTGAAACATTTAACCATTCTCATTGCAGGATTCATATTTCAGACGACACCGATCACGACACCGATCATGAATTTCCTATGACTCGCTTCGCCTTCGAGCACCCGATATTTCAAGCAGAAGAAGAGATTGTTGAGGATAGTGACTTATCAGAAGAGCTAACTCGACTTTTAAAACAAGAAGAGAGAATCATTCTGCCTCATCAGGAGGAAATTGAAATTATCAACGTGGGATCCAAAGAGGTTGTCAGGAATATCTGGATAGGGGCTGCACTGCAAAGTGATATCAAGCAAAGGCTTATCGAGATGCTGCGGGAGTACAGTGATATCTTTGCTTGGTCTTACGAAGACATGCCTGGGTTGGATACTGATATGGTGGTTCACCATCTGCCATTGCGTGAGGAATGTCTGCCGGTTAAGCAGAAACTCAGAAGAACTCGACCAGATATGGCTGTGAAAATTAAGGAGGAAGTTCAGAAATAGTGGGATTCTGGTTTCCTAGATGTCACAACTTATCCCTCATGGGTCGCTAATATAGTACCTGTACCAAAGAAAGATGGTAAGGTGCGGATGTGCGTGGACTATCGAGATTTGACTAAGGCGAGCCCAAAAGATGACTTTCCGCTTCCTCATATTGATGTGCTGGTCGACAACACCGCTCAATTCTCTGTGTTTTCCTTCATGGACGGATTTTCAGGCTATAATCAGATAAAGATGGCGCCAGAGGATATAGAGAAAATGACTTTTATTACCCCGTGGGGAATGTTCTGCTACAAAGTGATGCCCTTTGGTTTGAAGAACGTCGGGGCAACATATCAGCGAGCTATGACAACACTCTTTCATGACATGACGCATAAAGAGATCGAAGTCTATGTTGACGATATGATTGCCAAATCCCAGACGGAGAAGGAGCATCTGGTCAATCTTTTGAAATTGTTCAAGAGGCTTAGGAAATTCAGGCTGAGACTGAATCCTAACAAGTGCACCTTTGGGGTGAGATCTGGTAAGCTACTGGGGTTTATTGTGAGCGAAAAAGGAATTGAGGTTGATCCTGCTAAGATAAAATCCATACAAGAAATGCCAACGCCGAAAACAGAAAAAGGTTTGTGGCTTTTTAGGGAGATTGAACTACATTGGTCGGTTCATATCTCATCTAACGGCCACGTGCGAGCCATTATTCAAGTTGTTGAAAAAAGATCAGGCTGTGACCTGGAATGAAGATTGTCAAAGGGCGTTTGAGAAAATAAAAGAATATTTGCAGGAACCTCCAATATTGATACCCCCAGTAGCCGAGAGACCATTGATTATGTATTTGACGGTTCTTGAGAAAAGTATGGGTTGTGTTGTCGGTCAACATGATGAGACTGGACGTAAAGAGCATGTGATTTACTACTTGAGTAAAAAGTTCACAGACTGTGAGTCTCGTTACCAATGCTCGAAAAAACGTGTTGTGCGCTAGCCTGGGCTGCCAAACGTTTGAGGCAATATATGATAAACCATACAACCATGCTAATTTTAAAGATGGATCCAATCAAATACGTGTTTAAAAATAAAGCACTTTCCGAAAGGATTGCTCGATGGCAGATGGTATTGATAGAATATGATATCCAGTACGTTTCTCAAAGGGCTATTAAAGATAGTGTTCTGTCAGAATACCTAGCTGAGCAGCCGATTGATGATTACCAGTCGATGAGTTTTGATTTTCCTGACGAGGATATCATGTACTTAAAAATGAAGGACTATGACGAGCCGTTGCCGGATGAAGGTTCAGAGTTGGGTTCCAAATGGCAATTGATATTTGACGGTGCCGTCAATTCATATGGAAGTGGAATAGGGGCAATCATTACTACTCCCCATGGGTCGCACATCCCATTCACTGCTAGATTGACCTTTCCAGTTACTAACAATGAGGCCGAATATAAAGCGTGCATTATGGGGCTCGAAGAAGCTATCGATCTGAGAATGAAAAATCTTGATGTGTACGAAGATTCTGCTCTAGTTGTGAACCAGATCAAGGGAGAGTGGGAGACTTGTCAGCCCAATCTGATACCTTATATGAATTATGCAAGGAGGTTGTTACCTTTCTTTGACAAGGTGGAACTGCACCATGTACCACGAGCAGAAAATCAGATGGCAGACGCTCTCGCGACTTTGTCTTTGATGTATAAGGTTAACTTCTGGAACAAGGCTCCCAGGATAGTTATTTCTCACCTTCATAGGCCCGCTTTCATATTCGCCATTGAGGAAGCTTCCGATGGCAAACCGTGGTATTATGATATCCAGAATTTCCCGAAGAACCAAGAGTATCCGGCTGGGGCATCCAGTCGTGATCAGAAGACTCTTAGGAGATTGGCTGGCAATTTCTATCTGAATCCGGATGGGGTTTTGTATAAGAGAAACCACGACTTGGTGTTGTTGCGATGTGTGGACGAGAAAGAGACTAAGTTGCTTATGGAAGAGATCCACGAGGGTACATTTGGCACGCATGCCGGCGGACATGCAATGACAAGAAAGCTATTACGAGCAGGGTACTACTGGCTAACAATGGAAACAAATTGTTTCAAGTTTGCAAAGAAGTGTCATAAATGCCAGATTTATGCGGACAAGATTCATGTGCCTCCGAGCCCTCTGAACGTTATGTCGTCGCCTTGGCCGTTCTCCATGTGGGGAATTGATGTGATTAGAAAGATTGAGCCCACAGCATCCAATGGACATTGTTTTATCTTGGTAGCTATTGATTACTTCACCAAATGGGTTGAAGCAGCATCGTATGCTAATGTTACCAAGCAGGTGGTAGCCAAATTTATCAAGAAAGATATTATCTGCAGATATGGAATTCCGGAGCGGATTATCACTGACAACGGTTCGAATTTGAATAACAAGATGATGAAGGAATTGTGCCAGAATTTCAAAATTTAACATCACAACTCTTCTCCTTATCGGCCCAAGATGAATGGCGTTGTTGAAGCGGCCAATAAAAACATAAAGAAGATCGTTCAGAAGATGGTTGTGACTTATAAGTACTGGCATGAGATGTAGCCTTTTGCTTTGCACGGTTATCGTACGACGGTACGCACATCAACCGGGGCAACTCCTTTTTCACTGGTATATGGTATGGAAGCTGTCCTACCATTGGAGGTTGAGATTCCTTCTCTGAGGGGTTTGCGTGATGTCCAATTAGATGAGGTAGAATGGGTGAAAGATAGATTGAATCAGCTCAGTTTAATGGATGAGAAGAGACTGGCTTCTCTAGCATATGGTCGGCTGTATCAGAGTTAGATGAAGAAAGCTTATGATAAGAAGGTGTGTCCTTGAAGCTTTCAGACGGGCGATCTTATGCTGAAAAATATTCTCCCACCACAATCAGATCACATGGGCAAATGGACTCCTAACTATGAAAGTCCATATGTCGTTAGAAAGGTTTCCTCTGGAGGAGCCTTATTTTTGTCCACCATGGATGGTGAGGACTTCACATCCCCTGTGAATTTGGACGCAGTTAAAAAATACTTTGCTTAAAGAGACCCGCTGGACAAAAAAAGAGAGTCCAGGAAAAAATGGGGCATCCCGGCGAACCATAAAAAAGGAATAAAAGGTTCAGGCAAATGTTAGGGATAAAATTGAAAAATGTACACCCGCGAAGTTGAAAACCTGAAAAGGGAAACTTCGGAAAAAAAGGGTATCCCGGTGAATTGAAAACCCGCAAAGGGCGGTTCACGCAAAAGTTAGGGATTTGAAAAAGCAAATGACTGTGGTCCGAGTTTGATACTGCATTGCTTAGTGGTTTGGGAGCACCTGAGGGTTGTATATCCGAAACAATCTCTTCCGAAGATCGAGTATCGGGAAAGCGTCAGAGTCAGGTGAGTCATAGAAGGATCAGCTCATGGTGTTCGTCTGTACCACGTTGCCGACATGTATACAAATTTTCTTTGTGCTTCTGTAATATTTGTATTTTGCTTGTGCGTAACTTCCTCTTTTCAGGAGTTGCATCCCGTGTACAAAATTTTGCCTATTTATAGGCCCGCTATCAATAAAGCATATTATTCAGTACTTGATGCTTTTTCTTTACTGTTTTGTTTGTGAAAAACGCCGATGTTTGTGATAAACTTGCATGTGCATAAACTTGCTGGCCCTTGCCAATAATTGCTAAAACTTCGAATTGACTGAATGAACGTCACAAATACTAACCGGAATAGATCTTGTTGTATAGATTTGTTTTTGTCTCGTTTGTGTTTTGCAGGGTTCTCACCTTTGGAGAAAACAGTCAGGGAATTTGTGTTCCCCAGCCAGAGTCTTGTGACAAAGTGATTGTATCACTCCTCAGCAGATGGAAGTCACATTTTATCTCAGAAGATTTGAGATGGCAGTTATCCCAATTGGATGTGGGTGGTTCTCCCCAGAGGAGTATTCCCTCAGGAAAGTTGCCAAGAGAATTTCTTCAGTGGATTTGAATGTCCCCAACAGAAAGTGCATTTCCAGCAGTGAGTATGTGCATACTCAATACCCAGCATGGGTAACTCCCGCAGAGTATAACCAAGTCGTCTTTGGTTCAGAAGGATCATCCCCGCGCGAGATTGTTTCTCCTTCTCCCCAGCAGTTTGTTTTTCCTCCGACAGGATGAACATCCTCATCAGAGTTCATAATTTCAAGCTTCTGAGCTATTCCCCCGATAGGAGGGTTATCCCCAGCGGAAGTTTCAGCGTTCCAGCATTTATTTTGTTGGAATGCTTTGAGATACCCGGTTATCCCCAGCGGATTGGGTCTTGTCTTCAGCATTTATTTTGCTGAAGCGCCTCTTGGCATCTTTGCATTTTGCATATATCATCATATTTGCATCCACCTAAACGCGTAGCATTTCCATGCTGTATAGAGCATTACGCCATTGTCAAATATACGCATTTTGAAACATAAGCCAGGTTGTTTACCTCTTTGTTTTTAGGTGTTATCCCTTGCAGAGGAGTGGGATTCTTATTCAGAAAGATCTCTAGATATTCAAATTCTCGGCGTGAGATAGGTGATGATAATGTTCGTCCCCTAACAGAGTTGCTTGGTTAAGTTTCTCTTCTCAGGTTGCGGTTACGTCAGCAGTAAAAGATTTCATGCTTAAATCTTCGGAGGTGTCACTAGTAATTTCCCCACAGAGTTGTTTGGTTAAGTTTCTCGTAGTCTCCAGCAAAGTATTCTTCGAATTCTTCCCTGTGTTGACAGAGATTGTTACCTGTAACGGGCAGAGATTGTACCTGTGTTGACAGAGATTGTACCCGTGCTGACGGTGATTGTTCTCCGTGTTGACGGAATTGTACCCGTGCTGACGGTGATTATTGTCCGTGTTGACGGAATCCTTCCCCGTGTTGACGGAATTGTACCCGTGCTGACGGTGATTGTTCTCCGTGTTGATGGAATTATACCTGTGCTGACGGTGATTATTGTCCGTGTTGACGGAATCCTTCCCCGTGTTGATGGAATTGTACCCGTGCTGACGGTGATTGTTCTCCGTGTTGACGGAATTGTACCCGTGCTGACGGTGATTATTGTCCGTGTTGACGGAATCCTTCCCCGGGTTGACGGAATTGTACTCGTGCTGACGGTGATTGTTCTCAGTGTTGACGGAATTGTACCCGTGCTGACGGTGATTGTTGCCCGTGTTGACGGAATTCCTCCCTGTGTTGACCGAGATTGTTACCTGTGATGGACAGAGATTGCGCCTGTGTTGACAGTGATTGCTACCCGTGCTGACGGTGATTATTATCCGTGTAAAGATCGTACCTGTGATGAACAGAGATTGTACCTGTGTTGACAGTGTTTGCTACCCGTGCTGACGGTGAGTGTTATCCGTATTGACGAATCGTACCTGTGGTTGATAGAGATTGTTACCTGTAATGGACATAGATTGCGCCTGTGTTGACAGAGATGTTTACCTGTGGCTGACAGAGATCGTACCTGTGTTGACAGAGTTATTACCCGTAATTGACGGGGTTGTCCCAGTGAAATCGCCGTAGATTGTTATCCGTGTTGACGAAATTCTTCCCTGTGTTGACAAAAATGGTTACCTGTGGCTGACAGAGATTGCACCTGTGTTGACAGCGATTGTTGCCCGTGTTGACGGAAGTGTTACCTGTGTTGACAGTGATTGTTACCCGTATGGACGGAGTTATTACCCGTGGCTAACGGAGTTGTCCCCAGTAAATTTAACAATGATTGTTGTCCGTGTTGATGGAGGTGTTACCTGTGACTGACAGAGATCGTTATTCCGGTTATGGACGGAAGTGTACCCATGGTGATGCAGTCTTTTCTCGTGTTGACGAAGTTTAGTCCAGTTGTGGACGTAGTTGTTCCTTGCAAAGTTAATTTGATGCCTGTGGCGTCACACAGGGGGTTAATGTTGAAATCCAAAGTTTTATCAGATGATTGATCAGTTGTTGCCGTAACAACTGGGTTCAGTATAACGAATGTTGTTCCCCAAGCAGTTTTTGCTGTGTATTTCTGCGGTTGGAAACTTTCCGGGTTTCTTGGTATTCAATCGTCTTCTACCTCAATTGTTTGAAGGCTGTTCACTCTTCACCCAGTCGGGTCCAAGCCGTTTGAATAGGGGCAGCTGTTGCACCCCAAAATTTGCTCAACCTTTTCTTACCTGGTTTATGTTTCATTGCATTATCATTTGCATAGTTATATCATTTGCATATCATTGTATCATTCATATAATAGGGGATCAAGTGTTTTTCTTGTCAAAAGAAGCCTAGCAAGAGGTCTCATTCAAGATTGAGGAGTGGTCAAAGTCATCGGAAGGTGGTTTGAGTGCCTAAGGGTTTAGGTGTTTGAGTGTGAATCTTCTCCTAACTTGAGAATCGACTGAAGACCATCAGAGGGTTGTGAAGTGTTGAATGTGAGAAGAGGATGTGCAAAAGCTACAGTTGAAGTGCAAGCAATTAGGGTTTCATCAGGATCAATTCTAGGTCAACTGGACAATTGAAGAGTATCAAGGCCTACTTTTAGGTTATGGAGTTCATGAAATGATGTGATAAGACATTTGTGGTGTTGTGCCAAGATCAAATCAAGAAGAATCAAGAGTGTGGGAAGTTGCTAAGTTAGGGTTTCAATGCAAAATACCCTGTTTAGTGCCTAACTTCAAGACCACATAAGTCAAGATACAAGTTTCAAATGGATCTTTGGCAAACATGAAACTTTTAGATCATCTCAATACATTTAATTTGAGTACTAGAAGTCCTCCATTGGATTTATAGAACTCAAGTTATGGCCCAGACAAGTTACAAGTCCTCAGAGGTCACCGAAATTTGTCTATGAAAATCATCTGACTTCAAAGCTATTTTTGACCTAGAAGAAAGTTTCACCTGAACTTTTAGCCAACATGAAAGTTGTTCCTCATGATCTTAGCTTTCTGAATTGTACTAGAAGTCTTCCATCTGATTTGTAGAACTCAAGTTATGAGGTTTACAAGTCAGGGGTATTTTGGGAAAGTGAGATTATAGGTCATTTTTAATCATTGGTCAAAATCTCCAACTTGCACTTGTCAAATGGATTTTTGATCAACATGAAAGTTGTTAAAAATGGGGTTTTTAGGCTAGCCAAGTGATAATTTGGAATTGTTTTGGCTCATAGCAAAAAGTCACGTAAAATGGCCTATAAAAGGGAATTTTTCAAATGGATTAAGGAGGGAAAATTGACTTTTTGAGTTAGAGGACCAATACATGTCATGTGAGTACATTTTTTTTAAATGGAAATCATATTCTAAGAACATTGGCATTGGCAGAATTTTGAGCATAGGCCAAGTTTTGGGAGTTCACATTTAAACTACTTCACCATGAAGTTACATAATTAAAAATAACCATTGGATCAAATACAAGGATCAAATCTCATCCATTCACACTCCACATGCTGTTATTAGTTGAATTGAATTATTTTGGAGCCAAAACAATGCCATTTTCGTGTACCTTCAAGAGCAAAAAGTGGTGAAATTTTGAAAATTCATTTTGGGCCTAGAGGCAAGGATTGGGCTTTCTCTTGATCAATATCCATTGTATATAAGATTTCTAACCTTCACAAATCATTAGTTTTCGAAATTGGAGCAGAATTGATCAAGAACAAGTTTGAAAAAGTGAAGAAAATTCAAAAAGTGAATTCTAAGATCTAGATCGTTTCAAGGCAAATTGTGAATTGAGAAAGCTTCTATGATGATCATGGAGTGATTCTGGAAAGTTTTGCGAAGCCTCATCAAGGATTAAAGGCTCAGTGGAAGTTCTCCACTAGGTACTTGAATTTCCACATATCTCTCTTAATACTTGATGATTCTTTGCCATTTTTGTTTCTTTGCACTCCTTGAAGCATGTAGATCATTTCTGGATTATAATTGTTGATGTTTATGACGTTCAAAATTTGGAGCTCCAAACTTATGAGATTTTGTATGGACTGTTTTGGCATGATTTTACTTAGTTTTTGCTTGATCTATAACCTCCATGACATAAGGATGAGTTTAGAATTAATTTGGAGAAGTTTTGATGAACTTGAGGTTTTGGTGTCAAGCTTTGTTTGATTCGTTTCTCTTTGATCTTGCATTATTAATGATTTTTGTTGATGGATTTGGAATCCTTGCGAAAAATCCTTCAATTTCGGTCCAAATTTCGTGCGAAACGATCAAGATTTGAGAGAGCTATGCTTGATTGAAGCTCACCGGATTTGCTCCGGCCGGTACTGCGCGCGGGGCTGGTTTTGTAGTTTCAGAAAATTCAATTGGAGAAGATGAGTTTTGCATCGTCCGATCGTGCCTTCTTTGTTGACGTTTTCCTTGCATCTAGCGGTTTCGCGCGCGCCACGTGTGCACGCTTCAAATGGCGTCGTTTTGGCCTGTAGAGGGGACCAAGCGCGCGCCTGTTCGATCCTTACCCCGTGCGTTTTTCATTTTTTCTGCTTTGCATTTTCACTAACTCACCTTTTCCATTTTCCATTTAATTTTCTTTTTTCTTTTCTTTTTCTGTTTTGGTAGCTATTTGAATTAATTACATAAAAAAAACTGTCAGACAAGCTTGTGTCTTCCGTAGCCCGAACTACGTTTGCTCTGATCTTTCATTCCGTATGAAAGTATGTAGGCACGAGATGCGACATCTCGGTGAGCAACCTTCCCCCCTTAACCCGTAGTTAGGCGAACTACGTTGACTCTGATTTCTCGTTCCAGACGGGAATACGTAGGCATAAAGTGCGATACTTTGCCGAGTCATTTTATTTTCTTTTTAACCTAGACCTGTAGAGTAGATAGAATAACACACCCTTAGATATAAAACAAGCGTGGATTCCGTCGAGTACGACGAACGTGAGGGGTGCTAATACCTTCCCCTTGCGTAACCGACTCCCGAATCCAGGATTTGGTTGCGATGACCATTCCTTTCCCTCTTTGCGTTAGGTTTACTCTGAGCGTTTCCTTTCCCTCTTTTGGGATAAATAACGCACGGTGGCGACTCTTCTGTCATAGTCGGCGCCGATTTTCGCAGTAGCGACAACTTGCTTTGCTGAGTACAAGACATGGTTCAAGAGAAAGAAGGATTTATAGAGGAAAGACTAGGTATGGGTTGGTCAATCAAACGGTGGAAATTTATTGGTCTTGGGAGTAATTCTAAAAAGGCTATGCTTTAAATACCATAATAAAGCTAAAAGCCTATGTCATAGGAGCAATAAATGAAACTGGGAAAAGGCGTTTTCTAGAAAAAGGAAGAGGCCTTAATCACACATTAAACTTAAAATTGAGGTCATAAAAAATAACGCGTTATCCATGTGCCATAATAATAAAAAAAACAACAACATGTTGAAAGGCATAATATGGCGCAAATAACCAAGTTACAAAAGCAACATATTGTCATTACATAAAGATGGCTCGAAAAGCCACAAAATCAGTGGCGATTACAAAAAGAAGAGGTCGAAAAGTGATCAGAAAGGAAGCTTTGATTTGAGTTGAGCAAAAATATTCATGTGATGACTAAGGCGAGCCTCGCACAAGGATTTGTCGAGCCTGGCTGCTGCAAGCTCTTTTTCCAACTTTTGGGCTGCATCAATGAAGTCAATAGTTCTCTTCAGCTCTTGGGTCATGTCAGGGGCGCCAAAGCGTTGCAACTCAAGGTTATGTTGTTCAGCATTAGAGATCTTCGTTTAAAGCTCCTTGATTTGCTGCTGCCATGCATCAATGTCCTTCCGATTGGAAATTATTTCTTCCTGACGTTATTTGTGGGCGGCTTCTAACTTTTTGACCCTAGCCTCTGACTCATGTGCACCAGTCCAGGCTGCACTTTCTCGACCAACTGTAGACTCTATTGTCTTTATGAGAGAGGGGAGCTTTTGAACTTCTGAAGATAAATCGTCAACCACAACCATCAACTCTAGCAAGAAACCATGAATTTCTGGGCTAAGGGTAGTAAGGTCCAGTTTCTGGAGTTGATCCTTTAAAAAGAGTCGAGATGTAGGGTCTGAAACCAGGACATTTTGGATATCTCCTCTGAAGAACTTTTTCTTGATGGATTGGAGAATTGGACCAGCGAAGTCATCTGAGGTAGGATGACTGGGAGGAGTCGAAGATGCAGAAGCAAAACCACACTTTTACCCAAGGATATTTTTAGCATATTCCCTGGGATTCGACCACTTAAGAGCTGCTAAAGGATCTCCAGGGGTCACAATAGAAGTATGTTGGGATTCAGGACCAACTTGGTCTCCTTCATCCACCTTTTCTTCCTCTTCCTCTTCATCACCCTCTTCAGATTCTCCTTCATCTTCTTCTTCTATGTCCTCTTCTTGGTCCTTTTCTTCCTCTTCCTCAACTCTCATTGCTTCCTCTTTATCATCAGTGGATGGGGGATTGTTTGGATTTTGAATAGGTTCAGGATGCATTTCCTTTGGCTCTTCAAGAATAGTTGGGTGTGGACTGTTAGTTGTTGGTTGGTCTGAAGGAGTACGGGCTTGTTCAACAGCCACCTCATCAGCGACCATAGGTTCAACATGGTCGAGAGGTGGGGGACTCGAAGCATCGTTCTCCCCTGAGTTGAAACCTTCAGCCTGAGCCTGCTGCGTGGTGGTTGGCGCCAAAGGGGGCTTGTTTCCTGCAGAAGGAATAATAGGTTGGTTTACCTCACTTAAGCTAGAGCCAGGATCCGAAGAAGGATGGTAAGTTGGCTAACCTTGGATGTTGAGGGAATAAGTGGCAGAAGCACATGAAACTGGAGGAGGATTGGTGTTGGTGGTATCAACTTGAAAACACAAATGAAAGAGAACAAGGCTAAGAAGGTGCTTGACAAAGGTACATGTGACAAAATGTTGGTACGCATACTTGAAGTGGATGTCAACCCAAGAATTTTGGCCACCTTCGATTGAGGTGGGCCAGTAGGTCCAGATGCCTTGGTGGGTTTCTTTCTCTTTTTCACTAGAAGCTCCTCAGGAGATTCATCAGCATCTAAGGCCACAACGATGGGAGCATCCTTCTTGTCTTTCTTAAAAGGAGTCGAAGGTTTGCGCCCAGTCTGAGAAAATAAAAAGAAACGATACAAGTGTGAGAAATAAGTCACATAGTAGAAAAAGAGACAAAGGATATGATATATACCTGTCTGCCTTCCATTTCCTTGCCACTTTGAGAAGTAGCAGCCCTAGTGGACGGAGCTTTCCTAGGTACAGCTGGAAAACGAGAGATGGTTGCCAATTAAATATTGAGAGTTTAATTGCCTAATCATAAGTAAAAGACATCAAACCTTCATATATGTCAGATTCGACACGAACGTCCTAAATCCCTATATGAAGATGTCCTTTGAAACTGTCTAAAGTGTGCTTAGTCGGAACCACTCGTCGAGCCTTTGGTTGAGACTACTGTCGAAGAAGTTTTAAATCCACACCACAGATAAACCAATCTGGAAATTGATGGGTAAGTGCTACTCCAAAATCAGCAGTAGGCAAGCGAGGGAATTTAGGGGGAAAAGGTTTAAAAGCTACTTCATAACGTTTCTCACGAGGAACGGTATGAGGAATTTTTAAGGTATCTAGTTTTTGCAAAAAGTTTCTTTTCAATGTAACAGTAGCCTCACGAATGGTTCGACTCTGATCATTTGGTTGATAAACAGTTTTAAAGTATTTCTGGAAAGCTTGAATTTCTTGGATGTGAATGAGCTTAGTCTTCTTCGTCTTGTCCTGCACATCAAGGAAAGCCTGATCAAGTAGTGAGGAAAAGGTGGTAACATTAAAAAATGCTCATGATAATCTTTCGACCACCAATGGTGGAAAGAAGTAGTGCATAAAAAAGAAGGATCGAAGAACACTGGAGAAAGCACTCCTTTCTTCGTGCTCAAATTGGCGAAGACGTCAGCAATAGTTCCTTCGTCGAAGCTGGAAGTATGAAGGATGACTTGGCCCTTCTTTTCATACAAGCACCTAAGAAAACTTTGAATCAACCCAAATTGACGAGAAACCAGGTTGGGCTGATATGCAATCAAAGATGCTAAACCTCTTCCCAAATTGAGCCTGTTAGCAATAAATCTAGGAATTAAAAAGGCTTCCCAGATTGAAACAGATTCATCATCACCCTGCCCATAAGGAGTAGGAAATGGCCTTTCAAACCATGTAGGGCCAAACTTCTTTGCAGCAAAGGGTTCCATACAAGAAGTAAACTCATGGCATTTAGCAAATATCAGGATGTAAGTGGTGAATGCTCATTTGATGGTTTCACCATCATCTTTGGGAATTAGTTGATCCAAGTGAGTTCCTTCGGTGCTTCTCCCCACGATCTTAGCAGAGGTTTCATCAACTAGACCTTTCTTGGGAAGCCTAGCTTCAAACGTGGCATTCAGCCACAACAGAAGCAACCATAAAGAACCATTCAAAGACACATAATCATGGGCCTCCATGCTTTTTAGTCGAGAAGCTGTTTCGCTCAGGGATTCATAAAGGTTCGCTAGAATGAGTTTGCTCAAGCAGACACCTTTGTTACGATGGAGCTGGTTAGCAAGGGGCAGGTATTTTTTGGCTAACTGTAGAGATTTGGTACAGAATATGCATCTCGATAGCCATATGGCGAGAAACTCCACATGTTCCTCATCAGATACGTCGTTAGTGGTATGGTCGAAATGGTGTTTAATGAAATGTGTATAAGTGAGTTTGGAGTTGGGGATATGTACATAGTCTTCAACATTGACGTCAGGTTGGTAGGAGACACCATCAGGGCGAAGGCCGGTAATAGCGGTTATGTCAAAAAGGGTTGGGGAAACCATCCCACATGGCAGGTGGAAAGTATAGTGGGTACTATCCCAAAAGTATAAGGATGCCATCAGCAAGTTCAGACAATAAGGAATTTTAGTCTTCGACAACATTAGAAGGTCATAAATCCTTGCAGATTTCCAATGATCAGCCTTAACCTTCTCCATCTTTTCCATCCAAAGGTCAAAGTCTTTATGAGGACTAACGGCTCTCACTAGCCGAGTACCGTCAGTAAGATATCCAAGGTTGAAAGTTGGCAATAGAGTCTCTTCACCAGCATTGGTAAGGGGTGTAGGGAAACTTTTTTTCCTAACGGCCTGGTTCTTTGGTAAGACGGCAAAGGACCAGAGAGCGCGTAGGGTTTACCTGAAACAATTAAAAGAATCATTACCTGAGAGTGGTAGATGCTCCTTGCGGCTTCAGAAGTGGGTTCCGGCACACATTGACGGTTCTCCACCAGTTGAGGGCCAGCTATGTTCGTGAAAGGAGGAATAACTTGCTTGGTTTGAGTAACGCGTCCCTTCTGGGTTTTCCTCTCTTGAATAGTAGATTGAGAAGATGCCATTGTTGTTAAAAGAAGTGAAATGGTTTTTTTCTCTGAAGATTGGATGAAGAAAGCTGAAGAAGGATGTGGGATGCTTGAGATTCTAGAGAGTGTAAAAAATTCACAAAGTGGTGAAGGGAGATATTTATAAGCGTTTAGAAATCCCAAAGGACTTAAATCCACCGTTGAAGACAATCGGATAGTGGGACGCGTGTTTGTTTTGAAGAGAAGATGCGTATGAGTGTTGCACCCTAAAATTTGACCAACTGGTTTTACCTGATTTGTGTTTTCATAGCTTTATCATTTGCATAGTAGATCATATACATAGTTCATTCATTTGCATAACATAGCATGGGCAAGCCATCCAACAAGGGATCATGTGCTATTTTTCATCTCAAGGAATGTATTCAAGAGGTTCTTATCAAGATTCAATCTTATTCAAGTCACCAAGAAAGAAGGTGAAGCTTTGAGAAATCAGTAGATCAAGCAGTGGATTTATAGCCTATCTGGGGAGTATTTGAAGATCATCATAGAGGTTGTGAGCTATGGACTGAGGCATGGAATGTGTGTAGACATCATGGAATACCTAGAGGGTCATTTTGAAAGCAAGACAAGTCATTGGTGTGGTGACAAGAGCTACAGTTGAAGACAGTCAACTAGGGTTTCATCTGGGTCAACCCTAGGTTAACCCTAAGTCTAATGCTTGATTGAAGGGCATCAAGGCCCATTTGAAGGATGTGGGATTCATCATTTGATATGTGGGTATGGATGTGGTGTTGTGCCAAGGAGAAATCACAAGAAATCAAGAAGAAGAGAAGTTTCTAAATTAGGGTTTCTGTGTAAAATCCCCTGGTTTAGGTCAAACTTCCAAGCAAAGTAATTCAAAATGCAAGTCTCAAATGGATCCTTGGACAACATGAAACTTGTATAGTATCTCAAGACCTTTAATTTGAGTGGTGGAAGGCATCAAGGAGATTTATAGAACTCAAGTTATGGTTCTTGCAAGTTACAGGTCATCTGAGGGCACTGAAATTTATCTGTGAAAGTTACTTGACTTCCAAGCAACTTTTACCCCATAAGGAGTTTTCAATTGGATTTTTTGCCAACATGAAAGTTGTTCTTAATGATCTTAGATTTCTAGAAAGGTATGGTATGCCTCAATCTGATTTGTGGTGCTCTACTTATGATCTTGACAAGCCAAGGGCATTTTGGTCATTTGGAGGTTATAGGTCATTTCAAGCATAAGGTCATATCTCCTATTTCCAAGCTTCAAATGGAAAAATATTCAACATCAAACTTGCTTAGAATTATTTTTTAAGGCTAGTAGGGAGGTCATGAGATGTTAAAAAGGCTTGTATCAAAAAGTGATGAAAAATGGCTTAAATATGGAAGAATTTCAAATGGATTCATGGAGGGAAAATGTAATTTTCAAGTTATGAGTCCAAAATGCATCATCCAAATACTCATTTCAATTGGAAAACATCTTTTAAAGACAATGACATTAACACTTTTTTATTAGAGGTCAGAATCATGGACTTGCTTTGTAAACCTCTTACTTGGAATCCAAGTTACACAACCAAAATCCAACACAAGCTGATTTAAGCCAAGCTAACTATCCACACACATCCAATATCTCCTTAGAAGGTAAATTGAACACAAGACAAGTTGCATTGAGAGCAAAAACCAGAACTGATATGGTGATATCATCAAATGAGAAATTCATGACATGAGATATCCAAAAACTCATTGGAGCCATCCAGAACATTCTAGATCTTTCTAACATCACCTATATATGAATTTGAGTTGATCTAAGCAAGGGTTGAACTTCATTTGGTTCAGAAAAGAGAGATTGAGATTCATCTTGCTCACTTGCAATTCAATTTCGAATTCACCCAATTCTTCATCATTTCTTCAATTTTTTGATCCCAATCAATTCAATAATCATCACTGAGAGTGTTCCAATCAAAATCTGAGAGAATCCAAGCCTGAATCGAGTTCTTGAAGTTTCACTTCTTCACCTGCAATTGGAAATCTGTTACACTGATTCAGGCCATTTGAGGAAGATCTATTGCATACAGAAGCAAGCAATCATCACATTGATCGATTCTGGAACTTATCAAGCATTGATTTGGAGCTTTGGTTCATCTGTTTCACTCATTTTTACAGGTTAGTAACTTTTTCACCATGGCTTGAATTAGATAGAATTAGCAAGAATCTCTAGTTTAGAAACAATGTAGGAGGTTAGATGAAACTTTCTGGAGAGTTTGAGAAGGATTGATGATGATTCATATGTGCACATAGATTCTGTTGAGATCAAGAACTCAGTGAATATGGAGTTATAGACTTAGTTTTTCAGCTAGAATTGATTAGTGATGAGTAAGGAAGACATTGAGACACTTAATTTGATGATTGGTGATGGTTGAATTTCTGATCAATTTTGGGGATGGGATCGGGTTTGATGTTAGAGATGATATCAATGGATTCCAAGACCATAGATGAACTCAGGGAAGAAAATGGAGCAGGTTAGGGTTTTGTTTCATGATATTTGATCAAGATTTGAGGAGGTTCGATGTTGCTGAGTTTGGAGCTTTCTTGGAGGTTCAACAATAGAGTTTGGCTCCAAAATATTTCAAATGAAGAAGACAACCACCAAGCCGTGAGGCCGCTTCATTTGTGATTTCAAATATTTCAGATTGTCGACTCTGGGGACCGATCATTTGTGATTCAGCTAAGTGAGGCCGCTTCATGAGCTGGTGATGCCACACCTTCTGGGTATCGTATCACCCCTCTTGAAAGTATGTGATGCTGATGAACGCATAGGATGCCGTACCTTGAGTCAGTTTAGGTCCATACCTGTGAGCAGGGTTGGGTTTATTGCAGGAAACTTTGACCTTCACACCACCTGGTTTTCTTGACAGTGGATCAGTTTTGTTGGTATCAGGGTTTCTCAGTTGCAGATTTGTCTATTCTTGATAGAGCAGGTTTTGATCAGAGGATCTTATCATCAGGTGTATGTCTATTCTTGATAGAGCAGGTTTTGATCAGAGGATCTTATCATCAGGTGTTTGGCTGTTCTTGATAGAGCAGAGTATTGTCATCAGTTGTTTGTTCTTGATAGAACAGGTTTTTGGGGTCTGAAGATCTCATCAACAGATGTTGTTTGTTCTTGATAGAGCAGATTTTTGGGGTCTGAAGATCTCATCAGCAGATGTTGTTTGTTCTTGATAGAGCAGATTTTTGGGGTCTGAAGATCTCATCAGTAGATGTTGTTTGTTCTTGATAGAGCAGATTTTTGAGTGGGGTCTGAAGATCTCATTAGCAGATGTTGTTTGTTCTGGATAGAGCAGATTTTTGATTTGGGGTCTGAAGACCTCATCAGCAAATATTTCTTGATCATACATCTGAGGTCCTTATTATCAGACATTTGTTCTTGACAGAGCAGAATTATGATCCTGTGTATATGGTCCTATCAGATGGTTGTTCTTGGCAGATCAGATTTGTGGTCCTACACCGGGGTTTTCTTCTCATCAGTGGTTGTTGATACAGAATCTCCACAGCACGAGATGCCTGGATCTCTTATTGCATGATTGCATTTTGCATTGGCTTGCATGTTCATTTGCATTTCATTAACGTGTGTCTGTGTTGCAGGTACCGTTTTCCCCGATCCAGGATTTCTTGCCTCCTATTGTATTGCTATGGGCTCTCTGAGGAAGACTGTGGCTTACAAGTTCCCTACTCCGGATGTGGTTAAGTTGACTGGTTTGATAGCTCTAGCAGGTGATTCTGTGAAGGATGAGTTCAGGAAGTCTTATGGCAGGTTGCTCAGTTTGGTTCACAAGCCTTCTGTGTTCGAGTTGAACGGGTTGCATGCTCTGCTGCAGTTCTACGACCCTCCGCTGAGATGTTTCACTTTTCAGGATTTTGTTCTCGCGCCGACGCTGGAAGAGTATGCTGATTTGCTAGGTGTGCCTATCAAGAGGCAGATGCCTTTTGTTCACATGGATGTTGAGCCTGATCTGGCTAGTTTAACTCCTTCACTTCATTTGGACGCCTCCGAGTTAGTATTGACTAGTTGGAACAAGGTTCCTGGGTTCTCCTTGCAGTTTCTGGTGGGTAAGGCTCAGTAGTGTGCCAAGGACGGATGTTGGGTCGCGTTCAATGCCATCCTCGCTCTATGCATATACGGCATTATTCTGTTCCCCAACATGCCCGATTTTGTAGACTTTGATGTGTTTCACATCTTTGCTTCAGGGAATCCAGTCCCTACTTTGATAGGAGATGTCTATCATTCAGTCCACTACAAGAACGAGAACAGGAGGGGGAAGAACGTCTCATGCTGCGTACCCTTGCTGTATAAATGGCTTGAAAGTCATCTGCCCAAAAGGGGTCCTTTTGTCTTGTCTGCAGCCACAGCTGAGTGGCCTGAGCGTCTGATGAGCTTATCGGCAGAGGATATTGATTGGTTCGACAGAGACAGGTTGGGTACTGAGGTGATCTTCAGTTGCAGCGGGTTTCCTAATGTGCCTCTGATAGGTAGGAAGGGCTGTATAAACTACAATCCGTCGTTGCTGGTTCGACAGTTCGCGTATGCCTTGAGGACTCCGCCGAAGGATGAAGAGGTACAGGAATCTTTGTACCTCACGGGTATTCTAGAAGGGGATCTGTTGTCCAAGCTTCAGCGCGCGTGGAATGGTATCATTAAGCGAGGAAAGCCATTGCTGGGAAAAAGCAACAATCAAGCCTACCCTCCGTACATGACTTGGATCAGAGCCAGAGCCAATGCTATAGGAATTCCGTTTCCTCAGGCCAAGCCGGAAAGTCCTCCAACAGTCGAAGAGCCTACTACTGTGCCCATTCATCAGCATAACCGGGTATTAGCTGAGCGGGATGAATTGAAGCGGGTGAACGAAGAATTGGAGAAGGAGTTAGATCAACTTCTAAGCGAGAGGAACGAAGCTGTCCATTCTTTCAAAAGGCAAACAGAGTTGGTGAACCAGCTAGGTACAGACCTGACTAAGCAGATAGCCGACGGGAACGCATGGGTCGTGACTTCAAAGCTGTCAACGACGTACTGGCTACGAAGAAGCAGCATTTGGACGAGGCATATCGGAGGATATCCAAGTTCAACCAGCACTGGAAGGCTTCCCTGGCCACCAGGAAAGAGCGGGAGGATAAGCTGATGCTGCAGATCTCCAAGCTGGAAGCCGAGGTGAAGGACAGTGAACAGAGGTTTGATGAAGAAACCGCCCGCAGATACGCCGCCGAAGGCCAACTCAACAAAGCACTTGCCAACCTGAAGGAGCGCAAGCTGACGGTTGAGTCTAAGAAGCGGAAACTGGAAGATTGCTTCGGCGAAGAAGCATAGGAAAGTTCAGTCCAGGGACTTCAGTATACCATTGTGCAGAGGGAATTGCTCGTCGATGGGTTGCTCACTCTGCCAGATCATCCAGAGACGAATGAGTTGTTAGAAGAGTATCGCGCCCGTGGCCGTACTTGATTAGTTGTATTCCTTTTGTTTTGATCTTTGTTGTATGCTGACCATCACCAGGCTTGTTGGATGAGGTCATGCTGTTGATTCGTCTTGTACTTGCTGATGCTATGTACTGCCTTGATAGGCTTTCCTTTATATATGAGATTGTTGTTTCCATGATTAGGCTCAGACTTCTTCTTCTTATTATTATCAGCACTGGCACTCAGGCACTAGGATCGGGGGAAATCTCCCAAACACACAGACACACGCATGCATTGGCATGAAGCATTTGCATAGCGTACATTTTGTTGTTTTTCCTAACCTTTAGTGTTTACAGGTTTTTCAGGTCTACAGGTCCCAAGCTGTTTCCGGTGATTCCAGGATTGATCAGAGACTAATTCACTGTTATCCAACTAGAGCTAATCAGACCAGGATCATGGATCAAGTGCGGACAGATGTCCAGGAGCTCCGTGGGAGGATGAATCGCTTTATGGAACTTATGCAGGTGGTCGTTAATGGTCAAGACCAGCTCAGGACTTTGGTTCAGCCTTTGATCTCCAGGGTTGATAGCAACGACATACTTCATGGCGGGGCTGTGCCTACTCCTCCACCAGTTGATACTCCGCAGAACGGTGTCCCCGTGGCCGGGGGCAACGACAGTGCTAATGGCAATGTGATGGCCAACATCGGACTCAATACGACGGGCGTCGGTCATGGGAGTCTGGGAGCTAATGTCAACATCGGGCCGGTCAACGGCAATGCAGGCATCGGGAATCTGTTGGTGCCTCAACCATGGCTCGAGGATCATTAGGATGATGTCTTCTCTCAAAGAGGTGCAAAAGAGGAGGTGAATGCTGAAGCGCGACTCAGGTTCAAAGCACTTGAAGATAAAATGAGAGATATTGAGAATCATAATACTTTGGGCATTGATATGTCCAAGCTGGGGTTAATTGCTGATTTCAAGGTACCTCCTAAGTTCAGGGTGCCTGACTTTGAGAAATATAAGGGTACTACCTGCCCTCGTGTCCACCTCAGATCGTACTACAGGAAGATGTCTGCCTATTCAGAGGATGAGAAGCTGCTGATGCACTTCTTCCAAGACAGTCTTTCCGGACCATCCCTCGAGTGGTACATGGGCCTGGAGCCCACTAGCATGCGTACCTGGAAGGATCTCGCTGAAGCGTTTGTCCACCATTACCAGTACAACAACGACTTGGCCCCGAACCGAGTTCAGCTCCAAAACCTTTCGCAGAGGAATAATGAAGGATTTAAGGAGTACGCCCAGCGGTGGCGTGAGTTGGCAGCCCGGGTTCAGCCGCCGATGGTTGAGCGCGAGCTCGTGCAGATGTTTGTTGCCACCCTCCCAGGGGTTTACTATGAAAAGTTAGTCAGCGGTATGTCCGGGACGTTTTCATCTCTCATTATCATGGGCGAACATGTCGAGAATGGAATCAAGATCGGGAAAATCCAAGGTGAATCATCCTCAGCTGGAGGAGGTGGAAAGAAACCTTATGCTGGTAAACGACGGGAAGGCGAAGCGAGCGCTGTGACCAACGCTCGAAGGAAGGGAAAGGGCCCTCAGCAGCAGATAGCCAGTATAAATATCCCAGCAGCTCCGTAGTAGCAGCAGCAACCGAATTAGCAGGGGTATAGAAAGTACCAGAATCGGGCATCTTTGACAAACCGTCACTTCGAGGCACCGCCTATGTCGTATGCGCAGCTCTTGCAGACCTTGCTTCAGCTTCAGTTGGTCCAGAAGAGGACGATGGCTCCCTTGACAGGGGCACCTCCACCAGGGTACGACGCAAATGCCACTTGCGATTTCCATACAGGGGCACCTGGCCATACGATCGAGAACTGCAAAGCCTTTAAGCACAAGGTGCAGGACCTGGTAGATGCCAAGATTATCAACTTCTCCGATAATGTGCCCAATGTCACGAAAAACCCTATGCCGAATCATAGGGGAGGCGGAGTGAACGCCATTATCGAAGAAGAGAGCGCAGATCTGTTGACTGATGTCAGAGACCTAAGGACGCCTCTTAGCTTCGTCAAAGCTAAGTTGTTGAAGAAAGGGTTCTTTCCGGGTTGCGGAGAGTTATGCATGGACTGTGCTACACATTCGTATGGATGTGAGCAGTTGGTTGAAGGAATCCAAAGTCTGATGACTGAGGGAATTTTGCAGTTCAACCGGAGGGATGAAAGTGTATCAGGAGAGGTCGTGTTGAAGCAGGCCGATGAAGTCGCCACCATCACCATCCCTCGCCGGCCAATAACCATTTCTGCGCCTAGACCGCCTACAATCACTATTACCAAAGCTGGGCCGATACCATTCGAGAGCACTAACGCCGTGCCGTGGCATTATGGGGCTGAAGTCTATTGCAACGGTCAAAAGTTGGAGTTGGAGTCGTATGGGTCGACTGTAGAGAATCTCGCAGGAATCAGTGGTATTACTCGCAGTGGAAGAGTATTTGCACCGCCAGAGGTCGTAGCAGATAAAGCGGTCAGAGCTGATGCGGCCGATAAAGGTAAAAGCAAAGTCGTCGAAGAAGTCCCGTGTGGGGTAGAGAAAGATTTGCTGGTCAAAGATGCCGAGGAGTTTATGTGGTTGATCAAAAAGAGCGACTACAAGATTGTAGATCATCTCCATCAGACACCTTCGAAGATTTCTATTCTCAACTTGTTGCTGTGTTCTGAAGCGCACCGCAACGCGTTACTGAAGGTATTGAACGCTGCCTACGTACCGCAAGAGATATCAGTGAATCAGCTAGAAGAGGTGGTAGCCCACGTTAATGCTGGCAATGGGCTAGGTTTCATAGATTTAGAGCTGACACCTAAACGGAGGAATCACAACAACGCCTTGCACATCTCGATAGAGTGCAGGGGCACAATCATGTCGCACGTCCTGGTGGACACGGGTTCGTCACTTAATGTGCTTTCGAAGAAGGCACTAATGAAGTTGGACACCCGCGGATTGCTCTGCGCACCCAGTGATCTGGTGGTGAAAGCATTTGATGGGACTAAGCTCCACGTTTTCGGGGAGGTGACCCTGCCGATCCAAGTTGGTCCGGAAACGTTCGAGACGGTCTTTTATATTATGGATATCATGCCTGCCTACAGTTGCCTCTTAGGTCGGCCATGGATCCATGATGCTGGTGCCGTGATCTCCACGTTGCATCAAAAGCTCAAATATGCTGTCGGAGGAAGCATAGTAACCGTGTGCGGCGAGGAGGACATAATGGTAAGCCATTTGTCATCCTTTAAGTATGTTGAAATGGATGGCAAAATCCATGAAACTCTCTGCCAAGCATTTGAAGCCGTCAAAGTGAAAGAGGTAGCTCCTATCGTCACAGAAAAGCAAGAGATGAATCTCTCCTCATTCAAAGAAGCTCGGCCCGTCGTCGAAGCCGGATCCACCCCAGGCTGGGGGCATATTTTGGAGATACCGAACAAGCAGGATAAGTTTGGGTTGGGGTATTCTCCTGGAGCTGAAGCTTCTTCTTCTTCGTCTAGCAGTGCGTCACGGGGTAAGGGGCCGATCCTATGTACCAGTGGCGGAGTGATCTTCGATAGCATCAACGCGGCGTCTGAAGACAGCGGGGATAGCGATTGTGATCTCGAGTCTTGGATTCAGCCAAGCAAGCCGGGCAAGGGCCTCAACAATTGGACCATCAAGGATATCATCCAGCTGACAAGTGAAGAGTAATGATTTACTTTTTTCAATCATTGTACAACCCTATGTCCTACCCGGGGCATAGCGATTTTATTGTCAGGGCCTTTTTGGATTATGTACATGCATTTTGTTAATAAATCAAAGGCGTTTTCTTCGTATTCAAATATTGCGTTCTCTGTTATTCCTGTTTTATATTTGTTTTGAAAAACAGTAAAATGGCAATGGGGTTTGTGCTAACCTACATATTCTTGTTTTAAACTTAACCCTTGTTATTGCAGGATCCACATAACAGATGACATCGACTATGGACCTTCTACGGCTCACTTCGACTTCGATTGCCCGATTTATCAAGCCGAAGAAGAGATTGATGAAGACGAAGACCTTCCTGAAGAGTTGGCCCGCTTGTTGAAACAAGAGGAAAGGGTTATTCTGCCTCATGAGGAGGAGATCGAGATCGTAAATCTGGGTTCTGAAGAGCTCGTCAGAAATGTCAGGATAGGGGCTGCGCTGCAGAGTGATGTCAAGCAGAGATTGGTCGAGATGCTTCGAGAGTATAGTGACGTCTTTGCTTGGTAATACGAAGATATGCCCGGACTTGACACGGACATCGTGGTCCACCACTTGCCGCTACGAGAAGACTGCCCTCCCGTTAAGCAGAAGCTTAGGAGGACGAGACCAGATATGGCCGTTAAGATCAAAGAAGAAGTGCAGAAACAGCTCGATGCTGGCTTCTTAGCGGTCACCACTTACCCTCCGTGGGTCGCCAACATAGTGCCTGTACCGAAGAAGGACGGTAAGGTACGCATGTGCGTCGATTATCGGGATTTGAATAGGGCGAGCCCTAAAGATGATTTCCCGTTGCCTCATATCGATGTGTTGGTCGACAACACAGCCCAGTTCTCCGTGTTTTCGTTCATGGATGGCTTCTCCGGTTATAACCAGATCAAGATGGCGCCGGAGGACATGGAGAAAACGACGTTTATCACCCCCTAGGGAACATTTTGCTATAAGGTAATGCCCTTCGGTCTGAAGAACGCAGGGGCCACTTACCAACGAGCAATGGTAACTTTGTTTCATGATATGATTCATCATGAGATCGAGGTCTATGTTGATGACATGATTGCGAAGTCCCAAACGGAGGAAGAGCATCTGGTCAACTTATTGAAGCTTTTTGAGAGGCTTAGGAAATTCAGGTTGAGGCTGAATCCTAACAAGTGCACTTTCGGAGTGCGGTCCGGAAAGTTGCTGGGGTTTATCGTTAGTGAACGAGGCATCGAGGTTGATCCTGCGAAAATAAAAGCCATTCAAGAAATGCCAGCGCCGAAAACAGAAAAAGAAGTTCGTGGTTTCTTGGGCCGAATAAACTACATTGCCAGGTTTATCTCTCAGCTCACGGCCACTTGTGAACCGATGTTCAAGCTTTTAAAGAAAGATCAGGCGATTACTTGGAATGAGGATTGCCAGAAGGCATTCGATAAGATAAAGCAGTATCTTCAAGAACCTCCAATCTTGATACCCCCAGTGGCTGGACGGCCATTAATCATGTACTTGACAGTTCTTGAGAACAATATGGGGTGTGTTCTCGGTCAGCACGACGAGACGGGCAAAAAAGAGCATGCCATTTACTACTTGAGTAAAAAGTTCACTGACTGTGAATCTCGATACTCGATGCTGGAGAAGACGTGTTGTGCACTAGCTTGGGCTGCCAAACGTCTACGACAGTACATGCTCAATCACACCACTATGCTAATTTTGAAGATGGATCCGATCAAGTACGTCTTCGAGAAGCAGGCTCTTTCGGGAAGGATTGCCAGATGGCAAATGGTGTTAACAGAATATGATATTCAGTACGTGTCCCAGAAGGCCATCAAGGGAAGCGTATTGTCTGATTACCTTGCCGAACAGCCGATCGAGGATTATCAGCCGAGGAAGTTTGAATTCCCTGACGAGGATATTATGTTTCTCAAAGCGAAGGATTGCGATGAGCCGTTGCCCGACGAGGGGCCAGATAGGAAATCCCAGTGGAAGTTGATATTCGATGGGGCGGTTAATTCCTATGGAAGTGGCATCGGGGCTATCATCACGACTCCCCACGGATCCCACATCCCGTTTACTGCGAGACTGACGTTTCCAGTTACCAATAATGAGGCGGAGTACGAAGCATGCATCATGGGTCTAGAAGAGGCAATTGATTTGAGAATCAAGAACCTAGACGTATATGGTGACTCAGCGCTTGTGATCAACCAAATTAAATGGGAGTGGGAGACTCGTCAATCGAAATCGGTGTCGTACATGAATTATGCCAGAAGGCTACTTCCGTTCTTTGATCGAGTGGAACTCCATCATGTGCCCAGGGCTGAAAATCAGATGGCTGATGCCTTAGCCACGTTGGATTCAATGTATAAAGTCAATTTTTGGAATGAGGCTCCAAGAATTGTCCTTTCCCGTCTTGATAGACCGACATTTGTCTTTGCAATTGAGGAAGCCGCCGACGGCAAGCCATGGTTCCATGACATCCAGACCTTCCTTATGACTAAGGAGTATCCTGCGGGTGCGTCAACCCAGGATAAGAAGACTCTGAGGAGGCTGTCTGGCAACTTTTATCTCAATCCTGATGGAGTGTTGTATAAGAGAAACCATGATCTCGTGCTACTCAGATGTGTAGATGAGAAAGAGGCGAGTATGCTCATGAAAGAAGTCCATGAAGGCACATTTGGTACGCACGCCGGCGGGCATGCTATGACGAGAAAGATCCTGAGAGCAGAATACTACTGGCTGACGATGGAGTTGGATTGCTTCAGATTCGCGAAGAGATGTCATAAATTCCAGATTTATGCTGATAAAGTTCATGTGCCGCCGTGCCCGTTGAATGTCATGTCCTCCCCGTGGCCGTTCTCCATGTGGGGCATCGACATGATAGGCAAAATCGAGCCCACTGCATCTAACGGTCATCGCTTCATTCTGGTAGCCATCGACTACTTCACCAAGTGGGTGGAGGCAGCCTCGTATGCTAATGTGACCAAGCAGGTGGTGGCTAAATTCATAAAGAGGGACATCATCTGTCGTTACGGAATTCCCGAGCGGATCATTACTGATAAGGGTTCGAATCTGAATAACAAGATGATGAAGGAGCTGTGCCAGAGTTTCAAGATCGAACACCACAACTCATCTCCTTACCGGCCGAAGATGAATGGCGCCGTTGAAGCAGCCAATAAGAACATAAAGAAGATTGTTCAGAAGATGGTTATGACCTACAAAGACTGGCACGAGATGCTGCCATTTGCATTGCACGGTTATCATATGACGGTACGTACTTCAACCGGGGAAACTCCTTTCTCCTTGGTATACGGTATGGAAGTGGTCCTACCGTTAGAAGTGGGGATCCCTTCTTTGCGAGTTTTGGTTGATGTGAAACTCGACGAGGCAGAATGGATTACGAATCGTCTGAACCAACTCAGCCTGATGGACGAGAAGAGGTTAGCATCGATTGCATTTGGTCATCTGTTCCAAAGCCGAATGAAGAAAGCTTATGATAAGAAGGTGCGTCCTAGAAGCTTTCAGACGGGTGATCTCGTCCTGAAGAAGATTCTTCCTCCACACTCCGATCACCGGGGCAAGTGGACTCCGAATTACGAAGGTCCGTACGTCGTCAGCAAGGTCTTCTCGGGAGGAGCTTTGTTGTTATCCACGATGGATGGTGAAGATTTTGCATCCCCGGTGAACGCGGACGCAGTTAAAAAATACTTTGCTTGAAAGCGACCCGCTGGACAAAAAAGGAGAGTCCAGGCAAAAAAGGGGCATCCCGGCGAACCAAAAACAGAATAAAAGGTTCGGGCAAAAATTAGGGATATATTGAAAAGATGTACACCCGCGAAGTCGAAAACCTACACTGGGCGGCTTCGGCAAAAAAGGGTATCCCGGTGAACTGAAAACCCGCAAAGGGCGGTTCACGCAAAAGTTAGGGATTTGAATAAGCAAATGACTGCGTTCCGCGTGTGGACTTTCATTGTTTAGTGGTTTGGAGGACCTGAGGGCCGTTTATCTGAATCAATCTCTTCCGAAGCTGAAGCGTCGGAGAAGTATCAAAGTCGAGTGGGTCTTAGAGGGATCAACTCATGGTGTTCGTCTACGCCTCGTTGCCGACATTTGTATATACTGATGTATATTTATGTTTTATTTTTGCGGCTTCCTCATTCCAGGAGCTTGCCTCTGTTGTAAAACATTTTTACCCATTCAGGGGTTCGTTATCAATAAAATGCATACTATTCAGCAATTCTGTTTGTCTGTTTAGCATTTATCTGTTTTGTTTGCGAAAAAGAACGCCAATGTTTTTGATAAAATGCGCATACATAAACTTACTGGCCTAAGCCATTGATTGTTGAAACAATTAATTACCTGAATGTTGTCACGAGATAATAACCTTGATAGGTCCCTTTGAGAAGGGTACCTTGTCTGTTTGTTTGTGTTGTTACAGGTGTAGCATATTCCAGATAGTGCGTCGTGCGCATCCCGAAGCAGGATGATTCTTCCTTCTCCAGCAGAGTTCAGTAGCCTCTCCCCGCAGAGTCTGAACGCAAGATAGTGAGCATCGATATGTCTCCCCAGGCAGAGATTATTCTCTTCCCCAAGCAGATGTGGCCTGAAGGAGCGTCATCTCCTCAATTGAGTCACACGCCGAAGCATGCATTCATCCCCTAGCACCAGGTCACAAGTGCAGGTTTCATGGAAATGGTCAGGTTCCGAAGCATGAATTTTCCCCCAGCACCGGGTCACAAGTGTAGGTTTCGTAGGAAACTATTTGTACGCCGAAGTATGCAGCAACTGAGGGTGCCAGACAGAAGTCTCCAGCGGAATTGAAATTCCCCACCAGAGTTGTACTCTCCCCCGAAGTCGGATGATTCCTTCTTCCCCAGCGGAATTGAAATTCCCCATCAGAGTTGTACTCTCTCCAGTGAAGCAGTTGGGACCATGAGTGGTTTTCCCCAGCCGAGCGTTGAACAGCTGATGCTGCATTTCCCCCAGAGTCGTACTCTCCAGCGAAGCAGAACGATTTCTCCTTCCACAGCCGAGTTTGCAGATCCCCAAGAGAGTCGAGTCCTTGGAGGATGCTCAGACCATGATTGGTCTTTTCCCCAGTAGAGTGTGGAGTAGCTGAAGTTGTTTCCCCACAGAGTCCCATCCCCAAAAGAGTAGCCGAGACGGCCACGCAGTTTACTCCTGCGATTGACATCGCTTCCCCTCAGCAGGTCCAAGTTCTCGTAGAGCTTCGCCCCCCTGCAGCAATCAACTGAAGTTGTTTCCCCCGCAGCAGTCAACTAAAGTTGTGTCCCCTGCGGAGCCCAGTTGAGATTGGCGTGACCATGTTCTCCTCAGCAGGATGATTCCTCTATCTGAGTAGTTCTTTCTCCTTAACAGGAGGATTCCCCCTTTCAGCATTTATTTTGCTGACAGGATCGCATCATTGTGCATGATTGCATAGCATTTATCATAAACGCATAGCATTCCCACCGTGTGGAGCATTGCGCCATTGCCGAAGCATATGCATAATAAACATGATCTAGGTTGCTACCGTTCTTGTTTTGCAGGTGTTCCGCCGAAGGATCAGTTGCTCAGGATGATTCCTGACATTCTCCCCAACGAAGTCGCTTGCTCAAGATGATTCTTGAGATCCCCACTGTAGTCTCCAGTTCAAGATGATTCTTGAATTCCTCAGCAGGGCCGTTTGCTTAAGATGATTCTTAAGACCCCAGTAGAGTCCCCAGTGAAGGTTGCCCAAGATGATTCCTGAAGCCCCAAGAGAGCCGAATCCTTGGAAGCTGCTCAAGCCATGATTGGTTTGTCCCCAGCAAAAGTTGCCCAGGATGATTCCTGGAATCCCCAACAGAGTGTTTTCTCAGAATGGTTATCGGTTCAAGATGATTCTTGAAGGTCCCTGGCGGAGTTATTTGTCCAAGATGATTCTTGAAGTCCTCAGCAGAGTTGATTCATCCAGAATGATTTCTGGACCCCCAGAGCGGAGTTACTTGATAGTTCTCCAGATTCCCCAGCGGCGAAGCGTCCTCCCCAGCAGGTTTTCTAACGGTGAAGTTGAAATCTCCCTGGAAGACTCCATGATTGAAGTCTGACCGTGTTAATGAAGCAGTTCTCTCAGCTGATGCAGAGTGCCTGATGGCAGAGGTTTAGATGTTCCCAGTTGGCTCATGATTGACCAAGAATTCTATTCCCGACTTGCTGATGATGTCCGGCTGAAGCCCGACAGTAATGTTGAATGCCTGATGGCATGATCAACCTGATGGTTGAAGTCCGGCTGATGCCCGACAAGTTTCCTTGAATGCCTGATGGCATGATCAACCTGAGGGTTGAATTCCGGCTGATGCCCGACAGTGTTCTTTGAATGCCTGATGGCATGATTGACTATGTATTGCTGGTTACCGTGTGACCAATTCCCCAATGAAGTTTCTTCACCCTGACGGCGAGGTCAGATGATTTTGTCCTCCAGCGGCGATGTTGGATGTTTATTTTGACGGCGAGGTCAGATTATTTTGAGTTCTCCAGCGGCGATGTTGGATGTTTGTTCTGACGGCGAGGTCAGTTGATTCATTTCTCCAGCGGCGATGTTGGATGTTTGTTTCCGACGGCGATGTCAGATTCTTTGATGCTCCAGCGGCGAGGTTGGATGTTTGGTTGACGGTGATGTCAGATTCTTTGTAGCTCCAGCAGCGATGTTGGACGTTTGTTTCTGGCGGCAATGTCAGGTGATTCATTTCTCCAGCGGCGATGTTGGATGTTTGTTTCCGACGGCGAAGTCAGATTCTTTGATGCTCCAGCGGCGAGGTTGGATGTCTGGTTGACGGCGATGTCAGTTTCTTTGTTGTCCCAGCGGCGATGTTGGATGTTCGTGTCTGGCGGCGATGTCAGTTGATTTAGTTTTCCGGCGGCGATGTTGGGTGTTTCTCAGATTCTCTATTTCTCCAGCGGCGATGTTGGATGTTTGTTTCCAACAGCGATGTCAGGTTCTTCAGTTTTCCAGCGGCGATGTTGGATGTTTTGGTTGTCCGACGGCGATGTCAGATCAGTATTTCTCCAGCTAGTTGTCGTGCAGCTATTATTTCAGGGTTCAAAGATTCGTTCCCGGCAGAGTATCGTGTGCTCGTGTTGTTGGCAAATTTTCCGGGTTTATCGGTATTCAACCGTCTCGCACCTTGATTGGCTGAGAGCCGTTCCCTCTTCACCCAGTCAGGTTCAAGCTGTTTGAATAGGGGCAGCTGTTGCACCCCAAAATTTGACCAACATTTATTTATTCATCAAGAGTTGTATGAGACTTTGAAGCTAGCCAAGAGGGTTATTCAAAGGTTCAAAGGTTGATACCTTTGTCAGAGAACTCAAGAGATCCTCAGAGAGCTTGGTTGAAACCAAGGTTATGTGTCTCATAACTTGAGAGTTGTGGGAGCTCCTCAGATGATTCTGAGACCATGGGGATGGACTTGAAGCTTTTAGAAAGCTTATGAGATGTCTTGAAAAGCCATCATGAAGCCTAGAGAGGTCATTGTACAAGAATTCAGAAGATTCAGCCATGAGTGGTGGAATTAGGGTTTGACTGGGTCAACCCTAGGTCAACTGATGATTTGGAGAGGGTTGAGACCTAATCCAAGAGCCATGTGATCATGGAATGATGTATTGAGATACTATAAGTATGATTCCTAGACCAACTCATCATGATTGAGGAGTTTGAGAAGTTTTAAGCTAGGGTTTCTAAGGATTGACAGTGTAAAATCCCCTAGTTTGATCCCTATCTTCATGGAAGTTTAGCTCAAGATGTGATTGTCATCTCATCTTCCCCATAACATGAATATTGTAGATCTTGTTCTTAGTTTTAATTTGAGTAGTAGAAGTCCTTGATAGGATTTGTGGAGCTCATGTTATGGTTTTGACAAATTACAGGTCATCTGAGGTATGTGAATCTGGGTCCTTGAAAGCCATCCAACTTGAAGACAACGTTTGCCCTAGTAGGATGATTCCTATGGATTCTTGGTCAACATGAATGTTGAAGAGAATCTTCTTAGCTTTCTAGATAGTACTAGAAGTCCTTTATAGGATTTGTAGAACTCAACTTATGGCTTTGACAAGTCAAGGGCATTTTGGTCATTTGGAAGTTATAAGTCATTTCAAGCATAAGGCCATATCTCCTACTTCCAAGCTTCAAATGGAAAAATCTTCAACATAAAACTTGCTTAGAATGATGTTTTAAGACTAGTAGGGAGGTCATGAGATGTTGAAAAGGCTTGTATCAAAAAGTGATAAAAATGGCCTAAAAATGAGGCATAAGTTAATTCAAGTGGAATTGAAAATTGGAAATCACAAGTTATAAGTCCAAACCATGTCATGTAATAGGTCATTTTGAATCCAAATGACAGTCTAAGAACAATGGTTCAGCCACAATTTTGATTTGAGGCTTGGATCATAGGGCTGCTTTGGAAAAGTCTTACTTGCATATTAAGGTACCAAACCAAAACTCAACAAAACTCAATACACATGGTAGTTATGCATTGTAACTTGCCCTAAATCTCATGTGGGGATAAATTCAAGTCAGAAACCAAGGTTATGAGATGCTTGGCATGAGATAGCATGTAAGGAGAATGAGAAATCAAAATACCATGACATGAAAAGATCAATTTCTCATTGGATTGTTCTAGGGGGTTCTAGATGACTCTAAACCACTCTATAAGATGAATGTAACTTGCTCAGATGCAAGGTTGGTGAGAATTGCTGCATAGAAGAGAGAGTGAAATCCAATTTCTTCCATTGCAAGTCAAATCCAATTTCTTCATTCCTCTTCATTTCCTTTCATCTTTTTCACACAAACACCTTCCATACATCACATTGAAGCTGTGCAGATTGAATCAAGAGAATTTCCATGGAGAATTGAGGAGTTGGTGATCCAAGTTTCAAGGTTGCATTTCAAAATCGAATTTCAAGAATCAAGCAATTTCAGCCATTCTTTTTGCATACAGAAGCAAGAACATCACTCAGTGGAGGAATTTGGAAAAATTCAAGGCTTGAATTGGTGGATTACTACCTCTGTTCATTCAATTTAACCAGGTTTGAAATTTCTTTCCTACACCTTAATTTAGGCATGGTTAGGTTGAATTATTAGTGTAGAATGGTTAGAGACCAATAGGTGGTGGATTTTGGAGAGTTTGAAGGCAAGTGGTGAAGATTGAACTAGGGACCTCATTTCTTTGATGACCAAGAACTCTTTGGATATTGAGTGATTACCTTAGTTCTTTAGTGAAGATTGATCAGTGATAGGAGGTGGTCATTTTAGTTTAAGAAATTTGGAGAATTGTTAAGATTGATTTCTGAGCATAATTTGGATCTTGGATCGTGTTTTATGTTCAAGGAAGATTCAGTTGATTTTAAGGGCATGATCGTGTTCAGCATGAAATTCTAGGCATGTTAGGGTTTTAAATTTCAAGAATTGATGGAGAAATGAAGGAATTCGTATGGAGGAAGATGAAGCTCATGGAGCTGTTTTTTAATGGAGGTTTCTGCAAACCCTAGGTCCAAGGAAGAAGGAGACCTCACAGCCATCAGATGGTAGCTTGACCCTTGACTTGAGAGCTAATCCCACGGTCCACATTTGATCTCGCGTTTGGGAGGAAATTCAGAAATAATGAAACGCCGCGTTTCATTAAAGGGAAGATTCTGGGCTTAAGTGATAATGGCTATCCCCACCCCCCTTTATGGCCCAATTGAGATTTGAACTATAATCCATTGATATTTGCACTGCGCCCTTTTCTTTTTTCTTTGTTTTTCCATTTAATTTCTGATTTGAATATTGGGCTTAAGCGCTTTGTTATTGCCACCCCCCAGTCTGGGCCCAAGCGTGGTTTTAACTGCATTGTCTTACTGATTGCACCCCTTTTCATGTTTTGATTTTATTTTCTCTCCATTTTATTTCAATTTTAGAAAATTCATAATAAATTGGAAATTCAATATTTTTTAATTGGAATTTTTTCTCCCACTTCATATTTTTGTCTAGAAAAATATAAAATAAAAACATTTTCCATATCATGCATTTTAGTATTTTTTGCATATTTTCTTCTTTTATTGCATTTTATTGTTTTTATGTTGATATATGATTTTGTAGAATTTAGTTTAGGTAGTTCCCTCAAGATTTATAAGTCATTCTTTTTTGGGTAGTTATATATATGTTTTAGGTTCCCCCTGGATTTATTCCATATTTTTGTGATGATTTTTAGGATAGTTTTGATTAGTTGATCTTAGGTTGTGTAGAATTAGGTCAAACTTCAACATAGGTCCATAATAACTTTAGATTTTGGGTTTTTTAGAACAAATTAGACTATGGGACATATATGGGTATTAAGGGTAGGCATGTAGGATCCCTTAGAAATTATATTAGGATTTAATATAGTAGTATGCTAGTTTTAGTTGATTTTTGTATTGGTTGATTGTTTGTGTTGCCTTTAGGGCATTGTATTGTTGTTTGCTTTGCTTTGTGAGCTTGGAGAGCTTGGTATTGTTCTAAGGAGCATGGAGGAGCATAGTAGAAGACTTGAAGATGCATGGAGGAGCTTGAGAGCTTGATCTTATTTCTTTTTTGTTGTTTTAGGGTTAGGGATTAGGAAGAGTTTAGAATTAGATAACTTCTTTCTTAAACATGGATGGTATCTTTCACCTCCATTTCTCCCTATGATTCAAAGTCCTTCCATGGTATACACCTCTCTCCTTTGGAGGGATAAGTGATTTACCTAGGAAGTAGAACTTTTGAGGGAACCATTCCTTTGATGTTGAACCCTTATAGGTCACCTTTGGTGGTCAAATAAGCATTTCAATATCCCCAGCTTATCCAGTAAGTGATTTTCTCTGGTTTGATTGTCTTGAGAGATGTTGAGCTTGAGCTTGAAGATGAAGACTTCATTGAAGAGTGTAGAAGAGGATGAATCCTTGAGCATTGCCATTCCAGCTGAAGCTTGAAGAGCAACAAGAGCAAGTTGATACTTGGAGATCCCTGAAGATTAGGTGAAGCCTGAAGGTGGAGCTGATCAAGAAGCTGAAGCTTAAGGGAGAATATAAGTTGAAACTTATGTTGTAGGGTTGAAACCTGGAAAAGCTAATTGATATTTGTCAAGAGTAGTTGAAGTCTGAAGACTGGATTGTTGTTGGAAGAGCTGAAGCTTGAAGTTGAGAGAGGAGTTGATCTGCTTTCTTCTGTTTTCTTTTCTGTATTGCTGTGTTTTGTTTGACTTGTTTGATGCATTAGAATAAGTTCATATCTAGAATAGGTAGAATCTAGGAGCATGATTGCACTAGAGGTTGAGTTGATCCCTCTGCTTGTATTGTTACTGTGTGGCTTTGCTTGCGGGTATTCGGTAGAGCCCAGCTCCCTTGCCCATGTGGTTTGTTTGCCTGATGGCATTTTACTTCATTTTTATCTGTATGTTTGCAGTTTACTGTTATTGCTTGATAGCATGTTGTTTTATATTTCAGTATGATTACTGTTATTCATTCTGGCTTGAGGTTGAGATGAGCTTGTGGAGGCTGAAGCCCCACACACATTTCCTCCCTCACTTGCATTGCATGCATTTTACTGTTTAAACCTGATGCTTTGTCTGTGTTGGTGTATCATTGACATGATCCCTTAGGACTCTCCTTTCCTTTGATAAGCATTTGATGATAGAATTTTAGGTTGAAACCTATGCATGACAACTTCTAGGAGTTCCCTGTTCAAACCTCAACCATAGGACGAATCCATGGCATGACAACAGTAGGACTTGATAGTCTCCCTCCTAGTTGGGCCTGTTCTCTTCTCATCTCAAAACAGTTTAAGATACAGTAATCATGAATGATTTCTTTCGTACGTTACGAGCCTTAAGCTATCTGAGAAAGGATTGTGGGAGATTTTGTTTTCCACAGTCTGGATGTTTAGTATGGTACCATTTGGGTGACATGCGACGCATTCACTCTCAGGTCATAGTCTCTAGTGCGGTTGAAATCGCAAACACAATAAAAAACACTTCTTTCGTAAAAGACAGGAAATAAACCGTAGTTTCCCGAACTACGTGAGCTCTGATCTCTCATGCCTGTTGAGAGTACATAGGCACAAGATGGCGATGTCTTGGCGAGCTACCTTCCCCCATAACCCTTCGTAGGCCGAACTACGTTGACTCTGATTTCTCATTCTCTGATGAGAATACGTAGGCATAAAGCGCGATGCTTTGCCGAGTCATTTTCTTTTCTTTTTCAGCCAGCCTTGATAGGTAGATAGAATAAAACCAACCCGTCCAAGTAAACACAACAAGTGTGGATCCCGTCGAGTACGACGGACGTGAGGGGTGCTAATACCTTCCCCTTGCGTAACCGACTCCCGAATCCAGACAATGGTTGCGACGACCTTGTCTTACCCTCTTCGTCAGTTTTTTCCGATCGTTTTCTTTCCCGCTCTGAGGGATAAATAACGAAAGGTGGCGAGTCTTCTGTCATGCCGACACCTTATTTTCGCGCAAGCGACAATTATATATGAGGAGTTTCTGGTTTATTGCTTGCTGAATGAGGACTCCATTGCCATAATGGCTTTCTCTCTGGAACTAGAATCAGGGGAATATAACCTGTAGCATATTTACATAATCACATTCGCATTCATACTGCATTACAGGTAATTATTGAATTGTATCTCATCCCCTGCAATTTCATGGGTCTTTTCAGGATTGAAAGTCAACTCCCGCACCGATACTCTACTCGTACCAACTGCAAGAGAGTTATGGATCAGATGCAGAACGAAATGCAGGACATGCGTGAGAAGCTGGCATTGTTCATGCAGACGATGGAGACAATCGTGAAAGGCCAGGAAAATTTGCAAGCTCTGGTGCAGCCCCTGCTAGCGAGGACTGCTGGGCATGGAAACGAAGACCACAATTCTGTGCGTGTTGACACCATTCACGGGGATGGTACTCCTACACCGGTAGCTCCACCTGTGACGAACATACCTGCTGTGAATGTGAACAATGGCACTGGCGCTGGGAACGGTAATACAGGAATCGATAATGAGACTGTCATCAACAACGTTGGGTTCGGAGATGCCAATCTGGGCGGTGATAATATTGGAGGTAATGGCTTCGGTAACAACGGATTTGGCTATAACGACCAGGGGTTTGATTATGCTAATCAAGATGGGAAGTACGGCTTCAACGCTCAGGGCTTCGGACAGGATGGATTTGGTAATACCAATCAGGGTTATGGCGGATTCGGTAACGGAAATGGCGTTGGAGTAATGTCTTTTGGACCTGCCGGAGTCGCTCCAGGGTATGGTAACAGGGGGCGGGACCCTGTGATGAATCAAACTAGATTTGGTCGTAACAACGGGTATGATGGATACGGAAATGGGAACGGTAACTGGATAGAAGATCAACAAGAAGATGCTTTCTCTGGTGGAGGTTTTGAAGGTCCTGCAGATAACGCGCAGAGAATCAAGATGCTCGAAGAGCAGATGAAAGGTGTTGTGAATCAAAGTGTTGTTGGTTTAGATATGACCACAATGGGTCTGGTGCCTGGCCTGAGGGTACCGCTAAAATTTAAAGCTCCCACATTTGACAAATATAAGGGAGATACCTGTCCAAAGGTGCATGTGCAGTCATACTATAGAAGGATGTCGGCTTATTCAAACGATGAGAGGATGCTGATGCATTTCTTTCAAGACAACTTGTCTAGTCCTTCCCTTGAATGGTACATGGGATTGGAGCCTACTCAGGTAAAAACTTGGAAGCAGCTGGCTGAAGCGTTTGTGGCTCATTATAAGTACAATAGTGACTTGGCACCCAACCGGGTCCAATTACAGGGGTTTTCCCAAAAGAAAGATGACAGTTTCAAAGAATATGCGCAGAGGTGGCGCGATATGGCCGCACGAGTTCATCCTCCTTTGGATGACAAAGAAATGAATGATATGTTCATAGGAACATTTACTGGTATGTTTTATTATAAGCTGTTTCATACTTCCTTGGGTAGTTTCTCGGACCTAATCTTGATGGGTGAGAAAATTGAAAGCAATATTAAAATGGGGAGATTCCAAGCTGAGGAATCTACTTCAGCTGGCAGTAACAGAAGAGCTTTCGGTGGCCGCCGTCAAGATGATGCAAGTGCAGTATTCGGGGGCCGAGGCCGAGGCCGGGGCAGAGGGCGGAATCAGTACAATCATCCGCAACAGGTGGCAAGCGTCACAATTCCATTTCATCAACAACCAATACCACTACAGCAGATACCACCACAGCAATAGCAGCCACAACAGAATTTACATCCGGCCCAACGCAGAGTTCAGGGGGGCAAACCAAGGAGGGTGTTCGAAACGCCTCCTTCAACGTATGCAGAATTGCTACAGACACTACTGGGTTTGAACTTGGTGGAAAAGAGGACTATGACGACAATGACGGGCACTCCTCCGTTCGGTTTTGATACGAACAAGCACTGCGAGTTCCACTCCGGAGCTCCTGGCCATGACATAGAGACTTGCCACGCGTTCAAGCATGTGGTGCAAGATCTGTTGGATAGCAAGGCCATAAATTTTGGACAAGCAGGTCCGAAGATAGTACAACAGCCCATGCCCAACCATGGGGCAAATGCTATTTTGACTGAGGAGGGTTTGAACTTGGTCATGAATGTTGATGACCTAAAAACACCGTTGTGTGAGATAAAGAGCAGGTTATTGAAAGGAGGTGTGTATCCGGGCTGCGATGAGTTTTGCCTAGAGTGTTGGACCCAAGCTGGGGGTTGTGCTGAATTGAAGAAGGGTATTCAGACCTTGATAGATGAAGGCACGGTGCAATTCGACAGAACGGCAGTTGAGAATCCTGCAGAGGTACTAGTGGATGAGCAAAGTGATGTAGCTACAATGACAATCCCCCGAAAAACAATAACTATAACGGCGCCAGCCAGGCGACCGCCGATCACTATCACCAAGGCAGGGCCAACACCTTATGAGAGCACTAAGGCGGTACCCTGGACTTATGGGTTGGAAGCATACTGTGATGGGGTGAAAATCGATATCAGTAGACAGCCAGCTGAGGTTGTAGACAATGTCGTCGGGACCGGAGGGATGACAAGAAGTGGGAGAATTTTTATATCGCCTGAGGTAGAGGCTGAACGATTGGCAAAAGGAAAAGGAAAAATGAATGAGGATGTCCCTGTGCAGAGGAATGAAAAAGAAACATCACTGAAAGATGTAGAGGAATTTATGCGCCTTATTCGTAAGAGTGACTACAAGATTGTTGAGCACCTTCAACAGACGCCGTCGAAGATATCCATATTGTCACTGTTATTGTGTTCCGAAGCTCATAGGAATGCATTGTTGAAAATTCTGGACACGTCGTTTGTACCCCAAGATGTTTCTGTGAATCAGCTGGAGGGAGTGTTGGCGCACGTGAACACAGGCCATAGCTTGGGATTTACGGATTTTGATTTGACCCCGAGGGGGAGAGAGCATAACATGGCGTTGCACATCTCAGTTGAATGTAGGGGCTCAGTCATGTCCCATGTGCTAGTAGATACCGGGTCTTCCTTGAACGTGCTGCCAAAGAAAGCAATGATGAAATTGGACATCAGGGGAATCGTTTGTACGCCTAGTGACTTGGTGGTCAGGGCATTTGATGGTACACGAAGGTCAGTCTTTGGATCTATAACGTTACCTCTGCAGGTGGGGCCGGAGATTTTTGAAACTGAATTTTACATTATGAACATCCAGCCAGCATACAGCTATCTTCTCGGACAACCATGGATCCATGGTGTTGGGGCAGTCACATCTACCTTGCACCAAAAGCTGAAATACATGGTAGGGGACAGTGTGGTCACAGTTTGCGGAGAGGAGGACATATTGGTCAGCCATCTGTCATCATTCAAGTACGTAGAAGTCGACGGCGAGATTCATGAAACACCCTGTCAAGCCTTTGAAGGGTTGCGCATTAAAGACAAAGTTCTAGGGCCGAGTAAAGTGTCAGAGGTGGCAGTCTCATCATACAAGGAGGCTCAGGCTCTAGTGGAGACTGATGAGACAAAAGGCTGGGGCAAGGTTTTGGATATTCCCGTGAAGATGGACCGATTTGGGCTGGGATATCAACCGTCGTCATCAACGCCTGCTGCTGGGGCACCCCGTTTCAAAGGACCAATAACAATCACAGCTAGTGGAGTGTATCACGAGGCCGTCAATACTGTTTCAGATTCCGAAGAAGGAGACAGCGACTGCGACATGGACGCCTGGATTCAGCCAAGCGTGCCAGGACAAGAATTATGCAATTGGTCTATTCAGGAGACTGTTCCTGTGACTACCAAACAGTAATACTTTGTTTTCTTAATTGTTGAACAATTCGGTGCCTTACCCGGGGCATCGTGATTTTTCTTAGGGCCGTTCTGTTATGTACATTGCATTGTTTAATCATTAAATAAAAGGCGTTTTATGTACAAATATCGTGATCTCTGTTTTTTTCCTGTTTTTGTGTTTTACAATAAAATGGCAACGTGGTTATTCACTTTATGCACATTTTGAAGCATTTAACCATTCCTTTTGCAGGATAACATTTTCAGATGACATCATTGAACCGCCTATGACTCACTTCGACTTTGAGCACCCGGTATTTCAGGCCGAAGAAGAGATGGTTGAAGATGGCGACGTTCCAGAAGAGTTGTCTTGGTTGGTAAAGCAAGAAGAACGAATCATTCTACCTCATGTGGAGGTCATTGAGATCATTAATCTGGGGTCGGAAGGGGTTGAAAGGAACATCCGTATAGGAGCCGCGCTGCAGAGCGACGTCAAGCGAAGACTGTTTGAAATGCTCAGAGAGTATAGTGATATATTCGCTTGGTCGTACGAAGACATGCCTGGGCTGGATACGGATATGGTTGTGCACCGTCTGCCGCTAAAGGAAGAATGCCCACCGGTTAAGCAGAAGCTTCGCAGAACTAGACCTGATATGGCAGTGAAAATTAAGGAGGAGGTTCAAAAGCAGTGGGATGCTGGTTTCCTAGCTATTACGAAATATCCCTCATGGGTCGCTAATATTGTGCCAGTGCCAAAGAAAGACGGTAAAGTGAGAATGTGCGTAGATTACCGTGATTTGAACAAAGCGAGCCCGAAAGATGACTTTCCACTTCCTCATATCGATATGCTGGTTGACAATACTGCTCAATTCTCCGTATTCTCCTTCATGGACGGCTTCTCGGGCTATAACCAGATCAAAATGGCGCCAGAAGACATGGAGAAGACTACCTTCATTACGCCTTGGGGAACATTTTGTTATAAAGTGATGCCCTTCGGATTAAAGAATGCTGGGGCAACGTATCAGCGTGCAATGACGACTCTCTTTCATGACATGATGCATAAAGAGATCGAGGTTTATATTGATGATATGATTGCCAAATCCCAGACGGAGGAAGAGCATTTGGTGAATCTGCTGAAGTTATTCAAAAGGCTTAGGAAGTTCAGGCTGAGACTGAACCCTAACAAGTGCACCTTCGGGGTGAGATCGGGTAAACTGCTAGGGTTTATCGTGAGTGAAAAAGGAATAGAGGTTGATCCTGCAAAAAATAAAAGCAATACAAGAGATGCCGACGCCTAAAACAGAAAAAGAGGTGCGCGGGTTTTTAGGGAGGTTGAACTACATCGCTCGGTTCATATCTCATCTAACAGCTACGTGTGAGCCACTATTCAAGCTGTTGAAAAAAGACCAGGCTGTAACATGGAATGAAAATTGTCAAAAGGCGTTCGATAAAATAAAACAGTATTTGCAGGAGCCTCCGATTTTGATACCTCCAGTGGCAGGGAGACCCTTGATTATGTATTTGACGGTTCTTGAGGGAAGCATGGGTTGTGTTCTCGGTCAACACGACGAGACAGGAAGAAAAGAGCATGCGATATACTACCTGAGTAAGAAGTTTACTGAATGTGAATCTCGATACTCAATGCTCGAAAAAACTTGTTGCGCGCTACCCTGGGCCGCCAAGCGTTTGAGGCAGTACATACTGAATCATACAACCATGCTCATCTCGAAAATGGATCCTATCAAATACGTATTTGAAAAGCATGCACTATCCGGGAGAATTGCTTGATGGCAGATGGTTTTGACCGAATACGACATCCAGTATGTCTCACAGAAGGCTATAAAGGGGAGTGTATTATCTGAGTACTTGGCAGAACAGCCTATTGAGGACTACCAATCGATGAGGTTTGATTTTCCTAACGAGGATATAATGTACCTAAAGATGAAAGAGTGTGAAGAACCGTTGCCGGACGAAGGACCAGAATTGGGTTCCAAATGGCAATTGATCTTTGACGGAGCGGTAAACTCCTACGGTAGCGGAATAGGGGCAATCATCACTACTCCACATGGGTCGCACATCCCATTTACCGCTCGATTAACCTTTCCAGTTACCAATAATGAAGCCGAATACGAAGCTTGCATCATGGGGCTTGAAGAAGCCATTGATTTGCGAATCAAAAATCTGGATGTATACGGAGACTCAACTCTGGTGGTGAATCAAATAAAAGGAGAATGGGAGACACGTCAGCCCAATTTGATACCATACATGAATTACGCAAGGAGATTGTTGCCCTTCTTTGACAAGGTCGAGTTGCATCATGTACCGCGAGTAGAGAATCAGATGGCTGACGCCCTGGCCACATTGTCTTCCATGTATAAAGTCAACTTCTGGAATGAGGCTCCCAGAATTGTTATCTCTCGACTTGACAGACCCGCCTTCGTATTTGCCATTGATGAAGCATCTGATGATAAACCCTGGTACTTTGATATCCAGAATTTCCTGAAGAACAAAGAGTATCCGGCTGGGGCATCCAGTCACGATCAGAAGACTCTCAGGAGATTGGCGGGTAATTTCTATTTGAATCCGGACGGTTTCCTATACAAGAGAAATCACGACTTGGTGCTACTACGTTGTGTAGACGAGAAAGAGGCGAAGTTGCTCATGGAGGAAATACACGAGGGTGCATTTGGTACACATGTTGGTGGGCATGCTATGACGAGGAAGCTGCTGCAGGCAGGTTACTACTGGCTGACTATGGAAACTGATTGTTTCAAGTTTGCGAAGAGGTGTCATAAGTGCCAGATCTATGCAGATAAGATCCATGTGCCTCCGAGTCCTCTGAACGTGATGTCGTCACCGTGGCCGTTCTCGATGTGGGGAATTGATATGATTGGAAAGATTGAGCCGACGGCATCTAACGGACACCGTTTCATTTTGATGGCAATTGATTATTTTACCAAGTGGGTAGAAGCGGCATCGTATGCAAATGTGACCAAGCAAGTGGTAGCCAGGTTTATCAAACGAGATATCATTTGCAGATATGGAATCCCCGAGCGGATTATTACCGACAACGGTTCGAACCTAAATAACAAGATGATGAAGGAGCTGTGTCAGAGTTTTAAGATCGAGCATCACAACTCTTCTCCTTATCGACCCAAGATGAATGGCGCTGTTGAAGCAGCCAACAAGAACATAAAGAAGATTGTTCAGAAGATGATGGTGACCTATAAAGACTGGCATGAGATGCTACCTTTCGCTTTGCACGGTTATCGTACGACGGTACACACATCAACCGGGGCAACCCCGTTCTCGTTGGTATATGGAATGGAAGCAGTGTTACCACTGGAAGTTGAGATTCCTTCCCTGAGGGTATTACGAGATGTCCAACTGGACGAGGCAGAATGGGTGAAAGACAGGTTGAACCAGCTGAGTTTAATGGATGAGAAGAGGTTAGCTTCTCTAGCATATGGTCGGTTGTACCAGAGCCGAATGAAGAAAGCGTATGATAAGAAGATACATCCTCGGAGCTTTCAGACGGGCGACCTTGTGTTGAAAAGGATTCTCCCGCCACAGGCAGATCACAGGGGCAAGTGGACCCCCAACTACGAAGGGCCATACGTTGTCAGAAAAGTCTTTTCAGGAGGAGCTTTATTGTTGTCCACCATGGACGGTGAAGACTTTACGTCGCCTGTAAATTCGGACGCAGTTAAAAAATACTTTGCTTGAAATTGACCCGCTGGACAAAAAAATAGAGTCCAGGCAAAAATGGGGCATCCTGGCAAACCAAGAACAGAATAAAAGGTTCGGGCAAAAATTAGGGATAAAATTGAAAAAATGTACACCCGCGAAGTTGAAAACCTACACTGGGCGGCTTCGGCAAAAAAGGGTATCCCGGTGAACTGAAAACCCGTAAAGGGCGGTTCACGCAAAAGTTAGGGATTTGAAAAGCGAATGACTGCGGTCCGAATTTGATACTGTGGTGCACATTGGTGCGGGAGAATATACCTGAGAGGTCGATTATCAGATACAATCTCTTCAGAAGTTTGAATACCGGGAAAGCACTAGAGTCAGGCGAGTCATAGGAGGATCAGCTCATGATGTCCATCTGCATCACGTTGCCGACATATGTAAATTTGATTTGTCATTGTATTTATGCTTCCTGTGCATACTTGTATATTTGTTGTGCATAGCTTCCTCTTTTCAGGAGTTACATCCAGTGTACAAAACTCTGCCCATTCAGGGGCCCAATTAATAAAACATGTTATTCAGTATTTGATGTTTGTTCTTTACCGTTTTGTATGTGAAAAGCGCCAATGTTAAATAAAACTAGCAAGTGCATAACATTGCTGGCCCTTGCCAATAATTGCTAAAACTTTGAATTGACTGAAAATGATGTCACTAACGCTAACCTGAGTAGATTTGGTCGTATAGACTTGTCTTGTCTCGTTTGTGGTGTTGCAGGGTTCTTGACCATACGAAGTGGACGATTAGAAGATTGCAGTCCTGACCAGAAGCTCGTTATGTGAGGTGAATCTCCAGGCAGGTCGCGCTTTATTCCCGGAAGTTGAGATGACAATGTTCCTTACTGAAGAAGGATCAAATTCCCCAGCTAGTCGCAGCTTATCCGAAGGACATTCTCCAGCAGGGTCGTTTACCTCAGCAAAGTTTGGTGATTCCAAGATTGTAGGCTGTATTCAGACAGTGTGGTGTCCCCCAAAGGGCTTCCCTATCTCGAGCAGAGTGGTTTAGCCTCAGAAGAATAGTATTTCCAGCAGGGTGATATTTGTCCTCGACGGCTAAGATTGAGGAAGCGAGCTTGTTAGAGCTATCCCAGCAGTTCGAGCCTGCATTTGCATTGGCATATAGTGTCATATTTGCATCTACCAAATGAAAAACGCGTAACATTTCCATGTCGAATGGAGCATTACGCCATTGTCAAACATATGCATTTTGAAACATAAGCCAGGTTGGTTAACCTTTTGTTTTCAAGTGTTGTTTTCCTTGCAGGTGGAGGGAGCTCTTGCTCAAATTAATTACCAAACATTCAAGGTCTCGGCGTGAGACATGTAATGATGATGTTCGTTTTGTCATTATTCCCCACAGAGTTGCTTGTTTAAGTTTCTCTTACCCCTCCAGCGGAGTATTTCTTCAAGGGTGTTGTTATGCCAGTATCAAAAGATTTCGTGAATCAATTTGTGGAAGCTGCCGCATATGTCGAAGTAGTGTCTGGCAGTTTAAGTTCAGAAAATCCCCAGTAGAGCCCTTTTCAAACTTATCGCCATGTCATCATTTAAGATTAAAAGATTGGACCATTATGTGATGGAGTTAGCTACTGCAAAGATAGGCAGAGGAGTTGTATTCAAGAGTATTTACTCGTAGCAAAGGCGGAGTTATTTTCCTCTATTTGGCAGAGTTATCGTCCCGTAGCAAAGGCGGAGTTATTTTCCTGTACTTGGCAGAGTTACGTCCCGTAGCAAAGGCGGAGTTATTCCCTGTATTTGGCAGAGTTATCGTCCCGTAGCAAAGGCGGAGTTATTTTCCTGTATTTGGCAGAGTTATCGTCCCGTAGCAAAGGCGGAGTTATTTTCCTGTACTTGGCAGAGTTACGTCTCGTAGCAAAGGCGGAGTTATTCCCTGTATTTGGCAGAGTTATCGTCCCGTAGCAAAGGCGGAGTTATTTTCCTGTATTTGGCAGAGTATTTACCCGTAGCAAAGGCGGAGTTCTGTATTTGGCAGAGTTATCGTCCCGTAGCAAAGGCGGAGTTATTTTCCTGTGTGATGGACAGGATACGTCCCGTAGCAAAGGCGGAGTTATTTTCCTGTGTGATGGACAGGGTACGTCCCGTAGCAAAGGCGGAGTTGTTTTCCTGTATTTGGCAGAGTTATCGTCCCGTAGCAAAGGCGGAGTTATTTTCCTGTATTTGGCAGAGTATTTACCTGTAGCAAAGGCGGAGTTATTTTCCTGTATTTGGCAGAGTTACGTCCCGTAGCAGAGGCGGAGTTATTTTCCTGTGTGATGGACATGGTACGTCCCGTAGCAAAGGCGGAGTTATTTTCCTGTATGACAAGACAAAATTGCTTCTCCCAGTGAAGTCAATAAGTTCATTCCAGTATTGACAAGATAATGTTGAAATCAGATTTGTAGATAGTGTTCCCCAAGTAGTGGTGCAGTTTATTTCGCAATTTATTTCTGGCAGTTGGCAAATTTCCGGGTTTTATTGGTATTCAACCGTCTCGTACCTCGATTGTCTAAAGGATCCGGGCGTTTCACCCAGTCGGGTCCAAGTCGTTTGAATAGTGGCAACTGTTGCACCCTGAAATTTGACCAACTGGTTTTACCTGATTTGTGTTTTCATAGCTTTATCATTTGCATAGTAGATCATAGACATAGTTCATTCATTTGCATAGCATAGCATGGGCAAGCCATCCAACAAGGGATCAAGTGCTATTTTTCATCTCAAGGAATGTATTCAAGAGGTTCTTATCAAGATTCAAGCCTATTCAAGTCACCAAGAAAGAAGGTGAAGCTTTGAGAAATCAGTAGATCAAGCAGTGGATTTATAGCCTATCTAGGGAGCATTTGAAGATCATCATAGAGGTTGTGAGCTATGGAATGAGGCATGGAATGTGTGTAGACATCATGGAAGACCTAGAGGGTCATTTTGAAAGCAAGACAAGTCATTGGTGTGGTGACAAGAGCTACAGTTGAAGACAATCAACTAGGGTTTCATCTGGGTCAACCCTAGGTCAACCCTAAGTCTAATGCTTGATTGAAGGGCATCAAGGCCCATTTGAAGGATGTGGGATTCATCATTTGATATATGGGTATGTATGTGGTATTTTGCCAAGGAGAAATCACAAGAAATCAAGAAGAAGAGAAGTTTCTAAATTAGGGTTTCTGTGTAAAATCCCCTGGTTTAGGTCAAACTTCCAAGCAACGTAATTCAAAATGCAAGTCTCAAATGGATCCTTGGCCAACATGAAACTTGTAGAGTATCTCAAGACCTTTAATTTGAGTGGTGGAAGGCATCAAAGATATTTATATAACTCAAGTTATGGTTCTTGCAAGTTACAGGTCATCTGAGGGCACTGAAATTTATCTGTGAAAGTTACTTGACTTCCAAGCAACGTTTACCCCATAAGAAGTTTTCAAATGGATTTTTGGCCAACTTGAAAGTTGTTCCTCATGATCTTAGCTTTCTAGAAAGGTATGGTATGCCTCAATCTGATTTGTGGAGCTCTACTTATGATCTTGACAAGCCAAGGGCATTTTGGTCATTTGGAGGTTATAGGTCATTTCAAGCATAAGGCCATATCTCCTATTTCCAAGCTTCAAATGGAAAAATATTCAACATCAAACTTGCTTAGAATGATGTTTTAAGGCTAGTAGGGAGGTCATGAGATGTTAAAAAGGCTTGTATAAAAAAGTGATGAAAAATGGCTTAAATATGGAAGAATTTCAAATGGATTCATGGAGGGAAAATGTAATTTTCAAGTTATGAGTCCAGAATGCATCATCCAAATACTCATTTCAATTGGAAAAAATCTTTTAAAGACAATGACATTAACACTTTTTTTATTAGAGGTCAGAATCATGGACTTGCTTTGTAAACCTCTTACTTGAAATCCAAGTTACACAACCAAAATCCAACACAAGCTGATTTAAGCCAAGCTAACTATCCACACACATCCAATATCTCCTTAGAAGGTAAATTGAACTCAAGACAAGTTGCATTGAGAGCTAAAACCAGAACTGATATGGTGATATCATCAAATGAGAAATTCATGACATGAGATATCCAAAAACTCATTGGAGCCATCCAGAACATTCTAGATCTTTCTAACATCATCTATATATGAATTTGAGTTGATCTAAGCAAGGGTTGAACTTCATTTGGTGCAGAAAAGAGAGATTGAGATTCATCTTGCTCACTTGCAATTCAATTTCGAATTCACCCAATTCTTCATCATTTCTTCAATTTTTTGATCCCAATCAATTGAATAATCATCACTGAGAGTGTTCCAATCAAAATCTGAGAGAATCCAAGCCTGAATCGAGTTCTTGAAGTTTCACTTCTTCACCTGCAATTGGAAATCTGTTACACTGATTCAGGCCATTTGAGGAAGATCTATTGCATACAGAAGCAAGCAATCATCACATTGATCGATTCTGGAACTTATCAAGCATTGATTTGGAGCTTTGGTTCATCTGTTTCACTCATTTTTACAGGTTAGTAACTTTTTCACCATGGCTTGAATTATATAGAATTAGCAAGAATCTCTAGTTTAGAAACAAAGTAGGAGGTTAGATGAAACTTTATGGAGAGTTTGAGAAGGATTGATGATGATTCATATGTGCACATAGATTCTGTTGAGATCAAGAACTCAGTGAATATGGAGTTATAGACTTAGTTTTTCAGCTAGAATTGATTAGTGATGAGTAAGGAAGACATTGATACACTTAATTTGATGATTGGTGATGGTTGAATTTCTGATCAATTTTGGGGATGGGATCGGGTTTGATGTTAGAGATGATATCAATGGATTCCAAGACCATAGATGAACTCAGGGAAGAAAATGGAGCAGGTTAGGGTTTTGTTTCATGATATTTGATCAAGATTTGAGGAGGTTCGATGTTGCTGAGTTTGGAGCTTTCTTGGAGGTTCAACAATGGAGTTTGGCTCCAAAATATTTCAAATGAAGAAGACAACCACCAAGCCGTTGGATCATGAGTGGACTAGTTGACTGATTGAGGATCCAAAGGCCAGGGTTTAGTTTCGCGTGTGAAGAGAATTTGAGACCCCAATGAAACGAAGCGTTTCATTAAAGGGAATTTTGGGTTGGATGACTATGCACACCCCCTTCATGAAGCCCATTGTGAATTGAACTGAAAACCATTGCTTTTCGCACCTAATCTTTTTCTTTTTCTTTGTTATTTAATTGATTTTTTCTGATTAAATGATGGGCCCAGCGCGTATGCTATCTGAACCCCCCATTATGGGCCCAAGTGTGAAATGAACTGCGTCTGTTTACTTCTTGCACCCCATCTCATATTTTCATTTTATTTTTCCTCCATTTTATTTTAAACTTTGGAAAATCATATTAAATGGAAAAATAATGATTTTTTAATGGGAGTTTTTTCTCCTATTTCATATTTTTGTCAAGAAAAATATAAAATAAAAACATTTTTCATTTCATGCATTTTAGTATTTTTTGTATATTTTCTACTTTTATTGTATTTTATTTCTTTTATGTTGGTCCATGATTTTGTAGATTTTTGTTTAGGTAATTCCCATTACTTTTTTAGGCCAATCTTTTTAGGACAATTAGATATACATATTAGGTACCCCTGAATTTTATTCCATAATTTTTTAGGATTATTTTTAGGTAATTTTGATTAGTGAACTTTAGGTGGTTAGATTAGGGTTTATACATAACATAGGTGCATTAAAACCATTTCTTTTGGGTTTTTTAGATTGAATTAGGACTTGGGGTATATAGGGTATTAGGGGTAAGTATAGTAGATCCCTTAGAAATAATATTATAATTTTCCCTACTATATTAATATTTTTAGTATATTTTGCAATTGTATGCTTGTTTGGTTTGCCCATTTTTGGGGTTTGTATTGTTTGTGGGGGCTTATTGGGCTTTGCTTGGGGTGTGAGCTTGGTTTGAAGAGCATGATGATGGAGCTATTGAAGACAAAGTTGAAGATGAAGATCAAAGCTTGATGAATATGCTTGGCTTGCTTGAAGCTGTTTGAAGACCTAGGACATAGGAGCTAGATAGAGCCTTAGAATAGAAAATTCCTTCATAAATATGGATGGCTTCTTTTGCCTCCATTCTTCCCTATGACATAAAGTCCCTCTATGGTCTTCACCTCTCTCCTTAGGAGGGATCAGTGGCCATACCTTAGAGGTAGAACTTTGAGGGAAACAGTCTCCTATCATGTCAACTATTCATAGGCTTCCTTTGGTCGTCAATGAACTGTTTGGCATTCAATTTCTTCTGATAACATCAATTCTCTGTTGGAGAGCTTGATTTAAAGGATCCCTTGGAGACTGAAGATGAATTTCATTGCCTTGAAGACTGTTAGAAGAAGGAGCTGGTGCTGTCAGAGCTGTGCAACTGTTTGAAGTAGGACTTACTGCTGCTTAGCTGTTTGATGTTGTCTACTGTTTAGAGTTTCTGCTTGTGGTAGCTTGCTGTTGATCTTGAAGCTTGGATGCTTATTTGAAGTTTGTAGATGGATGAAGACCTTGCTTGAAGGTGTTGGTGACTTGTTGCTGTTTCTATCAGATTTTGCTGTTTAGAGCTGTTGGTGCTGTTTAGAGCTGTTGATGTACTGTTTGAGTTTCTTGACTATATTGTTTGTTAATTTTCCCATAAGGTTGAGGTGAAGTTGTTTCACTTTGCCCATTGTTTTCTAGGTTCGAGGTTGAGTGGGACTCCCTTGCCTCGCTTGTATTGTTGCATTCATGCATTTTACCGCTTTACTGTATATATGCTGTTGCTTTTCCGTTTATCCCCTAGGATCAATGTTTCTCTCTGTGCAAGAGAGAAATATGACAGACATTAGGTTTTCATCCATGCATGATAACTTTAGGGTAGATTTTGATTCCCTTTTCAACCATAGGCTTTTTAGAGCTCCTTTCTCTTCTCATCTCAGAATAATTCAAAAACACAGTAATAAGGTTAACCAATGTCGTACGTTACGAGCCTTAAGCTATTTGAGAAAAGGTTGTTGGAGGGTCACTCTTCAGTAATCTGATTGCTTAGTGTGTTACCCTTAGGGTGACATACGACGTAGTCACTCTCAAATCATAGTCTCTAGTGCGTCAGAGATTACAAACACACTAAAAAAACACTTCTTGCGTAAAAAGACTGAAAACCAATCAAAGTGTCATTTTTGTCCGCTTGGACCCATAATCAGGAGAAAACCTTTTTCAGAAGGATAAAAACAATCAAGACGGACTTGTGTCGTACGTGGCCCGAACTACCTTTGCTCTGATCTTTCATGTTGTATGAAAGTACGTAGGCATAGGATGCGATATCCTAGCGAGCAACCTTCCCCTCCTTTCCAGTAGGTAGGCGAACTACGTTGACTATGATTTCTCGTTCCAGACGGGAATACGTAGGCATAAAGTGCAATACTTTGCTGAGTCATTTTCTTTTCTTTTAACCCTTGACCTGTAGAATAGATAAAATAACAATCCGTACTAGAAAACAAGCGTGGACCCCGTCGAGCACGACGGACGTGAGGGGTGCTAATACCTTCCCCTTGCGTAACCGACTCCCGAATCCAGGATTTGGTTGCGATGATCATTCCTTTCCCGTCTTTGCGGTAGGTTTACTTCGAGCGTTTCCTTTCCCTCCTTTGGGATAAATAACGCATGGTGGCGACTCTTCTTTTCAGCCGGCGCTGATTTTCGCAGTAGCGACAATGAGCAGTTATGGTCAGACTACAAAATGTACGTTTTCAAGACAAAGTAATGATAGAAACGGCTGAAAAGACATGGAAGGAAAATAAATGAACAGTTAACCACTAAAACAAGTAGTGGGTGGTTCAGTCAAAGCCATGCAAAATCAACACGCGTCGAAATGGTGAAGGAAAAAATGGCCTTCCTACCAAAACTGACGCAATGACATTATTTTGGGGCATTTTGTTAGCTCTCAATTTTCGACGCTAGTTGATTTTAGAATCACCTCATGTCAAAATATCAATTTGAAACATGTCAACCTTTCGACACAATCAGAGAACAATCCAAGTCGAAGAGAGGTGGACAAAGCTACTAAAATTTGCTAAGTGCTGAGAAGTGCTCGACAAGGGTCACGCTGAGAAGAACGCGTAGAAGTCACAACTAAAATTGGAGGGAGATATTAAGTGTTCAACATTCAAACCAAGAGTGGACGAACGTGGGAACGGTTGAGATAGTGGGAAAAGCGCTAAAAGGGACACATTGTGAAGCCTCAACCGTCATTTAGTAGTTATTTTCTAGTACTATAAATAGTTGTCATTTTTATGTAATAAAGGTGTTCATTCATTTTATACTAGTCACTCCAAACAACTCAAAGTACCCGCGTGTAGAGAAACGAGTTAGCGAGAATGTATGTGATACAACACCAACCCTTTTTCATTGATTCAATTTACTTGCCTTTACCCTTTATGCACCTTTACTCATTCTGCACTTTAACTTTCAGCTTTTACATTTAAACCATTTCACGAGCTTTTTCTACGTTTTACTTTCGAAGATCCCCTAGTCGAACGTGGAGTTCAAATTAGTGTTATTTTATGCCATTTAAACTTTTCTGCACTTTTAACCTTTCGCCCATTTATTTCCAAAGCTATTTACCTTCTTGCAATTTAATTTCCAAAGGTCTCTAGTCGAACGTGGAGTTCAGAGTAGAATCTTTCGCACATTTATTTCTAAATCTATTTACCTTCTTGCAATTTAACTTCCAAAGATCTCTAGTCGAACGTGGATTTCAGAGTAGAATCTTTCGCACATTTATTTTCAAAGCACTTTACTTTCTTGCACATTTATCTTCAACACCATTTACTTTACAAAGACGTTATAGTCGAACGCGGAGTTTGATTTTAATCTCTCGCCCTTTACTTTACAGCATTTACTTTTAAAAGCTTTTACATTACTGCACTTTTTGCTTTTAATCTTCGACGCATTACTTGATTTCTTTTAAACCTTCAAGTCATCTTACTTTTCAAAAGGTTTCACAATCGAACGTGGAGTTCAACTTAGGGTCTTTTTCATGCTTAGCACATGTTCTAGTATTTAGTATGGTCGATCCTGCAAGTTGGTCAATTTTACCCTAAATTGATAGACCAACGATTGTTTACCAAAATTCACAGTAAACAGAAGCGCAAATATATGATGTTATCAATGATGATTTCGGATCCAAAACAACCAAGGAATAACATAGATGTTTATTTAACTCCATTTATTAAAGATTTAGGACTTTTATGGGAGGAAGGCTTTTATGTTATTGATATGTATACAAGTGATAACTTTAAGCTGCGTGCCATGTTGTTTTGCACAATCAATGAATTTCCTTCATACTGTAATTTTTTTGGGTACATCTTTAAGGGACATAAAGCGTGTCCTATATGTGAATTTGATACATGCCACCACCAATTACAAAATGGAAAAAAAAATTTATCTTGAGCAGCGTAATTTTTTAAGACCTAATCATCCATACTATAGATTGCGGAAGGCTTTTAATAGAGAGCGGGAGTTTGGTTTCGCTCTTAAGTCGTTAATCAGAAAGGAAGTTTATAAAAGACAAGAACACATTAAGGTTATCTTTTAAAAGAAACTAAAAGGTAAACATAAAGGGCTTATAGAGAAAAATAGTTGGAAAAAATGGTCAGTGTTCTTTGATCTTCCATATTAGTCTAGTCTTTATGTAAAAAATTGTCTTGATGTGATGCATGTGGAGAAAAATGTATGTGATAGTTTGATTGGAACATTTCTCAATATTAAAGGCAATACAAAAATACGAGGAAATCCCGTGAATATATGGTGATGATGGGTATATGACAAGAGTTAACCCCAAAAGGAATTCGAAAAAAGAAAAAATATTGTGATTGTTTGTAGGTATCAAAGTTCCCTAAGGGTACTCATCAAATGCGAAGAAACTTGTGTTAGAAAACGATCACAAATTAGTTGGCTTAAAATCTCATGATTGTCATGTCTTGATGCAAAAACTTTTACCAGTCGCTATCTGTGACATTTTACCAAGGAATGTAAGAGTAACTATAACTAGATTGTGCTTATTCTTCAATGTTATATGTAGTAAAGTCATTAATCCTGAAAATTTAGATGAGTTGGAACATGAAACATCAATTATATTATGTTAATTAGAGATGTTTTTCCCTCCATCATTCTTTGATATTATGGATTACTTAGTTTTTTATCTAGTAAGGGAGATTAGAATTTGTGGTCCAGTTTATTTATAGTAGATGTATCTTGTAGAGAATAAAATGAAGATCTTTAAAGGGTATACAAAGAATCATCACCGTCCGAAACCTTTGATTGTTGAACGGTACATCATAGAAGAAGCTATTGAGTTTTGTGCAATGTATTTGTTAGAAGCTGACTCTATAAGAATTCCTGAGTCTCGTTATGAGGGAAGATATAATGGTAGAGATACTCAAGGTTTAAATGTTAAAACTTTTATACAAGATGTAATTCTTCAAGCACATATATATATATTGAAAAACTTTGATGAAGTTCAACCTTACTTGACTGCTTACAAAAGTATTGTAAAGGTAAAATACCCCCTGATGAATGAAAAATGGTGGTTGTTAGAGCATAACAAAACTTTCATAACTTAGTTTAATGAAAGTGTTTCCAGGGTTCAACTCCTGGCAGCAAGATTTATTTGTATTTCTTTCAAAAATGTAAACAAGGTTGTTGATGTTTATTAATTAACACCTTTTAAAAATGATAAAAAAAAAAATAAAAAAAATAGAAAAAGTGTTTCTAAATAGAGTAGTGTATCAGAGACAATTAAATGATTGTCACGTATGTCTAAGTTTAATGTAATTACTTGGAGTGCATACGACATTAATAGATATTCATTCTGTACAAAATCAAAGGTTTATCGTAGTACAATGATAAATGGTGGGGTTGTGGTTGAAGCTGAATCCATGTACTTCTCTAGTGCCAAAGATAACAATCTTGTACTACCATCTATAGCGTACTTTGGGTTTATTGAGGATATTATGGAGATTGATTATATTTCTTTTAAAGTGTCTTTATTTAAGTGCAAGTCGATTGAAAGTAATCTTGGTTTAGAAACCGATGATTTAGGATTCACATGGGTTGATCTTTGAAAGGCAACTTATAAGAATGAACCATTTATCATGGCAACCCAAGAAAAACAAGTTTTTTGTGTCACCGATCCTTCTAACACTAGATGGTCAATTGTACTTCAAGGAAAATATCTTCCCAATGAAAATCAAGATGTTGACTACGAGACTCCTTATTTCAAAACACATATACGTCAATCATTAGAAGAAAATGATTAAGATGATGTGCATGTTATTTGTCGTGATCATAAAGAAGTGTTGTGAATCAGATACCTTGAAACAAAGTATAAACGATTTCTTTATAGAAAAGAAACACAATATTCTTTCCTTTCTCTTAGAACAAGATTACAAGTATACAAGAACAACAATATAACCTCTCTCACTTGAAATTAGGATTTTATCTTTCTATTTTTCCTTATATCAAGATTGAGAAACAAGCATTCTATTTATAAGAAAAATAGCACACTAACCTAATGGGCTTTTTAACAATTACCTATTACAAGCTAACTTAGGGTACAAGCTAACTTAAACACTTGGGCTTACAAGCAAGGCCAAATCCAATATACTAACGACTTATCAATATTGACTAATGCATGTTTGGACAAACTTCGACTACAACACACATTACTTCGACAACAGCATGCGAACATACTTCGACCTCATGCTTAATTCCTGTCAAACCAGAAGCTACCCTTCGACCATACTAGAGTTCGATCCAACATCTCAAAAATCCCCACCTTGGAACAAACTCTATAACATCAAGGAACTAGCTTTCTTCATGCATCTTTATATACTGCATACAGTGGAAAAACTTACAACTAGGCAACGTCTTGGTGATCATATCAATATTATTATGATTTGTCAAAACCTTTAGCACTTGGATCTTTTCCACGCTCGATTACCCCTCTGACAAAATGCAACCTCACATCAATGTGCTTGATTCACTCATGATAGGATGAGTTGTTTGACAGGTGTATTGCACTTTGACTATCATATTTAATAGTGATAACTCGACCTTGAAGTTTTGGCTCCTTTGCAAAACCTTCAAGCCACAATGCTGCCTACACATCTTCAGTTAGGGCAATATATTCCGCTTCAGTGGTTGATAAGGCAAAGACCTTCTGAAGTGTTGCTTTCCAACTGATTGATTTCCCAAACATAGTGAACACATATCCAGAAATAGATTTTCTGGAATCCATACAACCTGCATAATCAGAGTCGACATATCCTTCGATGCTTGCTAGTGAGCCTTTCCAGGATTCACCATGCACCTACTTACAAGACTTACTGCATATGCTATGTCGGGTCTAGTACAGACCATAACATACATCAAAGAACCCACTATATTAGCATATTGAATTCTATTCATATAAGTTCTTTCAACATCAGTGTTGGGGCACTGATCTATACTCAACTTGAATTGAGGGTTTGTCTGAGTCACAACAGGCTTTGAATTCGACATGCCAAAATTTGTAAGGACCTTCCGTAGGTATGCCTCTTGAGATAAGCATAATCTCGACTACTTTCTATATCTTCAGATGTCAATCCCAAGAATCCTGGATGCAACTCTCAGATCCTTCATGTCAAACTCCTTATTGAGTTCAGCCTTCACCTTCATTACATCTTCGACATTGTTGCTTGCTATTAGAATATCATCCACATAGAGCAACAAAATAACAAATGAATTACCCGATCAAAATCTGAAGTAAACACAGTGGTTGAACTGACTTCTAATGAAACTTATGTGTGCCATGAACTTGTCGAATCTTCTATTCCACTGTAAGAAGATTGTTTCAGTCCATATAAGAATCTATTCAGCTTACACACATAATTTTCATTCCCTTTTTTTGGCATACCCTTCAGGTTGCCTCATCAGGATTGTTTCATTTAAGTTACTATACAAGAACACAATCTTCACATCCATTTGTTCCAGTTCAAGGTCGAATTGTGCCACTATGGCAAGCAACATTCGAATGGATATGTGCTTCACAACAGGAGAAAACACATCATATACTTCTACACCTTCTTTTTGAGTGAACCCCCTAGAAATCAATCTTGCCTTGTATCTCTTCGAAGCCACTCCTTCGATTCCTTCCTTAACTTTGAAAATCTATTTACAGCTAACTAATCTAGCTCCAGCAGGTTTCTTGATTAGTTCCCAGGTGTTGCTATCATGAAGAGATTTCATCTTATCATCCATGGCTTTCATCATTCAGTCTTCTTTCGACTCCTCATAACTTCCTTATAGTCTCTAGGTTCTTCGTCTAGAATCTCACTTGTAGAGATTAAGGCATAAGTTATAAGATCTACATACCCAAGTCTCTGGTGGCTTGATGACTCTCCTCGATCAATCTCTTGCTAGAAGGTAGTCATTATCAGCCTCCTCATCTTTGACAACATCTTCTGCTTCTTCTTCGACTTCATCTGGGGTACGCAATTCAGCATCAACATGTTGCACCTCAATAGGAATCTCTCCATGTTCCATCTCTTTGTCAGCATTATCAGTTTTCTTGAAATCCATCTATGCTTCATTGAAAACTACATCTCAACTGGTGATACACCTCTTGTGACCCGGCTCTAGGCATCATATCCTATAAGCTTTGACTCCTTTAGGATATCCCACGAACATGCATTTCAGAGCTCTAGGTTCGACCTTGTCTTGCCTAACATGAGCATAGGCCACACAGCTAAATAGTCTCAGTCTGTCGAGACTAGGTGGATATCCCGAACAAACTTCTTCGGGTGTCTTCATTCCCAAGGCAGTAGAGGGACATCTATTTATCAGGTAAGCTGCTGTCGAAACAACTTCCACCTAAAACACCTTCTTCAATCCAGCACTAACCAACATGCATCTAACCCTTTCAAGGATTGTTCGATTGAATCTCTCAGCTAAGCCATTTCCTAGAGGAGTACATGCTACAGTCTTATGCCTTGCAATCCCAGACTCAACATAGTAACTTTCAAACGCTTCGTTGCAGAATTCAAGGCCATTGTCAATTCTCAACCTCTTAACCTTTCTACTAGTTTGATTTTCGACCAGAATCTTCCAACTTTTTAAATTCTCAAAAGTATCATCCTTTGTCTTTTGAATGAATACCCATAGCTTTCTGGAATAGCCATCAACGATGAATAGAAAATACCTTGCACTTGAGTGTGAAGGATTCCTTGCAGGTCCTTAAAGATCAGCATGAATGTAATCCAGGGACCCATTTATTCTTTGCTTGCCTTTGTTAAACTTTGCCCTACAAGATTGACCAAATACACAAGATTCACAAAACTCCAAAATTTTGACTTTATCACCTCATAACAGGTTCTGCTTCTCCAATTCAACCAGGCCTCTTTCGCTAACATGGCCCAATCTCATGTGCCATAATTCTATCTTCGACACAGGTTTTATGGATGCAATATTTGTCAAACCACTTACAACCTCAGCCTCAGGGGTATATAAGCCTTGTTTCTTCACGCATCTCAAGACTTCCTTCGACCCATTTATGACTCTTAGGATACTTCTCTCTCCTTGAAATATGTATCCTTTTATGTCAAATTCACCAAGAGAAATCAAATTTCTCTTCAAGTCAGGTACATACCTGACTTCAGTCAATAACCTTATTGACTCATCATGGAGCTTGAATATCATAGATCAAATACCTGCAATTTTGCAAGATTTGTTGTTTCCTAGCAGCACTGATCCACCATCTTGATCATATATCGCCTGGAACAATTCTCTGTTTGGAGTCATGTGCCAAGTGCAACCTGAATCCATAATCCACTCTTTTCTCGAGTCGCCACTTGAAACCACAAGAACATCAGATGAGTCAAAGTCATCTTGAATAATGGTTGTGTTGCCATTACCTCTATGATCTTTCAGGCGTCCAGGATACACCTTTCTTGTGTAACCCTCCTTCTTACAGTGATAACATCGAATACCATATGTTTCGCCACTATAAGATTTCTGTTGACTTTTACCTTTCTTCTTGTCGAACTTACCATCCTTTCGCAAGAATTTTCCCTTAACGGCCAAAACCTCATCCACCACCGTTTATACTCCTTTTGTTCGTTCAAGTCCTTAGAATATAAGGCTTATTGAACTTCTTCAAAGGTCAGGGACTCCCTTCCATACAAGAGAGTTTCTTTGAAGTGAGCATATGTTCTGGGCAAAGCACACAACAATAACAGTGCTTGATCTTCACATCAATATTTTCAAGATCAAGAATCAGATTGTTGAACATATCCAACTGCTCAGCCAACACTTTGTCTTCACTCATCTTGAATGAATATAAAGCTTGCTTCAGGTATAGTTGATTCACCAGAGATTTGGTCATGTACAAAATTTCAAGTTTCACCCATAATCCCGATGTTGTAGTCTCCTTTGATGCCTGTCGAAGAACCTTATCACCAAGGCTCAACAATATTGTGTTGTGGGCTTTCTCAATCATGCTCGTCTTTTCTTTTGCCGTTAATGCAGCGTCCATGGTTGTTTGTCCCTTCAACACTTCCTAACAACCCTGCTGAACCAGTAGGGCTTTCATCTTCAAGCGCCACAGACCGAAGTCGTTCACCCCGATGAACTTTTCAATCTCATACTTTGTTGAAGGCATCTTCTCCACGCTCGCCGCACCAATTTGTTATGAATCGAATACCTTGAAACAAATTATAAACGGTTTCTTTGTAGAAAATAAACACACAAGGGTTAGGGTTAACAAAGAAAACAAGGTAAAACAACAAGGAACAATAAGGATTGGTTATAAACCGTTATTCTTTCCTTTCTCTTAGAAAAATATTACAAGTATACAAGAATAATAATATAACCTCTCTCACTTGAAATTAGGATTTTATCTTCCTAGTTTTCCTTATATCAAGATTGAGAAACTAGCATTCTATTTATAAGAAAAATAGCACACTAACCTAATGGGCTTTTTAACAATTACCCATTACAAGCCAACTTAGGGTACAAGCTAACTTAAAAACTTGGACTTACAAGCAAGGCCCAATCCAATATGCTAACAGCCTAGCAATATTAACTAATACATGTTAGAAAAAACTTCGACTACAACATGCATTACTTCGACAACAGCATGCGAACATACTTCGACCTCATGCTTAATTCCTGTCAAACCAAAAGCTACCCTTCGACCATACGAGAGTTCGATACAACATCTCACAAGAAGGAATAAGGGAAAACTAGTAAGTAAATGTTCATATCACTTAGTAATTTATAATTATTCATTTTACTCTTTTTTATTCCTTTTATTAAAGATTTAATGTTTTTGTTTATTATCCTAATTATTTTAAATTATTGTTCAAATTATAGATGTTTAACGGCCGGTGACAAATCTTAACATATAACTTTTGGACAACCTACAATACATTCTATTTTGGATGGTAATTGCTTTTGTTGGTTATTCATTTGATTTAGTTTTGTTGTGAAATTATAAGGTTTATCCAATCACTATAAGAAAAATTGTAATTAGCTAGGGGTTTAACCCCTCACTAAAGCAAAATTCCCCTCACAAAACATAAATTTGCAAGGGAATATGACCCCTAACTAATCAGGGCATCACAAATTTATGGTTAGGGGATAAATCCCTCACAAATTTGGCTAGGGGGTAAGCCCCTCGCAAATTTTCATATTAAATACTTAGCCTGCTCCGCTGCAGGCATAAACACAGACTAGTGCCACAGAATAGCACATACATGTTAGGTGATTCGCAAGAGCACTTGCGTTTTGTATTTTGTGAGGAGTAAATCCCCTAACTGTATGTGTCAGACTTTTGCAAGGGGTAAAATCTCTAGCAAATTGACTTACGTTTTGAATTTTGTGAGGGGTTTAACCCCTAGCTAATGTATTCAATATTATTATTAAAAATTTATAATTATATTATTTTAATTATATTATTATAATTAGAATAATATAATTATATAATAAATTATTATTAAAATTTATAATTATATTATTTTAATTATATTATTATAATTAGAATAATATAATTATATACTAAATAAATATATATTTTTAAATTTTGCAAAATATAATAATTTATAATTAAAAGTACAATAAAATTAAATATTTATATCCATCATCAAAATAAAAATAACTCATAACAAAGATAAAATAAAATATAAAAGTACATATTAAAAGTTTCATATTTCAAAATATTTAATCAACTTCTTCATCCTCCTCCTCATCTTCCTCATCTCTTTCTCCAAAACCTTGATTCATATGCGAGACCATAAATTGTTCAAATTTTTGTGCGCGCTCATTTGCAATCCACATTGCTTTCTCATACTCTACTATTTTCCTCCTCAATTCCTCTTCCATCTCTGCTCGTCTTATCCTCATCTCCTCCATCATTGCTTGTCTTCCTGCTGCTTCACGTGCTGCCTCGATCTGCGCCAAGTTTGTCACAGTTTCAAGCATATCAGCGGTTAAAATAGGTGGACATGATAATCCTTCTCCATCATTAAGTCTCATTTTGAAAGTCCTATCTTGCTGCTTGATTGTTTTGACATACCCTCCAGCACCATACACTCTACCATTTTTCCTCTTCCCGCGAGCAGCATCATACCAAGTCTGAAAACCTTGACAAGGATCAACAGGATATCCCTGTGGCGGTGGAGGTAAATCGGGATGCTCAGATAAAGAAAGTGCAAATTTTTTATCATACTCCTCTTATAAAAAATAAATAAGTTAGATGTTATCATAATTTAAATAATATAGGTACATAAAAGAAAGAAATAAAATGACTAAATTTTAGAAAAGCTTAATTGAGTGTCTTTTGAGCGTTTATCGACAAACTCTCCATTTTTTTATGAGTCTCTAGATGGATCTCATTAAGCATCAGAGTTCTACGCAACTCATCACGCTAATAAAATGAAACATAAATGAAAAAAATAGTTAGTTTTAATCTAAATTTTAAATAAAAATTTAAGTAAAAACATAAATAAATTTACTAGCCTATGTACAATTTCAGCAACACTAATACTGCCTACTGCGTAGTTGCAGCCACCAACTTCAGATGCCCTATTTATTTATTTTTAGATACTTGCTTAAAGGTTTCCGAATTCCAATGGTCAATAAGCTGTTTAAATACATCTTCACCTATCCAACAGGGACGTGTTCCTTTTTTCCCCAATTTATTCGAACGCACCTAAGCGTGTTGGAGAATCAGGCCGCATATTTCGTATCAAAATTTTCTCTAACTTGATGCTGCTCTTTAAAGTGTCAACAACGTTTCTCCTACGTTGTTTTATGAATTTAAAAAAGATTAATAAAGTATAATCATGAAATAAACTAAATATAAAGGAAATTCAAATAATAGTTATTTTTTATACCTCAAATAAACTAAATCAATCTTCCTTCTCTATTTCAAGAAGTGCTCCATAAGTCGACCAAAACTTTTTATACTTTTCTTTAATAACTTTTGTTATACACGATACTACTTGGTGTGATGGTATAAGGCTAAAGAACAAAATCTTGAGCTAGTATTGACATAAAAAAACAACTCAAATTTAAATTTTAAAAAAATAATATATAAAACATAAACACATACCTTCCTAAATTGTTTACTCAAATAACCCACTTTTTCAAAAAAAAATTCCCAAAATACCTCAGTTTTCAAAAAAGTCCCAAACTACCCCAGTTAGAGTTTTTTAATACACGTGGGTGACCAATGCATTTCAGTTCACAATCTCTTATGTTTGTACTTAAGCATTTCCCTAGTTTGTTTTGTTTATTTTACTGTGTTATTATGTTTCAGAATTAAGTCTTTATTTATCTTTAATCTATTTTTGCAGCTTATTTTTGCAGCTTCATACTTGTCCACTGTTCGGATCATAACTGAAGCTTCAGGATGCCATTTTGCGCGTTTTACTAGTTATTGGAAAGCTAAGAGGCAGAGCTACAACTTTCATGTTGGAGTCAAAAACTGATTTGGAGTACATAATTCACAAAAATTCGTTGAAGTTTCTGACTTTAGAAATTAAGTTGTTTTCAGGTCATTTGTTGGGTCGGGGTTAAGTTTTCCGACCCGATTTGTATTAGAATTGAAACCCTTATTTTGTTTATAAGGAATTCATCCATGCTAAAGTAGTTTACATATATTATTAACGATAAACCTCTGCTTGGTACGAATATCATGACGAACTAATCCCAAGGGGCAATATGCCGAATTCGAATTCCACAAAACTTTGAGGTTCTTATCAATTTCAATTTAATTCAGCTCCTTTTTAATTTGCTCTGTAATTTTCATTTGTTCAATTAGCTTCTTATAGAAAAAATTGGATTTAATTCGGTTGATATATGTTCCTTACTTTAATCACGTTTAACTTAGCTTTTTTGTTAATTCACGATATCTTTAACTGTTTTCTTAATTCGGTGAACCGTTTACTTAATTCGGTGATAGGAATATAACTCATGTAGTCTTGTCGATGCTTGTTTCTTCAATATTGTTGTCGAATAGAAATTGGAACCGCTTACGGAAGAGTTATGAGATTTCGCCCTCAAACCCCCAAATTCATCATTTTTCTATTTTTAATTAAATTTTGTATGTTTTCATAGTTTCAAAAAATTCTAAAAAAGTTATAAAAATTCTTATTTTACCTAATTAGATTAAATTTGATGTTTTTAGATAGTTCTGAATTTATTTTAATTGTTTCTCTTCTTTGATTTTGTTTCTGCCTCTATAGGGACATTGTTGGCATTACCGCATTTGTTGTTGTATTAGTCCTGGCTACTAGGTCATCTTGTTCTGACCTTTTTGATTTTAATCCTGAGATAGAGAGAACCTTACACGCACGTCTTAAAGATAATCATTCCAAAAAGTAATCCCTGGTAATGATTTTAATCCCTTAACGATTGTGATTCTGATTCTTTGCCTTCGCATTGCTTATTTGATTCTGATTCTGAATTTTCTTTCGATAATAACATGGTTGACCAAAGAACATTAAGAGAGCTTGCTGCTCCTGATGTAAATTATAATGGCTTGTGTATTGAATATGCTGACCTTGCTGTTCCTTTTGAATTAAAATCTGGACTAATACACTTGCTGCCTAGATTTTGTGGTCTTGCAGGTGAGGATTCATACAAGCATCTTAAATAATTCCAGATTGTTTGTTCTACTCCACTGAGGCATGAAGGAATTATAGAAGATCACATCAAGCTAAGAGCCTTTCTGTTTTCACTACAAGGTATGGCCAAATATTGGTTATATTATCTTGAGCCAAATTCTGTTGCAACTTGGAATGATTTCAACAAGGTATTCCTAGAGAGATACTTTCCTGCCCCCATAGCTGCCTCGACACAAAAAGATATTTATGGTATTAGACAACTAGGTAATGAATCATTGGCTTAATAATGGGGGAAATTTAAACAATTAGTTTCAAGTTCCCACAACACCAGATCACCGAGCAATTATTGACTAAGTATTTCTATGAAGGATTAAAACCAATGGATAGGAATATTTTAGATGCTGCTAGTGGTGGAGCACTTTTTGATAAGACCCCAGCTGCTGCCAAAGCGCTGATTGAGAACATGTCGCTTAACTCTCAATAGTTCACCACGAGAAACAATTATGTCTAAATAAAAGGTGTGAATGAGGTTCATGTTTCTTCTCATATTTCTTCTTCTAGCAAGGCCTTCGAAAATAAAATAGAATGAACGAGCTAACCGAATTAGTGAAACAGTTGGTAGTGGTAGGTAAAGCTCAAACAACAGCTCAAGCAGCCCCAATAATAAGGTTATGTTGTATTTTTACTTCTCCTGATCATCCTACCGATGCATGTCCTATTCTACAAGATGAAAATACTACTGAATTACCTCAAGCATATGTAGTAGCCCTTTATAATCAAGGTAACAACAAAAACAGGTAGAACATTCCTGACCTGTCCACAAATAAATACCATCAAAATTAGAGGAACCATCCAAACCTTCGATATGGAAATCAACATCCCAACCAAAAACAGTTGATGCTACCATTGCCACCACCACAAAACCATCCACAGGATGCAACCTTTTCTACCTCAACTTTTGGACCTTCATTATAGGATATTGTTAAGCAAATGGCTATTGATAATCTCCAATTCCAATAGCGAACAGATTCCAGTATCCAAACCCTGCAGACACTGATAGAGCAACTTGCTTCTTCAATTAATGGCATTCACCAAGCACAAGAATCCAACCAATTACCATCTCAAACAGTGGTGAATCCTAAAGGTCCTAATGTGAGAGCAATATCGTTGCGATCCAGAAAAGTTACAGATTCTTCCCTAGAAAAAAATGAGAATGCTATTGAGCCTTCAGTAGTTGTTGACCCTGAACCTGAGCCTTCTGTAGTTGTTGAGGAAAAAGAAAAAAAGTTTGTACGTAAGATACCTTACCCATACAGAGTGTAGAAAAATAAGAATATTCTTGAGGAAGACAGAGACAGAAAGGGAGGGACAGAGAGAGAGAGAGAGAGAGAGAGAGAGAGAGAGAGAGAGAGAGAGAGAGAGAGAGAGAGATAGAGAGAGAGAGAGAGAGAGAGAGAGAGAGAGAGAGAGAGAGAATGAGAGAGAGAGAGAGAGATTTTGGATGTGTTCAAAAATGTGACGGTAAATATTCTGCTTCTTGATGTAATCAAGCAGATTCTAAAGTATGCAAAGTTTCTTAAGAACTTATGTACTCACAAGAGGAGATTGAAAGGGAATGAGAGGGTAAATTTGGGAAGGAATATTTCTGCCTTCATTTAATCTAGCGATACAATTGAGCAAAATGTTTCATCCCTCTTCCAGGCTATGCCAGAAAAGTGCAAGGATCCAAAAAAAATTGTTATCCCTTGTACCATTGGTAATAGTAAATTTGAAAATTGCATGCTTGATTTAGGAGTGGGTATTAATGTTATGCCTACTTCTATTTGTAATAATCTTGATCCTGGTTCTTTTCAACACACAGGTTTAATCATTCGGCTGGCGAACAGAAGCAATGTCCGCCTCGCCGGAGTCGTGGAAGATGTCCTCGTGCAAGTTAATGACTTGATTTTTCCGGCAGATTTTTATATTCTCGACATGCAGGGAGAAACAAAGTTAAACAAAGCACCCATCATTCTAGGCAGACCGTTCATGAAAACGGCAAAGACAAAAATTAATGTTGGTGATGGCACAATGTCCATGGAGTTTGGTGACATCATCTCTAAATTTAACATGTTTAATGCAATGAACATCCCATGGAAGAGCATTATGTTTTTCACATTGAGTTACTTTTTGACTTAGTCGATGATACTTATCTCGAGTTTTTATCTGATTTTCCATCCTTATTAGACTATGATGATCCTTACTCTTGTGAATTATGTACTAACACTAATGTTTGCTCTGTTTGTGCTGAAATAAATGTTGCCTTGCAGGATGATGTTTTTCATGTAGATGAGGCTATAGATGTAGTCGTTTGTGCAGCTGAGGCTCTGACATCCCTGCTGCCCCGACCATTCCATCCATTGGACAACCCTCATTCTTTAGATCTTAAATCACTCCTGGACAATCTTAAATACGCATACTTAGAGAGAAATGAAAAACTACTTGTCATTATTTCTTCTAACCTTAATTTTGATCAAGAAAGTAAGCTTTTGCAGGTCTTAAAGAGGCATAAAAAGGAGATTGGTTGGACCTCGGCAGACATTCTCGGTATTAGCCTTTCCATGTCCATGCACCAGATTTTACTTGAAGAAGGAGCTAAGGTAGTGAGGCAGACCCAAAGGAGGCTTAATCCTTTAATTCTTGGTGTGGTAAAGAAATAGGTAACCAAGTTATTGCAAGAAGGTATCATATATCCTATGTCTGATAGTAATTGGGTAAGTCCAATGCAGGTTGTACCTATGAAATCTAGACTCAGGGTGATAAAAAATGAAAGGAATGAACTTGTTCCCACTAGAGTTTAGAATGGCTGGAGAGTTTGTATTTTGATTATAAGAGGTTGAACCAGGCTACTAGAAAGGATCACTTTCCTTTGTCGTTCATTGATCAAATGCTTGAACGGCTAGCAGGTAAATCACATTATTGTTTCCTGGATGATTTTTCAGGTTATTTCCATATCCATATTGCACTAGAGGATCAAGAAAAGACAACCTTCACGTGCCCATTCGGTACATGTGCTTACAGGAGAATGCCATTTGGTCTTTGCAATGCTCTTGGCACATTCTAGCGATGCATGATTAGTATTTTTACTGAATTTATTGAAAATTGCATGGAAGTGTTTATGGATGATTTTACTGTTTATGGTTCTTCATTTGATGCATGCTTGAAAATTTTGAACATGGTTTTAGAGAGATGCATTGAAACTGAACTTGTTTAAAATTATGAAAAATTCCATTTTATGGTTGAGTAGGAAATTTTTTTACGTCACATAATTTCTGAAAAAGGAATTTTAGTAGACCCTACTAAGATTGATGTGATTTCTACATTGCCTTACTCATCTTGCATTCGCGAGATTCGTTCTTTCCTTGGTCATGCAGGTTTTTACAGGCGCTTCATAAAGGACTTCAACAAAATTTCTCTTCCGCTGGAAAACTTGTTGAAGAATGATGTGACCTTCAACTTTGATGAGAAAGGCAAGTAGGCGTTTGATTTCTTGAAGAAAGCATTAACATCCGCCCCCATCATACAACCTCCTGACTGGAACCTTCCTTATGAGATTATGTGTGATGCATCTAACTATGCAGTTGGAGTGGTCCTTGCACAAAGGGTGTACAAGGTTGCCCATGTTATTTACTATGCTTCTAGGACTTTAGATTCAGCACAAGCTAATTACACTACCACTGAAAAAGAGCTTTTAGCTATTGTTTTTGCTCTTGACAAGTTTAGATCATATTTACTATTGTTTTTCCTCCAAAAGTATGGAGTTGTGCACAGAGTCTCTACTGCATATCACCCCCAAACTAATGGGCAAACTGAGATCTCAAAAAGGGAGATCAAACAGATTTTAGAGAAAATGGTGCAGCCAAACAGGAAGGATTGAAGCCACCGTCTAGAAGACACACTTTGGGCACAAAGAACAACTTTTAAGACACCTATAGGTATGTCTTCCTATTGACTTGTTTTTGTTAAGGCATGTCATCTTCCTGTAGAAATAGAACATCGTGCTTATTGGACGGTAAAAAATTGTAATTTGGAGATGCAACAAGCAGGTATTGAAAGAAAGCTTCAATTACAACAACTTGAAGAGCTTAGGCTAGAGGCTTATGAAAGCTCTAGAATTTATAAAGAGAAAACTAAGCACTTCCATGATAAAATGATTTTTACGAAGGAATTCTCTGTAGGCCAATAGATTTTACTGTTTAACTCTCGCCTTAAGCTTATGGCTGGGAAACTTCGATCCAAGTGGATTGACCCTTTTGTTGTTACTAATGTTTTTCCTCATGGTGTAGTAGAGATTAAAAGTGCAGGTACTGGCATGGTTTTCCAAGTCAATGGGCAGCTCCTGAAGCTATTCCATGAGAGTTCGGTGCCTGAAGATGCACCCATAGAAGAGCTTTCTTTAGAAAATCCCACTTACTCTACAACTTGACCAGGGAGTACCTTCTCCTTTCTCTCAGTCTTATTTAATAGTTATGTCCTTTCATTGAGGACAATGCATATTTTAAATGTGGGGGAGGGAACCCTTTATTTGTTTTGCTTTCTTTGTTTTCTTAAATGGAAAATGAAAAAAAAAATAACATGCTTTTTCTTTGGTTTTTTGAGTTACAAGTATGAGTTTTGTTTCTAACTCTCTTGACTAAAGACTTGTGATGTGATGTAATTGATTCTTTTTGTGCATTTTTAGTATGATATGTAGGACCAAACTCTGAATTGTACACCATTGGTGGTAGATCACTAAACCTTGTGAGACTTTGAACCTAATATTCGATAATGCATAAAAACATCCATATTTTTCTTTCTTGTGTGTTTCGCTCATGTTTGTTAGTCTCTAGAACTTGAATTGACTATATTGAAGCTTTTTATTTACTTGTACACATTGATATGATAAAGGCAACTTGTTTTTATTTTATTTTTAGCCACTTACCAAAAAGCCAACCCTGAAAAATATTATCCCTTGTTGGAAACCCCTTTGAGCTTGTTCATTTTTTTTCTTTAAAACTTATTACAAGCCGAAAGAGAAAAACAAAATTATCACCCTAATCAAGGAGTTGAAAGAGTCTTGTATGGAGTTGCGTGGGGTTGAACAATACAATTGTGATGTTTCAAAGGTTGGCGAAAAAAGAAAAAAATATAGAAAAAGAAAAATGTAAGAAAAAGAAGGATGTCAATACATTTTCCTTCTGAAAAAAAAAATAATAAAAAGAGAAAAATATGGGAAAGTTGTTGTTTGAAGGTTATTAAAGTGTTTTGTAGTTCAACTCCCTAATTCTCCTTCAATTTTCTTTTGACCCTTTGAGTTTTAGCCTAGTACCCCTTAGGATTTATCCTACCCTTACCTTGGTCACGTTACAACCTGAATAAAAGTTCTTTTAATCTTTGTGTGCATGTATTTCAAGTGTGTATTTAGAGACTTTTCAAGCTTATAGTAGTATTAACTTTCATGTTGTGCTTTGAGTGTAAACATTTAGCCTAAACACTTGAGAGTTGAGTGAATTGTATCTTGTGAGGATCCTTCTACATTTGATGTACTCTTCGGTAATCCGTTTTCGTATTTGTTTTGAATGTCACAAAAGAGTTGCTCACTAACACCATATTTTTGATGTTTAGACTTAGGAATCTACTTGTACCTTGTATATTCAATACCTTTGGAAATGCATGCATTGCATTATTTTTTTTTGAATTTGTGAAGTTATCATTTTGCTTGGAGTGCAAAAGTTCAAGTGTGGCGAAATTTGATGAGTGCATTTCAATGCACATTCTCTAACGCTTGTACTTAGACATTTCCCTAGTTTGTTCTGTTTATTTTGCTGTTTTATTATGTTTTTAGAATTAAGTCTTTGTTTTGCCTTTAATCTATTTTTGCAGCTTATTTTTGCAGCTTGATACCTATCATTTGTTCGGATTATAACTGGAGCTTCGGGATGCCATTTTGCACGTTCTACCAGTCGTTGGGAAGCTAAAAGACGGAGCTACAACTTTCATGTTGGAGTCAAAAGATGATTCGGAGTTCATAATTCCCAGTAATTCGTTGAAGTTTCTGACTTTAGAAATTAAATTGTTTTTGGGTCATTTGTTGGGCCTAGGTTAAGTTTTCCGACCGGGTTTGTATTATAATTGAAACCCTTATATTGTTTATAAGGAATTCATCCGCGCTACAGTAGTTTACACATATTGTTAACGATAAAACTATGCTTAATATGAATATCATGGCGAACTAATCCCAAGGGGAAATCTGCCGAATTCGAATTCCACAAAACTTTGAGGTTCTTATCAATTTCAATTTAATTCAGTTCCTTTCTAATTTGTTCTATAATTTTCGTTTGCTTAATTAGTTTCTTATATAATAGATTGGATTTAATTTGGTTGATATATGTTCCTTACTTTAATCACGTTTAACTTAGCTTTTTTGTTAATTCGCGTTATCTTTAACTGTTTTCTTAATTCGGTGAACTGTTTGCTTAATTTAGTGATTAGGAACATAACTCGTGTAGTATTATCGATGCTTGTTTCTTCAATATTGTAATCTAATAGGAATTATAACCGCTTAGGGAATTGGAATTGCAATGACCAATGATAAGTTGGTAGTCGAATTGGTTGATTAACCTGTTATAATCACTTATTTCGATAATCACTTATTTACTCTATTTTTCTTAATCGAGTTCAAAATCAACCCCCCCCTCATAAAAAGTTATTGTGATGGTTAATAACATCACAAGAATCCTTGTGAGAACAATACTCGATTTGTCGTTACCGTTACTACTATTTTCAAAAATACTCGTGTTTGATTCGTGCGCGACAATAGATCAGTGGGCACCATACCAATTGGCTATCCTTTGTAATGGCTTTAAGGGAATTTCCAATTGGATTGGAGACACATCATGCAGTCTCCAATTCAATTGGCAACTTGGTTGTATAATTAAATCTTTGTTGCTAATTCATTTGGAGACAGGGTGCATTTTGTAAATTTTTTATGAAAAATAAATAATATTATCATTAATTAAATAAACTATTACATAAATTAGTGTTGGCAACCGGGTGGGTCATACCGGCCACCGGTTCCACATCCCCTAGGCATCCTAACTCGTTGCACTCCTTCCCCTCGTTGTTGATTCACGCCAGGTGTTTGAGGAGTTGAAGTCTCAGGAACATTCTCAGATGGTTCCCTAAGAATTTCTTTCATTTACATGAGGTCTTGTATGTTGAAACTGAGCGTGTGGTCCATGCCAAAGTAGTTCGGATGTGATGAAGAGGTCATTGGTGTGCGGCCTAGACGGTTGAAGGGGGGCATTGGTGTGAAGGATTCGTTGGTAAAAGGTTGAAATGGTAGTGGTGTTTGAAAGTTATAATGTTGTTGAGATGGTTGAGTGTGTATGCTAGGGTATGATGTTGAAGCATTTTGGCTATGGAAATATGTTTGTGCTTAATGGCTATGGTATGATGTACTCTTATTTTGGCTATATCTTGATGTCGTGTTGGGTCCATAGCCATATTGGGTTTCTAGATATTAGTCAGTATGTTGGAGATGGTATGGGGGACGCTCTTGGTATTTGGTTGGATGTTTGGCATGTTTGGATGGTTAATGGGTTGGTAATTTTGTTGGGTAGAGGGTTGTGTTTAACATGGCCTTCCTGGTGGGTTAGACTTTGAAGCTTCTTGTGTGTAGGTGGTTTGGCGTGGGTCGTATAAATACTTGTCTTCAAAGACAAACCCAGTTACAACTGATCTGTACCAAGCCATGTAATTAATAGTTGGTATAGACAGGGTTTCTATCACCGAGTCACGTAAGACATGGGCGTTGTTGTTCATCCATTTATGACGCTCAGATTTTGCAAAATCCTTCCAGTCGGGAAAGTCCCATTGATCATTAACTCTTTTTAGATGCCATTTGCTGATGTCAATAGTAGGATCTGGGATGTTTTGATGCATTCCAAATTTTAGTTTGACACGGTAATTGTTGTGCATCTCCATAGTTGTGAATCTGATGATCAGGACGCATGCAGTCCAAACGTCAACATCTTCCTCTCTAACTTCATGTAGCTGTTCCATGTTTAGATATGGACACCATATAAACTGAAGAAGATAAAAATAATAGATCATAAAATATTTGATATAAAATATAAATTGATTTGTTTATAGGTCTTACATTTGCAGCTGTTAGGTGATCCAACAAATTGCGGTATTGAATGATACAATGTCTAGGATATCTATTGTAAGTCATACCCTTAGCCGACCATATAAACCATAAAAAGTTCAAATTCAATTTGTCATACATAATAATTAGTAAGGTGAAATAAACTAAGATTACGTTAGTAACTTACTTTTCTGCATACGGGAAGGAATAGTTGTTGTTGTTGACGGGCACTAGGGATGGAAATCTAGACCAACCCCATGCTTGGAGAAAAATGGCGCATCCAGAAAAAATAAATATGTTTTTTTTGGTGCACTTACACAAAGAGCTATACGAATAAGACAGACAAGCGGAACCCCAACTATACTCTCTTATTTTAGTTAGGTCTCTCCATAAGGGTAAATGCATAATGTGCATAGAAGAACCAATGCCTTCAAGAAATAAAACCAACAAAATATTCCATCTCAATAGTCTCAGATCATCGATCAATCAACAGGTGTAGACTCAGATGAAATTGAACCGGAGGTCAAAGTTGTTGATGAAGAAGAAGAAGGAAGCAAGACGTTGGTCGATAAATGTTGAACAACAATGTTGAAGATGACGAACAAGTGCCAATACCTCCAGGTCATGTATATTGTCCTCCTCAACATATGAAAGACTTGGAGTTGTAAGACGAACAAGTGTCAATACCTCTAGGATGTTAAATGTAGATGCGAGAAGCTGGTTGGATAATATTCCACTGGAAAAATGGACAAGGGCTTTTGATGGGGGATGTCGTTGGGGTCACATGACGACAAACCTTGTGGAGTCCATGAACGGGGTATTCAAAGGAATTAGAAACCTACCAATCACCACTTTGGTGAGATAAACCTATTATAGGTTGGCATCACTTTTTGCAACAAGAGTCAAAAGATGGAGTGCAGTGTTAATGCCGGGTCAAGTATTTAGTGAAAGCATAATGAAATTGATGAAAAAGGATATTATCAGAGCCAACACACATGCAGTTATAGTCTTTGACCGTCATAGGCAAACATTTAGTGTACAAGAAACAATGGACCATAATGAAGGGAGTCCTAATTTATCCTATGTTGTCAGATTAAACAGATGTTGGTGTGATTGTGGCAAGTACCAGGCCTTTCGTGTACCTTGTTGACATGTCATTGCAGCATGCACACATGCTCGTCAGGATGCTTATAGCTATTTATCTAATGTTTATAAGGTGATTAATGTTATGAATGTCTACAACGAAGGCTTCGTAGTTGTACCAATGGAGGAATATTGGCCTCTATACTAAGGTGATATAGTTTGGCACAACAATGAGATGCGAAGAAAGAAAAAGGGGCGCCCAAATAGCAAGCTTATAAGAACCGAAATAGATACAACTAATAAAATGATAAGATTATGCAGTATATATTGTCAGCCTGGGCACAACCTAAAAAATTGTCCCAATGTGGGAGGAACATCTGCATCATGATTTAGCTTAGCATTTCAGTTTTTGTAACCCAATATTTTGATATATTAATGAGTCTTTGTTACAACAATGTTAACAAAAAACACAAACCACGAACTAACAACACACAACACATCCGACACATAAAACAACTAACAAAAAAGAAACGAAAAACATCCCTAACTGATTACATAAATCAAACTAATTTCATTTGGTCCAAACATGACTTCTCTCGCATCCTTGTTAGTCTTAACACGAACCCATCCACGCAGCCGATCAGGTCTTTCGATAATTCAAATGTTTTCCTCTTCATCAATGTCTCCTTATAACCACTGATTTGGCTCCCTCTTAAGTTGATTGAAACTTTGTATGTTCCAAAATAGCACGTCTATCGTATTTTTCTCTCTCGAAAAGGCGACTTTTCCCCACCGGTGATGATACATGTTATCAGTGGAACAAAAATATGAGATGAGTTATGGAACTAAATGATCATAAAACCTCTATTTATAGAAAAAAAATTTCAGTTTCTAAGGAGTCTCATGATGAATTAGCGACTCCCTAATGTGTATACAACCAAGTCGCCAGTTGAATTGGAGATTGCATGAGGTGTTTCTAATCCAATTGGCGACTCTCTTAAAGCCATTACAAAAGGTCGTCAATTGGTATGTCGCCCACATGTATTCAGCAACCATAACTGGGGTACTTTGGGAATTTTTTTAAACTGGGGTATTTTGGGCTTTTTTTTTTGAAAAAGTGGGTCATTTGGGTAGAAATTTCTACATTCCTCCATCGCAGTGAATGACAAATCTGTCCTTGTATTTCCTAATTGTTTGGAGCTTTGCATTCCTCAGAATGTGTGTTCTCTTTCACTCCTCATGAGCATTGTCAAGAGCACTAATATCTCCATGATCATAAGAACTGGTACCTCCATGACCATGAGCACTAGTATCATCCTCATCATCATGTTCATCATGCGTAGAATGCACAGGTGATGAATGTGGCATGCTAGATTCACCAACCTCCATATATGGCATAGAACGTTGCACGGGTGATGAATGTGGCATGTTATATCCACCAGCCTCCATATATGGCATAGAATGTTGCATGGAAGGCATCTAAAACCTAGGTCCACTCGACTGCATGGATGGCATCGAAAAATATGTGGGATGTGAGGTGCTAGGATGCATAATAAGTGCATATCCAGGAGGACTAATAAAGATCGGCGCAAGTATGGTGGGAATGAAGAAAAATCAGGAGTGGATAGTAATCCGGTGAAAGATCCACCAGACATGGGGTAAGTCTACATAGACGGTGGAGTAGGGTGTACAGGCAGTGGAGTAGGATGCACCTGACTCAAAAGTGGCATAGGAATAAACATAGACGAATCAGGAACCTCTTCTACAATGAACCTTGTGCGGCGAGCCTTACCCTTACCCTTTTCCTCACATCGAGGTGGCATTTTTTAAAGTAAAATATTTCATAAAAACATAAAAATAAATTAATTCAAGCAATTACACAATAGTATTATTACAATACATATTACAAAATAATATTATTATTACACAATAGTATAATTACACAATACATATTATTTAAGGTATCCATCATCGTAACCATCACTGTCTTCATCAGATATGATATTATTGTCTTTAGAGTCTCCTAACTCTTCTTACTCTTCTTCCACAGAATTTAATGACAACAAAATGGTTGCGTCAACTTGTTGACCCTCAACTACAGTATCACCCAAAATTGTAATCTCCTCGATTTCAGTTATCCATTAACATGGATAACATAGAACATTTCAATTTGACTTTGCAGCCAAGAGTCTCACACACATGGATAATATGGAGTTAGAAGACCTCTCAAAAAATGGTATATTTATTTCTTTCAACAATTAATAAAACTTTTACACTTCCTAGTTAGGGAGCTCATCTGCATCAAAATCTTGAGGTTCATCATAAGTCACATTCACCCGTAATGCATCACCAACCATATCATCTATGGGATTAAATTGTTCCTGGACTTGAAAATATGGTTGACTGCTTAATGCCTATCTACCTATCTCAACTCCAACATGTGTTTGGCTGCTTGAAGCCTCTCTATTCATCTTTGGCAGTATTTCTCCATTAGAATACCACACCTAATAATTTGACTTAAAATCATCTTTCTCCAAGTGACATTTCACTATATTTTGGTTACTAATTAGATTTCTACAACCACACTTTAAACACGGGCATCTTACCTCTCCTTCTCTTCGACAACATTCTTGAGCAAATGAATAAGTAAGAAATGCATCAACTCCTTCTTTAAAATGTAGTTTAAGGCCACGTCTTTCTAGATATGTTCTATCAGACATCTAACTACGATGTAACTGATTCCATTCTATACTGCACATGTGTAATATTGTTCATGTTTAAATTTAAATTTAAGAAAAAGGGAATTGATCTATCGACAAACATATGACTATATTGATCTAATTAACATATCATATAAATCTAAGATATATTTTTTTTCTAAAAAAAATCTATATTTTTTAATACATATATGTTTAATACATTTTTTTTAATCAAAAAAGAAATAATATATTAATTCAAAAAAAACATTACAATGCTAGGTGATCCATGCAGGATCCAACCCTCCAAAAGGGCTAAAATTACATTATTAATATTTTCAAAATAGAATAACTTAAAAATTATATACTTTTATCATTAATTACTATTTTCAAAAAATATATTACATATTTTCTAAATAAAAAGTGTATATGAATATATATAATCTATTCTTTTATAAAAATATGTCATATGTTTCTTAAACTAATTAATTTTACAAATTTATAGACAATAAAATATATAACAATATTATATAATATGTTTCTAGAAGTTTACGTACTTTATAACATATTCTTACTTACAAATTATATAATTATATGATTTAATTCATATTTCTTATAAATATGCTACTAAAATATATTAATATTTTATAAAATATATACTTTCTATATAAAAATGTATACTTTTTAAATAAAAAGTGTATATATTACAAATTATATACTTTATATAAAAAGTGCATATTACATAAATATATTACAAATTATATACTTTTATAATTTAACTCATACTTTTTAAATAAAAGTGTATATTAATATATAATCTATTCTTTTATAAAATAAAATATGTAATATGTTTTCAAAATTAATTTTATAAACAATCTTTTATAAAAATATTTATATACAATCAAATTTTAAAACATTATATATATATATATATATATATATATATATATATATATATATATATATATATATATATATATATATATATATATATATATATATATATATATATATATATATATATATATATATATATATATATATATATATATATATATATATATATATATATATATATATATATATATATATATATATATATATATATATATATATATATATATATATATATATATATATATATATATATATATATATATATATATATATATATATATATATATATATATATATATATATATATATATATATATATATATATATATATATATATATATATATATATATATATATATATATATATATATCAGAGTATATCACCGCAAGTGTGTTACATTTCGTCATAAAATCACAATAACGTCTTACACCTTAACCTAGGTTTTATTCATCATAATTTCAATCAATTACTACGCAGCGAAAAGATTCAAAATCACCAACATAATTTTTAGTTCAAAAAGGTTTCTAAAACAAGAACTCATAACTTCATGATATCAACAACACAAGACACATAGGTTCAACTTAAAACGTCCTGGCCTGATGTTACATATCAGAGCAAGACCCTCTAATCAAAGTAAATAACCAAAAACACTTCAAGGCTAAATCTTCATGCACCAAGAGCTAATCCTGATCACCTGCACATTACCCGCATGGAGACAACATTCAAACAGACAGGGTGAGTAATCACAAATCATTATACAAGATATAAAGAGAAGATATATTAAGATAGCATTGGTCGTACAAAACAACATCATCATGAAATCCATACATCATCATTTGCCAAATATTATACTCACACCCTTCATGTTTTGGTATCATATATGTGTCTTCGTTCATAAGGTCATCAAATCAACAACTCATCACCAAAGCATCACTTATGTCAAAACATCATCACACATCAATTCAAAATTACCTCATCAATAATAATAGTCATCCACATAGATGCGATGCTACATAATATAAAATGCAACAACATAGACTCATCCATGTGGTACCAAATAAACATGATGGACACTAGGCCATCACCCTCTAAAGATCCCCGCCAATAGGATCGATTCTACACAAGAACCAGAGCACGTCATAAACAACCCAATCCACACAATGGGATTGAAGCCACCACTGGACCATAGTCCCAACATCGTCACTGGACTAAAGTCCTAACATGCTATGAATACATGATGCAAAATGTCATAATAATCATCATCACATGATTGTCAAAGTTACATCATCATTCATGATATTATAATCAGTAAAATACAACACATCAATTACTCACATCATACAGACCACAAGACACCAAATAGCATAAAATAATGAAATGAAAAGAAAACACACATCTCCTGCTCGCCTGGTGTTCACCCGGCGAAGCAGCTCGCTCGCCTGGGTTTTCCCCGACGAAGCAGGGGCGAATTCCCTCCTTCATACAAAAACCAGGAGCACTCATTTTCATTCTCTTTTTGCTCCCACTTTCGCCCAGCGAGACTGGGGCGAAATTGCTTCGCCTAGCGTATCGGTCAATTCGTCTGGCGAAATTGCGCGAACCTGCAACTTCTCAGTTGCGATTTTCACCAGTTCAGTCGCAATTCTCCTTGCGATTCCAGTACCAATCACTCCAAAATTTCTCATAATTCACAATACAATCAACAAAATAACAACAATACATCATAATAGGTTTCATACATATCGTCTCAAACAACTCAAAACCCTAATTTCATCATAATCTCATCGTGTTTCCCAAACTCCCCTACTACCTACATACATCTACACATATATCAATTATAATGACAAATGATACTCCCCATACCTTAGGTAATTCGATTTTGATCCTTCTCTTGAGTTCTACCGAAATTTCTCTGAGCCCTAGCTTCCTTCTCTTCCTTTCCTTAGAGTCATTCTCCAAAATACGATTGTTCAAAATGAATTCCACACTTCCCTATTTTCCTTTATGTCACTCTTAACCTTTGGACCCTTAATATGATTTCTCAACTTTACCATCTTACCTTTAGTGTTCCAATTATATATTTAAAATTATAATAATAATAAGATATTCACATTATCCACTATTATTATTATTATAAAACAATTCTAATAAATTATATACTTCTAATTATCCTTAACACCCTCTTAACATCAACAATACCTCCCAACACAAATCATTAGACATCAAAATATTTCACCATGATTCACCGAAATCACAAATATTTATAATAAACAAATTAAATAAATATTCTAATTATTTTGGGCGTTACAACTCTCCTCCACTTAAAGAATTTTCGTCCTAAAAAATTATCTGAAGGAAATAGAGTCGGATACGACTCCTACATCTGATCTTCATGTTCCCAAGTCCAACTCTCACCAGCTTGTCCACACCATAACACCTCCACCAAAGCTATGTCTTTACCCCACAGTTGTTTCATTTCTCATCCATCAATCCGCATATATAATGCTTCAACAGTCAGGTTATCTCTTACTTGTACGTTATCAATCTTGATCACATGCGACAGATCTGGAATGTATTTCCTCAATTGAGACACATGAAACACATCATGCAAATTCGCCAACGTAATATGATACGAACCAACAAAACATGGAGTGAACTTCCTAGACTTCAAAGCCCATCCCACACCAGTCATCGGCGTAACTCTCAAAAACACGTGATCTCCCTCTTGGAATTCAAGTGATTTCCTTCTCTTATCATGATAACTCTTCTGACGACTCTGTGAAGCTCTCATCCTCTTTAGGATCATCTTAATCTTTTCAGTCGTCTTCTGCATAATCTTAGGTCCGAGTACAACACTCTCGCTTGACTCATACCAACACAATGGAATTCTACACCTCCTACCATACAACGCTTCATACGGTGCCATCCCAATACTAGCATGGAAACTATTGTTGTATGTGAATCAATTAACAACAAATGGCTATCCCAAGACCCTCCTTGATCCAACACACAAGCCCTCAGTAAAGCTACCAAAGATTGGTTAGTCCTCTCTGTTTGGCCATCCGTTTACGGATGATATGCAGAACTCATCCTCAACATAATACTCAAAGCATCTTGTAAACTTTTCCAGAACCTCGACGTAAATCTTGGGTCTCTATTCGACACAATACTCGAAGGTATCCGATGCAACTACACAATTTCCTTAATGTACATCTCAGATAACTTCTGCATAGAATGATTAATTTTCATCGGTAAGAAATGAGCCAATTTAGTTAATCTATCCATAATCACCCAAATTGAATCATTCCCCTTCACAATTTTCAGCATTCCCGACACAAAATCCATAGAAATACTATCCCATTTCCATTCTGGAATATTCAACGGATGCATCATACCCAGAGGGTTCTGATATTTGATCTTCGACTTCTAACAAGTCAAACACGTATATACAAACTCAACAATATCCTTCTTCATACCTGGCCACCAAAATAATTAATGCAAATCCTGGTACATCTCGTAGCACCGGGATGAATACTTAACCTACTTCGATGCCATTCCTCTAGAATACTCTTCTTAATATCTGGAACATCTGGAACACATACTCTATCTCTGAACCTCATCACGCCATTCTTATCAATTTGGAATTCACCTCTGTTATCTTGGTTAATTAAGATCGAGTGATCAACCAACTTAAAATTAGATTGCTGACCCACTCTGATTTCTTCCAGAATAACACTAGTCAGTTTTAATATGCCTAACTTCACACTGTTAGGAGTCTCTTCACATACTAAACTCAGATCTCAGAACTGTTTGATTAATTCCAACTCTCTCACCATAAGCATCGACATATGCAATGACTTCTTGCTGAATGCATCAACCACTACATTTGCTTTACCCGAATGGTAACTCAAATCAAAATCTTAATCCTTCAATAATTCCAACCACCTCCTCTGCCTCATATTTAACTCTTTCTGGTCAAATAAGCATTTCAAACTCTTAATGATCATTGAATACTTCTAATTTAGAGCCAAAAAGATAATGTCTCCAAATTTTCAACACAAACACCACAACTACCAACTCTAAGTTATGCGTCGGATAATTCCTTTCATGAACTCTCAATTATCTATAAGCATAAGAAACAACTTGTCCATTTTGCTTCAACACTCCACCAAGACCCATCTTCGACACATCACAATACACCACAAAAGATTCATTCAGATTAGGAAAAATCAATACTAGAGTGGTCGTCAGTCTCTTCTTCAATTACTCAAAGCCTTCTTTACAAGCAACGTCCAGCACATAAGCTTGACCCTTTCGAGTCAACTGAGTCAACGGTAAATTCAATCTAGAAAAACCTTCTATGAAATTGCGATAGTAACCTGCCAACCCCAGAAAACTTTGTATCTCAGTATTAGACTTTAGAGTCTTCCACTGTAACACATCATCAATCTTAGAAGGATCCATAATAATCTCATCACTCGAAATCACACGGCCAAGAAAACTCACTTCTTTCAACCAAAACTCACACTTCGACAGTTTTGCATATAACTTCTTCTCTTTCAATACTTGCAACACAATCCTCAAATGCTCAACATGCTCTTCTTCAGATTTAGAGTATATTAGAATATCTTCAATGAAAACCACTACAAACTTATCCAAATACTCATGGAAAATACGATACATATTCTCCATGAAGACATCAGGTGCATTGGTGAGGGGATGCCCCTCGCAAAAGGAATTTCATAAATTGGTAAGGGGTTGTCCCCTCACAGATTGAACTCATTATCAGCCTATTTTGATGCTGATCCCTATCAAATGTATGTTTCAAATTTCAAAATCTTTTCCCTCCTTCTTTTCGAGGAGTATCCCTTAAGAAATGCTTTACAATTTTTTTCTTCTAATTTCTGCATTGCGAGAGGCTTAACCCCAAGCAACTTAGTTTTTTTAGTGAGGGGCTTTACCCTTAGCAAATTCCCCTAGCTAACAACAGGTTTTCTTGTAGTGAATTTTGTCTTTGCATTTGTTTTAAACAATTGTTCTTCTATGATATGGTTTTGTAATGCATGTACAATGTTTCTGTTTTTGAAATATGCAAAATATGGTGATGTATTTTGTGATATGGTATTGTATGTACATACAAAAATATAAAAATAAAATAAAAAATCCACCCCTCGATTTTTATATAAATTCGACGTAATAATATATGGTCATTACCTCAGTTTTTAAATAAATCGAAATGTTATGTTGGGCGCTGTAACACCCCAAAATTTGCTCCTCTTTTCTTGTGTTCTTGACTTATGTTGCTTTTTATTTTCATATTCATGTTTTCATAACATTTGTTCTTGGCAGGGGATCAAGGTATCATGGTTTGTTTCTTAAATAAGAAGGTTGTGTTTCATCAAATTCAAGCAAGGTGTTCTCTATGAGTTTATGGTGTTCTCAACTCTAGAAGTTCCTCATCATCAAATTTTGTTCAAGGAAACATCATTCCAACATCATATATGGTTCATCATGGCTTAAGGTGCAAGAAATAATCAAGAAATTCAAGTTTAGTGCAAGGTGTTTGACCTAATATAGCAATTTGTTGATGCTATGATCAAATGAGCATATCTCCTTCAATTTTTAACATCTTGAGATGGTTATTTTTCTCATGAACTCTTCTCATCATCCCTAACAAATTCTCTTTGCAAGGGAAGATCAAATTATGCTTGGAAAGTTATCAAAAGTTTGAAGACAGTATAGGCCATTTTGAGTTTTGGAAGGTTTTCTTAGTCAACTTCAAAAGGGCATAACTTGGTCAATTTTTATCATTTGGAGCCTATTCTTTGTCTAGAATAAACTTGAAAGTGTCCTCTACAACTTTGATTCAAAATGGAAGAGCTAAAACCCATGGAAGGTCTTGGTTTTCATCAAAACATTATAGGTCTCTTTTTGGTCCCTAAAACACTTGAATGTTTTTTAAGTGTTTTATGACTTTCACTTCTTTCATGGAGGCTACTTTGAAAGAACATTTCTCTCAACTCAAGCTGCCAAATCAATACTTTCTTTTCACATTACAAAGGTTGCATCTCCCTCTATTCAATGCAAGAAGAAGTATCTCAAAAAGCCTCATACATTGTGAGAACCATGGCTGCAAAGATTGAATTTCAAACATGGATTTTCACTACAAGTCAGATTTGAATTTGATTAAATTGGTTCCTAATCACCAAATTAATGCATGGATTGCACTTAATCATGTTTAATCAACTAGTCTGAAGTGATTAACACCTTGAAACACATTATTTGAGTGAGTTTTGATAGATTGCAAGTCACACTTTGCTCATGCTTGAGGTGTGCATGATTTCCATCCAAATTGCCTCATTCACCATTAATTTTGATTCAGATAGCTTCTCCTATAAACAGGGAGTCATTTCCACCCATTTTCATAAGATTTTGATAGCCAAAACCACTCTGCCAAGATCCCATTTGAACTCTTGAGTTTGAACTTCGAATTTCCATTTCCACACCTTAAACACTCAAATTCCCCATTCAGATAGCTTCACCAACATTCAGTGAAGCTAACCAAATCAAGAGCTTGAAGAATCGTAGCCTGAATCAAGCTAGGGAACTCCATTTTCAGAGCTTCAAAGTTGAGCTTCAACAGGTATAATTCTTAACCATTTTGATTCAAATTTGTTGCTAAAATGTAGCCCTTGACATGCTGATGCTGTTTGTATAGTTAGTTTTTAGTTGTAGTTGAGTTTTGTTGCTGAATTTTCAAATTCGTGTTTGAATCTTGTTCTGCTTTTTTTCAAATCGAGTAAGTTATTATTTAAAGAAATTTGGCGCGATGATATGGTTGAGATCGTCTGGAAAAGACGCATTAGATGAAACTACTATGAGCTCCATTGGTTATGGTGTGAGAGATGCACGATTTCTTACAAATCTTTGGGATTTTTCAGTGGCTGGAGGTTAAAGATGATGATCTCACCGTCCATCATACCACTTGTTTTAATCCTGAGTGTTTTGACCTTTTTGCTTGGAAATGATGAGGTTGACTCAGGCCCACCGTGGACGAGCGCTTTCTGGCCTTTGGATCTGACACGTCATTTAATGAACTCAGATCCAACGCATCTTGTTTTTTCTGTTTTATTTTATTTTTCTAATTTGTTTTTAAATTCATTTTATTTTCAGAAGTTCATAATAAACTCATTTTTTATCATAAAAATACCAAACTATTTTCTAAAATTCTTTTTTATTTTTCTCTTTCTGATATATATTTTTTGTGCATTTTTATTTTTCATTTTTGTATTTTTCATGATTTTTACTTGTTTTGCTTGCTTTTAATTAGTTTAAAAATACTTTTGAGCCATTTAAAATTATGAAACTATTTTCATATGATCCTATGATGGTTTTGAACCTATGGTGATTTTCTTGGATTTTTGTTTTCTGTTTTGGGTGTTTTCATGTATTTTTGATTTATTTGCTTATTTTTAATTAGTTCAGAATTATTTTTGAGCATTAGAAAACGTTGAGGAAATTTTCACATGATCCTATGATGGTCCTAGACCTATGGTGATGTCTTTGAGTCTTCATTCATGCCTTGGTATCCTCTTTCTCTTTTTAGGGTTTTTCTTTCCTTTTTTATTTATTTTATTTTTTGATTTATTTGTTTTTTTTATGAACAAATGATTTTGATCCATCATGAGATGATTCTCTTGACTTCTCCTCATTCCATTTGGGTCTTTGATGTTTGTTTTGGTGATTTTTCATTTGTGGTTGTTGATGATGGTTGATTCACTTTGAAGGTTGACTTTGATTGTCAAACTTAAGTGATCCCTTTTATGCACTGATGATTGGATGTATACCTTGTTGACTTTGTTTTATTGCTACCTCACCTTGTCTCTTGGTTCATTTAATTGTGTGATGCTTTGCTTCTTGTCTTGCTTCTTGTTTGGTTCATTTGATTGGGCATTATGTGGTTTGCTTTGCCTTTGGTGTTTGTCTGAATATTTTGGATGTGTTATGGACTTGAGATGCACCTATGATATGTTGACTTGAGGAATTTTTGTCCATCTTGTTTTGGTTTGACCTTTTGCGTTTGAGGCTTTGGTCTTAATGCCTTTCTTCTTCATCTTCTTCTTCTCTCTCTTTGAGACTTCTTTTATCCTTGTTTTCATTTGTGATTGAATTGGATATTGTTTACTTGTGCTTTCTCATATGATCCCTTAGGATTCCTAGTCCCTCTGTTTAAGATGGGAGTAGGAAAGACACTAGGCTTTCAATCCTTTGCATGATAACAATTAGGATAATCCCTCTCTGATCCAGACTTTATGTCCATCTTTTGTATGATAACATTAGATAGACTTCCCTTTCATCTTAACCTTAGGACTATTTTGTATGATAACATTAGGGTTTTCAGTTTTCCTTTAGTGTTCTCTTGTGTCTTCTCTTCTCATCTCAAACTTCTTTAAAACACTTAATAAAGAATGACAAACATTATACGCTACGAGCCTTAAGTACATGGGAAATGATGGGTGAGGGAGTTTCTCCTCACTTGTCTAGAGTGTTTAGTGTATGCCCTTTGCACGATATGTGACGCATTCGCTCCTATGTCATAGTCTTTAGTGCAACGTGAGTATCAAACTAACTCAATTCACTTCACTAAAACCAATAAACCAAATTCAAACCTTTTTATCCTTCGGGATTGTTCTTAAAATCATTTTCAGAAAAGAGTACATTATTTTCCCGTTCTAACGCAAACAGGCATCGTCCCTAACTGTTGGAATGGAAGCTTAATGTCGCTCATAAAAAACACTTAACCAACCTGTTGTTTCGTTTCCCAAACTACGTTTGCTCTTATTTCTCATACCAGATGAGGATACGTAGGCACAAGACGACGATGTTTCCCGAAGTTTGAGAATACGTAGCATCCTTCCCCCCATCACCCGTAGTTTCCCGAACTATGTTGACTCTGACTTTTCCATTGCACTAGGGAATACGTAGGCATAGGGCGACGATGTCCTATCGAGTCTTTTCTTTTCTTTTTTCCCGGTTTAGCAGTAGCTTTTAGATAACTCACCCCTTTGATAGACAACAAATGTGGATCCCATTGAGTACAACGGACGTGAGGGGTGTTCATACCTTCCCCTTGCGTAACCGACTCCCGAATCCAAGATTTGGTGCGATGACCTTGTCTTCTCCCATTCTTCAGGTTTTCTTCGATCGTTTCCTGTCCCTCTCTTTGGGATTAATAACGTTCGGTGGCGACTCTTCTGTTTGTTTCTCGCTGGCCTTTTTCGCAGTTGCGACAGGCGCACCATCCGAATTTGTACATAATAAAAATGCAAATGTCGAGGTTCGAATCCATGATCAGATAACTTACCCCTTGATTTTTAATTTACTGAGGTGTAAAGTGACGTCTTTTCAAGTCACCTTTCATTACGTCGCTTCGATAGTCAAAATTACATCACTTTCGCATTCAGCGTTAAGAATATTATTTGTAACAGTGCATTCCGAGTAACATAGATAAAATTAAATAAATTAATACTATCAAACTCAAATATATTTTAATTTTAAATTAATTGAATACATCATTTAACCTATTAGTTCAGAAAGTAGATGTTAAAAAAATAAACCTTATATTCCTTCTCATTATCGGTACACGTCATATAATCAAATAGTAGTAATATTAGGACACACAATGTCAAATAAAAAAAACCAGTATGAAATAAAATATTGAATCTCGTTTGAGCATGGGAACCCCGTAGGTCTCTCGTGGTGAGTATAATATTCATTCATATTTTTCATTCTCGATCATCTGCAATCCAACGGTTGAGATTACATTTGCATGGTTAACGAGTATAATTTAAAATAACTCAGCATGGATCAGTTATCAATTATTTTAAATCCAACATTCTTATAAATAAGCACCAATATCAACATACTCTCATGCCAATTCTTCACTGCTTCTTCTCTTTGGTTCATGTGATGTGCAACTGTGATCCATACTAGTGTATCATACAATTCACACCTCAATATGGATTCATTAATTCCAGTTTAATAATTAGGAATCTAAATGTTTACTATAAATTACTTTTTCTTATGAAATATTTTGCTTATTTTCTTATTTGAATATATATGATAATAGCACATGATATTTTATATCAGCTTTATATTTAATGTGCTAGATCTATACTTAAATTTAATATCATAATATCTCAAATTCATATTTTGTTATTGTTGATGATCAGTGGATACATTAAAACAAGTATATTTATGAAGAATATATAGTTTAATAATCTTTACTATATCAAACTTGTATGTCCCTTAATTATGAACTTTACTATATGAAACTTGTATGCCCCTTAATTATGAACTGGAAATATTTGAGGTTGGGTAATTTTGATACACTAGAATGGATCACTGTTGTGGGTCACGTTGAAAATAATTGTTCTGTTCTTTTTCTTATTAGAAGGTGAAAAAATCAATTAAAACCGTAATGCAGATCGAGACATGATATATTTCCCCACTCATGATCAAGAATTGCCATGAACAAACTACTCGGGAACGAAGCAACATGGAGGAATTTGTACATAAATAAGGCGTCGAGCTGACGACGTGAAACAAACACATGTTGGGAGGTAACCCAACAGTTTTTGAGTTTGTACAATTTTATATTTAGTAGTATCGTTAATAAAAAAGAATGGATGAATTTTATATGAGAAAGAAATTGAAAAACTAAGCATGTCTGTTCGCGCTTAGCGCGCCCTATTTTGTGTGAAAAAATATCTCATTTTTCATCCACCTTCACCAATTTTGGTTTTTGTGTTTAGTTATTTTTAGTTTAATTTTGTTAGGTTGTTAAAATAATGTTTGTGCTTGCTCTCAAGTTTGTTTTTGATTAGCTTCAGGATGCATTTTGTGATTTTTCAAGTTTGATTGTTTCAACTTGTGAATGTATGATTTTGATATTGTTTGAAGTTATTACTTTTTCAGGTACTCGTTTATCGCTATCTAGAACATAGCATGATTATGAGACTTTTAATTTGTACTGTCTAATAAGTTTGAGAGCATTCATGTCCTTATGTGTGGTTGTATTCAAGTTTGGGAGAAAAGGTTGGTTGCTATGAAGTTGAGAAAAAGAAAAAAGTTTGAAAAAAAAAAGTGAAAAAGAAAATAAAAGAAAAATGAAAAAAACATTGAAAAAGAAGAAAAAAATATAGAATAATGTGTGCTAATATGTTGTGTGCAATGGTGTAACAATTCGGAAAAGATTAAAAAAGTGATTGGAATTTTTGAGTGCTTGAGATTGTTAGAAATGATCACTCTCATTTGATTAGGCAAGTTTTTGTTTCTTTTACCTTGAGAAAAACAATTTCTTGTTATCCAAGCCACATTACAATCCTTAAACCCTTGTGATTTTTGCTTTTATACTGTTCAATATGAGTTTTTTCTTGATAAATGCATAATTTAACTTCTTGTTAGCTTGATTGTTGGGTGAGAATTAAGTTCGTTATGTTTTTTTTATTCATCTACAGATAAAGTGTGTGCTAGGTGTGATTCATTTTGGAATATTGAATTGTCTTAGAATTTTTGACATACGTTTTGTATTTAGGAGTTGTTTCGTTTTCATGTTATCGTTGTAGTGTAGTGGTAAATTTTGCTTTCCATGTATGTTTTTGTGTTGAACCATACACTTGTTTTTGTTTTTCGAAACATGTTGAGTCATGATTTCTTGGTTGTTACTTTTGTTTTTTTGAGTAGTTTGATTCTTGTTTCAGGACAAACCAATTTAAGTTGGGGAGAGTTGATAAGTGCTAAATTGTCTGATTTTGAGTGTGAATAATTGACACTTTCTTGTTGGTTTTTCGTTAATAATCCCCCATTTTGTGTATATTTTGTATAGTTTATATTATAGTGTGTAAATATATGTCTAGAGTTTAGAATCTAACAAATGTTCATCTTAGACCGAGTTCGAACCGTATATGTCTATAGCAATCCAAACCCATTAAGTAAAAAATCAAAGATGACATCGCTAAAGAGTTGTAAAAGAGATTTTATACACACAATCAAGATAAACTTACATACAATCATTCAAGATATATACAATTAAGATAAACTTACATACAAAACCCCAACAAATAGATGGTACAAAGAGAAGAGAGAAGGAGAACAAAAATCTCACAGTTTGTCAACTTCGATTGAAGTGGATTCAACTCTGTACCGTCAAGATGCACACTCTAATGTTGTTTCTAAGATAAATCTACTCAAGAACATGTTTGATGAAGTTGGGGTTAAAAGTTCCCAAAAACATAACCTAAAAAATGCTGAAAATGTGACTTAAATAGGGACTGGAATACGCAAACCGCACTATGAGGGCGCTTATCGCCATCAGCAAAATCTTAATTCTTGTTTTTTCATAACTTTTGAACAGTAACTCCGATTGACGCACAGTCGGAAGTGTTGGAAAGCTTATTCAATGCTCTATATGAGAATTACAAAATATCCCTGTTTGAATACCTAAAAAATTGAGATAAACTAAAATTAGAAAAAAAAAGATATTTATTACAACCGCGCTAAGTGCGATCTCACTTAAATTACCCTTAATCCACCTTAAAGCGTGCTAAGCACGGTCAGGAAAACAAAAATACTCCAGCTATTGCCATCCAGTTTTCAGCGTGCTAAAAATCGCGCTAAGCGCGAATGACGGTATTTTGACTCCAAAATTTTGCAAGATTCACATGTGTATGTTCTATAGAATCGAACATGACTGGGAAAAACTTGTGTTCCTCTGTCGACCCTCAAAATTGAAGCACGTAAATCTCTTAAAAATGACTAACTTTAATAAGTGCATTCACAACATGGTTGAGTAATGAACAAACAAAAACTGGCAGTAAGTTTTCTATGAATAAATAACAATCAAGACTTTTGGTTAAGTCTTTGGCAAAACTGGTAGCAACTTTACTATGTCAATGTCGACACACCTATCCAAGTTAGAACAATATCCATCAGGAAATGTCAATTATTTTAACCGTTGTTAAACTTATTTTGCCTCATTGGATAAATAGTTTTTGGTTTCAGTAATTTCCAGTTCGCCTAAGGTTTTATCTCTAAATCTTTTTGTTTAAAATAAAGTTAGGTAGTAAATGGGCATGCACTACCTATTTAGTCTCGACTCTCCAAAAATGGGAAACACCGATCAAAGTAAAAGTTGTGGGTTCCAAACTTTGCCTCAGCCCACCAAAATTGGAGAGTTACGCGGGTGTCTCCGACAAATTTTTCCACCCTTATACAATGCAATGCAAAGCTAAAGGGCATCCCCATTCTTCCAAACTCGTCCAAAAAAAAGCGAGACAATCAAAGTAGAAAGTGCAAGTTTAAAACCTTGAATCGTTATGCAAAAAATGGCTAGTTAAGAAAACAAGTCAGCGGCCCACCCAATTTACACCCATACAATAAAGTCATAGGTCATTTCTATCATTTTCATTATTTTTTTGTTTTTCTTTAACATTCATCATTGTGTTAAACATATAATTAAAAATATTATTTTCAATGTACTTAACTAATTATGTTTGAGCAAATTAGTTGTCAGATAATGGAGGTCCCAAAAGATACTTTTTTTTTTGTTTTGTTATGTTTTATCTTGAAACCTTCTATATGTATAAGTAAAGTCACTATCGGATTCAGGATTAGAAGATTATGAATAATTAAAATCAAGAACATGTAAGGTTTTGACATTCATATTGTAGAAAAGAAAATGTATGGGGTAACAATCACAAGCCAATAAGAATAAGGTGAGGTCAATGCTTGGATTTACATTTAAAACATCAAAACATAATCTGAGTCACACATTATGTAGTTATGCCGCAACATAATGGTTTATTTAATCATTGTGCTTCAAAACTTCAACATAAGTGTTTAAGGGGTTTTGGGTACCGAATTGTTGTTGCCTTTCTGGTGATGAGTTTAATGAGTTTGAGGGTTTTGAACTGATGTTTTGATAGGTTTAAGGTTGATTTGGGTTTGAGAGAAAGTAGGCCTTCGTGGCCAAAATATGTTATTGAAACCCGTATAGGGATTTGAATTGATGGTCTGATAGGTTTGAGGCTGATTTAGGAGTAAGGGAAATTAGGCCTTCTTGACCAAAATCTGTTATTGAGGTTGTTTAATTGTATAGGGTAAGTGATTGTGAGAAGTTTAATGACGGTGGGGTATTTGTAAGAAATTAGGGAATAAGAGGCGTAAATATGATACGGGATTGGCCTAATAAGTCGTAGATTTTGTGCCTTTATCGCCGTAATACCTTAGGAATGATTTAGGGATGTTGTTGGGGGCATTTAGGAAGGAAATCGTATGGACCTTTGGATTGATTTTGCTATTGTTGCGTAGCAGCGATTTGTTGTAATCGCGAGTTCGCACGGCGAACTTGCCAGTGAACGTAGCAGAGTTTTGCGAATTATGTTCTGGTTCAGTGATGTCTTGATGTTTTGATGCTGTGATTTTCCTGATGAACTATCACGAGTTTAACTGTGATTCCAATGTGATTAAATGAATGTATGATGAATTACTATGAGTATAACTGCGATTCCTATGTGATTAAATGAATGTATGATGAATTACTACGAGTATAACTGTGATTTCTATGTGATTAAATGAATGTATGATGAATTACTATGAGTATAGCTGTGAATTCTATGTGATTAATACATGACCGTATGATGATTACCCATGAGTATAATTATGATTCTTCTGAGATTAATACATGATTGTATGATGATTCCTATGAGTAATGATGATGAGTTATGATGTTGATTTCATGAGTTTTGATGATTCTATGATGACATGATTATTGTGATGATTTTGATGAATGATGATGCACCTAATGAGTTTATTATGAGGATGATGTTGACGTGTGCATCATGCATTCATATGCATTTCGAACTTTGGTCTAGGACCTTGATTCTTGTGGCTTCAGTCCCATTATGCGGATGTGAGGTATTTTATTGTGCTCCGGTTCTTGTGTAAAATCGATCCTACTGTTGTGGATCTATGGAGGGTTGATGGCCCAGTGTCCATCGAATTTTGTTGAATTGGTACCACATGCACGAGTCTTGTTGCATTTGCATTTATGTGACAATTTGGATATGTATTGCGGTGAGAATCGTGATACCAAGCTATTGATTAACTTGAATCTTTAATTCATTGAATTCACGACCAGACTTTAATTTATCCAAAGGAAAGGTCTAAAGAGAGAAAGAACCTTTTGCGCGATGTAACAAAAACACTAAGAGATTCGGGGATCGGGGGTTGGTTATGCATAGGGTAGGTATTTCACATCCGAAACATCTGTAGTACTCTACAGGAACCTTTTGTTTGTTGGTATGCTAAGTTTGCTAAATGTTTGCTATGGATTGGGATTGGGTAAAAGGTGTAGGTTAAAACCTAAAGATATATACACTAAGTTTGCTCGCAAAGACATCGCGTCTTCTGCCTACATATCCTAACTAGGATAGAATCGGGGCAATTGTAGTTCACCTCACTAAGTTTGAAGAACACTTGATTATGATCAAGGTTCAAAGGGGAACAAACATAACAATGCTTGTATAGAGTTTAAGGAAACTCTCTAAATCTAAGTTGAACACTCAAGAAAGGGGAGTAAGAAATCATTTCCATGATTCTTACATAGAGTTAACAAACTCTATCCTAAGTTCTAATTGGAAGAGCACTCCTAACAAGGGGTGGCTTTGTAGACTTAAGCAAAGTCTAAAGGACAGGTTCTAATCTAACTAGATGTATGAATGACTTAACGAAGTCGAGGGAGGGTGATGAGCTATCTATGACCCAAAGGTCAACAGAAAGACTTTCCTTTAGCAGGATAGAAGGGGAGGCAATTTGGATGAGAACTAAAGACTTCCATCACTTGGGGAAACAAAACTTAACAAAGCATGAACATTAAACAGGATGAATACAAGAAACATGGTTACAACCAAGCATATACAAGCATATTATGATAAGCAAGTACGTCAAATAGGAAGAATGGTAACAACCAAAGCAAGCAAGCGTATTACAATAGGCAAGCAAAGATGAGTTCTTACAAGACTCAATGAAGGGTGAAGACTTAAGCACATCTTGACAAAGATGAAGGTAACGACCAATGCAAATAAGTCAAACATCATGGGGATATCACATTGAAATCAAATGAATCAAACATAATGCTCACAAGCAATAAGTAATTACAATTATATCAAGGGTTTGACAAACATAGGGCTCACATTAAGCATAACAACAAACAGGAGAGGAATGAATCAAAAGTTTGAAACGATTAGGAGGGTAAAAGAACCCTAAAAAGAAATATGAGCGTTTTTTAATGCAAAATTGTTTTCATAAATAAAAATTCTAGAACATTAATGCATCACATGAAAATATATACAAATACGAGATGGTTGCAAAAAGAATCGATCAAAAATAATAAAAAAACGAAGAAGTTATGATTTTTATAAAATTTAAACAATTTAAATAAGAAAACAAAAGCAATTAGTGATAAAAAAGAGGGGGAGGCGCCTGGTCGGTGTTGAACCCACCACCCTTTGAATACCAATTCAAAATTAAGCCAACTGAGCTAACAGCACGCGCATGTACATTGGAGGAAGAAGATACACAAAATCATTAAAACATGGCAAAGTGGAAAATAACAAAAGGGTTGATCTCCAGTGTGGATCGAACACTGGACAAACATGTGAAAGGCACATGAGAATATGAGGGTTTAACCACTGGGGTGGCGATACATCTGTGTATTTTGCCACCCCTAAAATTTAAATACTTAACAAAGCATGAAAATCTGGGCAAGGCAATAAGCATGAAGGCAAGCAAAACAATGGAAAACTACAACACCATAACTTCATTAATACTCCATCAAATTCAACAAAATTTTAGCCTATCTTGAGTGAAATTTCACAAGGATCACAGTAGTAACCTCAGTTTTCAAGATGATGCACACATTGAAAAATTCGAATACAAGTGCAAGTTGAAGCTTAGAAATGCATAATGGTGGATACAACTCTTGACAGAAGAGATTTTGATCAAAGGAAAATATGCACACCTCCCAAATACATCATTTAAGGAATTTAGATGCCAAGATCATGTAAAGACAACTCTATTTTTAAACTGGTGTGCAAATGGTAGTGTGAAGCTTGAAATTGCAATTTGAATATCACACCTCAAAACAGCAAGACATATGAACAAGTAAGGGTATGAACAACTCATAAATATATAAACCAATGATTCTTGATGCAAAAAGTCATACCAAATCAAGTCCAATAAAAAATGACATATAAGTTGCACAAATTGCTTTGAAAATGCATGATGATGGCCATAGTTCAAAATAAGAGGGATCGTGATCAAATGAAAGTGCGCACATCTTATAAACATGTTGTCTAATGATCCTAGATGCCTAGATCAAACAAAAACTGTTTCAAACCAAAAGTTGTCTTGTATGTTGCAAAAAATGCTTGGTATGCAAAGTGCTAACTCCAGCTCATGACAGAAGGAATTGATGACATTTAATGACATGCTCAAACCATAAATATAATGTTCATGGGATTTGGATGAAAAAAATCATGTAGTGATGCCTCTAAACAGAAATTGGTGTGTGACTGTCATGGTTGTACAAGAATGCTTAAAATTCTGTTTGGCAATTTGAAGACATTTCATGATGCAGCCTATGCCTTTATCATACAAAATGAATTATGCACATTGAATCAAAGTTCTCAACATGATGCAAGAATTTAACACAACTGATGGCACATGAATTGAAACAGCAAAACAGAAGTATGACAGCAAGGCACATGACAGCAAATATGGCAAGATCAATGGTAAGCCCTAGTTCTAGATGCACATATCAGTTTGCAAACACATGTCAAATATGAACCTACAACAAGAGTGGTGTTAGGGAAGTTTAGAATGAATCTAGACATATGGCAGCAAGCATGAATTCATAAAAGGGCAAGACTAGCACAAATCATGATTTCAAGGCAACAAGGTTTTCATGTTAACAAACACCTAAAACACAAAGTAAGGCTCAAAGCAAAACAAAAGCATAACAAAAGGCATTTATCAAGCTGATCAGCATATGTCATATCAGTTACAAGTATCAAAATATCACAAATAGGCATTGGTCCTCATTATTCCAATGAGTCATTCCAACAGCCTTTGGCAAGTTTAATGAGGCAGGCCCAATCACAAACATGTTCAAAATACATTAAGGACCAAGTTTAACACACACATGATCCCAAAAAATGGTAGAACAAAAAAAAACTATGAGTTGAAAAATGAACATGATTTTGATAAATGGTAAGAACAGAATTTTGCAGCATAAACACCTAACCATATTTCAACAATGCAAACATCTCATGGACATAATATGTAAGGGTTTCCACATCAAAATATTAGCAAACAAGTTCATGGTGTAAAAGTGGTAATGCACAGAAGCAAGTTGATATTCACAAACAGAACTACTACAAGACAACATTAAGGCATGACAAAACAGCTAACCTTACAAATTCATACATGACACACAATGACAATTGAAAGACCTCAAGGCTTAACACATCCACATAACATACTGCATAAGGATTATGAGAATAAAATGCATTAATGAGCAAGCAGATACAAGAATTGGCAGATTTGCTCATAGATTACATTTTGCAATTAAACACCAAACATGTCCAATATGTTCATGACAGAAATGAAAGGATAGTAACCACTAACCTTTTGTAGACCTCCACACAAGCCTGTTGTAATATGGAATACCTTGAAAACACTCTAACTGTTGTCCAGCCAAAACTTTGATGAAAACAGCTTTTCTTGTACTTGAAGGAACTTGTGGCAAATCTCAAAATAAATGAGAATGAGGTTGTTTTATGCTATGGAAAGTTGATACATCATATATCCAAGGTGTATGGAGGGTTAGGATGATGAAAACAGCTCTGGACAGAGGTTTACTTGTTTTTGCGTATAAGGTCAAACTTGCTTGGTTTGAGAATTGACTTTTGGGAGAATGGTGTTTTTGAGTGGTTTAGGAGTGTGAACACCTTCTACACATCATTTATGGATTGTGCAGATGGTTTTTGGTGGTTTGGAATGTGTGGAAATGGATTGGTGAAGCCAACTGCCCAAGACAGATTTTTGAAAATGAGGCAAACAAGAAAGGAGTGAGAGCTGTGGTTTTCTCTTGGTTCTAAGAGTGCTCTTGTGTGGAAATGACATAGAGGGAGCCTCTATTTATAGGAAAAATGAAGAGTGAGGACATATTTGTAACTTGGCACTTTTGGAGGAATTTTGAAAAAGGTAACCCTTGGCTTGAGGTTTGTTGCAGCTGCAAGTTGAAATCTTTGGCTCAGCTGATGCATTGCTTCAAGTAGTATGGATGACATAATCGTGATTAGAGTGTCTAGGCAATAGGGGGCTGTTTGCTGCAAGTGTGCCAAAAGTTTCTCTTTCCTCCCTTTATATGAATAAAATACTCCCACTTGCCTCCAAGTTGCAAGATTCACTAAACCTCCTTGTTTGCTGCATTTCTTCTCTTAAAATCCTCAAAATATCAAATAGAAATAAGATCCAAGGGCTGAGAATAGCTCAAGTGGTCAAAGGATGAGCTTGTGAAAAATTGACAATGTGGGACTCAAGTGTTAAAACCTCATCTTGTTAAATTCATAAATCTCATCTCATAAGGGCTATGGAGGAGTTCTACTACACTTTGTAAAGCCCTAATGTAGCTCTACAACTTTCATGTTTTCACGAGTTTCATATCCCAAAGGAACGTGGCCAAAAAACCTCTCAAAGTTGCTGAAAAACAAGTCTAAAAGTGAAATTTTTCTAAGTTACTTTTCCCTCATGTAATGAATTTGGTCATAACTCCAAATCTATGCATTTTCTTCTCATGGAACACTTTGGGACTTTTGTAGGACTTGTCAAGAGCTTTCCAATGAGCTTTGAACCAACTCAATTGGACGTGTGGTTAAGGAGTTATGGTCTTGCCCTTTTCAAAACCCTAATTCCCGACTTTTGCGATTACTTCTCAAACCTTGATCCAATGGTCATGAAATTTTATGGGTAGGTGAAATATGTCATTAGGAACATTTTTTATTCATATCTTGAGGTCAAATTCCTTATGAGTGAAGAGTTGACTTTTCGGTCAACCGAACGATCGATCGGTGACTACCGAGTCGACTTTTGATGCTCCGGGCCTTTTGAGGCTTTGACACTTCTTGAGTAGAATTTACCAAGCCATATGAACTTTATGTACCATGATCTCACAATTGTAACACCTTTTAAATCAAAAGTCAAACTACAATTGACTTTTCCGGCTCGAAAACCCTAATCGGGTACCCTGAACTGCACTGTTCTTGATTCCTGGGTGACAACCTCAAATTGGATTCATACTTGATCCAATGGAATATATTTGATGATGTGGAGACCTATCTCAAGGAGAACCAATCCAAAGCATTGACTGATTAACCCTTAACACCTCGATTTCGGCTGTATAGAACCCTGATTCCTATATCTTAACAAAGACAAACTTGAAACGGGTTAAGGTTAGATAATTAAATGAGTATGATCCTAAAATGATGATGAAGATCTAAGGGGTCAAAATTTAGGGTATGACAGTTGCCCCTATTTAAATATCTTCACTAGATGACAATCCTCATAGAATCATAGTGAAAGGTATTTAAATATAGCGAACCAACAATTTTGTCCCTTAGATCCGATGGTATGCAAAAGGACAAATGCGAATATGCCATGAATCTAAATGATGCTTTATGATGTTTGAATGCAAGACAGATGCAGACACGCGAGCAAAGATAAAAGAACGGTAATACAACAAGTAACTGCTCACGGGGACCCAACACACTGGGGAAAGATCCAAGGCAAAACAAGCAGAATAGTTCAAACGTGACTAAAGATGCTGCTCAGGGGGAATCTTTCACACAGGGGACACAAACTCCAACGGGGAAGACAAATCTTCATTGGGGAAAAGGAGACAACACTCCGCTGGGGAAGAAGGCAATTCTCCACCAGGGAAACGAAAGAAAAGAGACGCAAACCTCACTGGAGATAATCAAATGTGGAATTTCCTATAACGAAGAGTTCGAACGGGATCTTCAAGAAAGGAACAGAAACAAGACCAGACGCAACGGGGATGCTAGTATCCACTAGCTCTTCGAGACTCAAATGGGAAAGCAACGCTTTGCTGGGAACACTGGTGACGACCAAAACAACAAACATTTTCAAAGGGTGCTAGTTTCTATTAGACTTACAGGGGGTGATGGTGACGACCAAACCAATAATACCAATAACGATTGGATTTTAATTAGTGTCAGTTACCACCGGACTTCCAAAATATATGGTGATGACCAAACCAACAATACCAATAACAATTGGATTTTCCGAATAGCATTGATAAAATACAAGACTTCAGCTGGGGAAGTTGGTAACAACCAACTCTCGGTACTAATAACGATTAACTTTCAAGCAAAACCAGTAACCACTGGACTTTAGAAGATATGGTGACAACCAAAGCAACGATACCAATAACGATTGGATTTTAAACAGTGCCAATTACCACTGGACTTTCAAGAGAGCTGGTGACGACCAAAGCTACAATACCAATAACGATTGGATTTTAAACGGCACCAGCTACCACTGGACTTCCAAAAGAGCTGCCAATTACCATTGGACTTTAAACAATGCGGATTACTAGTAACGACTAGACTTCAAGGAGAGAAACTGGTGACGACCAGAATAACAATATCAGTAGAAAATGGGAACCCAAAGGTACTAGTAACGACTATAATCAAAAGGAGTACATGTGACGACCTATAACCACACAAAAAATCAGTAACAACCGAAATAGAGGAATTGGTGACGACCAACACTCTAAAAAGACAGAGGATGCCCAATATAACAAACAAGACCACTGATAACAACCAGGAAACGATCAAGACAGAAGGTAACAACCAAAGCCAACAGAGGCAAAACAGATGTACATGATATGCCATGATGCCAATGATTAATGATATGCAAGAGCCAACTCTGACGAGAGACAGAAGAATCTGGAGACTCAAGAGGGAAGATAGATAAGCCAAACTATCTCAATAAGGATGCAATGAATCACACTGAATTCACAAAACAAAGGTGTGTATAGATTCTCTGGGAAATAAACCCACTTCACTTGGGAAATAAAGCTTAGGGAAGCTTTCCAGGATTGACAACGTAACTTTAAACAGACGCTCTGAATGCTTTCACTAAGGATGGGTCCACCATCACAAGAGCGTATCTCATAAAGAAACCTGGGGAGAGGGTCTTCAATCTTGTTAACTACACATGACCGAATGAGCAACCTAACAAATCAATTCAACTGACGTTTCCATGGGAGATGTATTGAGATTGCACATCAAAGCTTCTGCCACATTAAGACTTTCGAGGGGTATGATTTCCACCGAATCTTTCCGTGAGCCTAAGTACTTTATGTTTTTGTTAAACATCAATAGTTATTTTTAAATTTGAACCCGGTGCTTTCAAAATTGTCATTGATCAATAAACGATGTTTTGCATAATAAAGAAAATAAAGAAAATGGTAAATTACAAAAGAATGATCCAAAAACTGATTTCATTTAAGAATGGAAGTTTGTCAATGACAGAACTCCATGGAACTTTTACAATTTGAAAATGGCAACATGGAAAAGGTTACATTGAATCCACTGACAATATAACCCTAATGACTAAAACTTTCCAAAACCTTGCTTCTGACGAGAACAGTTGAAATGGACTTCCTGTAAAAACTTCTGCAGAGGTGACAACCCATCTGATGCAGTGAAACGCCTTTGTCCCTAACTTTTGCCTGGATTGCCCTTTCGGGTTTTCAATCCACCGGGACGCTCTTTTTTGCCTAAGCCTCCCTTTCGGGTTTTCAACTTAGCGAGCTTATTTTCTTCTTATCTTATCCCTAACTTTTTCCTGGACCTCCTTCATAGGTTATGATCCAGCGGGATACCCATTATTTCATAAGCCGCCCTTGCGGGTTTTCGACTTATCAGGTTCTTTAGGTGTAATATTTTCGTACTGCATCAGAATTCACCGGGTGTGTAAGCTGTTCCCCATCCATTGTTGTTAGAATTAACGAGCCCCCTGAGAAGATTGTTTTTACAATAAACGGGCCATCATAGTTGGGCATCCATTTTCCCCGTGCATCTTTGTGAACTGGAAAAATCTTTTTGAGTACAAGCTCTCCTTCTCGGAATTCTCGGATACGAATCTTCTTGTCAAAAGCTCTCTTGATCCTTTTCTGATATAACTGGCTGTGACATACCACAGTCGTGCGTTTTTCGTCAATAAGGTTCAGTTGATCAAATCTTTCCCTCATCCATTCAGCTTCTTCGAGTTCGGTTTCCATTATGACTCTTAAGGAAGGTATCTCAACCTCAACAGGAAGTACTGCATCCATCCCATACACGAAATAAAAAGGGGTTGCCCCTGTTGAAGTGCGAACGGATGTTCTATACCCATGCAAGGCAAATGGCAGCATCTCATGCCAATCTTTATATGTTTTCACCATCTTTTGCAAAATCTTCTTGATGTTCTTATTCACAGCTTCGACCGCTCCATTCATCTTGGGACGATAAGGAGAAGAATTGTGATGTTCAATTTTGAAGTCACCACACAACTCTTTCATGGTTTTGTTATTCAGATTAGTACCGTTATCTGTTATGATTCGGCTTGGGATTCCGTATCGACAGATAATCTCCTTTTTGATAAAACAGGACACCACTTGTCGAGTAACATTGGCGTAGGATGCAGCTTCAACCCACTTTGTGAAGTAATCAATAGCGACCAGAATGAATCGGTGTCCGTTAGAAGCCTTTGGCTCGATTGCCCCAATCATGTCAATGCCCCACATAGAGAACGACCAAAGTGATGTCAACACATTTAACAACGTTGGAGGCACATGCATCTTGTCCGCATAAATTTGGCATTTGTGACATTTCCTAGCATATTGAATACAGTCAGTTTCCAAAGTCAACCAATAATACCCAGCCCTCAAAATCTTCTTGGACATGGCATATTCGATGGCGTGAGTGCCAAATGTTCCCTCATGAATATCTTGCATTAACAAATATGCTTCTCGTCTATCGACACATCTAAGCAGGACCATGTCATGGTTTCTTTTATAGAGCAGATCATTACTGAGAAAGAACTTAGATGTTAATCTTCTCAAGGTTTTCTTATCAAGTGACGTAGCATCAACTGGATATTCTTGTTTTAACAGATAATTCTTTATGTCGTGGAACTATGGCTTGTTATCAATTTCTTCTTCAGCCATCTGACAGTAGGCAGGCTCAGTCTTGCGTTCAATTCGAATGAGAGTAGCATCATTGAGATACCTGACTTTCCACATCGAGGCTAACATGGCTAAAGCATCGGCAATATGATTTTCGGATCTCGGAACATGCTTGAAAGTGATCTCATCAAAGTATTCAATCATTTCGACGATGTAGGCTCTGTAAGGGATCAAATTCTCATGTCTGGTCTCCCATTCACCTTTAACTTGATAAATAACCAAAGCTGAATCCCCACTTACTTCGAGAAGTTTGATTCTTAGGTCAATAGCTGCTTCGAGACCAAGAATGCATGCTTCATATTCGGCAATATTGTTTGTACATTCAAAGTCTAACCTTGTTGTAAATGGGGTATAACCACCTTCTGGATTCATCAGAACGGCGCCTACGCCATGCCAACTGTAATTTGAGGAACCATCAAACATCATTTTCCAACAAAGACCCGACTCGGGACCTTCATCAGGACCTGGCTCTTCATGATCTTTCATCAACATAATGTCTTCGTCCGGAAAATCAAACTTGAGAGACTCGTAATCTTCAACTGGCTGATCTGCAAGATAATCTGATAAGACACTGCCCTTGATAGACTTCCGGGCCATATACTGGATGTCATATTCTGATAACAACATATGCCAACGGGCGAGCCTTTCTGTCTGAGCGGGCTTCTCAAAAATATACTTTATCGGGTCCATTTTTGAAATCAACAAAGTAGTATGACAAATCATGTACTGCCTCAAACGTCTGGCAGCCCATGCCAAAGCACAACATTTTTTCTCTAAAAGTGAATATCGGCTTTCACAGTCGGTGAACTTCTTGCTCAAATAATAGATGGCATGCTCCTTTCGCCCGGACTCATCCTGCTGACCTAACACGCAACCCATTGAATCCTCGAGTACTGTTAAATACATGAAAAGGGTCTTCCCGGAATAGGAGGTACTAAGATCGGAGGCTCTTGAAGATAGCCCTTAATGTTATCAAAAGCTTGTTGGCAATCTGAATTCCAAACAACTGTCTGATCCTTGCGTAACAATTTGAAAATGGGCTCGCAAGTAAGAGTCATATTAGAAATAAATCTGGATATATAGTTCAATCTCCCAAGGAAACCTCTGACTTGTTTCTCAGTTTGCGGAGCCGGCATATCTTGAATGGCTCGAACTTTATCTGGATCTACCTTAATTCCTCGGTGGCTAACAATGAAACCAAATAATTTCCCAGATCTCACTCCAAAAGTACACTTGGCTGGGTTTAGTCTCAACTGATACTTTCTGAGTCTCTTGAACAACTTCAACAAATGACTCAAATGATCTTCCTCACTCTGAGATTTGGCGATCATGTCATCCACATATACTTCTATCTCCTTATACATCATGTCATGAAATAAAGTCACCATGGCTCTTTGATAAGTGGCACCAACATTCCTTAAACCGAAAGGCATGACTTTGTAACAGTAAGTTCCCCAAGGAGTAATGAAAGTAGTTTTTTCCATGTCATCTGGATCCATCTTGATTTGGTTGTATCCGGAGAAACCATCCATAAACGAGAAAACTGCAAAGCGAGCCGTATTATCCACCAATGTATCAATATGCGGCAGATGGAAATCGTCTTTTGGACTGGCCTTGTTCAGATCTCTATAATCTACACACATTCTGACCGTCCCATCTTTCTTCGATACAGGTACAATATTAGCCACCCATATGGGGTACTTAGATACTGCCAAGAAACCTGCATCAATCTGCTTCTTCACTTCCTCTCGAATCTTAAGAGCCATATCAGGTCTAGTTCTTCGGAGCTTTTGTTTGACTGGCGTACAGTCTGGTCGGAGCGGTAACTTGTGGACCCTTATATCTGTGTCTAAACCTAGCATATCCTGATATGACCAAGCAAATACATCTACATACTCTTTTAAAAGCTCTACCAATTGCTGTTTGACTTCTGCCCCAAGTGTTGCCCCAATCTTGACCTCTTTCTTGTCTTCTTCGGTGCCAAGATTAATAACATCTACCTGCTCCTTGTGAGGTTGAAACTCTGGGTGCTCGTAACATGCCATTTTTTCCATTTCATCAGGGATCTCAAAATCTTCGTCCTCATCTTCGACTTGGTATATTGGTGAGTCAAAGTCAGGAAGGAAAGCAAAGTCAATGGATTCAACAGGTTTTGGGGTATCACTGCATGTTGGAATGACTTAATTTATTAAAACACACAAGGACAAATGCAGCAACAAGGAAAAATGTTTTGATGATTTTCAGAAAATTGCTATCTTCTTTTTAAACATGGAAACAAAAAAAATTAAGGAAACAAACAACGAAGGATTTAACAAAATAGTTCATTAATCATAATATTCTTGAAAGCACGGGGCCCTTACAAAATACATCCTATAGCCTTGGGCATGGCTATGGAGGTTTAAAGATAAAACAACAACAAGTAAAGATAAACAAACAAATTACTTCGGTACAGGAAAGATCAAAGGAATCTCAACAGCCTCCCAATTTCCTAAAGCAGCTTCGCAATGATATACCAAATGTTCAATATCCTCTTCTTCAAAATCTTCTCCCACGGCATTGACTTGGAATCCTCCACTAATGAACACCTCTTGGATAGTCTTCGGACGTCCTTCGGCGTGTGTTGTTGCTTCAACATGAGTTGGTTTATAACCCAACCCTTGGCGACTCAGTCTTGCCTTCACTTCAATAACCTCTCCCCAACCTACAGGAGTACCCTCTTCTAATGTAGACTTAATGCTCTGGGCGGATGCAAAAGATGAACCACTCTTTGCCACTGTGTTTTCTATCATCACCGCGTTAGCTATTTCAAGCGCTTGGAAAGAAGTTTCCAACGCATCCTCATCTGCCTCAATATACCTGAATGACGATAAATTACTCACCATCAAGTCCTCTTCGCCATGCACAATTATCAGTTTGTCGTCTACAACAAATTTCATCCTTTGATGCAAAGTGGAAGTCACTGCCCCTGCTGCGTGAATCCAAGGCCGTCCCAACAAACAACTGTAAGCCGGGTTAATGTCCATTACCTGAAATGTGATTTCGAACACGTGAGGGCCTATCATAATTGGCAATTCCACTTCCCCAACAACTGTTCTTCTTGAACCATCAAAAGCCTTCACAATTAACGACGTTGGTTTCATCTTTGCCCCTACATATGCCAACTTTGCGAGTGACCTTTTAGGAAACACATTAAATGAAGATCCAGTATCAACCAAAACTCGCGCCAACGTGTCCTCTTGGCATCTGATAGATACGTGCAAAGCACGGTTATGATTACATCCTCCCCTTGGTAGCTCTTCATCACTGAAACTCAGAGTATTGCAGGATGTAATATTGGCTATCACTGAATCAAATTGGCCAGGGGTTATATCCTTTGTCACATGCGCTTGCATCAACACTTTTTGTAGAGCCTCTCTGTGGGTCGGGGAATTCATCAGAAGAGACAAAATTGATATTTTTGAGGGGGTTTGATGGAGCTGATCAACAACCTTGTAATCACTTTTTCGGATAATCCTTAAGAACTCTTTAGCATCTCCCTCAATGATGGGCATTTCTTTGTCTTTGGCCGTCATAGTAGGCGTAACCTCTTTTGGAGCAATCACTGTTATCTTTGGTTGATATATTCGACCACTACGGGTCATCTTGCTCGTTCCTGCAATATTTGTCACATCAACCTGGTCATCCTTCACCTCCTCATTCTGAATAATCTTCCCAGATCTTTGGTCTAACACCACCATATCATACTTCCACGGGACAGCCTTTGTATTCTCAAAAGGAAATGATCTCGGCTTCTGAATAACAACTGGTCGAGGCTGATCAACAGCAGATTTGTCAAAAACAGGCTTCACATTTTTGCTGATCATATTGAACACAAGGACTTTCTCGCTTTTCCTTGGCAAATTGAAAACAGGCTCAACCACCGAAACTTCCTCCTTCTTTGCCTTGATACCTACTTGCAATAATCTATCGTCGATCAGGCTTTGCACATTTTATTGTACCACACCACACCCCTTAGGATTAACAGAACATTCTTCACAGTTATTATGGGTACCTTTAATCAGCCTTGCTTTCAATAGTTTCTCATGAAGTGACCTCAACGGAGTCTTGATTTCTGACACATCACAAACTAACCTTTCATCTGAAGCCTCTTCTATAGCATTAACTCCTCCATGATTTGGCAATGGGTTACTTTTAACATTAGGCGGTACATCATCAAAAGACAAAATCTTCTTCTCTATAAGTTCCCTGACAATATGTTTCAAGGCAAGACACCCCTCCAAGTCATGGCCGGCAACACCTTCATGAAAGGCACAATGAGCATTTGGATTGTAATAAGGTAATGAAGTGTCTGAAGGTGTATTCAATGGTCGCGTTGTTACCATCCCTTGTTGCACCAAAGCCGGGTACAACTCTGTATAAGTCATTGGTATCTGAGGAAATGGAGGCCTCGTTGCTGGTCTTCGATTTTGGTAATTTTGCCTTGGTGCCTGAGCCCTAGGATGCTGATATTGCTGAAAGGGTGGAGCGTTGGGCGCTTGTTGATACCCTTGTTGTTGAACTGGTTGATACATGGGTGCTGGTTGCACTGTCTGATAACTCGGAACAGGGTGATTGAAAGCAGGCATTATAGCTGCCACATATGGTTGTTGAGCATACTGTACTGGATACATTGGTTGTTGTGTCAAATTTTGCTGAGGTTTCTGAACATAGCCTTGTGGAGGCCGTTGATATTGTTGGTAAGGCTGCTTCCAAGTCTGATTCCTTTTCCCCACTGTTATGGCATTTGTTTTTCTTTCCTTCTTTTTATGAAAATTGCCACTGAACTTCTTAACATTATTATTGTTGGAACCACTGGAACTACTAGTCATTTTTCCATTCTTCAACCCCAATTCTACTCTCACCCCCACAACCACTATATCGGAGAAACTTGATGTTACACTGCTAATCATCTTCTCATAAAATTCTGGTCTTACCGTATCCACAAACCAATCTATCAACTCTTTCTCATTCAAAGGAGGTTCTACCTGAGAGGCAGTATCCCTCCATCGTTGTGCATACTCTTTGAACGATTCAGAACTCTTTTGTGTCATACTCAGCAATTGTCTTCTGTCAGGGGCCAAATCCATATTGTATTTGTAATGCTTTATGAAAGCATCAGCCAAGTCTTGGAAACTATGACTGCGAGATTGATCTAGGCTCAAATACCACTTAGCAGGGGCTCCTTTCAAACTGTCCTGGAAACAATGGATCATCAGCTTATCATCTTCTACATGTGCAGCCATTCTTTGGTAATACATGATCAAATGCGTCCGAGGACAAGTAGCACCAGTATACTGATCAAAGTTGGGAATTTTGAACTTTGGCGGAATTACCAATCCAGACACTAAACACATATCTCTGGCATCAGTACCAAAGATATCATTCCATTCCATTGCTCTAACCTTCCTTCCTATAGTTTCTACATTCTCCTTCAATTTCTCATGTCGTCCACTTCCTTCTTCAGACCCATCAGGAACTTCAAACACTTGTGGATGGCTGTGAAAAACAGGGCGCACTTGAGTTTGTACAGAGGCTGGAGTATAAGTCAGAACAGCTCGGGGAATCTCTGCCCCTAGAGGAACTGATTGTTGACTGATTGGTGGCAGAGGTACAAAACCTGGTATGAATCCATATGGTGGAATACTTGCAACAGGGACTGCCGTTGGGATCGGCTCCATAACTACATTAGTGATTTCAGAAACTACAGTGGCCTGAGTGTCCATTTTTGCATTGATGACTTATAAGACTTCCATGATTCGTCCTACGCTTCCTCGTAAGTCTTCAAGTTCGTTGTCAACCCTATCTAGATCCAAATTGTGTTCTTCCATTCTTTGACGAGCTTGGGCTCATGTGTTGTATTGATGGCGAGGATTCAATATGATTCTGGAGATAAGACAACAAGATGAGACACATCACAGGAAATGCACAGAAAATGCTATGGGTGCAGATGCAAAACTGCAAAATTAGTCATTCAAGGAAACCAAAGAAATATTTGCAAAAATTAAAACAATGGGGAAATAACGCAATTTCAAAGTCTTCATAAATTAATAACTGAGAGTTTTACAACTGAAGGAAAATTGCGATCTAAACGCAGCGGAAAACAAAAAATTTTCCTTTAGTGATCCTCACGAATGAGCACGGTCAGTGATAGAATCGTTACCTCTTTGTGGCGATTCAGATCTTTGATGCAGCGATCACAAGCGTTGATGAAGTGCAACGCCTCTACTCAGTCCACACGAACAGCTTCCGGTCACAGTGCTAGCTGCTTACGAACGGAATTATTTGAGTGAGAAAAGAGAATCAAAACGAAATTGCATCAAGTGAAAGCTTCATCACAAGGGTTCCTTTTATAGACTCTCTTGTGGGCTGCGGGCTAAAACCCTAATTCACATGATCCATAATAATATTATATATTATTATAATAACTATTATTATAATAAATATATTTATTTTATTATTATTTTATAACCATTATAAAATAACAATAATTATTATTATATTATCCGAATTTCTATTTTTCACTTAAGTGCACCGTACCTTACGGTGTTCCTTTGATTTCTCTATCTCTCATCAAACTGTCCTTATGTGTGTGACCCTGTAGGATTTCGTAACGTTGGTAATTATATTAAATTATATATATTTAACATAATAAACAGTAAGCGGTATCTAGCAACACATCACTGCTACCCAAGTCACGAAAATGTCATGTGATCTGACAAAACCTTTTTCGTGATAATATATGTTTGTACAATTACCCTTTTGCCCCTATGTCTATATTGAACACAAGGCATACACTGTGTCATCCTTGTCCAGTTCAATATTGGGCCCTTAGACATTTCTCCTGTTATGCAGGATTGGCAAATTCCATCTAGGACACTCATGTCCCTCAGCATGCTTCGTGGAGTGCCCATCAACTGTCTTTATGATCATCCAGTTACGGATAATGTTTGATCAGCAATAAAGCACCCGACTCTACATCTAGGGTCCATAGTGGTTTCAGGTCGAAGGGTGGTAATACACCATTATCACCATGAGAATAACTTATGACACTTTGCATAACATACTATGTAGTATTCTCATAGCGGGTCAATCCGGTATAAATATTACTCCTAATATTTATACCTATGTCAAGACTTGATAACTCTTTATCCATGATCCATGAGATGTGATCATCAGTCTATCTTCATAATAGTCTCAATGCTTTTAATGTTATCCCACTTTGCAATAAAGCTTGACTACGGATATTTTAAGAATAATGTCTTTATGTTTAATGGGATCTCATGATTAAGTCACACTTAACATTTCATTAAACAGACTAACTATTCTAGGGACTTTATTATTCTGAAAGACAAACATAATAAAGAAATGCCTTTTATTATTAAACGAATAATCTGATACAAGTACCAAAAAGTATTGGCCTCTAGGGCTTACACCAACAATCTCCCACTAGCACTAGAGCCAATTAGGCATACCCCTAATACCCATAGATCTAGTATGACCATCATGCTTCTGTTGCGCAAGAGGCTTTGTTAATGGGTCAGCGATATTGTCAAGTGTAGGTACTCTGCATATCTTCACATCTCCCCGATCGATTATCTCTCGAATGAGGTGATAACGCCTAAGTATGTGTTTGGATCGTTGGTGAGATCTAGGCTCCTTAGCTTGTGCGATAGCACCATTGTTATCACAATATAAACCAATGGGATCCACAATGCTAGGGACTATGCCAAGTTCACTAATGAACTTCTTGATCCAAACAGCTTCCTTTGCTGCATTTGAGGCAGCAATATACTCGGCCTCAGTTGTAGAATCAGCAACTGTTTCTTGCTTTGAACTTTTCCAGCTCACAGCGCCACCATTGAGACAGAACACATAACCAGATTGTGATCTAAAATCATCCTTATCTGTCTGGAAGCTAGCATCAGTGTAACCAATTACATCAAGCTCTTCCTGACCTCCATATATCAAGAATGAATCCTTAGTCCTTCTCAAGTACTTAAGGATATTCTTGACAGCTACCCAGTGAGCATCACCGGGATCAGATTGGTACCTACTCGTTGCACTTAATGCATACGAGACATCTGGTCGAGTACATAACATGGCATACATGATAGATCCTATTGCAGATGCATATGGAATCTTATTCATGCGATCCCTTTCTTCCTTAGTTGAAGGGGATTGTGTTTTTGATAAACACAGACCATGTTGCATAGGTATGAATCCTTTCTTGGAATCATGCATATTAAAGCGTCTCAACACTTTATCTATGTATGTACTCTGACTTAGGCCAAGCAGTTTTTGTGATCTATCTCTATAGATCCTAATTCCTAATATATAGGCTGCTTCACCTAGGTCTTTCATAGAAAAACAATTCCCTAACCAAGTTTTCACTTGTTGCAAGGTAGGGACATCGTTTCCAATGAGTAATATGTCATCTACATATAATACCAGAAACACGATCATGCTCCCACTAACCTTCTTGTAGACACAAGGTTCATCTTCATTTTTGATGAATCCATATTGTTTTACGGTTTCATCAAAACGAAGATTCCAGCTTCTGGAAGCTTGCTTCAATCCATAGATTGATCGCTGTAACTTGCATATCTTTTGGGCATCTTGTGGTATGTCAAATCCTTCAGGTTGTGTCATGTACACATCCTCAAGAAGATTCCCATTAAGGAAAGCAGTTTTGACATCCATCTGCCATATTTCATAATCATGATATGCAGCGATGGCAAGTAAAATCCGAACAGATTTAAGCATTGCAACTGGTGAAAAGGTTTCATCATAGTCAACCCCATGAATTTGTTTATAGCCTTTTGCAACCAGTCTTGCTTTATAGGTATGTACCTTACCATCCATGTCAGTCTTCTTCTTGAAGACCCACTTGCATCCTATAGGGTTAACTCCTATAGGAGGTTCTACCAAGGTCCAAACCTGGTTTGTGTACATGGAATCCATTTCAGATTTCATGGCTTCTAGCCACTTCTCAGACTCAGGACCAGTTATGGCCTCTTTGTAGGTCACAGGCTCATCTTGATCCATGAGTAATACATCACCCTGATCACTTATGAGATATCCATATCTCTCAGGTTGGTGACGTATCCTGCTTGACCTACGCTGGTCTTGTTCTTCTTGAGCAGGTTGCTCTTCCACAACTACTTGTGTTTCCTGCTCTAGTTCCTCCATAGGTGTTTCAATGTTTTGTGATTCTTGAATTTCTTCAAGCTCTATTTTCCTCCCACTGTTTCCTTTGGAAATAAAATCCCTTTCCAGAAAGACTCCAGTTCGAGCGACAAACACTTTGCCCTCAGAAGGATTGTAGAAGTAATATCCTCTTGTTTCTTTAGGATACCCCACAAATAAGCATTTGTCAGATTTGGGCTCAAGCTTGGTTGAAATTTGTCGTTTGACGTAAACTTCGCAACCCCAAATCTTCATGTAAGACATATGTGGTTTCTTACCACTCCATATCTCATATGGTGTCTTATCAACCTTTTTGGATGGAACACGGTTAAGTGTGTAAGCTGCTGTTAATAATGCATGTCCCCAAAAGGAGTTTGGAAGATCGACGTGACTCATCATGGATCGGACCATGTCTAACAAGGTTCGATTTCTTCTCTCAGATACACCATTCCATTGTGGTGTTCCAGGAGGAGTAAGTTGGGATAGAATCCCATACTCTTTTAGATGGTCATCAAATTCTAGGCTTAAATATTCACCGCCTCGATCTGATCGAAGAACTTTAATATTCTTACCTAGTTGGTTTTGTACTTCATTCTTGAATTCCTTGAACTTTTCAAAGGACTCAGATTTGTGTTTCATTAAATACACATATCCGTATCTACTGAAGTCATCAGTAAAAGTGATGAAGTACTGAAAACCTCCTCTGGCTGGTATGTTCAGTGGTCCACATACATCAGTATGTATGAGTGCCAAAAGATCATTAGCCCTTTCACCTTTTCCTGTGAATGGGGACTTTGTCATCTTTCCAATTAAACAAGATCTGCATGTCTCATATGATTCATAATCAAAAGAGTCCAAGAGTCCATCTTTATGGAGTTTGGAAATGCGTTTCTCATTTATGTGGCCTAATCGACAGTGCCAAAGGTAAGTTGGATTCAACTCATTAGGTTTCAACCTTTTAGTATTAATGTTATAAATTGGCATTTCGAGATCAAGGACATATAGTCCATTATTCATTTTTGCAGTAGCATAGAATATATCATTCAAATAAATGGAGCAACAATTGTTCCTTATTATGAATGAAAAACCAAACTTGTCCAAACAAGAAACGGAAATAATATTCCTGCTAATTGCAGGTACATAATAACAGTTCTCTAACTGAATTATTAAACCACTAGGTAAAGTTAAAACATAAGTTCCTACAGCTAAAGCAGCAACCTTTGCTCCATTGCCAACTCGTAGGTCAACTTCACCTTTTGCCAAATTTCTACTCCTTTTTAGCCCCTGCACATTAGTACAAATGTGAGAACCGCATCCAGTATCTAATACCCATGATGCAGAAGTAGATAAATTAATTTCAATAACAAAAATACCTGAATTTGAAGTCTCTACTCCATTATTCTTATCTTCCAGGTACTTTGGGCAATTTCTCTTCCAATGTCCGGTCTTACCGCAATGGAAGCAAGTGCCCTCCTTTGCTATTCCTCCACTAGGCTTCAAAACAGGAGGAGTGGGTTTGGGTTTGGCAACTTCCTTGCCTTTCCCTCTACCACCCTGTTTGATGGGCCTCTTGTTCTGTTTCTTTCCATTACTGACCATCAGAATGGATTTCCCTTTTGTCTTCATATTCTGCTCAGCAGTTCTCAACATGCCTAGCAGTTCTGGAAGACTTTTGTCCAAGTCATTCATATTGAAATTCAGGACAAACTGACTGAAGCTCTCTGGCAACGATTGCAAGATCAGATCAATCGCAAGTTCCTTTCCAAGGGGAAACCCTAATCTGTCAAGGTTCTCCACATACCCAATCATCTTGAGTACATGGGGACTTACAGGGGCTCCCTCAGCTAACTTGCTGTTAAAAAGGGACTTTGAAACCTGAAACCTCTCATTTCTTGCTTGCTCTTGATAAAGCGTTTTCAGATGTCCGATCATATCGAACGCAGACATGTTCTCGTGTTGCTTTTGCAACTCAGAGTTCATGGTAGCAAGCATGAGGCAAGCGGTTTCATTGGCATCATCGAAATGCTTCTTATAAGCATCTCTTTCTGCCTTTGGTGCAGAACTAGGAGGTTCCTCCTCAGGAACTGGTGTCTCCAAGACATACAGCTTCTTATCGTGCTTGAGGACAATCCTCAAATTACGGTGCCAATCCAGGAAATTTGTCCCAGACAATTTTTCCTTATCTAGGATGGATCGTAAAATATTGTTCGATGTGTTTGTTGTCATGGTAATCTACAAGAGAAATATGAAAATATAAGTATCATTAAAACAACATATTTAATTAGGCCTTTAATCAAATATGCTCCCACTATTTTATTCAAAACAAATGACCCTCATCATTTGATTCGGAAAATCCCGTTGGAAGACTTTCTAGTGGGTCGAGATCCATGTTTCACTTTGTTTTAAGTCAGCGTTAGGCTGATTACACAAAACTAAGTTATTTAGGTAGGAACTCCTTCCAATTGTATCTCATACAACTCTCGAATATTTTCAATTGGGTGAATAACTCCTTATTCTGATCCATCACATGAATCATTCCCAATTCTTGCTTCTAAACATATATAATCTTATTATAATTTGTTTAGTTAAGTTTGACCCATTGTTTTAGCAATTGGATATTACAATTATCCCATCACACCTTACTAATATAGAACATGTACCTCGCGTAGGCGAAACCTACAATGCTCGATACTAGTCTTGATGAGTGCTAAAAATTGGAAAGCATAAACTTAATATTTAATTTTGAGGGAATTTGTTATTAGTTTGATCTCACCGGCTTAACATGCAAAACGTCTCTCACATGCATCAACATACAATTACATGCATCAACATACATATAAAAAGATACAATTATGGCCCCTAACGCAATTGTTCTCTCAAGCCAATGAGAGAACCTAAGCTAACCTAATAACGACCTAAGCTTCTCCAAGCATGATCTCCAAGGTTATCCTCCTTTAATATTGAATACTTCCTTTTTTTTTCTAACATAATATTACATTACATATAAGAAAACTCGTTTTACATACGAGGGAGTGAGATGAGAAAAGAAGTTACATAAAGAGATTGAGAGAGAGGCACGACACGCAGGCCGTATTCAAAAATCCCAAAACAATAATAAAGGAAAAACTAAGGCCATAACTGATCACCACAAATAAATAATAATAAACACACTTTTATTATTAGTTTAAAATTCCGATAATTAAATAAACTAAATTAAATTTCGGCTGATTGATCACACTTTGCAGACTTAGCCGGGGGTTCCGCTGCCCGGTCAGCGGACGGTGGTTCCGCTGACCGTTCAGCGGACGGGGGTCAAGGGGGCAGCGCCTCCTTGCGGGGTCGTCAGGGGCAGCGCCCCGGCGAAAAATTTTATGAACACTTCATTGTATTTCACGTCGTTTCCTGCACAACTTTTGTGCATTTACAACCCCAACCGGAAAAGTCTGCGGCAATACAACACTTGTACTGCCATTAATCCTAATGCAACAATTTCATGCCGTCAAACACAACTCGATTGATAACTCAATATGATAGATCAATATGTCATTGCTTCACCATACTAATGTCGGATTCCGAAGCGAATGAAAGTGATGATCTTTCAAAAGAATTACAATCCTTATGTGATTGAATGGATGAAATCAAAACAGTATATCCCATATACCATCTTTGCATCAGAATTTCTTATATCTTATATAAAAGTGATCGATCTAATTGTGTAACCTATGGATGATCAATGTATCGCACAACTTCACCATACTAATGTCGGATTCCGAAGCATAATCAACATCAATCATCCAAATCGTACACAACAGATGCCAAATTTAATTAATCATTTATTGTTAAATTCATTCTGTGTTTTAATCGAATCAAATACAGAAAAGACGGAAATTTAACAGCTATCAGATCCATGGTTTCGTAAGTGGCTCTGATACCACTGAAGGAAAATTGCGATCTAAACGCAGCGGAAAACAAAAAATTTTCCTTTAGTGATCCTCACGAATGAGCACGGTCAGTGATAGAATCGTTACCTCTTTGTGGCGATTCAGATCTTTGATGCAGCGATCACAAGCGTTGATGAAGTGCAACGCCTCTACTCAGTCCACACGAACAGCTTCCGGTCACAGTGCTAGCTGCTTACGAACGGAATTATTTGAGTGAGAAAAGAGAATCAAAACGAAATTGCATCAAGTGAAAGCTTCATCACAAGGGTTCCTTTTATAGACTCTCTTGTGGGCTGCGGGCTAAAACCCTAATTCACATGATCCATAATAATATTATATATTATTATAATAACTATTATTATAATAAATATATTTATTTTATTATTATTTTATAACCATTATAAAATAACAATAATTATTATTATATTATCCGAATTTCTATTTTTCACTTAAGTGCACCGTACCTTACGGTGTTCCTTTGATTTCTCTATCTCTCATCAAATTGTCCTTATGTGTGTGACCCTGTAGGATTTCGTAACGTTGGTAATTATATTAAATTATATATATTTAACATAATAAACAGTAAGCGGTATCTAGCAACACATCACTGCTACCCAAGTCACGAAAATGTCATGTGATCTGACAAAACCTTTTTCGTGATAATATATGTTTGTACAATTACCCTTTTGCCCCTATGTCTATATTGAACACAAGGCATACACTGTGTCATCCTTGTCCAGTTCAATATTGGGCCCTTAGACATTTCTCCTGTTATGCAGGATTGGCAAATTCCATCTAGGACACTCATGTCCCTCAGCATGCTTCGTGGAGTGCCCATCAACTGTCTTTATGATCATCCAGTTACGGATAATGTTTGATCAGCAATAAAGCACCCGACTCTACATCTAGGGTCCATAGTGGTTTCAGGTCGAAGGGTGGTAATACACCATTATCACCATGAGAATAACTTATGACACTTTGCATAACATACTATGTAGTATTCTCATAGCGGGTCAATCCGGTATAAATATTACTCCTAATATTTATACCTATGTCAAGACTTGATAACTCTTTATCCATGATCCATGAGATGTGATCATCAGTCTATCTTCATAATAGTCTCAATGCTTTTAATGTTATCCCACTTTGCAATAAAGCTTGACTACGGATATTTTAAGAATAATGTCTTTATGTTTAATGGGATCTCATGATTAAGTCACACTTAACATTTCATTAAACAGACTAACTATTCTAGGGACTTTATTATTCTGAAAGACAAACATAATAAAGAAATGCCTTTTATTATTAAACGAATAATCTGATACAAGTACCAAAAAGTATTGGCCTCTAGGGCTTACACCAACAACAACAACAATTCAAACTGAAACACAAGTCTTCAATACAGATACATGATAAAACACCGTAAACAAAAAGATCCTAGATCTTCTGGCTAGAGGGTCCTTCGTCTTCTGGTTGACTCTTCTTCCCACCTTGATGGACCAACTCTTGAAGCTCTTCCTTCTCTTGCATGACTTTGAAATACTTATCTCTCCAAGCCTTTCCTTCTTTTTCAGCTTTTGCCAAAGCATCTTTCAATTCTTCAACAAGGGTAAGTTTTGTTGGATTAGGCTCAAAACGGGTATAGAACATCTTCAATGCTGCTTCCCTCACCCATGATAAGTAAGATTCTGAAACAGTGGTGTCAGGGTAATCCAAGGCAGTCATTCCTCTTGTATGGATGTGACGCCAAACATACACAGTCTGAGCCTTGTAGGCTGGATCCTTCCCTTCTTCAATGTAGAAACTTCTCAAAAGAACTGGGTTTGGTTCATTCTTCATTGGGTGTCCCAACTGGCGACGAGCTAAAATGGGATTATAGCTGATGCAACCATCAATGCTGATAAGCGGTACGTTCGGGAAATCCCCACAACTCTGAATCATGGCAATCCCTCCATACATAGGGTCATACCACTTAATATCTGAATGTTTGAGTAACAATAACCTCTCTGTCCATGAAAGTCCATTATGCATATCCTAGAATGCTGGAAGCCTTGGCAAGTGCGAAATAAACCACTTGTATAGAAGAATGGTGCAACACACAATTTGTCCAACTCCATGACGGTTTCTGCGATGAATGGAAAAATACACATCAGCCAACAAGGTGGGTATGGAATTTTTGATTAAGAAAAGGTTGATTGCACTCGCATCCACAAAACTATCAGCAGTCGGAAACAGGAAAAGTCTGTAAATTAGAAAAGCCAGAATGGCCTCAAATGCTTCAGAATTCTTCGACTCGGCATAACATTGAGCTTTTTCATACAGGAACATAGATGGAAATCCCTATAGCCCTCCCTTAGCAGTCATATGAGATCGTACTTCATTCACCTCCAAGTGTGCGGCTTCTGTAATTACTCTTTCGCTAGGAGTCCCTTCTCTTCCGGAAAATGGTCTAGGAGTGACGCCTAATCCCATCAGGGCAGAATATTCTTCCAAGGTTGGCAGCAATTGGTAATCTGGAAACGTGAAACAATGATAGGTCGAATCATAAAACTGCACGAGCGCTGACAACATCTCTTCATCCACTTGATTTTCTAGCAAAGACAACATATTCCCATACTTCTCTCTGAACGCCTTAGGGTCTTCTACTAAACTTCCCAGTTTCTTCAGGTTCTCCGAAATTGGGCTTCGGAACACAATCTCTGCCTTCTTTCCAGAATCCATCCTATAATATCTGCAAAAAAATCTTTAGTTCCTTGAATGATTAATAAATGTGAATGCAAATGCGCAAAGTATCATGGAACTCAGATTCTGTAAACATCAAAAATGTCGTAGACTTAATTTCATTACAAAATTTTAGTACATCTTACAAAATTTTTAAACAGAAATCTAAATAAAAGCTAACAAAAGTCCTAAGAAGGTTCTCCTAATAGCCTCAAATTGAGCTTCTCAATCTCCTTTTCCATCTGGGCTTTCTCAAGAATGAGCTTATCCACGATCAACTTCGACGGAGTCGACTGAGGACTAGAAGAAAATAAATCTTCTTGTGCCTTTCTGTTCTTGCAGGAGAGTACTTCTTCATTCTTCATCTCTAATTGCTTCTGGAGCTCTGCATTCTCTTCAACAACTACTTGGTACTTGTGCTTCCAAGCATCTTCGATTTGTCGTGCCTTGCTCAAGGCAATCCTTAGCTTCTCTTCATCAGACATGAAAATCAAGGTGTGCTCATCCTTTAAAGCCATGGGTTCTTGTCGAGAATAGGGCATCTTCAACTCAATGGATCTCTTCCGAACCCATTGGAGATAAGGTTCCAAAGAGACACAAATCGAGTTTTCCCAGGTCTTTCTTACCCTTTTTGTGCAAATGACCCCAGGCTTTTAGAATCTTCTCTTTTTGCTCCTGACTATTACTCTCTTCTTTGAAAAAAATATTTTCCACATGAACACTTTTGGGCTTGTCCTTCAAAGGATATCCCAACTGTCGACGAGCAAGGACCGGGCTGTAACTGATTCCTCCATTAGTACCAAGAAGAGGTACATTACCAAAATATCCACAGCTGTCAATGATCATTATTCCATCATATTCACGATTGTACCAATCAATATCAAAGTGTGTGAGAGCCATAATCTTCTGTGACCACCACCCCATCTTCGGATCCCAAAAGGCGTGACCTTTAGGCAAGTGTAAAATAAACCACTTGTATAGTAAAAGAGCACAGCAAGTGATCATCCCTCCTTTGTGGAAATTTCTAAGATGAACAGAATGATACGCATCTGCTAGCAGAGTAGGTACAAGGTTTTTCTTCCAGAAGATCTTAATGGCGTTGAGGTCTACAAAGTTCTCAAAGCTAGGAAATAGAAAGATGCCATAGATAAGCAAGGCAGTGATAGCCTCGAATGCATCCATGCTCAAATGATCTGCATAGTATTGAGCTTTTTCAACCAAGAATTCTGCACTCAACCCAAAAACTCCTCCTTTTGTAATCATGTTCTTTTGAATATCAACCAATCCCAAACGTGTGGCTTTGGCAATACCTTGTTCCTTAGGGTCCTTCTCCATGATCGGAAAAGGAGAATCTTCAAGAATGGGCAACCCAACCAAGTGAGAGTATTCTTCTAGCGTGGGCACTAGCTGATAATTGGGAAAGGTGAAACAATGGTAGAGCGGATCATAGAACTGGAGAAGCATAGAAAGAAGTCCACTATCCATTTTTATCTTCAATAGTAACAACAGCTTCCCATACCTACTTTGGAATCCCTCTGGGCCTGTCACCAAGGTACCCAACCTCCTTAGGTCATCTAGTTTAAAACCTTTGTAAGTGTACTTCAATGTTTTCTTTCTTTCACTATTCATAGCGACCTCTGATGTTTAAAAACAAAAATAATTTGAGTTCCATGAAACTTTACGATATGATGTTTATGAATGCAAGAATGCACAAACACAGGTAAATGCAAAGATCACACATATGCACAAAAACACAAGCCTAGGTTTAAAGGACGAGCGTGGATCCAAGGTCTACCCATCCCCAAAAGGTGTGTACTAGGGATTCTTAAACTTGTAGAGTAGGGTTCTAAACGATTCTCAGAGTCATCAACCCATCCTTCGGATATTATCAACTTCCCAAATTACTTGGTAATCGATAATATTCTCAAGAGAGTCTCGTCCAAGTGTAGTATCGCGTATCAACTATTTCGGAAATACTTCCTTATAGCCATCACACTACGTCCTAGTAAGGCCAAAGTGGGGTAGAATGTAATCTAAAAGTTCACAGTGTCATGGGCTCCTTCATTGAAAGTAGCATTGTTTTCACGAATACTCAATCAACAATACTAAACTCTCAAGAGGGCCTACACTGAGCGGTGGTTTCTCAAGTTAGCTTGGTCTGGAATCAACTCCCTATAAGTCTCCTTGAATATACCACCATCCTATCATAATTGCACTCAAGTCCGGGTATATGACTGTCTCACCACTCAAAGATCCCAATATCCAACATACGAACAAAAAAATTGACAAATATACATGTAAAGTAAATATTCACAAATATAGAACATAAACAAACAAAATAGGCCAAACCCTCAAGTTTGTATTCCCCATTGAAGTCGCCATTTCTGTTGCGGTGAGAATCGTGATACCAAGCTATTGATTAACTTGAATCTTTAATTCATCGAATTCACAACCGGACTTTAATTTATCCAAAGGAAAGTTCTAAAGAGAGAAAGAACCTTATGCGCGATGTAACAACAACGCTAAGAGATTCGGGGATCGAGGGTTGGTTATGCATAGGGTAGGTATTTCACATCCTAAACATCTGTAGTACTCTACAGGAACCTTTTATTTGTTGGTATGCTAAGTTTACTAAATGTTTGCTATGGATTGGGATTGGGTAAAAGGTGTAGGTTAAAACCTAAAGATATATACACTAAGTTTGCTCGCAAATACATCGCGTCTTCTACCTACGTATCCTAACTAGGATAGAATCAGAGCAATCGTAGTTCACCTCACTAGGTTTGAAGAACACTTGATTATGATCAAGGTTCAAAGGGGAACAAACATAACAATGCTTGTATAGAGTTTAAGGAAACTCTCTAAATCTAAGTTGAACACTCAAGAAAGGGGAGTAAGAAATCATTTCCATGATTCTTACATAGAGTTAACAAACTCTATCCTAAGTTCTAATTGAGAGAGTACTCCTAACAAGGAGTGGCTTTGTAGACTTAAGCAAAGTCTAAAGGACAGGTTCTAATCTAACTAGGTGTATGAATGACTTAACGAAGTCGAGGAAGGGTGATGAGCTATCTATGACCCAAAGGTCAACAGAGAGACTTTCCTTTGGTAGGATAGAAGGGGAGGCAATTTGGATGAGAACTAAAGAGTTCCATCACTTGGGAAAACTAAACTTAACAAAGCATGAACATTAAACAAGATGAATACAAGAAACATGGTTACAACCAAGCATATACAAGCATATTATGATAAGCAAGTACGTCAAATAGGAAGAATGGTTACAACCAAAGCATGCAAGCGTATTACAATAGGCAAGCAAAGATGAGTTCTTACAAAAATCAATGAAGGGTGAAGACTTAAGCACATATTGACAAAGATGAAGGTAACGACCAATGCAAATAAGTCAAACATCATGAGGATATCACAAGGAAATCAAATGAATCAAACATAATTATCACAAGAAATAAGTAATTACAATTATATCAAGGGTTTGACAAACATAGGGCTCACATTAAGCATAACAACAAACAGGAGAGGAATGAATCAAAAGCTCGAAACGATTAGAAGGGTAAAAAAACCCTAAAAAGAAATATGAGTGTTTTTTAATGCAAAATTGTTTTCATAAATAAAAATTCTAGAACATTAATGCATCAGATGAAAATATATACAAATACGAGATGGTTGCAAAAAGAATCGATCAAAAATAATAAAAAACGAAGAAGTTATGATTTTTATAAAATTTAAACAATTTAAATAAGAAAACAAAAGCAATTGGTGATAAAAAAGAGGGGAAGGCGCCTGGTGGGTGTTGAACCCACCACCCTTTGAATACCAATTCAAAATTAAGCCAACTGGGCTAGCAGCGCGCGCATGTACATTGGAGGAAGAAGATACACAAAATCATTAAAACATGGCAAAGTGGAAAACAACAAAAGGGTTGATCTCCACTGTGGATCGAACCCAGGACAAGCATGTGAAAGGCGCATGAGAATATGAGGGTTTAACCACTGGGGTGGCGATACATCCGTGTATTTTGCCACCCCTAAAATTTAAATACTTAACAAAGCATGAAAATCTGGGCAGGGCAACAAGCATGAAGGCAAGCAAAACAATGGAAAACGACAACACCATAACTTCATTAATAGTCCATCAAATTCAACAAAATTTTAGCCTATTTTGAGTGAAATTTCACAAGGATCACAGTGGTAACCTCAATTTTTCAAGATGATGCACACATTTCAAAATTCGAATACAAGTGCAAGTTGAAGCTTAGAAATGCATAATGGTGGATACAACTAATGATAGAAGAGATTTTGATCAAAGGAAATATGCACACCTCCCAAATACATCATTTAAGGAATTTAGATGCCAAGATCATGTAAAGACAACTCTATTTTTAAACTGGTGTGCAAATGGTAGTGTGAAGCTTGAAATTGCAATTTGAATGTCACACCTCAAAACAGCAAGACATATGAACAAGTAAGGGTATGCATAACTCATAAATATATAAACCAATGATTCTTGATGCAAAATGTCATACCAAATCAAGTCCAATCAAAAATGACATACAAGTTGCACAAATTACTTTGAAAATGCATGATGATGGCCATAGTTCAAAATAAGAGGGATCATGATCAAATGAAAGTGTGCACATCTTATAAACATGTTGTCTAATGATCCTAGATGCCTAGATCAAGCATAAACAGTTCCAAACCAAAAGTTGTCATGTAAGTTGCAAAAAATGCTTGGTATGCGAAGTGCTAACTCCAGCTCATGACAGAAGGAATTGATGACATCTAATGGCATGCTCAAACCATAAATATAATGTTCATGGGATTTGGATGAAAAAATCATGTAGTGATGCCTCTAAACAGAAATTGGTGTGTGACTGTCATGGTTGTACAAGAATGCTTAAAATTATGTTTGGCAATTTGAAGACATTTCATGATGCAGCCTATGCCTTTATCATACAAAATGAACTATGCACATTGAATCAAAGTTCTAAACATGATGCAAGAATTTAGCACAAGTGATGGCACATGAATTGAAACAACAAAACAGAAATATGACAGCAAGGCACATGACAGCAAATATGGCAATATCAATGGTAAGCCCTAGTTCTAGATGCACATATCAGTTTGCAAACACATGTCAAATATGAACTTACATCAAGAGTGGTGCTAGGGCAGTTTAGAATGAATCTAGACATATGGAAGCAAGCATGAATTCACAAAAGGGCAAGACTAGCACAAATCATGATTTAGGGGCAACAAGGTTTTCATGTTAACAAACACCTCAAACACAAAGTAAGGCTCAAAGCATAACAAAAGGCATTTATCAAGCTGATCAGCATATGTCATATCAGTTACAAGTATCAAAATATCATAAATAGGCATTGGTCCTCATTATTCCAATGAGTCATTCCAACAGCCTTTGGCAAGTTTAATGAGGCAGGCCCAATCACAAACATGTTCAAAATACATTAAGGACCAAGTTTAACACACACATGATCCCAAAAAATGGTAGAACAAAAAAAAAACTATGAGTTGAAAAATGAACATGATTTTGATAAATGGTAAGAACAAAATTTTGCAGCATCAACACCTAACCATATTTCAACAATGCAAACATCTCATGGACATAATATGTAAGAGTTTCCACATCAAAATATTAGCAAACAAGTTCATGGTGTAAAAGTGGTAATGCACAGAAGCAAGTTGATATTCACAAATAGAACTACTAAAAGACAACATTAAGGCATGACAAAACAGCTAACCTTACAAATTCATACATGACACACAATGACACTTGAAAGACCTCAAGGCTTAAGACAACCACATAACATATTGCATAAGGATTATGAGAATAAAATGCATTAATGAGCAAGCAGATACAAGAACTGGCGGATTTGTTCATAGATTACATTTTGCAATTAAACACCAAACATGTCCAATATGTTCATGATAGAAATGAAAGGATAGTAACCACTAACCTTTTGTAGACCTCCACACAAGCTTGTTGTAATATGGAATACCTTGAAAACACTCTAACTGTTGTCCAGCCAAAACTTTGATGAAAACAGCTTTTCTTGTACTTGAAGGAACTTGTGGCAAATCTCAAAATAAATGAGAATGAGGTTGTTTTATGCTATGGACAGTTGATACATCATATATCCAAGGTGTATGGAGGGTTAGGATGATGAAAACAGGTCTGGACAGAGGTTTACTTGTTTTTGTGTATAAGGTCAAACTTGCTTGGTTTGAGAGTTGACTTTTGGGAGAATGGTGTTTTTGAGTGGTTTAGGAGTGTGAACACCTTCTACACATCATTTATGGATTGTACAGACGGTTTTTGGTGGTTTGGAATGTGTGGAAATGGATTGGTGAAGCCAACTGCCCAAGACAAATTTTTGAAGAAACTTGAGATTTTTGAAAATGAGGCAAACAAGAAAGGAGTGAGAGTTGTGGTTTTCTCTTGGTTCTAAGAGTGCTCTGGTGTGGAAATGACATAGAGGGAGCCTCTATTTATAGGAAAAATGAAGAGTGAGGACAGATTTGTAACTTGGCACTTTTGGAGGAATTTTGAAAAAGGTAACCCTTGGCTTGAGGTTTGTTGCAGCTGCAAGTTGAAATCTTTGGCTCAGCTGATGCATTGCTTCAAGCAGTATGGATGACATAATGGTGATTAGAGTGGCTAGGCAATAGGGGGATGTTTGCTGCAAGTGTGCCAAAAGTTTCTCTTTCCTCCCTTTATATGAATAAAATACTCCCACTTGCCTCCAAGTTGCAAGATTCACTAAACCTCCTTGTTTGCTGCATTTCTTCTCTTCAAATCCTCAAAATATCAGATAGAAATAAGATCCAAGGGCTGAGAATAGCTCAAGTGGTCAAAGGATGAGCTTGTGAAAAATTGACAATGTGGGACTCAAGTGTTAAAACCTCATCTTGTTAAATTCATAACTCTCAACTCATAAGGGCTACGGAGGAGTTCTACTACATTTTGGAAAGCCCTCATGTAGCTATACAACTTTCATGCTTTCAGGAGTTTCAGATTCCCAAAGGACGTGTGGTTAAGGAGTTATGGTCTTGCCCTTATCAAAACCCTAATTCCCGACTTTTGCGATTACTTCTCAATCCTTGATCCAATGGTCATGAAATTTTATGGGTAGCTGCAATATGTCATTAGGAACATTTTTTATTCATATCTTGAGGTAAAATTCCTTATGAGTGAAGAGTCGACTGTTGATGCTCCGGGCCTTTTGAGGCTTTGACACTTCTTAAGTAGACTTTACCAAGCCAAATGAACTTTATGGACCATGATCCCACCATTGTAACACCTTTTAAATCAAAAGTGAAACTACAGTTGACTTTTCCTGCTCGAAAATCCTAATCGGGTACCCTGAACTGCACTGTTCTTGATTCCTGGGTGACAACCTCAAATTGGATTCATACTTGATCCAATGGAATATATTTGATGATATGGAGACCTATCTCAAGGAGAACCAATCCAAAGCGTTGACTGATTAACCCTCGACACCTCGATTTCGGCTGTATGGAACCCTGATTCCTGTATCTTAACAAAGACAAACTTGAAACGGGTTAAGGTTAGATAATTAAATGAGTATGATCCTAAAATGATGATAAAGATCTAAGGGGTCAAAATTTGGGGTATGACAATATGAAAATGACACTATTTTATATATTGATTCCCTGTCCGTTTGAATGTTACCTCCACGTGGGTAACACGCAGATGACCAGGTTTAGTCATGGATGTTGTCGAGGACTTTTTGGAGTTTTTGACATTTTGGTTGACTTAGAGGGTCTTGCTCTGATAGTGTAACATCGGGTTGGGGTCTTTGAGTTAAACCATGTTTTATTAGTTATTTTCATTTTTATTATGTTGTTGTGCAAGGAAAACTTTGGATTTGCCCTTTTGAGTTCCGCTGCCATTTGAGTAATTTTTGGGTAATTTTTGAGTAATTTTGGGAAACCGTTTGTTTACGGAGCATTGACTTTGATTTGAATTATTGAGAAATGTACGCCCTTTGAGGTGATTTTTATTATGTTTAAAATATTACTCTGATAAATGTGAATGATTTGACATTATATTTTTGAGGTAGAAAAGGGTGTTACATTAGTGGTATCAGAGCAGGTCCGTCCGTCCGGCCAAGTTGTCTAATGTTATTTGTTCCCTAGTATGCGACATGTGTGTGAAAAAACTGTCGGTACATGTTTGTTTTCTAACCTTTGTCTGCAGAAGTGGGAATGAAACAAGTGGGGGAGAGGCTCGTGCTTCTCCAAGATGCTTCAAGTGTGGAGTGGTGGCTCAGTGTGTTGTTGAACGCTCTTATAGTTTGGTAAAAGATGGTTTATGCCCCCATCATGATTTTCATCTATCTATTGACAAATTGAGGAACTGATCACCCTTAATCTGTTGTTGATAGTAGACAGAGTCATGTTGGATGGGATAAATATGTCTTTCAAGCTTAGATGGCGTGTGCAGTAAATTATTTTGAGTTAAGCTAAGTGCTTATAGATTGTTTTGGTGAGTCAGTGCAGGACGGTGCTGAGATATTTATTTTGATGGAAACTTTCAGTGTTAATAAAGTGGGGAAGTTGGTGGTGTGCCAATTATTTGTGATTATCCAAAAGTTTTTCTTGATGAGGTAAGTGATTTACTGTCAGAACATGAAGTGGAGTTTACGATCGACCTAGTTCCTAGAACTAGTTTGGTAGCGATGGATCCATATCGCATGTCCACACAGGAATCAAAGAAGTCGAAGAATCAACTTGAAGATCTGCTTGAGGAGAGGTTTTTTTGTCCGAGTGTGTTACCGTGCGGTGCACCGATTTTGTTAGTTAAGAGGAAAGAAGGTTATGTGAGGCTTTGTGTGGATTATAGACAATTGAATAAGGTGACTATCAAGAATAAGTGTCCACTTACAAGGATTGATGATTTGATGGATCATTTGGTTGTTGCAAGTGTGTTCAGTAAGATAGATTTTAGAAGACTGCTTTTAAAACAAGGTATAAACATTATAAGTATTTTGTGATGCCATTTGGTGTGACTAATGCACCATGTGTATTTATGGAGTATATGAACAGGATTTTCTATCCTTATTTGGACAAGTTTGTGGTTGTGTTCATTAATGATATTTTGATATATTCGAAGAGTAAAGAGGATCATGTTGAGCATCTGAAAATTATGTTATCAACGTTAAAAGAGAAGCAGTTGTATGCAAAACTGCCAAAGTGTGAGTTTTGGTTGAAGGAAGTGAGTTTCCTTGGTCATGTGATCTCGAGTAGAGTTATTGCGGTTGATATGTTGAATGGTTAAAGCTGTATCACAATGGGAAGCTCCAAAACCTATTTTTGAGATTAGAAGTTTTCTTGGGTTGGTAGATTATTATCGAAAATTCATTGAAGGATTTTTCCAAGTTATCTTTGCCATTGACGCAGTGGACTAGGAAGGTTCAAGCTTTTGTTTTGGATACAAAGTGTGAAGAAAGTTTCAAGAGCTTTTGAGAAGGCTAACAGCAGCTCATGTTATGATTTTGCCAAATCCGACAGAACCATTTGTTGTATATTGTGATGCTTCCTTGATGGGATTGAGAGGTGTTTTAATGCAACATCAACAAGTTTTAGCTTATGCTTCAAGGAAACTTAAAGTTCACGAGAGGAATTATCTAACGCGGGATTTAGAGTTGGTTGTTATTGTGTTTGTGTCGAAGCTTTGGAGACATTATTTGTTTGGTTCAGGATTTGAAATGTTTAGTAATCATAAGAGTTTGAAGCATTTCTTTGATCAAAAATAATTGAATGCGAGGCAGAGGAGATGATTGGGACTTCTGAAGGATTATTGGTTTGGTTTGAATTACCATTCAGATAAAGCAAGCGTGGTAGCTGATGCATTGAGTAGGAAATCATCGCATATACCGATGATGATGTTAAAAGAGTTAAAACTGATTGAGCAATTTCGTGATATGATATTGGTTTGTAAAGAGACTTCTTATGGAGTTAAGCTTGGTATGTTGAAGCTTACTAGTGGTATTCTTGATGAGATTCGAGAAGGTCAGAAATCTGATTTGAGTTGGTAGATTGGTTGAATTTGATGAATTAAGTCGAATAGCTGATTTTCAGATTAATGGAAATGGTATCATGAAATGTCGTGATAGAGTTTGTGTTCCAGATATTACTGAGTTGAAAAAGAGTATTCTTGAGGAAGGACATCAAACTAGATTGAGTATTCATCCCGGTGCTACGAAGAGGTACCAAGATTTGAGGAAATTATTTTGGTGGCCAGGGATGAAGAAAGAAGTGGTTTAGTTTGTGTATGCTTGTTTGACATGTCATAAGTCAAAGATTGAACATCAAAGACCGTTGGATTTGATGCAACCGTTGAATATTCCAGAGTGGAAATGGGATAGTATTTCCATGGAATTTGTGTCGGGTTTGCCGAAGACTGTGATGGGTAATGATTCTAATTGGGTGATTGTGGATAGATTGACTAAATCAACTCATTTCTTACCAATGAGGATTAATCGTTCTATGCTGAAGCTAGCTGAGATGTATATTGAGGAAATTGTGATGTTGCATGGGATACCATCGAGTATTGTGTCATATGGAGATCCGAGGTTTACATCGAGATTCTGGAAGAGTTTGCAAGACACTTTGGGTACCATGTTGAGATTGAGTTCTGCCTATCATCCGCAGACAGATGGACAGATAGAGAGAACTATCCAGTCTTTAGAGGATTTGCTGAGAGCTTGTATGTTGGATCAAGGTGGATCATGGGATAGTCATTTGTCGTTGATTGAGTTTACCTACAACAACAGTTATCATTCTAGTATTAGAATGGCACCGTATGAGGCATTTTATGGTAGGAGATGTAGGACTCCTTTATGTTGGTATGATTCAGGCGAGAGTGTTATGCTCGGGCCTGAGATTGTTCACCAGACGATTGAAAAGATCAAGAGGGTCCAAGAAAAAATGAAAGTTTCGCAGAGTCGTCAGAAGAGTTACCATGACAAGAGGGGAAAGCACTTGAGTTTCTAGAGGGAGATCACGTGTTTTTGAGAGTTACGCCGACAACTGGTGTTGGCCGAGCTTTGAAGTCCAGAAAGCTCACACCACATTTTATTGGTCCGTATTAGATTTCGCAGAGGGTGGGAGAAGTAGTATATTTGATTGCTTTACTTCCGTCGCTTGCGAATTTGCATGATGTGTTTCATGTGTCTCAATTGAGAAAGTACATTCCAGATCTATCACGTGTGATTCAGATGGATGATGTACAAGTGGGAGATAATTTGATTGTTGAGCCATTGCCAGTTCGGATCGATGAACGAGAAGTGAAGCAACTACGAGGTAAAGAGATTTCCCTGGTAAAGGAAGTTTGGGGAGGACCAGCTGGAGGGAGTATGACTTGGGAGCGTGGAGATTAGATGAGGGAGTCGTATCTGACTCTGTTTCCTTGAGGTAATTTTTTAGGGCGAAAATCCTTTTAAGTAGGGGGGAGTTGTAACACCCCAAGTTCTTGAAATATTTATTTAATTTATTTAAACATGAATATTCTCATTTTTGGTGATTTTCGGCGGTTGGTGTGAATATTAGGAATTATGAATTTTGAGTTATTTATTTAAATAATAGTATATAATATGAATATATTGGTATTATTATTAATTTAAATAAATATAAGTGAATTAAGGGCAAAGTGGACATTTGAGGAGGAGTTAGTGAGGGTGACGTTGGAAAGCCCAATTTTAAGGCCCAAAGTTAGGTTTAACAAAAAGGAATTTTGAGCGAATTAGGATTCATTCTTGTTAGACCGTGAAAAGGGAAGAAATAGAGGCCAGAGCTCTGAGGAAGATGATTGAGGTAAAGCTTCGCGAGGATTCCAAGAATCAAAGAAGAAAGGTTTAAAGTCGACAAATTAAGGTATGAGGAGTATTTCCTTCATTGTTTTCAATATGTGATTCACTATGTTTAAAGCTAATTTAAGGGTTTAAGGGGTTTTGGATAATGAATTGTTGCCTTTCTGGTGATGAGTTCAATGAGTTTGAGGGTTTTTAACTGATGTTTTGATAAGTTTGAGGTTGATTTGGGTTTGAGGGAAAATAGGCCTTTGTGGCCAAAATCTGTTGTTAAGGTTTTAACCGTATGGGGATTTGAACTGATGGTCTGATAGGTTTGAGGCTGATTTTGGAGTAAGGGAAATTAGGCCTTCGTGGCTAAAATCTGTTGTTGTGGTTGTTTAACCGTATAGGGTAAGTGATTGTGAGAACTTTAATGACTGTGGGGTATTTGTAAGAAATTATGGAAATTGGAGGCGTAAATATGATACGGGATTGGCCTAATAAGTCGTAGATATTGTGCTTTTATCACTGTAATACCTTAGGAATGATTTAGGCATGTTGTTGGGGAATTTGGGAAGGAAATCGTATGGCCCTTTGGATTGATTTTGCTACTGTTGCATAGCAGTGATTTGTTGTAATCGCGAGTTCGCACGGCAAACATTCGCCCCAGACTCGCATGACGAACTTGCCAGCGAACGTAGCAGAGTTTCACGAATTATGTTCTGGTTCAGTGATGTCTTGATGTTTTGATGCTGTGATTTTCCTAATGAATCACCATGAGTGCAACTGTGATTCCTATGTGATTAAATGAATGTATGATGAATTACTATGAGTATAATTGTGATTCCTATATGATTAAATGAATGTATGATGAATTACTACGAGTATAACTATAATTCCTATGTGATTAAATGAATGTATGATGAATTACTATGAGTATAATTGTGAATTCTATGTGATTAATACATGAACTTATGATGAGTACCCATGAGTATAATTATGATTCTTCTAAGATTAATACATGATTGTATGATGATTCCTATGAGTAATGATGATGAGTTATGATGATTCTATGATGACATGGTTATTATGATGATTTTGATGAATGATGATGCACCTAATGAGTTTATTATAAGGAAGATTTGACGTGGGCGTCATGCATTCATATGCATTCCGGACTTCGGTCTAGGACCTTGATTCTTGTGGCTTCAGTCTCATTGTACGAATATGAGGTATTTTGTTGTGCTCCGATTCTCATGTAGATCAATGGAGGGTTAATGGCCTAGTGTCAATCGAATTTTGTTGAATTGGTACCACATGCATGAGTCTTATTGCATTTGCATTTATGTGACAATTTGGTGTAATTTATGATGTTATGGCTTTTTGATGTTTCCTTGATGATTATGATTTGGATATGAAAACGACGCTATTTCATATATTGATTCTTATATTGATTATTATGAATCATTTTACTCACCCTGCTTGTTTGAATGTTACCTCCACGTGGGTAACGCGCAGAGAACGTTTTGGAGTTTTTGACATTTTGGTTGACTTAGAAGGTCTTGCTCTGATAGTGTAACATTGGGTTGGGGTCTTTGAGTTAAACCATGTTTTATTGGTTATTGTTATTTTTATTATGTTGTTGCGCAAGGAAAACTTTGGATTTTCCTTTTTGAGTTCCGCTGCCATTTGAGTAATTTTTGAGTAATTTTGGAAAAACCTGTTGTTTACGGAGCATTGACTTTGATTTGAATTATTGAGAAATGTACGCCCTTTGAGGTGATTTTTATTATGTTAAAAATATTACTCTAATAAATGTGAATGATTTGACATTATATTTTTGGGGTAGAAAAGGGTGTTACAAATCATCATGGGACAAACTAACGATTGATATTTAACTTGCATTTTTTATTGATGGAAAATATTTGTTGTAATCTTTGTTTTAATTATAGATAAAAATTTTGAAGAACTAACACCTCAAAAAAAATTATCAAATTTTATTTATAATATGGATTAAAATTCTATTAGGGTTTCTTAGCTTTATTTATGTTTTGGGTTAAAAGCCTATTTGAGTTACTTTGCTTCTATATTTAAAAAAACTTGACATGGTCGTCAGGATGACTTTTGATCATACTATTATTCAATATTTTTCTTTATCTTGTGGATTCCAGAGTTCTATCTAATAGGTTTGTCGCTTGCAAACCTGTATTTTTATTCTAGATTTAACACTTGTTAATTCATAGTTTTTCCGACTGCACCAGAGTAGGTGTCCCTTGTTTCTTTTTGTAGCTTGATCAACTGGTGACTAGAACAGATCTTGAAAGAATTATCACGACTTTTACCACGACTCCAACTGCTTTGACTGAACACGTGATGACTTTAGGAAATCAGGTGAACAATATTGACAACAACAAGAATCAGCAAAGCGACAGGGGAGAAGAACATATTATGGTTCCACGAGGCAAAAAAAATCATGTTGTTATTGTTGAAATTTTGAGTTTTGAAGAAGAATAACCTACGAGGAAGAGATAGTTATTCATGTGAATCGATAGTATAACCATGACTATTGAGTGAAGGATGTTATTCCATTATTCTACATAATGATAGGAGCGGGGGAGTTTTTGGATTGGTAGATCGACGTTAATAGGTTCTTTGACGTTACTTATAGGCGTCCCTGAGAACAACAAGTTAAGTGGTGGAGATCAGGATGAAGAGTATTATTGTTGTCTGCTAGGATAAACTTGTTGTTCGAAGGAATGGGCAAAGGAAGAGGCAAGTAAGAACTTGGCAAAGAACAAAATAACTTATGTTGGAGCAGTTTTTACTAGAGAATTATGAACATGTTCTTTATAAGATGTAAATTGAGTGTGCTCAAGGTAAAAGAACTGGGACATAATACACATCTGAGTTCCTGCGTTTTTTCTGAGTGCAATGAAGTGGAAGAATCAAAGAGTCAGAAAGTAGCTCGATACATTAGTGGCTTAAATATGTCCTTGTAGGAGAATATGGGTTTACAGACTATATGGATCATGGCTAAACCATTCAGTCTAACTTTGAAGGCAGAAATGATGGAGAAATCCCACTACTAAAAAATTCTCTTTTAGTGACCGAATTAGTGACTGAAAAATTTCGGTCACTCTAGTGACCGCATTAGCCACCAAAATTTGACATCTTGTTAGTCAAATTTTAAAAGTCATTAAATCGATCACAAAATAAAATTAGCCACAAAATTATCGATTGAGATTTAGTGACCATAATTCTCAGCCTCAAATAATTGTCTTTTATATAAATTAGTAAGTAAAAAGAATTTGTGACCGAAATATTTTTGTTTTTTTTTGTTATTAAGTTACTTCCTTCCCAATTTTCTCCTTTTTTATTTTTATTTTTTTGTTAAAATATCAAATTATATTATTTTAACAAATAAAACATATATTTATAGAAATAATTAACTCATTAAGATTTATTAATTCAAATAAAATATGATTTTCATGATAATTAATGTAAATTTTTTTAAATAATATCTGAAATTTCTATTTCATTAATATTATATACATTTTAAATGTAAATTTAACAACTAAAATGAAGTGGGCTAGTGGATATGCAGAAACCTCTCAAAGGAAAGTGCATTGGTTTGATTCTCACTTGAGTCAAAACTTTTGTCGCTAAATGTTATTGACTAGCACTTTCTCAACCGAAATTTGGTAGTCGCATCATTCGTCGCTAAATGTTATAGTGACCAATTTTTACGATGTTCCAGTCTCTAATTCGGTCATTAAATGTGAATTTTTTTAGTAGTGTCCCTTCAAAATTTCTCTTCTCTTGGAAGGTATTTTCCCCATAATAACTTTGAATTAACAGCTGACAAGGAAAAAAGTTCAACAACTAGAGACCCCAACTTAGGAAATAAGGGGACTAGCAGCTTTAACGGTGTGTAGCAATGTAAAACACCAGTCTATAGGCAGAATAATCCATATGTTAAACGCACTTGAGACAAATGTTGTTATTGTAATGGAAGATGTCACATATCAAATGTTTGTTCAACAAGAAGAGTCGCTGCTATTGCGGAAGAATGGGAGTATGATGAAGAAAGAGAAGGATGTACAATTGAGAATGATAAGTATGTTGAGGTTTGTCGCATTGCTGCGAAGAGGGCCCGGCAAAGACAGAAGATTCATCACTGTTCGTTATTTATCCCAAAGAGAGGGAAAGGAAACGATTAGAGAAAACCTAGGAAAAAGGGAGAAGACAGGTCATCGCAACCAAATCTAGGGTTCGGGAGTTGGTTACGCAAGGGGAAGGTATGAGCACCCCTCACGTCCGTTGTACTCAACGTGATCCATGCTTTTTGTCTATCTAAAAGGGTGTTATTCTATAAGGCAGACTCACAGGGAAAAAAGAAAAGAAAAGAGACTCGATAGAGCATCGCCGCCATATGCCTACGTATTCCCTCGTGGAATGGGAAAGTCAGAGTCAACGTAGTTCGGAAAACTACGGGTGAAGGTGGGGAAGGTTGCTCGCCAAGACATTGCCATCTTGTGCCTACGTATCCTCATCTGGTATGAGAAATCAGAGCAAATGTAGTTTGGGATGACACAACCACATATTGGTTCAAGTGTTTTAACTGAGTAGGGTTAAACCTTCGTTCTAACAGTTAGATGTATTGTTGCTCGACCATTGGAGACTTAGGCATTACCTTTTTGCGGTAGAACCAAGAGTTAACACACTCTTTCTGAAAATGATTTTCCAAATAATCCCGAAGGATAAAAATGTTTGATGCTTTGTTTTATGTTTTTTATGAAGAAGTGAATTGAGTTAAGTTTGTAACTAATGTTGCACTAAAGACTATGACTTGAGAGCGAATGCGTCGTATATCGCCCAAACGGCATACGCTAAACACTCTAGACAGTTGAGAGGAATCCCCTCAACGATCATTCCCTAAGTACTTAGGCTCGTAGCGTACAACACTTATTATCCTTTATTAGGTGTCTTAAGATGTTAAGAGATGAGAAGAGAAGACACAAACTCTAAGGGGAAACCAACCAACCCTAATGTTATCATGCAATGTGCTCCTAAGATTGAGATTAAGAGGGAAGAAACTATCCTAATGTTATCATGCTTGAATTGAACACTTAATGTCTCTCCTACTCCCATCTTAAACAGAGGGACTAGGAATCCTAAGGGATCATGGCAAAAGACCAAGAAAACACAAGATAAATCAATCACAAATGAAATGCAAGAAAGAGATGAAGTTGACTTAAACAAGTCAAGAGGAAATGAAAACATGATATGCAAGACTCAAATGATGCAACACAAACAAATGGATAAGGCAAAATGACTTAAACAAGTCAAAGAACAAGTGAGATGAAATGAGAGAAGTTACAACTCCTACAACCATTCATGCATCAATCACTTACACCAAAAGGTAAACAACAATGCACAAGCAAAGATCATGATCAAAGTGTATATGGGAGAAAGGAGCTTGGGCAGCAAGCACATGAAAAGTGTCTCAACACATTGATCATGCAAAAAGAAGTAGCAAACAAGTGCTAAAAGTGATCCCTCATTCAAAACGAACTCAAAGTATAAACATGGATACCAAATTGTCTTGAATGATGATCACAACCCAAGGGACAAAAGTGAAAACAATAGAGAAAGGTTCAACTCAAGATGGAAAGCAAAGCACAAGCAAGAAATAAATCAAGGCAAGAGGGAGAACCAAAGTTCAAACCATGCTCACACTTAAAAAAACAAGTGGAATGCCTTAACTTCAAAGTAACTTGCAACACAAGTTACACAAGTGTATGACCTAAAAATGAAAACCCAACACCTTAATAATGTCAAGAATGAATATCAAGACTTATAGGGCTCATATAGGATCAATTAAAGTCATTTCCAAAAGGAACTAGGTCAAACTAGTTTGTATGAACTTCCTCTAAGGTGACTTGACTTGCAAGCTTCACCAAAAATAGAAGAAATATTCAATAAATTTCAAATAAAATGCACAAATCAACCAAGTTCAATGGAAAATAGGGGTCAAAGTTTCAAAGCCAAACTCAATCTTAGGAATCACCAAATGATTTGATCAACTAGGGTGCTCCACCTTATTGAGTTATAATCGAGGGTCAAACAAAGTCAAAGCAAAGTCAAACAAAAAGTGATCAAACATTGACTAAAATCAGTCTCAAAGGTACCTCAACTCATCCTCTAAATGGAGAGGAAACATCATTCATAAGTGATATCAAATGGTAGCTCAAATGTTAGTGATCAACAAAAGGCAACAATAAAAACCTCTCCAATTGCAAAATTCAAATAAAATTGCAAAATAAAATAAAATCAGAATTAAAAATTATGAAAAACTAAATAAGGTTTTAAAATGATGGAAAATATTTTTTATGGAATTTTTGGACAATTGGAGCTATTTTTAATAATTGCAAACCAAAACAGAAAATGAAATAAGAAAATAAAATAAGAGAAATGAACAGGGGGTGTAAAAGCGAAAAAGCCAAATGAACTGTGCGCATGCTAAACTGGAATGGTCCCCTAAACAGGGGGTGTGTGTGAATAACACAACAAGCCTAAGCTGGTCCAAAGATCAGACTTAAGTGAAACGACGCGTTTCACTTAAGTGACGTGTAGTCAACAAGGCCACTCAGCAAAGTCAAGCCAATAACACACACACATGCGAGCAGTCAAACATTCAAAGGGGGCCAGGTCAGATCTAAACAAAGAATGAACCAGACGCTGGAGCTAGGGCTCCGGTCGTCTTCTCCGGCCAGCTCGCCAGAGATCAGAGTTCAAATCTCAATAAAATGGTTAAAACCGGTATCATTTGAAAGCTAGCATAACAAGGGTTTCAAATATGATAATCATTTTCCAAAAAGGTCCACAAACAAGACAAATCGAAGACATTAATTTTTGAGTGCACATGCTGAAACCTCATCAAACAGAGACAACAATGGATCAAACATGGCCTACTCAACGTATGGCTTCAGATGCAACCAACATGAGCCTAAATCAGTGCCTAAAATGAGAGAATTCAGAGATGGAAACTTACTAAACGGAGCAACTTCGTTGGTTCTTCTCAGGCACGCAACCTTCACACTTTTGCTTGCAATCTGTTCCTTATACTTTGATGAAGTATAATCAAGTTTCAATTGAGATTAATTTGCATAGATTACAATCTCTATATGCTCCCTCCAACCACAATTGCACGTTCTGAGCTTCTAGGGCAAGCTTTTAGTTTATATATGATGGATTTAGACATGTCATGCAGGCCTAAAATGATCCATTTGTGAGATTTGAAAAATTTTCCCAAAAAAGAAACCTCACTTATTCACACGCATTTTGCTTGCTTCACACATCATAAGTTTACCAATCTGCAGCATGTGAGATGTATTTTTCATTTGAATTGAATTGGGCCTTTGTTTTAATCCACAATGCAAGTTTGAAGTAGAAACTTCTTAGTTAAGAAACTTGAAAAATGCTACATGTCCACGCACTTGGTACCAATCCAATTGGGGAAAACCTCTCATGATCATGTTTTGGTGTGAATTGATTCAAAATAAGTGACAAACATGACCTATAATGAACCAATCTCATATCATGCTAAAAAGTCCAAATTTCACTTGAAAATCTTCCCACATGGCCATATAAATCCATAATTCAAATGAATCTTGAGGTCAATTATGTAAATAATACCTTTAGGAACAATTTTCATGTTGGTTGGAAGTCCAATTGAGGTATATAAGTTCATGAAAATGACCTATGAAGCAAATGACCCATAATGAAACTTTCCTAAAATACCCTTGCCTTGGGAGATCCATAACTTGAGATGTACAAATGATATCAAGGACTTCTAGAACCTTTTGGAAAGCCAAGACCAAGAGGAACAACTTTCATGTTCACGTGAAGTTGAGGAGAAACTTGATTCTAGGTCAAAAGTGCCTTGGAAGTGAGTTGACTTTTAGTTGACCAAAAATAAGTTCATCTGAGACCCCCTAACTTGTTGGCATCATAACTTGAGATGTAAAAACTCAATGAATGAGTTCTTGTACTCAAAATAAATCTAAGAACATGCCCTACAAGTCTCATGTTTTCATGAAAATGATATTGAGCTTTTATCATAGGTGAAAATGGCCTTGAAGTTGGGCACTAAAGAAGGGGATTTTACACTAAAATCATCTGAAACCCTAATTTAGTAACTTCTTCCACTCTTGATTCCTCTCAATTTGATCTTGTCATGATATCTTAGATGCTTTAAGGTGACTTCCCATGGCTTGTGTAACTTGAATACTAGTTTGGAAGCCTCTCAAGTGTTAGAATACAAATTGGTGTTTAATTTACCTCATAGTTTTGATGATAACATTAATGAAATTTTGTATAGAGAATTTATATACTCTAATTTTGTTCAAGTGTTTATTTGTTTCAGATATCAAAATTAATATTATTCTGGAAGCAAGAATGCCTCTGAACACTACATAACAACAAAGCTCTAGACGTCAGAAGCAACACATCAGAAGACTCTGATCTGCTACAATGACTCTGAGCGAAGCTGAGAAGAACTTGAGTAAAGAACATACGTAAAGCTTCAGAAGACTCTGGAAGTACTTCACGCTGCAAGTACTGAAGTTGTGATAAGCAAGTATGCTCTGATAAAGAATTTCACGCTTAAATCACTTTGCTGCAAACTCTGATAGAGAAACTCTGGTTGAGTTAACTCTGATCTGAAGAACTAGGAACATCATCAGAAGTTCTGATGCAAGACGTTCCAAAGTTGTTGAAGAAGATGTTGTTCAAATAAAGATTTGTTGGCATATTCCTTGTCATTATCCAAACGGCTCTTTCCTCGTTCGTGCATGACACAGGATTTCAGACAAAATGGATTTGTTAGAACTAGTGCATGCCAAAGATACAGGTTCATCACTATATTCCACTTCTAATGCTATGGTTATCCTCAAGCCTGGGTTTTGGCTTATCACACAGTGGAACCATCCCACCCAACAACATAGCAATATGATAATATAAATGCTGAAAATAAAATGCAATAAAGTAACGCACAAATGCAACGCATATACACATATACACACCCAAAGGTGAAACACACAAGCGTTAGGATTGACTCGCATAGGGGATGGGAGATGTCCCCAACAGATTCGCCAGCTGTCGTATCGCTGCGAAGAAGGGCCGACAAAGACAGAAGAGTCGCCACCGTTCATTATTTCTCCCAAAGAGAGGGAAAGGAAACGATCAGAGAAAACCTACGAAAAAGGGAGAAGACAGGTCATCGCAACCAAATCACGGGTTCGGGTGTCAGTTACGCAAGGGGAAGGTATGAGCACCCCTCACGTCCGTTGTATTCAACGTGATCCATGCTTTTTGTCTATCTAAAAGGGTGTTATTCTATAAGGCAGACTCACAGGGAAAAAAGAAAAGAAAAGAGACTCGATAGAGCATCGCCGCCATATGCCTACGTATTCCCTCGTGGAATGGGAAAGTCAGAGTCAACGTAGTTCGGAAAACTACGGGTGAAGGTGGGGAAGGTTGCTTGCCAAGACATTGCCATCTTGTGCCTACGTATCCTCATCTGGTATGAGAAATCAGAGCAAATGTAGTTTGGGATGACACAACCACATATTGGTTCAAGTGTTTTAACTGAGTAGGGTTAAACCTTCGTTCTAACAGTTAGATGTATTGTTGCTCGACCATTGGAGACTTAGGCATTACCTTTTTGCGGTAGAACCAAGAGTTAACACACTCTTTCTGAAAATGATTTTCCAAATAATCCCGAAGGATAAAAATGTTTGATGCTTTGTTTTATGTTTTTTATGAAGAAGTGAATTGAGTTAAGTTTGTAACTAATGTTGCACTAAAGACTATGACTTGAGAGCGAATGCGTCGTATATCGCCCAAACGGCATACGCTAAACACTCTAGACAGTTGAGAGGAATCCCCTCAACGATCATTCCCTAAGTACTTAGGCTCGTAGCGTACAACACTTATTATCCTTTATTAGGTGTCTTAAGATGTTAAGAGATGAGAAGAGAAGACACAAACTCTAAGGGGAAACCAACCAACCCTAATGTTATCATGCAATGTGCTCCTAAGATTGAGATTAAGAGGGAAGAAACTATCCTAATGTTATCATGCTTGAATTGAACACTTAATGTCTCTCCTACTCCCATCTTAAACAGAGGGACTAGGAATCCTAAGGGATCATGGCAAAAGACCAAGAAAACACAAGATAAATCAATCACAAATGAAATGCAAGAAAGAGATGAAGTTGACTTAAACAAGTCAAGAGGAAATGAAAACATGATATGCAAGACTCAAATGATGCAACACAAACAAATGGATAAGGCAAAATGACTTAAACAAGTCAAAGAACAAGTGAGATGAAATGGGAGAAGTTACAACTCCTACAACCATTCATGCATCAATCACTTACACCAAAAGGTAAACAACAATGCACAAGCAAAGATCATGATCAAAGTGTATATGGGAGAAAGGAGCTTGGGCAGCAAGCACATGAAAAGTGTCTCAACATATTGATCATGCAAAAAGAAGTAGCAAACAAGTGCTAAAAGTGATCCCTCATTCAAAACGAACTCAAAGTATAAACATGGATACCAAATTGTCTTGAATGATGATCACAACCCAAGGGACAAAAGTGAAAACAATAGAGAAAGGTTCAACTCAAGATGGAAAGCAAAGCACAAGCAAGAAATAAATCAAGGCAAGAGGGAGAACCAAAGTTCAAACCATGCTCACACTTAAAAAAACAAGTGGAATGCCTTAACTTCAAAGTAACTTGCAACACAAGTTACACAAGTGTATGACCTAAAAATGAAAACCCAACACCTTAATCATGTCAAGAATGAATATCAAGACTTATAGGGCTCATATAGGATCAATTAAAGTCATTTCCAAAAGGAACTAGGTCAAACTAGTTTGTATGAACTTCCTCTAAGGTGACTTGACTTGCAAGCTTCACCAAAAATAGAAAAAATATTCAATAAATTCCAAATAAAATGAAAAAATCAACCAAGTTCAATGACAAACAGGGGTCAAAGTATCAAAGCGAAACTCAATCTTAGGCATCATCAAATGGTTTGATCAACTAGGGTGCTCCACCTTATTGAGTTATAATCGAGGGTCAAACAAAGTCAAAGCAAAATCAAACAAAAATTGATCAAAGATTGACCAAAATCAGCCTCAAAGGTACCTCAATCCATCCTCTAAATGGAGAGGAAACCTCATTCATAAGTGATATAAAATGGTAGCTCTAATGTTAATGATCAACAAAAGGCAACAATAAAAACCTCTCAAATTGCAAAATTCAAATAAAATTGCAAAATAAAATAAAATCAGAATTAAAAATTATGAAGAGTTTAATAATGTTTTAAAATGATGTAAAAAAAATTTTGTAGAATTTTTTGACAATTAGAGCTATTTTTAATAATTGTAAACCAAAACAGAAAATGAAATAAGAAAATAAAATAAGAGAAATGAACAGGGGGTGTAAAAGCAACAAAGCTAAATGAACTTCGTGCAGGCTAAACTGGAATGGGCCCTTAAATAGGGGGGTATGAATAACACAACAAGCCCAAGCTGGTCCAAAGATCATACTTAAGTGAAACGACACGTTTCACTTAAGTGACGTGTAGTCAACATGGCCACTCAGCAAACTCAAGCCAATAACACACACACGCGCGCGAGCAGTCAAACATTCAAAGGGAGCCAGGTCAAATTTGACCAGAGAACGAACCAGACACTAGAGCTAGGGCTCCGGTCGCCTTCTCCGGTAAGCTCGCGGGAGATCAGAGTTCATATCTCCATAAAAATGGTCAAAACCGGTACCATTTGAAAGCTGGCATAACAAGGGTTTCAAATATGATAATCATTTTCCAAAAACGTCCATAAACAAGACAAACCGAAGACATGAATTTTTGAGTGCACATGCTAAAACCTCATCAAACAGAGAAAACAATGGATCAAACATGGCCTACTCAACGTAGGGCTTCAGATGCGACCAACACGAGCCTAAATCAGTGCCTAGAATGAGAGAATTCAGAGATGGAAACTTACTGAATGAAGCAACTCCGTTGGTTCTTTTCAGGCCCGCAACCTTCACTCTTTTGCTTGAAATATGTTCCTTATGCTTTGATGAAGTAGAATCAAGCTTCAATTGAGATTAATTTGCAGAGGAAACTCATATTCGAATTTGAAAAATGTTGAAGAAATTCCAAGCTCTCTATGCTCCCACCAACCACAATTGCACGTTCTGAGCTTCTAGGGCAAGCCTTTAGTTTATATATGATGGATTTAGCCATGTTGTATATTCTTGAAAATCTCCTTAGATGAGATACATTACATGTTAGGATACTTTACTAGCTTGTGCATTGCTCTCCCTTATGTTTTGCATATGTACCTTAATGTGCAAGTAACCATTTTTCAAAGCAAGTCCATGATTTAAACCTCAAATCAAAAATGTGGCTGAACCATTGTTTCTAAAATGTTTTCTAGAGTCAAAATTGTATATTACATGCCATGTTTTGGATATGTAGCTTGAAAGTTTCAATTTCCAACTTTGACTTATTTAACTTATGCCTCCATTTTAGGTCATTTTTACCATTTTGAGCTACAAGCCTTTTCAACATCTCATGACCTCATTACTAGCCTTAAAACATCATTTTAAGCAAGTTTGATGTTGAAGAGTTTTCCATTTGAAGCTTGGAAATAGGAGTTATGGCCTTATGCTTGAAATGACCTATAATCTCCAAATGACCAAAATGCCCTTGACTTGTCAAAGCCATAAGTTGAGTTCTACAAATCCTATCAAGGACTTATAGTACTCTCTAGAAATCTAAGAAGATAAGGAAAAACATTAATGTTGACCAAAAGTTCATAGGAATCATCCTTCTTGGGAAAACGTTTGATGCAAGTTGGGTAACTTTCAAGGCCCCAGATTCACATACCTCAGATGTCCTGTAACTTGTCAAAGTCATAACTTGATCTCTACAAATCCTATCAAGGACTTCTATTACTCAAATTAAAGCTAAGAACAAGCTCTACAACATTCATGTTGGGGGTAAGATGAGATTCCAATCACATCTTGAGCTAAACTGCCTTGAAGATAGGGGTCAAACTAGGGCATTTTACACTGTCAAGCCTTAGAAACCCTAGCTTGAAACTTCTCAAACTCCTCAATCATGATGATTTGACCTTGGAATCATCCTTATAGCATCTCAATGCATCAATCCATGATCACATGGCTCTTGGATTAGGTCTCAACCCTCTCCAAATCATCAGTAGACCTAGGGTTGACCCAGTCAAACCCTAACTGCACCACTCATGGCTGGGGTTTCTTAATCTTGCAGAATGACCTATCTAGGCTTCCTGATGGCTTTCAAGACATCTCATAAGCTCTCTCAAGGCTTCAAGTCCACATCCTTGGCTTCATAATCATCTGAGGAGCTCCCACAACTCTCAAGTTAGGAGGCACACAACCTTGGTTTCAACCAATCTCTCTGAGGATCTCTTAACTTCTCTGACAAAGATATCAACCCTTGAACACTTGAATAACCTTCTTGGATAGCTTCAAAGTCTTTATTGGTACTCATACCTCTTGATCTCCTGCATACATGTCAATGAAATACAAATGATAATGCTAATGTGAATGAGATGAAACACAAGCTAGGTTAAGAAGTGTTGGTCAAATTTTAGGGTGCAACAGCTGCCCCTATCCAAGCGGCTTGGACCTGACTGGGTGAGGAGCGAACGGCTCTCAGCCAATCAAGGTAGAAGACGGTTGAATACCAACAAACCCGAAAATTTGCCAACTGCCCCAGTACACGGTACTCTGACGAGAACAAATCTTCGAAAACTGATCTACTAGCTGCACGACACTAGCTGGGGAATTGGTCACACGGTAACCGGTGATACATGGTCGATCATGCCGTCAAGCATCAGGATTCCTCGAGACTCATCAAGCCAACAATCAGGTTAGTCATGCCATCGGGCATTCACAGAACTTTCGGGCATAGCCGGACTCCATCAGTAAGTCGGGAATAGAATTCTCGGTCAATCATGAACCAGTTGGGGATATCCAAACTTCTGCCATCAGGCACTCTGCATCAGCTGAGAGAGATGCTTCATTAACACGGTCGGACTTCAATCATCAAGTCTTCAGGGGAAGTTTCAACTTCGCTGTTCAGAAACCTGTTGGGGATGACACATCTCCGCTGGGGATTCTTGAGAACTCTCAAGTAACTCTGCTTCGGGGATCTAGGAATCATTCTGGATGAATCAACTCTGCTGAGGACTTCAAGAATCATCTTGGACAAATAACTCCGTCGGGGACTTCAAGAATCATCCTGAACCAATAACTATGCTGGAGATTTCAGGAATCATCCTGAGCAAACACTCCGATGGGGACTCTAAGCATCAACTTGAGCAACCAACTCTGGGGACTGCACTGGAGATTTTAAGAATCATCTTAAGCAAACGAACTTGCTGGGGAATTCAAGAATCATCTTAAGCCGAAGACTTCGCTGGGGACTTCAAGAATCATCTTGAGCAAGCGACTCCATTGGGGAGAATTCAAGAATCATCTTGAGCAATCAATTCTACGGCGGAACACCTGCAAAACAAGAACGGTAACAACCTAGATCATGCTTATTATGCATATGCTTCGACAATGGCGTAATGCTCCACACGGTGGAAATGCTACGCGTTTAGGATAAATGCTATGCAGTCATGCAAAATGATGCGATCCTGTCAGCAAAATAAATGCTGAAGGGAGAATCCTCCTGTTAAGGAGAAAGGACCACTCAGATAGGGGGGAGGAATCATCCTGCTGAGGAGAACAAGGTCACGCCAATCCCAATCGGGCGCTGTGGGGAAGTGAACTTCAGTTGACTGCTGCAGGGGGACGAAGCTCTACGAGAACCTGGACCTGCTGAGAGAAAGCAATGTCAATCGCGGGAATAAACTACATGGCCTTCACGGCTACTTCCCTGGAGATAACGGCTCCGGCGAGGAAACACAACATCAGCTATTCAACACTCCACTGGGGAAAACCAATCATGGCCTGAGTGGCTTCCAAGGACTCAGCTCTCTTGGGGACTTCAAACTCGGCTGAGGAAGAAGAAATCATTCTGCTTGCTGGGGAGATTACGACTCTGCGGGGAACCTCGATTCTGCTGGAGACTTCAGTCTTGAACCATCAGTTACTGCACACTTCGGTGAATGACTCAGCTGAGGAGATGACGTTCCTTCAGGATGCATCTGATCAAGGAGAGAATCTTCTTTGCCTGGGGAGACATATCAATGCTCACGATCTCGTGTTCAGACTCTGCGGGGAGAGGCTGCTGAACTTTGCTGGAGAAGGAGGAATTGTCCTGCTTGGGGATGCGCACGGCGCACTGTCTGGAATATGCTACACCTGCAGCAACACAAACAAACAGACAAGATACCCTTCTCAAAGGGACCTATCAAGGTTATCATCTTGTGACAATGTTTAAGTAATTCATTGTTTCAACAATCAGTGGCCTAGGCCAGTAAGCTTATGTATGCGCATTTTATCAAAAACATCGACGTTCATTTTCGCAAACAAAACAGATAAATGCTATACAGGCAAACAGAATTGCTGAATAGTATACATTTTATTGATAACGAACCCCTGAATGGGTAAAAATGTTTTACAATGATGCAAGCTCCTGGAATGAGGAAGCCGCGCAAAAAATAAAACATAAATATACATCAGTATATACAAATGTCGGCAACGAGGCGTAGACGAACACCATGAGTTGATCCCTCTATGACCCACTTGACTTCGATACTTCTCCGACGCTTTAGCTTCAGAAGAGATTGATTCAGATAAACGGCCCTCAGGTCTTCCAAACCACTAAATAATGAAAGTCCATACGCGAAACGTAGTCATTTGCTTTTTCAAATCCCTAACTTTTGCGTGAACCGCCCTTTGTGGGTTTTCAGTTCACCGGGATACCCTTTTTTGCCAAAGTCGCCCATCCGGGTTTTCGACTTTGCGGGTGTACATTTTTTCAATTTATGTCCCTAATTTTTGCCCGAACCCTTTCCTTTTTTATGGTTCGCCGGGATGCCCCATTTTTGCCTGGACTCTCTTTTTACTGTCCAGCGGGTCGCTTTCAAGCAAAGTATTTTTTAACTACGTCTGCGTTCACCGGGATGAAAAATCTTCACCATCCATCGTGGATAACAACAAAGCTCCTCCCGAGAAGACCTTGCTGATGACGTACGGACCTTCGTAATTGGGAGTCCACTTGCCCCGGTGATCGGAGTGTGGAGGAAGAATCTTCTTCAGGACGAGATCACCCTTCTGAAAGCTTCTAGGACGCACCTTCTTATCATAAGCTTTCTTCATTCGGCTTTGGTATAAACGACCATGCGCAATCGATGCTAACCTCTTCTCGTCCATCAGGCTGAGTTGGTTCAGTCGGTTCGTAATCCATTCTGCCTCGTCGAGTTTCACGTCAACCAAAACTCACAAAGAAGGGATCTCCACTTCTAACGGTAGGACAACCTCCATACCGTACACTAAGGAGAAAGGAGTTGCCCTGGTTGACGTACGTATCGTCGTACGATAACCGTGAAGTGCAAATGGCAGCATCTCGTGCCAATCTTTGTAGGTCACAACCATCTTCTGAACAATCTTCTTTATGTTCTTATTGGCCGCTTCAACGGCGTCATTCATCTTCGGCCGGTAAGGAGATGAGTTGTGGTGTTCAATCTTGAAACTCTCGCACAGCTCCTTCATCATCTTGTTATTCAGATTCGAACCATTATCAGTAATAATCCGCTCGGGAATTCCGTAACGACAGATGATGTCCCTCTTTATGAATTTAGCCACCACCTGCTTGGTCACATTAGCATATGAAGCTGCCTCCACCCACTTGGTGAAGTAGTCGATAGCTACCAGAATGAAGCGATGATCGTTAGATGCAGTGGGCTCGATCTTGCCTATCATGTCGATACCCCAAATGGAGAACGGCCACGGGGAGGACATGAAATTTAACGGGCGCGGCGGAACATGAACTTTGTCAGCATAAATCTGGCATTTATGACATCTCTTCGCGAATTTAAAACAATCTGATTCCATCGTCAGTCAGTAGTATCCTACTCTCATGATCTTTCTCGTCATAGCATGCCCGCCGGCGTGCGTACCAAATGTGCCTTCATGGACTTCTTCCATGAGCATACTCACCTCTTTCTCATCTACACATCTGAGTAGCACAAGATCGTGGTTTCTTTTATACAAAACTCCATCAGGATTGAGATAAAAATTTCCAGATAGCCTCCTCAGAGTCTTCTTATCCTGGGTTGACGCACCCGCAGGATACTCCTTAGTCATAAGGAAGGTCTGGATGGCATGGAACCATGGCTTGTCGTCGGCGGCTTCCACGATTGCAAAGACGAATGCAGGTCTATCAAGACGAGAAAGGACAATTCTTGGAGCTTCATTCCAAAAATTGACTTTATACATTGAAGCCAACGTGGCTAAGGCATCATCCATCTGATTTTCTGCTCTGGGCACATGATGGAGTTCCACTCGATCAAAGAACGGAAGTAGCCTTCTGGCATAATTCATGTACGGAACCAAATTCTATTGACGAGTCTCCCACTCCCCTTTAATTTGGTTGATCACAAGCTGTCGCTACTGCGAAAATCGGCGCCGGCTGACAGAAGAGTCGCCACCATGCGTTATTTATCCCTCAGAGCGGGAAAGGGAACGCTCGAAGTAAACCTCGCAAAAAACGGGGAAAAGGTATGGTCATCGCAACCAAAACCTGGGTTCGGGAGTCGGTTACGCAAGGGGAAGGTATTAGCACCCCTCACGTCCGTCGTACTCGACGGGATCCACGCTTGCTTGGGTTGTCTAAAGGATGCAAAAACAATCTATCTACGGCTGCTAAATCTAAACGGAAGGGAACTGACTCGATAGAGCGTCGCACTCTATGCCTACGTATTCTCAAGAGAGAAAGTCAGAGTCAACGTAGTTCGGGACTACAGGGAAGATTGGCTCGCCAAGACCTCGCGTCTTGTGCCTACGTACTTCCACACTGCATGGAAGATCAGAGCTTTACGTAGTTCAGACTAACTACGGCTAAACAAACATTCTCACACAGCAGTGAGAAAAACAACTGGTTGCACAGGGTCGGGAACCTATGGGCAAAACTATGGCTTGGTCTCAAATGCACTCGGGCAAGAGAGAAAAAGGGTGACAATTAGTCGTCAGCGGGAAAGTCTCGATCGCACAGCCGCGAGATAACAAAAGTCAGTTGTTAGTGTGCTCGCTAGGATATCGCATCCTATGCCTACATATCTTCGTCTGGTACGAAGAATCAGAGCAGCTGTAGTTCGGCTACTTCGGGACCACAACTCAAATCTCGTTTTATTAACATCTGAAAAATGGTTACAATGATTGAATACTGAAAGTAAATCTCCTAGGAAATACTATCCTATTCTATCCTAAAAAATCGAATGGAAAATAGCCCCCTAACAAATGGGCTTCTAAACTACCCTAAAATCGTAAAATAAACTCTGTGAAAAAAACCTACTCTGAAAAATATTATCCATACTAATATTTTTTCAATATTTCTCTTCCATTTTCTCTTTCAATATTTTTCCTCTCTTTTTTCTATTTCCTTTTTTATTCAAAATATTTCTCATATTTTTTCCTCACTATTTTCTTCTCATATTTCTTTTCTATATTCTTCTTTTTTATCTTTTTTCAAATTCTTTTCTTAATATTTCTTTTCTTTTCTTTTTCTTTATCTTCCTTTATTTCTTTTTCTTTTAATATTTTTTTCATATTACATTTTTTTACTAGCAACAAACATAAAAAACTAAAATAGAGGGAGGGGGTATGGTTACATGGGAAGTGATAGCAGAAAAATAAAACTGTAATGGGCCCAGCCCAAAGGAACAAACAAAAAATGGAAAGGGGGGGGGGGGGGGGGGGGCTGGAGCGAACTGGTGGGTATGCAGAGATATTGATCTCGTTGGGCCCATCCCATTCTCCTCAGAAAAAAAACGTGAGGGGAGGTGTTTGCAAAAAAAACGGAGGTGTATCCACGATTGGGCCTGGATCCAGCCCAATCCCTTCCTCTCCTTCCTTCTCTCCCTCTCCATTCTGAAAAAACCCTAATCTTTTCTCTAACTCTCTCCGCCGCCGCCGTCTTCGTTCTTCTCCTCTCAACCTCCCTCTCTTTCAACCTCCTCTGCCAATCTCATTCTCTCACACCATAAACCAGAAAAAACGTAATCAAGCAATTAATCATGGCCAGAATCATCCACACTATGAAGCTCTGGAAGGTAATCTGGAGTTGGTTCTTGAATGGTTGAACGATGAAGGTTAGGTGGAAGACAGTTGAAGCGTGATGAACAATGAAGATCGTTGAACCAACATGATGATCTTTGTGTGGATCTGGACGAATCTTCTGGAGTTTTCTGGAGATTCATTACAAATCATTGAAGATTTCTTTTGATGATGAAGATGAATCTTGGTGAAACTATGACGGTTCTGGGAATCCATGTGGATCTTGCTGAAGAACTCGTTGAAGTTCTTGAAATAATTTGGTAATTTCTGAGAAAAGTCGGATGACTCTGGTAATTGATGATGTTGATGATTCTTGAGGGATGAACGTGATGATGATGATGAAGCTGATAAGTGATGAACACGATGATGGAGGATGAACACCGGTGGTGGTTAGTTGAAGAAGGTTAATCGGTGAAGATGAACAGATTGAAGGTTGAATCTGGTAGTTTCGGGGTTTTTTCTGGAGAATTGAAGGGGGACGGATGAATGTTAAAGCTTGATGATGAATATTCATCGCTTCAGATGAATTTCTGGAGAGGACGATGGTGGCCGGAAGTTAGATCGGAGGTTTCTGGGATTTTTGCATTTCCGGTGAAGGGTTGATAGTGGTGATGAGAGGAGGAAGATGGAGACGATCAGAATCTGGGTTTGGTGGAGTTCTCCGGTGAGGTTGGTGGTGGCCGCCGGCCATGCAGGCCGGTCGGTGAAGATTTCCGGTGAGGTGCTATGGTGATGCCACGTGGGGGAGATGGTGGAGTGGTGGCGTGCATGTGGGACGCGTGTCCCTATGCGTGGCAGGGTGAGAAGGAGTCTGAACGATGGCGTGGCGTGCTGGAGTGTGAAAACGTGGGGCCATCCTCTTTGGCAACACGTGGTGAGCTTGCATTTATAGGCTGATAAATCCTGGAACGTTCTAGACTCTTCTGGGAATTGCTGGAAGATACTGGACATTTTTGCTGGAAACTTGGACTTTTTGGACTGCGAATTGGGACAAAAAAACTGTGAATGGGCTTTACACTGAATTGGGCCCACACGAAAATCATCATAGAAACCAAAAATCCTGCATAATAATGGATTAATGACTTAAAAAAATGGATTAATTAAATTCTAATTGAACTATCAAACTAATTCCTGAACTAAACTCAATTAATGGCTAAACTAATAACACTCTAATAAAATTCTAATAAATCTCTAATAAAACTATATTATTTATTAAACTCTATTTACTAATAAAAGTCTATTAATCTCTATATCTAAAATTAAAAACAATCAATTTCTATTAACAAAAACTTATTTATTTAATAAGAAAAAAAACTATATTAAAAAGCTATTTAAAACTATTTAAAAACTATTAATATTCTAAAAATACTAATAATATCCTATATTATTCTAAAAATGCTATTAAATTCTATTAAAAATTCTACAAACTATATTACTCTATATTATTTAAAAATGATCAAAATCTACCTAATATTCTATAAAATGCTAAAAATGATTTAAATCTATTTAAAAAGAATTAAAACTATAAAAAATCCTATTAAATCCTAAAAACGATTTAAAAGCTATTAAAAATCTAAAAATGGCCAATAAAATCCAGAAAAATCACAATAATTCCCAGAGGAACAAAAATAGCACCGAACGACACATAACACTGCGAGAGCGCACTAAAATAACCGGTAAAAATAAACGGGCACCGAAATATCCCAAAAATGCGATTCTACCTATCTGAACTGAAAAAAAAACACCTGAAACACGAGACGAGAGCTGTGATCCCGATAAAATCCAAACAAATGAGAAATGCACTGTATGCGATATGCAGATGCGAATGCGATTATGCGTCGAAACCTCGAGCCAGATACGAGACCCGGTTGGTCAAATTTTGGGGTGCAACAGCTGCCCCTATTCAAGCGGCTTGGACCTGACTGGGTGAGGAGCGAACGGCTCTCAGCCACTCAGGGTGCGAGACGGTTGAATACCGGTAAACCCGAAAATTTGCCAACTGCTCAACTTGAATAATAGCTGCACGGCAACTATCTGGAGACATACTGATCTGACACCGCCGTCAGTTATCCACATTAACTTCTTCTGATACTGCCTTCAGACAATCACAACACCCCGCATCGCCGCTGGAAGACTAAACCTGATATCGCCGTCGAACAATCAAAATACCCCGCATCGCCGCTGGAGAACTACAACACTGAACAACTCTGACCTGAGGTTCGCCCCTGGTAAATGGAACTTGCGTATTTGGAGCTACTCTGCTGGGGATGAGAGACTCAACCAAGCACACTCTGATCTGGGGTTCACCCTCAGAACCATAACGAACATCCAAATATTACTGCATACTGAGAAACCGTAGAAGTTCAACACTACAGATATATGAAACTCTGGCCCCTGGCCACTTCCAGCTTCAGCTAGAAAAGATCTTTAAGTACTTCTGAATATGAATGAAACCCTGGCCCCCGGCCACTCCAGATCCGCTGGAGAATCTTCAAGTATTTCTGAAGATAGATGAAACCTTGGCCCCCTGCCACTCCAGATCCGCTGGAGAATCTTCAAGTATTTCTGAAGATAGATGAAACCCTGGCCCCCGGCCATTCTAGCTTCAGCTAGAAAGAACATCCTTGGCCTTCAAGGATGTAAACTTTGCCCGTCGACAACTCTGCAGGAGGTATCTTCGACCTCAGTCTGAAGAAATGGTCCTTGGCCTTCAAGGATACATGGATATGCCTTCAGGCAACTCCGCCTCTGCTATAGAGCATCCGAGACTTCAGTCATGGATATACTTCGGCCTTCAGTCCGAAAAATGAATCCTAGGTCATTCATGACCTTGGGGATAACCTTGCCCTTAGGCACCTTCGCTTCAGCTTAGGAAATCTGTGACTTCAGTCAGAGAAATGGTATCCTGAGCCATTCATGACTCTACGGGGATTCAAACACTTTGCCTTCAGGCAAAACTCCACTTCAGCTGGAGAAACATCTTCGATTTCAGTCAGAAGAAAAACTATCCACTTGATCGCAATCAATCATCACCTCAGGACAACTGACTTGGTCTTCAGGCCAACACGGATCATCTTGAATACAAAATTTGGAACCTTGTCCTCAGCCACACGTTGATTCATCAACAAGGACATCTGAGCTTACAGGAACCTTCTGATATCGCCCTCAGGCTTTTACGAAGTCCATCTTCAGATTAGACATCTTTGTTGGAGCAGACATATCGCGCTGCTAAGGACTTCAAGAATCATCTTGAACAAACAACTCTGTCGGGCACCTTCAAGAATCGTCCTGAACTGATAACCTTTCTGGAGCAAACATTCTGCTGGGTATTCCAGGAATCTTCCTGGGCAACTCTTGCTGAGGGCGCTACTGGGGAGCTCAAGCATCATACTAGGCGAACAACTCGGGAAGCTGTACTGAGGTCTTAAGAATCATCTTAAGCAAACGGCTCTGCTGAGGAACTCGAGAATCATCTCGAACTGAAGACTTCGCCGGGGATCTCAAAAATCATCTTGAGCAAGCGAACTGTGGAGATTACACCGGGGTCTTAAGAATCATCTCAAGAAAGCGACCTTGTTGGAGAGGATATCGGGAATCGTCCTGAGTAACTGGTCTCTTGGTGGAACACCTGTAAAACAAGAATGACAACGACCTAGGTCATGTTTATGATGCGTATGCTTCTGCGTCATGACCCACACGGTGGGAATGATATGCGTTTACGCTAAATGCTGTGCAATCATGCACAATGCTATGCAGTATTAAATGCTATGCAATGTCAAATGCTATGACTTTATATGCAAATGCTAATGCAGGCTCGAGCTGCCAGAGAACACCAGGTCTGAAAAGCGCTTGGCAAAATAAATGCCGAAGGCAATGCCAACTCTACTGGGGATGAACTGAAGTCACAGGATCATCTCAGCAAAATAAATGCTGGATACGGGAAATCAAATCCGCTGGGGATAACTGCTCTGTTGGAGAAATGAAAAGGCAACCCTGCTTGACGACTTCACTGGGGAAGGAAAGAACAACTCTGCTCGGGGATGCTCTCTTCAAACATTGGCAACTGATTGCACTCTGCAGGGATTGACCCAAACTGAGGTTGATTGCGCGCGGCACACTACTGGAAATGCCCCTACTATCAAGGATATCAATCTTAATCTGCTGAGGATACTCCTGATCCTACTCTGATGCGGGATAAAATACGATCTCGACTCTTTCGGGGATAATAAGCAACTTTCATCTGCTGAAGAGTGGCAATTCTGATTTAACAACATCCACAAGGAATTCAAACATTACTCGGAGCGCTGGCATCCGTCGAGCTTCGTATCGGGGAACATGACAACATGCGGGTCATTGGGAAATACTGTGTCAGATACCTTTAGGTTTTTTTTTTTGGTTTAGGATAAACATGGATTATGTACACAGTGGAATGGAAAATACTAGACGAGAACTAGCATTCAAAGGTAGACTACCAGGCGAGAACTGATAGGAAAATAGGTTATCAGACGAGAATTGATTTGGTTTTTGTGTTTTTGAACATCAGACGGGGCTGACTGGATAACAGACTGAGGTATAGACAACCAGGCGAGAACTGGCTGAAAGCTGACGTACACCAGACGAGAACTGGTATAACACATAGGTTAAAACACACGATAACCGGACGAGAACTGATTACGCGATGACATGTACCAGGCGAGAACTAATACAACACTTGAAGAAAAGGTGACCAGGCGAGAACTGGTTACAATAAACTGCACCAGACGAGAACTGATGCTTACAATAAACTGCACCAGGACGGGAACTGATGCTTACGGAAGGTGGGCCAGACGAGAACTGGTTACCGGTTTTCCAGGCGAGAACTGGACTTTGGAAACAACTGGTTACTGACACGCAACAAGTTTAAACTGCAGGATAATGATCCAATGACAACACGGCCTTTTTCGAAGTGATAAGAGTAATGGTTTTGATAAGGGTATTGACATGATTCCCCGATACTCCACTCCAGCTAGGGATAAACAAACTTGCTTGAACACCTTGCTCCAATGCAATCAACTTGCCCCAGTCTAACTCTTGGGAATACTTGCTCTGAACAGCTTGCTACGAGAAGACTTCGAGATTATCTGCCCCGGTATCTGTACGATAACAAAATTCAATCTCCATTAAACCCCTGTCAACCCAGCTGATCTCAACATTCTCTGCGATGACTTGCCCCTGAATGAGCGTTCTAGGGACTTAACCTGATCTGATTATCCACTGGCAGTATCTGTTTTCAAATCTCAGCATTCTGTATAACTGCCCCTGATTGGGTCTCCGAGAAGACTCACTTCTGATCAACTGCTTCCCCAAATAAACTGCCCCTGCTCCACTGAAACTTCGGGACTTGTCCTCAGACTGAATGATACTGAACTTACTGGAAGTCAACGCCCCTGATTCGCAGGTCTTCACAACATTCACCATTCTGGTTCAGACTACTGAATTACTCAGTCCTGCTTGATTACTCCCTGGTGGAATTTCTTTCATGTCAACTACTAACCTGCAATTAAAATTGTCTGTATACGAATGGTAATCTTAATGCAGTAGTTATGCAGATTTTGAAAAAATATTTGAGTTGTCACTCATTTACATGCTATGATTGTGAGTGACGAGTGAACCAAAGTTCAAACGTAGTGCTTACGTGGTCAGTGAAAAATACAGCAAAGATGTGACTAGCAGGTCAAGAAGGAGTCAGGTTACTCAACCTTATCGTAATGCGCTTCAGACTAACCCTACCTCAATTAGGTCTTTTAAGGGTTGTATCGTGGTCGGGTTCACGGTTCGTGAAACAAAGGATATTTGGCTCAAATTTGGATTTGTACCCACCCCTTCTACGTGATGATCTCCGATCCTAAGGTTCAGTTAACCTGGCACAAGCGCTCGCCTCTTTGAGAGGTATGCTGAATGGTAAGAACCCACAGTTAAGGAATTCACAAGCTTTTCTTCCAGAGTGATAGTTACTCCTTTTCGTTTTCGGTGCCTGTGTACACGACTTTGTGATTTGCTGGGGAAAATTTTCTTTTTAATCCCTCTTTTTCATTCTTTTGATTCCCTAATTTTTTCCTGGACTGACTCATTTTGAGTTCTTTTCGATTTTTTTCTTTTTTTGAAGTCCAGCGGGATGCCCTGATTTTTGCCTAAGTATTAGCTTTCTCAGCTTTTCTTTCTTTTTACTTAGCGGGCTTTCTTTCTTCTTTCTTTTGGAACAAAGTCGTGTGACACTGGTTGTCTTGATTGCTCCGAAAGGATTGTAACTGCCTCACTCCTGATTGGTGAGGTTTGACCTCTTGAAAGGTATAAACTGATTGGTCCTCGAAAGACAACACTTCCCTGTAAGACTTGAATGCTCGGTCAAGCTAACTGACAACTACCCTTCCCCGGGTTAAGATGTGAGGGTTTTAAAAGTCCGAAAAAACTTCTACTTCCTGGCTCGAAGTGGTTAACAAGGGACTAACTCCTTATATCTCCAGTGTTTAGGGATTTGAAACAATGCCTTGTACGTCATCGGTACGGTCTTATCTGAAAGCATACGATCATTGGTTATGAGTTTTCAGTTTCATCATCCTCCCTCCAATCTTTGCTAGTCACAGGGGTAAAGTGGAGTGAATAAAATGCAAGTGTCAATGCAATGCAGTAAATGAGCGACAGCGACATGATTAATTCAGAAAAATGCATAGTCACTTTATTATTATCACCATTCAAAACATACAAATGTTTAAAAGCAGGTAGTAACTAACAGAAAAGAAACTACAAATGCAAATGATGAAAAGCTGAGAACTGCCAATGCTGAGGCGCCTGCCTGTCTGAACCACTGGCTTTTGCTGGGGAATACCTCCCGAGTCTACGGGCTTAGACAGCTGAGCGGTTGGGATGAACAAACAGAAACCCTTCTCGAAAGGAAATGCGATCCTGGTCAATCAGCTGCTGTACTTTCGCCTGAAATGCTTTACAATCTTCCGTCGAATGCCCTGGTGAGCCACCATGATAACCACACTGAACGTGGGGATTATACCCAGGAGGATAAGGTTCTGGAACTGGCTTAAGAGCTTTCGGCTCCACCAAAGAATTCTGAATCAAAGATGGTAGCAACTGGCTATACGGCACAGGTACTGGATGAAAAGGAGCATTCCTTCGTTCCAAGTTGTTACGAGGTCGGTTCTGATTCTGACGCTGATTCTGATAACCTCGGCCATGAGTTTGCTGCTTTGCAATGGAAGCGACATAAGATTCCCGATAGGGTGCCCCAGGCACAGCTGTCTGTTCAGAATAACGAGACACAGAAGACACTGACCGCTGAGAAGACGGAGAACCAAAAGATTTCACCGATTCGACCTGAGGATATCCCACATCTGTCAGGACCGCATTGATCATAGTTTCCTCTTTAGATTGAGAGCTACAGAGAGATTCAGTTTCACTGGCCTGACCTCTTGAAACATTCGGGATTCTTCCAGTCTTTACACCATACTCGATGTGCTCTCCCGTCCTTACCAACTCAGAGAAATTTGGTGCGGTTCCAAGCATTCTTTCGAAGTACGGGCTCTGCAAGGAGTTTACGAACATGCCTTTCAGCTCTTGGTCTAGGAGCGGTGGTTGCACTCTACCAGCAAATTCTCTCCATCTCTGAACATACTTTCTGAAAGATTCATTGTTCCCTTGAGACAATTCTTGCAGTTGCATGGGAATAGGAGCTTCGTCAAGATTATAGTCGTACTGCTTCAGAAAGGCATTGGCTAAGTCCATCCATGATCGGATCTGATCACGCTCTAACTGCATATACCAACTCAGAGGTGCCCTAGTCAGACTATCTTGAAAGCAATGAATCATCAGCTTGTCGTTGTGCACAAATGAAGTCATTCTTCGGCAGAACATCACCAAATGTTGCTTCGGGCAACTATCTCCTTTGTACCTTTCAAACCTCGGCATTCTGAACTTTGGAGGTAACACTAGGCCAGGAACCAGACACATATCTGCAGCACTAGGAGTAACAGCGTCTTTACCTTTCAAGGCTTTGAATCTCTCATCTAATGCACGAAACCTTTCAGCATACACGGGAGCTAATGGGTCTTCATTCTTTGCCGTCGGGACCTCTCTTCGGGGTTTTGGCACAGGGAAGGCAAAACCCTGGTAGTCTGAGACATCAACAGAAGGAGAACGTTCACCTCGGGCGACAAACTGCTCACGCAGACCTTGGTCTTCAACAGATGGATGCACAAGCTGAGCTGCAGTAAGGTTGTTCACTTGCGGAAAGTCTTCGTCGCGTGGAGATCCATACAGAGGATTGGACGTCACGGTGAAACCTGATAAGGTATCAACAAACTGGAAGCTGCTCTCCGACATAGCTACCAATGGTCTTCAGCTGACTTTGATGCTTGATTCTGCTCAAATCTGCTTCAAATCTGCTTCAACCCCTTGGTCGTCTTCAACACTCACCTTCAGAATCAAAATAACGGCTGGATAAGAGTTCTGACTAGCTGGCGAATGGTATGCAATATGATGCGAAGATGCCTATGCAAATGCAATGCAATGCAACAAACACGGGATCACAGCCCCCACACATTTTAAATACTGCTGCACTGCTGACGGAGTACAGTTGCTCTGAAGAGAAGACCAGAATAATGGGTAGGTTGGAAGTCAAGTTTCCTGCACAAAAAAAACCCCCCACTCACAGGTGTGGACCTATATCTGACAAGGTACGGCATCCTATGCGGTCGTCAGCGTCACAGACTTTCATGAGGAATGATACGATTCCCAGAAGGAGTGGCATCGTCATCTCATGAAGAGGCCTCACTTAGCTGACTTCCAATTGATCGATTCCCAGAGTCGACAATCCTCACGTCTGGACTCCCCTCAGATCCTCAGGACCGGAAAGGAGCACCTCTGCGAGAACCTCGTCTGAGCGCGAATTTTCGTAGGGAACTGTGCCTGCTCAGCAAACAGGTTCGTCTACTACTTCTCCGCAACTATATCTAGGTGCATACTCATACTCAAGCCCAGGTCCGGCTTATCTCTCAATCATAGAATACCCGTAACACCCCAATAGCAACAGATAATATCGATAAATAAGCACCAATAGCCAAGCAAACAAGCGCTAGGATTGACTCTCTCTTAGGGGACGTTGGATCCCACAATAGACTCACATAGGGAACTATCGCAGTCCCCAGCAGAGTCGCCAGCTGTCGCTACTGCGAAAATCGGCGCCGGCTGACAGAAGAGTCGCCACCGTGCGTTATTTATCCCTCAGAGCGGGAAAGGGAAAGCTCGAAGTAAACCTCGCAAAAAACGGGGAAAAGGTATGGTCATCGCAACCAAAACCTGGGTTCGGGAGTCGGTTACGCAAGGGGAAGGTATTAGCACCCCTCACGTCCGTCGTACTCGACGGGATCCACGCTTGCTTGGGTTGTCTAAAGGATGCAAAAACAATCTATCTACGGCTGCTAAATCTAAACGGAAGGGAACTGACTCGATAGAGCGTCGCACTTTATGCCTACGTATTCTCAAGAGAGAAAGTCAGAGTCAACGTAGTTCGGGACTACAGGGAAGATTGGCTCGCCAAGACCTCGCGTCTTGTGCCTACGTACTTCCACACTGCATGGAAGATCAGAGCTTTACGTAGTTCAGACTAACTACGGCTAAACAAACATTCTCACACAGCAGTGAGAAAAACAACTGGTTGCACAGGGTCGGGAACCTATGGGCAAAACTATGGCTTGGTCTCAAATGCACTCGGGCAAGAGAGAAAAAGGGTGACAATTAGTCGTCAGCGGGAAAGTCTCGATCGCACAGCCGCGAGAGAACAAAAGTCAGTTGTTAGTGTGCTCGCTAGGATATCGCATCCTATGCCTATATATCTTCGTCTGGTACGAAGAATCAGAGCAGCTGTAGTTCGGCTACTTCGGGACCACAGCTCAAATCTCGTTTTATTAACATCTGAAAAATGGTTACAATGATTGAATACTGAAAGTAAATCTCCTAGGAAATACTATCCTATTCTATCCTAAAAAATCGAATGGAAAATAGCCCCCTAACAAATGGGCTTCTAAACTACCCTAAAATCGTAAAATAAACTCTGTGAAAAAAACCTACTCTGAAAAATATTATCCATACTAATATTTTTTCAATATTTCTCTTCCATTTTCTCTTTCAATATTTTTCCTCTCTTTTTTCTATTTCCTTTTTTATTCAAAATATTTCTCATATTTTTTCCTCACTATTTTCTTCTCATATTTCTTTTCTATATTCTTCTTTTTTATCTTTTTTCAAATTCTTTTCTTAATATTTCTTTTCTTTTCTTTTTCTTTATCTTCCTTTATTTCTTTTTCTTTTAATATTTTTTTCATATTACATTTTTTTACTAGCAACAAACATAAAAAACTAAAATAGAGGGAGGGGGTATGGTTACATGGGAAGTGATAGCAGAAAAATAAAACTGTAATGGGCCCAGCCCAAAGGAACAAACAAAAAATGGAAAGGGGGGGGGGGGGGGGCTGGAGCGAACTGGTGGGTATGCAGAGATATTGATCTCGTTGGGCCCATCCCATTCTCCTCAGAAAAAAAACGTGAGGGGAGGTGTTTGCAAAAAAAACGGAGGTGTATCCACGATTGGGCCTGGATCCAGCCCAATCCCTTCCTCTCCTTCCTTCTCTCCCTCTCCATTCTGAAAAAACCCTAATCTTTTCTCTAACTCTCTCCGCCGCCGCCGTCTTCGTTCTTCTCCTCTCAACCTCCCTCTCTTTCAACCTCCTCTGCCAATCCCATTCTCTCACACCATAAACCAGAAAAAATGTAATCAAGCAATTAATCATGGCCAGAATCATCCACACTATGAAGCTCTGGAAGGTAATCTGGAGTTGGTTCTTGAATGGTTGAATGATGAAGGTTAGGTGGAAGACAGTTGAAGCGTGATGAACAATGAAGATCGTTGAACCAACATGATGATCTTTGTGTGGATCTGGACGAATCTTCTGGAGTTTTCAGGAGATTCATTACAAATCATTGAAGATTTCTTTTGATGACGAAGATGAATCTTGGTGAAACTATGACGGTTCTGGGAATCCATGTGGATCTTGCTGAAGAACTCGTTGAAGTTCTTGAAATAATTTGGTAATTTCTGAGAAACGTCGGATGACTCTGGTAATTGATGATGTTGATGATTCTTGAGGGATGAACGTGATGATGATGATGAAGCTGATAAGTGATGAACACGATGATGGAGGATGAACACCGGTGGTGGTTAGTTGAAGAAGGTTAATCGGTGAAGATGAACAGATTGAAGGTTGAATCTGGTAGTTTCGGGGTTTTTTCTGGAGAATTGAAGGGGGACGGATGAATGTTAAAGCTTGATGATGAATATTCATCGCTTCAGATGAATTTCTGGAGAGGACGATGGTGGCCGGAAGTTAGATCGGAGGTTTCTGGGATTTTTGCATTTCTGGTGAAGGGTTGATAGTGGTGATGAGAGGAGGAAGATGGAGACGATCAGAATCTGGGTTTGGTGGAGTTCTCCGGTGAGGTTGGTGGTGGCCGCCGGCCATGCAGGCCGGTCGGTGAAGATTTCCGGTGAGGTGCTATGGTGATGCCACGTGGGGGAGATGGTGGAGTGGTGGCGTGCATGTGGGACGCGTGTCCCTACGCGTGGCAGGGTGAGAAGGAGTCTGAACGATGGCGTGGCGTGCTGGAGTGTGAAAACGTGGGGCCATCCTCTTTGGCAACACGTGGCGAGCTTGCATTTATAGGCTGATAAATCCTGGAACGTTCTAGACTCTTCTGGGAATTGCTGGAAGATACTGGACATTTTTGCTGGAAACTTGGACTTTTTGGACTGCGAATTGGGACAAAAAAACTGTGAATGGGCCTTACACTGAATTGGGCCCACACGAAAATCATCATAGAAACCAAAAACCCTGCATAATAATGGATTAATGACTTAAAAAAATGGATTAATTAAATTCTAATTGAACTATCAAACTAATTACTGAACTAAACTCAATTAATGGCTAAACTAATAACACTCTAATAAAATTCTAATAAATCTCTAATAAAACTATATTATTTATTAAACTCTATTTACTAATAAAAGTCTATTAATCTCTATATCTAAAATTAAAAACAATCAATTTCTATTAACAAAAACTTATTTATTTAATAAGAAAAAAAACTATATTAAAAAGCTATTTAAAACTATTTAAAAACTATTAATATTCTAAAAATACTAATAATATCCTATATTATTCTAAAAATGCTATTAAATTCTATTAAAAATTCTACAAACTATATTACTCTATATTATTTAAAAATGATCAAAATCTACCTAATATTCTATAAAATGCTAAAAATGATTTAAATCTATTTAAAAAGAATTAAAACTATAAAAAATCCTATTAAATCCTAAAAACGATTTAAAAGCTATTAAAAATCTAAAAATGACCAATAAAATCCAGAAAAATCACAATAATTCCTAGAGGAACAAAAATAGCACCGAACGACACATAACACTGCGAGAGCGCACCAAAATAACCGGTAAAAATAAACGGGCACTGAAATATCCCAAAAATGCGATTCTACCTATCTGAACTGAAAAAAAAACACCTGAAACACGAGACGAGAGCTGTGATCCCGATAAAATCCAAACAAATGAGAAATGCACTGTATGCGATATGCAGATGCGAATGCGATTATGCGTCGAAACCTCGAGCCAGATACGAGACCCGGTTGGTCAAATTTTGGGGTGCAACACAAGCGCCGAGTCACCATATACATCTAGGTTCTTGATTCTCAAATCAATTGCCTCTTCTAGACCCATGATGCATGCTTCGTACTCCGCTTCATTATTGGTGACTGGAAACGTCAGTCTCGCAGTGAACGGGATATGGGATCCGTGGGGAGTCATGATGATCGCCCCAATACCACTTCCGTAGGAATTAACCGCCTCGTCGAATATCAACTTCCACTGGGAGTTCCTATCTGGCCCCTCGTCGGGCAACGGTTCATCGCAATCCTTCGCTTTAAGAAACATGATATCCTCATCAGGGAATTCAAATTTCATCGGTTGGTAATCCTCGATCGGCTGCTCGGCAAGGTATTCAGACAATACGCTGCCCTTGATGGCCTTCTGGGACACGTACTGAATATCATATTCTGTCAACACCATTTGCCATCTGGCAATCCTGCCCGAAAGCGCTTGCTTCTTGAAGACGTACTTGATCGGATCCATCTTCAAAATTAGCATAGTGGTGTGATTGAGCATGTACTGTCGTAAACGTTTGGCAGCCCAGGCTAGTGCATAACACGTCTTCTCCAACATCGAGTAACAAGATTCACAGTCTGTGAACTTTTTACTCAAGTAGTAAATGGCATGCTCCTTTCTGCCCGTCTCGTCGTGCTGACCGAGAACACACCCCATACTATTCTCAAGAACTGTCAAGTACATGATCAAGGGTCGTCCGGCCACTGGGGGTATCAAGATCGGAGGTTCCTGCAGATACTGCTTTATCTTATCGAATGCCTTCTGGAAATCCTCGTTCCAGATAATCGCCTGATCTTTCTTTAGCAGCTTGAACATCGGTTCACACGTGGCCGTGAGCTGAGAAATAAACCCTGCAATGTAGTTTATCCTGCCCAGGAAACCACGAACTTCTTTTTCTGTTTTTGGCACTGGCATTTCTTGTCTCACTTTAATCTTCGCAGGATCAACCTCGATGCCTCTTTCGCTCACGATAAACCCCAGTAACTTTCCGGACCGTACTCCGAAAGTACACTTGTTAGGATTCAGCCTCAACCTGAATTTCCTAAGCCTCTCAAAAAGCTTCAACAAATTGACTAGATGTCCTTCCTCCATTTGGGACTTCGCAATCATGTCATCAACATAGACTTCAATCTCATGATGAATCATGTCATGAAACAAAGTAACCATAGCTCGTTGGTAAGTGGCCCCTGCGTTCTTCAGACCGAAAGGCATTACCTTGTAGCAAAATGTTCCCCAAGGTGTGATAAACGTAGTTTTCTCCATGTCTTCCGGCGCCATCTTGATCTGGTTGTAGCCGGAGAAGCCATCCATGAACGAAAATAGGGAGATCTGAGCTGTATTGTCGACTAAAACATCAATATGAGGCAGCGGGAAATCATCTTTAGGGCTCCCCCTATTCAAATCCCGATAATCGACGCACATGCGTACCTTACCGTCCTTCTTCGGTACAGGCACTATGTTGGCGACCCACGGGGGGTAAGAAGTGACTGCTAAGGAGCCAGCATCAAGCTGTTTTTGTATTTCTTCTTTGATCTTAACGGCCATATCTGGTCTCGTCCTCCTAAGCTTCTGCTTGACGGGAGGACAATCTTCTCGCAGCGGCAAGTGGTGGACCACGATGTCAGTGTCAAGTCCGGGCATATCCTCGTATGACCAAGCAAAGACGTCACTATACTCTCTCAGCATCTCGACCAATCTCTGGTTAACATCACTCTGCAATGCAGCCCCTATCCTGACGTTTCTGACGAGTTCTTTAGAACCCAGATTCACAATCTCGATCTCCTCTTCATGAGGCAGAATAACTTTCTCCTCTTGTCTCAACAAGCGGGCCAACTCTTCAGGAAGGTCTTCATCTTCATCAATCTCTTCTTCGGCTTGATAGATCGGGTAATCGAAGTCAAAGTGAGTCGTAGAAGGTCCAGAGTCGATGTCATCTGTTATGTGGATCTCTTCGCTTGTCATCTGGATGATATCCTTGACGGACCAATTGTTGAGGCCCTCGCCTGACTTGCTTAGCTGGATCCAAGAGTCGAGGTCACAGCCGCTATCTCCGCTGTCTTCAGACACCGCGTTGATGCTTTCAAAAATCATTCCGCCACTGGTAAACTGGATCGGCCCCTTACCTCGCGACGCACTGCTAGAAGAAGAAGAAGCTTCAGCTCCAGGAGAATATCCCAACCCGAACTTATCTTGCTTGTTAGGTATCTCCAAAATTCGCCCCCAGCTTGGGGTATATCCGGCTTGGACAACGACCCGAGCTTCCTTGAATGAGGAGAGAGCCATCTCTGGCTTTTCCGCGACTACAGGAGCTACTTCCTGCACTTTGACAGCTTCAAACGCTTAGCATAGAGTCTCATGGATTTCGCCATCCATCTCCACATACTTAAAGGACGACAAATGGCTCACCATTATGTCTTCCTCGCCACAAACAGTTACGATGCTACCCCCGATAGCATACTTGAGTTTCTGGTGCAACGTGGAGGTCACGGCACCCGCAGCATGCATCCATGGCCGACCCAAGAGACAGCTGTAGGCACGCATGATGTCCATAATATAAAAGACCGCGTCGAACGTTTCCGGCCCGACTTCGATTGGCAGGGTCACCTCCCCGAAAATATGTCGTTTAGTTCCGTCGAACGCCTTCACAACCAGATCACTGGGTGTGCAAATCACTCCACGAGTATCCAACTTCATTAATGCCTTCTTTGGAAGAACATTAAGTGACGAACCCGTGTCCACCAACACGTGCGACATAATCGTGCCCCTACACTCTATCGAGATGTGCAGGGCGCTATTGTGATTCCTCCCCTTCGGCGTCAGCTCCAGGTCTGTGAAACCTAGCCCATTTCCAGCATTCACATGGGCTACGACCTCTTCTAACTAGTTTACCGATATTTCTTGCGGTACATATGCGACGTTCAACACCTTCAGCAGCGCGTTGCGGTGCGCTTCGGAACACAACAACAAATTCAGGATGGAAATCTTCGAGGGCGTCTGATGGAGATGGTCTACAATCTTGTAGTCACTCTTTTTAATCAACCGCATAAACTCCTCGGCGTCTTTAACAAGCAAGTCTTTTTCTACCCCACACGGGATCTCCTCAACGACTTTACTTTTACCTTTATCGGCCACATCAGCTCTGACCGCTTTATCCGCCACGACCTCTGGTGGTGCAAACACTCTTCCGCTGCGAGTAATACCACTGATTCCCGCAAGGTTCTCCACAGTCGACCCAAACGGTTCTAGCTCCAACCTCTGTCCGTTGCAGTAGACTTCAGCCCCATAATGCCACGGGACGGCGTTAGTGCTTTCGAAGGGTATCGGCCCAGCTCTGGTGATGGTAATTGTGGACGGTCTGGGTGCAGAAATAGTTATCGTCTGGCGAGGGATGGTGATGGTGGCGACCTCATCAGCTTGCTTCAGCACAACCTCTCCTGACCCACTTTCGGCCCTTCGGCTAAACTGTAAAATCCCTTCAGTCATCAGACTTTGAATTCCCTCTATCAACTGTTCGCATCCATCAGAACATGTTGCACAGTCCATACATAGCTCTCTGCAGCCTGGAAAGAACCCTTTTTTCATCAACTTAGCTTTAACGAAGCTAAGCGGCGTCTTCAGATCTCTGACGTCAGTCAACAAATCCGAACTCTCGTCTTCGATAATGGCGTTCACCCCGCCTCCCCTATGATTCGGCATAGGATTCTTCGTGACATTTGGCACATTATCCGAGAAATTGATGATCTTGGCATCCACCATGTCCTGCACCTTGTGCTTGAAGGCTTTGCAGTTCTCTATTGTGTGGCCTGGTGCCCCTGAATGAAACTCACAAGTTGCTTTCGCGTCGTACCCTGGCAGAGGTGCCCCTGTCAAGGGAGCCAGCGTTCTCTTCTGGACCAACTGTAGCTGAAGCAAAGTCTGCAAGAGTTGCGCGTACGACATGGGCGGTGTCTCGAGGTGACGGTTTGACAGAGGTGCCCGATTCTGATACTTTCTGTATCCCTGTTGATTCGGTTGCTGCTGCTGCTGCTGCGGCTGTTGAACTGCCGGGATAGTTATGCTGGCCACCTGCTGGTGAGGACCTTTACCCTTCCTTCGAGCGTTGGTCACAGCGCTCGCTTCTCCTTCCCGTCTTTTGCCACTATAAGGTTTCTTTCCGCCTCCTCCAGCTGAGGATGACTCACCTTTAATTTTCCCGAGCTTGATCCCATTTTCGATGTGCTCACCCATGATAATGAGATCTGAGAAGGTTCCAGACATACCGCTGACCAACTTCTCATAGTAAACCCCTGGGAGGATGGCTACGAACATCTGCACGAGCTCACGTTCAACCATCGGCGGCTGAACCCTGGCTGCCAACTCACGCCATCGCTGGGCGTATTCCTTAAACCCTTCATTGTTCCTTTGCGACAGATTCTGCAGCTGGACTCGGTTCGGGGCCAAGTCGTTATTGTATTGGTAGTGGTGCACAAATGCTTCAGCAAGATCCTTCCACGTGCGCACACTAGTAGGCTCCAGACTCATGTACCATTCGAGGGATGGCCCGGAAAGACTGTCTTGAAAGAAGTGCATCAGCAACTTCTCGTCCTCAGAATGAGCAGATATTTTTCTGAAGTACGATCTCAAGTGGACGCGAGGGCAAGTGGTGCCCTTGTATTTTTCAAAGTCAGATACCTTGAACTTGGGAGGCACCTTGAAATCAGCAATAAGTCCCAACTTGGACATATCAACGCCCAGGGTGTTCTGGTTCTCGATGTCTCTCATCTTATCTTCAAGTGCCTTGAATCTAAGCTGTGCTTCAGCATTCAGCTCCCCTTCAGCACCTCTCTGAGAGAACACATCGTCCTGAAGATCCTCTAGCCATGGCTGAGGCCCAAACAGATTTCCGACACCTGCATTGCCGTTGCCCAGCCCGACATTGACATTAGCTCCCAGACTCCCATTACTGACGCCCGTCGTATTGAGTCCCATGTTGGCCATCACATTGCCGTTGGCACTGCCGTTTCCCCCGTTCACAGGAACACCATTCTGTGGAGTTTCAACCGGTGGAGGAGTAGGCACAGTCCCACCATGGAGTACGCCATTGCTATCGACCCTTGAAATCAGCGGCTGAACTAAGGTTCTGAGCTGATCCTGGCCATTGGCGACCGCTTGCATGAGCTCCATGAAGCGATCCATTCTTTCGCGGAGTTCCTAAACATCAGTTTGCACTTGCTCCATACTCCTGGTTTGATTAGCTCTAGTCGGGTAGCGGTGAATAGGTCTCTGATCAATCCTGGAACCACCTGAAACAACCTGAAACAACCTAGTAAACACAAAAGGGTTAGGAAAAACAACAAAATGCTCGTTATGCAAATGCTTCATGCAAATGCAAACGTGTGTCTGTGCATTAGGGAGATCTCTCCCGATCCTAGTGCCTGAGTGCCAGTGCTGATAAGAAGAAGAAGTCCGAGTCCAATCATGGAAATAACAATCTCATATATAAAGAAAGCCCATCAAGGCAGTACACAACGTCAGCGAGTACACGATGAACCAATAGCGTGACCTCAGCCAACAAGCCTGGTGATGGTCAACATACAACAATGATCAAAACAAAAGGAATACAAATAGTCATGTACGGCCACGGGCGCGATACTCTTCTAACAACTCCTTCGTTTTTGGATGATCAGGCAGAGTGAGTAACCCTTCGACGAGTAATTCCCTTTGCACAATGGTATATTGAAGACCTTCTACCGAACCTTCCCATGCTCCTTTGCCGAAACAATCTTCTAGCTTCCGTTTCTTGGACTCAAACGTCAGTTTGTGCTCCTTCAGGTTAGCAAGAGCCCTGTTGAGCTGGCCTTCAGCGGCATATCTGCAAGCGGTTTCTTCATTAAACCTCTTCTCACTGGCCTTCACCTGGGCCTCTAGCTTGGAGATCTGTAGCATCAGCTTATCCTCCCGCTCTTTCCTGGTGGCTAGGGAGGCCTTCCAGTGCTGGTTGAACTTGGATATCCTCCGATATGCTTCGTCCAAGTGCTGCTTCTTCGTAGCCAGTACATCGTTGACATCTTTGAAGTCTTGACCCATGCGCTCACGCTCGGCTATCTGCTTAGTCAGGTCCGTCCCCAGCCGGTTCACCAGCTCTGTTTGCCTTTTGAAGGAATGAACGGCTTCGTTCCTCTCGCTTCGAAGCTGAGCCAATTCTTTCTCCAGTTCCTCATTTTCCTTCTTCAGCTCATCTCTCTCAGCTAACACCTGATTATGCTGCTGAATAGGCACGGTGGTAGGCTCTTCAATCATTGGAGGGCTTTCTGGCTTGGCAGGAGGAAACGGCATCCCTATAGCATCTGCTCTGGCTCTGGTCCAAGTCACATACGGAGGGTAGGCTTGGTTATTGCTTCTCCCCAACAATGGCTTTCCCCTCTTACTGATGCCATTCCAGGCGCGCTGAAGCTTGGATAACAGATCCCCCTCTAGAAGACCAGTGAGGTATAGAGATTCCTGCACCTCTTCATCCTTCGGCGGAGTTCTCAAAGCATAAGCAAACTGTCGGACTAGCAAAGACGGATTGTAGTTTATACAGCCCTTCCTGCCTATCAAAGGCACGTTTGGAAACCCGCTGCAGCTGAAGATAATCTCGGTACCTAACCTATCTCTGTCAAACCAGTCAATATCCTCTGCAGATAAACTCATCAGACGCTCGGACCACTCAGTTGTGGCTGCAGACAAAACAAAGGGACCCCTCTTGAGTAGATGACTATCAAACCATCTATAGAGAAAGGGCACACAACACGAGACATTCTTGCCCCTTCTGTTCTCGTTTTTGTAGTGGACGGAATGGTAGACATCTCCTATCAAGGTAGGGACTGGATTCCCTGATGCAAAGATATGAAATGCGTCGAAGTCTACAAAATCGGGCATATTGGGGAACAAAATGATGCCATATATGCACAGAGCGAGGATGGCGTTGAACACGACCCAACATCCGTCTTTGGCGCACTGCTGAGCCTTTCCCACTAAAAACTGCAAGGAAAAACCAAGAACCTTGTTCCAACTAGACAATACCAACTCGGAGGCATCCAGATGAAGTGAAGGAGCTAGACTAGCCAGATTAGGCTCAGCGTCCATATGAACAAAAGGCATCTGCCTCTTGATAGGCACACCTAGCAAATCAGCATATTCTTCCAGCGTAGGGGCGAGAACAAAATCCTGAAAAGTGAAACATCTCAACGGAGGGTCGTAGAACTGCAGCAGAGCGTGCAACCCATTCAACTCGAACGCAGAAGGTTTACGAACCAAACTGAGCAATTTGCCGTAAGATTTTCTGAACCCATCCCGCACAGAATCATCTGCTAAAGCAATCAAACCGGTCAGCCGAACCACATCAGGGGCAGGGAACTTGTAAGCCACGGTCTTCCTCAAAGAACCCATAACAATACAATAGGAGGCAAGAAATCCTGGATCGGGGAAAACGGTACCTGCAACACAGACACACGTTAATGAAATGCAAATGAGTATGCGAAAACCATAATCCTGCTCTATCAACAAATGTAAAATGCAATCATGCAGCAGGAGATCAAGGAAACTTGCTGTGGAGATTCTGTATCAACAAAACCATAATCCTGCTCTATCAAGAACAACCACTATATCTAATAAGAAGAAAACCCTGGTATCGGACCACAAATCTGCTCTGTCAAGAACAACCATCTGATAGGGCCATATACATAGGACCATAATTCTGCTCTATCAAGAACAAACATCTGATAATCAGGACCTCTGATACAGGACCAAAACTCTGCTCTGTCAAGAACAAACATCTGATAATAAGGACCTCTGATACAGGACCAAAAATCTGCTCTGTCAAGAACAAACATCTGATGATAAGACCCTCTGATCAAAACCTGCTCTATCAAGAACAAATATACATCTGATGATAAGATCTTCTGATCAAAACCAGCTCTATCAAGAACAAATACACATCTGATGATAAGATCTTCTGATCAAAACCTGCTCTATCAAGAGCAAATACACATCTGATGATAAGATCCTCTGATCAAAACCTGCTCTATCAAGAACAAATACACATCTGATGATAAGATCCTCTGATCAAAACCTGTTCTATCAAGAACAAATACATATCTGATGATAAGATCCTCTGATCAAAACCTGCTCTATCAAGAACAAATACACATCTGATGATAAGATCCTCTGATCAAACCTGCTATGTCAAGAACAATCATATATCTGCAGATGATACCCTAAGATCCCCACAAAACTGATCCACTATCAAGAAAACCAGGTGGTCTGAAGGCCAAAGTTTCCTGCAATAAACCCAACCCTGCTCACAGGTATGGACCTAAACTGACTCAAGTTCGGCATCCTATGCGTTCATCAGCGTCACAGACATTCAAGAGGGGTGATACGATACCCATAAGGTGTGGCATCACCAGCTCATGAAGCGGCCTCACTCGGCTGAATCACAAATGATCGGTCCCCAGAGTCGACAATCCTCCAAACCAACAACCGTCTCAACCCAAAGGGTTGAAAGAGAAGCCAACCGGGAGAACCTCGTCTGAGCGTGGATTTCATGAGACACTAGTTCCTGCAAAGCAAGCACGCGCCCACTAATTTCCACAACTAATGCTATGTTCACTCAAGCCTGGGTCTGGCTTCTCACTCATCAGAATGCCCCTCCCACAACAGCACAAATAATCATATCATACTGACAATAAAATGCGGGAAATAAAATGCGATAAATAAACACAACCCAACAAGTAATCATACAAGCGCTAGGATTGACTCTCGCAGGGGACGTCGGATCCCCAAACTGACTCGCATACGGGACGTTGGATCCCAGGAAACTATAGAGTCTCCAGCAGAGTCGCCAGCTGTATCTTCTTGAAAATCTCCTTAGATGAGATACATGACATGTTAGGATACTTTACTAGCTTGTGCATTGCTCTCCCTTATGTTTTGCATATGTACCTTAATGTGCAAGTAACCATTTTCCAAAGCAAGTCCATGATTTAAACCTCAAATCAAAAATGTGGCTGAACCATTGTTTCTAAAATGTTTTCTAGAGTCAAAATGGTATATTACATGCCATGGTTTGGATGTGTAGCTTGAAAGTTTCAATTTCCAACTTTGACTTATTTAACTTATGCCTCCATTTTAGGTCATTTTTACCATTTTGAGCTACAAGCCTTTTAAACATCTCATGACCTCATTACTAGCCTTAAAACATCATTTTAAGCAAGTTTGATGTTGAAGAGTTTTCCATTTGAAGCTTGGAAATAGGAGTTATGGCCTTATGCTTGAAATGACCTATAATCTCCAAATGACCAAAATGCCCTTGACTTGTCAAAGCCATAAGTTGAGTTCTACAAATCCTATCAAGGACTTCTAGTACTATCTAGAAAGCTAATAAGATAAGGAACAACATTCATGTTGACCAAAAGTTCATAGGAATCATCCTTCTTGGGCAAACGTTTGATGCAAGTTGGGTAACTTTCAAGGACCCAGATTCACATACCTCAGATGTCCTGTAACTTGTCAAAGTCATAACTTGAGCTCTAGAAATCCTATCAAGGACTTCTAGTACTCAAATTAAATCTAAGAATAAGTTCTAAAACATTCATGTTGGGGGTAAGATGAGATGACAATCACATCTTGAGCTAAACTGCCTTGAAGATAGGGGTCAAACTAGGGGATTTTATACTGTCAAGCCTTAGAAACCCTAGCTTGAAACTTCTCAAACTCCTCAATCATGATGATTTGACCTTGGAATCATCCTTATAGCATATCAATGCATCAATCCATGATCACATGGCTCTCGGATTAGGTCTCAACCCTCTCCAAATCATCAGTAGACCTAGGGTTGACCCAGTCAAACCCTAACTGCACCACTCATGGCTGGGGTTTCTTAATCTTGCACAATGACCTCTCTAGGCTTCCTGATGGCTTTCAAGACATCTCATAAGTTCTCTCAAGGCTTCAAGTCCACATCCTTGGCTTCATAATCATCTGAGGAGTTCCCACAACTCTGAAGTTAGGAGGCACACAACCTTGGTTTCAACCAATCTCTCTGAGGATCTCTTAACTTCTCTGACAAAGATATCAACCCTTGAACACTTGAATAACCTTCTTGGCTAGCTTCAAAGTCTTGATTGGTACTCATACCTCTTGATCTCCTGCATACATGTCAATAAAATGCAAATGATAATGCTAATGTGAATGAGATGAAACACAAGCTAGGTAAAGAAGTGTTGGTCAAATTTTAGGGTGCAACACATGTCATGCAGGCCCATAATGATCCATTTGTGAGATTTGAAAAAATTGTCCAAAAAAGAAACCTCACTTATTCACATATATTTTGCTTGCTTCACACATCATAAGTTTACCAATCTGTAGCATGTGAGATGTAGTTTTCATTTCAATTGAATTGGGCCTTTGTTTTAATCCACAATGCAAGTTTGAAGTAGAAACTTCTTAGTTAAGAAAATTGAAAAATTCTACATGTCCACGCACTTGGTACCAATACAATTGGGGAAAACCTCTCATGATCATGTTTTTGTGTGAATTGATTCAAAATAAGTGACAAACATGACCTATAATGAACCAATCTCATATCATGCTAAAAAGTCCAAATTTCACTTGAAAATCTTGCCACATGGCCACATAAATCCATAATTCAAATGAATCTTGAGGTCAATGATGTAAAAGAGACGTTTAGGAACAATTTTCATGTTGGTTGGAAGTGCATTTGAGGTATATAAGTTCATGAAAATGACCTATGAAGCAAATGACCCATAATGAAACTTTCCCAAAATACCCTTTCCTTGTGACATCCATAACTTGAGATGTACAAATGATATCAAGGACTTCTAGGAATTTTTGGAAATCTAAGACCAAGAGGAACAAATTTCATGTTCACTTGAAGTTGAGGAGAAACATGATTCTAGGTCAAAAGTGTCTTGGAAGTGAGTTAACTTTTAGTTGACAAAAAATAAGTTCATCTGAGACCCTTAACTTGTTGGCATCCTAAATTGAGATGTACAAACTCAATGAATGAGTTCTTGTACTCAAAAGAAAGCTAAGAACATGTCATACGAGTATCATGTTTACATGAAAATAAGATTGAGCTTTTATCATAGGTAAAAATAGCCTTGAAGTTGGGCACTAAAGAAAGGGATTTTACACTTAAATCATCTGAAACCCTAATTTAGTAACTTCTTCCACTCTTGATTCCTCTCAATTTGATCTTGTCATGACATCTTAGATGCTTTAAGGTGACTTCCCATGGCTTATGTGACTTGAATACTAGTTTCGAAGCCTCTCAAGTTCACAGTTGACCTTGAGTTGACCAGATGACACTCTAATTCCATTTCCTTTGACCATGCCTCTTTGCAGGTGAAATGTATGCTCAGATAGGCTCTACAATGACCTCCAAGGTACTTATTGTGCTTCTTAATCATATCATATCCAAAATAATGACCTCATGAATCCCTGATGATCCTCTGTTTATCCCTAAGATAGGAGACAACCAACACGCATCAACCCTTCCTTCTAAGGAGCTATGACAACCTTATTATGATGGCACACACTTGATGATATGGATAATTACCCTTGCTTGAGCTTGAAACCAATGAGACTCTTCTCTTGAATGGCACATCACTCTTGATCCCCTGTTAAGAACAATGCTATGCAAATGCAAAATGCTAAAATGAACTGAAACATAAGCCAAGAAAAGGTTGGTCAAATTTTGGGGTACAACAAGGTTGAGTTTTCAGAGGAAGAATCTGATGTCCGGGTAAATTTATTATTTTCTTTTAATAGAGAAAATTGAGGATTTGTTGAAGAAAGAATTCATTCATGAGAGCATGAGTCCATGTGCAGTACGGGTCCTTCTAGTCCCTAAGAAGCAAAATCACTGGCAAATGTGTGTTGACAGCATAGCCATCAACAAGATAACTATAAAGTATCAATTCCCTATTCCTTGTTTGGAAGAGATGCTTGATGAGTTGTCAGGTTCTAAGGTGTTCTTGAAGATATACCTGTGTAATGGATACCATCAGATTAGAATCATATATGAGGATGGATTGAAAATAAATTTCATGAGAAAATATGTATTGTATGAGTGGTTAGTGATGTCTTTTGGGTTATGAAATTCCCTTAGCACCTTTATAAGACTGATGAATCAGGTTCTGCATCCATTTACTGTTTCTATCGTAGTGGTTTATTTTGATGATATTCTAATTTATTGTAAGATCAAGAAAAAGCATCTGGAGCATGTGAAGTAGGTGTTGGAAGTCTCACAGGTGAACCGGTTGTATATTAACCTTAAAAGGTGCACATTTAGCACTAATGAAATACTTTTTTATACTTTAACATTGGTAAAGAAGGAATTCAGTTTGATGAAAATAAGATGAGTGCTATCAGGGACTGGCCTGCACCTAAACTAGTGACTGAGGTTTGAAGGTTTCATGGTCTGACCACCTTCTATAGGAGGATTGTCAAAAAATTAAGTACCATCATTGCACCTATTACTGAATGTTTGAAGAAATGGAAGTTCAATTGGGGGTTTGAGCAAGAACGGAGTTTTGCATTGATTAAGGAGAAGCTATGTACCTTCCTAGTATTAACACTTCTTGATTTTGACGAAGTGTTCCAAGGTGAATGTGATGTTAGTGGCATGGGAATAAGAGTTATGTTGTCTCAAGAGAAGAAATCAATAACCTTTTTCAAAAATATTTTAAGAGACGCTTGCAAGAAATAGAGTACTTATGATCAGGAATTTTATGCAGTCTTTAGAGCATTACGTCAATGGGAACAATATTTGGCTCAGAAGGAATTCATTTTTTTCATTGACCATCAAACTTTGAAGTTCCATATCATATACAGAAAGTGATATACAAGATGCATACTCGGTGGGTGAGTTTTCCACAGAAATTTCCTTTTATTATTTAGCACAAGTCATGGACTTTTAACAAGGTAGCAGATGCGTTGAGTAGGAGATCCTCCTTTGTTGATTAACTTAGAGCAAAAGATAGTAAACTTTGAGTGCTTAAAAGAGTTGTATGAAAGTGATGTTGAATTCATGGACTTATGGGCCAAGTGCAGTAGAAAACATGCTTGTGTAGACTTTCATATTCGAGATGACTATCTTTTTAAAGGAGATCAATTATGCATTCCTTCCTCGTCTTTAAAAGAGAAGTTAATTCGAGATATACATAGCGGTGGTCTTAGTCGCTATCTGAGTAGAGACAAGATCATTACTAGCCTGGAGGAGAGATATCATTGGTCACATTTGAGGACGGACAATGGTGCTATAGTTAAAAGGTGTTATCATGTTGGGTTTCTAAAGGTCAATCTCAAAATATTGGTCTTTATATGCCTTTACCTTTTCCTGATGATATTTCGAGAGATTTAGCTATGGATTTTGTGTTGGACTTGCCTCGTACACATTGAGATGCAGATTCTATGTTTGTTGTAGTACATAGATTCTCCAAGCTGACACACTTTATTATTTGTAAGAAGATTGTTCATGTATCCAACATAGGCAAATTGTTTTTCATGGAGTTTATGTGTTTTCACGGGGTTCCAAAGTCAATTACTTCACTCAAGGACACCAAATTTCTCAGTCATTTTTGAATTACTCTTTGGAGATTGTTTGGAACCGCATTGAACAAGGGTTCAAGAACTGCACCTCAAACAGATGGATAAACTGAAGTAATTAACAGAATTTTGGAAAATATGATTCAGAGTGTTTGTGAAGTCGAATCAGTGGGATTTAGTTTTGCCTTAGATTGAATTTTCTTACAACAATGTAGTGCAATCAACTATAGAGAAATCACCATTTTTCTTGGCTTATACTTCTGACCCAAACCATGCGGTTGATTTAGCTAAGTTGCTTAAGGTGTTTGGAGTTAGTGCGACTGCTGCGAATATGGTTGAGGAGATGGTAGCTGTTAAAGAAAGTGTTAATGCTAAGTTAGAGGCTAGTGGGTAGAAGAATAAAAACGGTTGCTGGTAAATGTAGGATAGTTAAAATTTTCAATATAGAAGATAATGTGGTGGTGTTTTTGTGAAAGGAGAGGTTTTCGGTTGGTATTTACAACAAGCTGAAATCACACAAGTACGACACGTTTATAGTGACCCGAAATATCATTGATAATGCTATGTGGTAGCTTTCCCGGATTCCATGAATATTTCTAATACTTTCTATGTTAGTGATATTCATGAATATCAGATAGATGAGATTCTTTATCAAAAAGAGAACTCGGATCGAGTTCTTCAGAGGTGGTCGAGACTGATGTAGAAAGGTTGTCTGCGCCTATCAAAAAGAAGTGACGGATTGAAAATGTTTAGTAGGATTTATGCCAGTTTGGTGTCCGATTTCATTATCACTATTCCAAACATGTTACTATTTTATGTAATTTTCTCTTTTTATTTATGTTTTGGATTAAAAACCCATTAAGATTTCTTTATTTTATTTATGTTTTGAATTAAAATTCCATTAAAATCTCTTTGATTCTGTATTTAAAATTTTTAGCATGGTCGTCAGCATTATATTTTATCATAATAACATTCAATATATTTTTCTATTTGATAGATTTCAGAGTTCTATCAGGCATATTTCTCGCTTGCAAACCTGTATTTTTATTATAAATTTAACTTTTGATAATTCGTAATATTTTCGACTACATCAATTGTGCTGACTTATTTAGGGTGAATACTTCACTCCTCACAGATCCCTTCGAAATTACTGTTTTGAAGGAGCTTATGTGTCTCAGATAAATTTTACCCATGCAAAATATCTTTTCTCCTTTATTGTGCTGGTCAATATACCAATAAATAAATTCTAGTAATATAGAAGATGGTCAATTTCGGTGTGGATTGTGATTAGGTGATATCAGTGATTGCTTTTATGCGTGTACTCATTGTCAAGATAAGATATATTTGCTGTACATATGGTTAGAATTAATGATTTCAGACAAGACATTAAAGATTTTTGTTTGTTACTACTTACTACTCATTTACATGACTTTGGTTTGTTGCAAAGATGGTGAGTCAACAATGTATTGAAATTTTGGCGCAAGTGGTATAATAAGTATCTGTGTATGGGTCCACACATAATCTATGAATATATTCAATCACAAAAAAATAATAAGTCACTTATGTACCATTAAATATCCTCTACACTAGCTTGTAGTATAAATATTGCATGATTGTGAGAATTGTAACTCAAGCTAAGTCTTAAAACATTTCCACTTCTAAATAACTTTTGTTCATTTTTTCAATCATGAGAAAGGCTTTCTGTGTTTCTTTGTTGCTTATTGTAACATTATTTTATGCCACTTCTAAATAAAGCTATGACATATGAATAGCTTCACCACTCCTATTTATCTTGTGTACTGTTTATTTATTTTAGATAACTTATCTTGTGTTTTTTATAACGTGTTAACCTTAATAAAGTTCTCATTGTGCAGATTGTCAATGATCTATTATATAATTTTATATGACAAGTAATCAATAAAATTTAGATTTCATTTATAAAAATGGTGTCAGATGTTTAACGATCTTTATCTGTAATAATTTAGAAAGTATATATAAAAAGCACAACCAACATTTTTAATTATTAAACTAATTAAAACATCTTTTCCATAAGTCTCTCATAGACCAATCATTTAATATTATACTATATAAATCTGCATTTGCCATTACAACAATGTTATAGGAGAAGTCATAGGGATTCTCATATCAATGGATAGATGATTCAAAATGAAAACTTAATCAGTTTTTAATTACCTTTGTCAGTCTTAACATAGCTTAGTTTTTTACATATAGAACATAAAACGTGCATTCCATTACAATTACTCACTCATTGCGTTGAATTCACATTTGCATTCATTTTGTCCGAGGTTAATTTAATCTTTATGAAAACAATAATTTAACTTATTACATTGTAGTTTTTGTTGATATGCCGCAACTCCACGGTATATTCGCATAATAAAATATATATGATTGTTCTTTTGGACTATGATTGATTATTAATTATATTATATTTTTATGATTATTTAAAACGATAGAGTTTTGATTGATTTGTGTTGTGATCACAAACGATACCTTTTAATAAATAAAGATTGAGAAACGAAGTTTTTGAGTGAACAATGAAAACGGTTAAAACAAAAGAGAGAAAGAAGAAAGATAAAGAAGAAAGAAGAAGAAGGATTAGAGCAAATTGCTATACTATTCACTTTCTCAATATTACAAAAGATTTCAAGTGAATAACACAATTGGTCTCACTCAACAAATTGAGTGATCTAGCCTATATATAGACTAACTAGATAACTTGCAATCCAAACTAACTAAATAGTTGGATCCATAACACAAGACCCAATTCGACAAACATTTCAACAATATATATTAGAAAAGACTTCGACTACAATATGTATCACTCGACCACAACTTGTGAACCATCTTCGACTTCATGCTTGTCTTTTGTCGAAACACATGAAAGCTATTTCTCGACAATGATAGAGTTCGACCCAAAAGCTCACAAATCTCCACCTTGGATCTAACTTTACATCATTCAGCTTTATCAACTGCATACAGTGGAAAAACTTGCAACTTGGCAACGTCTTGGTGATCATATCAACAACATTGTCATCAGTCGAAATCCTCAGCACCTGGACTTCACCACGCTCGATTATCTCTCTGACGAAGTGCATCCTTACATCGATGTGCTCGGTTCGCTCATGATAGGATGAGTGCTTCGACAGGTGTATTGCACTTTGACTATCACATTTAACAGTGATACTTCGACCTTAAAGTTTCACCTCCTTTGCAAACCCTTCAAGCTACATTGCTTCTTTCACAACTTCACTGAGGACAATATATTCCGCTTCATTGGTTGATAAGGCAATAACCTTCTGAAGCGTTGCTTTCCAACTAATTTTTGTGCCAAACATAGTGAACACATATATAGAAATAGACTTTCTGGAATCGATACAACCTGTATAATCAGAGCTGAAAAATCCCTCGATTTCGAATTTACTATCATCACCACAGGTTCCACTATAAATTAGGACTCGATTCAGAGACTCATTTATGTACCTGAGAATCCACTTTGTAGCTTGCTAGTGCGCCTTTCTAAGATTGACCATAAACTTGCTTACAAAGATCACTCCGTACGCTATGTCTGGCCTCGTACAGACCATGTCATACATCAAAGAACCTAACACACTAGCATATGGAATGCTAATCATATAGATTCTTTCAACTGCAGTACTCGGACTTTGAGTACTACTAAGCTTAAACTAAAGATTTGTCGGCGTCACAACAGACTTTGAATTTGACATACCAAATTGTCGAGAAGCTTCCGTAGGTATGTCTCTTAAGATAAAAATAAATTTGACTGCTTTATGTCTCTCCGGATGTCAATCCCAAGAATCCTAGTGACAGCTCCCAAATACTTCATTTCAAACTCCTTACTGAGTTTATCCTTCACCTTCATTACATCCTCGAAACTGTTGCTACTTATGAGGATATCATCCACATAAAGAAACAAAATAACAAGTGAGTTTCCAGGTCAAAATCTGAAGTAAACACAGTGGTCGAGCTAGCTCCTAGTAAAACCAATGTGTGTCATGAACTTGTCGAATCTCCTGTTCCACTGTCGATGAGATTATTTCAGGCCATACAAATACATATTCAGTTTTCACACATAATCTTCCTTACCCTTTTCTACATATCCTGATGTGGTTTCGTCTAAGTCACCATACAGAAATGTTGTCTTCACATCCATTTGCTCTAGTTCCAAGTTGAACTTCACCACCATGGACAACAACATTCTAATGGATCTATACTTTACAATAGGTGAGAACACATCATTAAAGTTGACACCTACTTTCAGAGTGAACCCCCTAGCAACGAACCTTACTTTAAAGCGCTTCAATATCACTCATTCGGTTCCTTCCTTGACCTTGAAAATCCACTAACAACTGACTAACCTTGCTCTTGCAGGTTTCACAACCAGCTCCCAAGTGTTATTATCATGAAGAGATTTCATCTCATCATCCGTGGCTTTTCGCCATTCAGTCTTGTTTCGACTCCTTACAACTTCCTCGTAGTCTATAGGTTCTTCTTCAAGTACCTCACTTGCAGAGATTAAGGAAAAAGCTATAAGATCTGCATAACCAAGTCTCTAAAGTGGCTTGATGACTCTTCTCAACCTATTTTTTTCCAGTAGGTAGTCATCGACAATTTCCTCAGCCTCTTCAGCATCTTGCTTTTTTTCTTCGACTTCATTTGGGTTATGCACTTCAGCATCAATATGCTTCACCTTAATATGAATCTCTACCTGTTTCTGCTCTTCTTCAAAGATATCTGCACTTCGACCAACATCACCAGTTTTCTTGAACGCCATTTTGCCTTCATTGAAAACTACATTACGACTTGTGATACATCTTCTGTAACCTGGTTCTAGGCACCACAACCTATAACCTTTGACTCCTTCTGAATATCCAAGGAACATGCATCTTAGAGCTCTAGGTTCAACCTTGTCTTAGCTAATATGAGGATAGGCTAAACAACCAAATACTCTCATTTGTCGAGATTAGGTGGTTGACCCAACCAAACTTCTTTAGGTGTTTTCGCTCCCAAGGTGGTCGAGGGACATCTATTTATCAGATAAGTTGCTGTCGAAACAGTTTCCGACCAAAACACCTTCTATAGTTCAGCACTAACTAGCATGCATCTAACCCTTTCAAGAATTGTTCGATTGAATCTCTCAGCTAAGTCATTTTGTTGAAGAGTACATGCTACAGTCTTATGCCTTGCAATCTCATACTCAATATAATAATTGTCGAAAGCTTCATTACAAAACTCAAGACCATTGTCGGTTCTCGACCTCTTAACCTTTCTGCCAGATTGAGTTTCGACCAAAACTTTCCAACTTTTGAAATTCTCAAAACCTTCATCCTGAGTCTTCTGAATAAGTACCCATAATTTTCTAGAATGGTCATCAACTATGGATTGAAAATACCTTGCACCTGCATGTGAAGGATTCCTTGTAGGCCCCCAAAGAACAACATGGATGTAATTAAGGGATCCATGTGATCTTTGTTTACCTTTGTTAAACTTTGCCCTACAAGATTTACCAAATACACAAGACTCACAGAATTCCAACTTCTCGACTTTTTTACCACCTAGCAGATTATGTTTCCCAAATTTGACCAGGCCTCTTTCGCTGACATGGCCTAATCTCATGTGCCATAATTCTGTCTTCGACACCGGTTTCACGGATGCAAAATCTACTAAACCACTTACAAGCTTAGCCTCAATGGTATATAAGCCTTATTCCTTCACGCCTCTCAAGACTTTCTTCGACCCCTTCATGACTTTTAGGATATATTGCTCTCCTTTGAAGACATATCCTTTCTTGTCAAATTCACCAAGAGAAATCAAATTTCTCTTAAGGTCAGGTACATACCTAACCCTAGTCAATAAACTTATTGACTCATCATGGAGCTTGAATCTTACAGATCCAATACCTGCAATCTTGGAAGCTTTATTGTTTCTCAACAACACTGATCAACCATCTTGATCACATAATTCTTCAAACACATTCTTGTTTGGAGTCATATGCTAAGTACATCCAGAATCTATAATCCACTATTTGCAAGAGTTGTTGCTCTACACCACAAGGACATCAAATGATTCATAATCATCTTGCACAATTATTATTGTTCATACCTTCATGATTATTCAGGCGCTCAGGGCACATCTTTCTTGTGTGACCCTCCTTCTTACAGTGATAATACTTAATCCTAGAAATATCACTACCATAAAACTTCTCTTGAGTTTTACCTTCTTCTCAAACCTACCATCTTTCTTCGAGGATTTCCCCTTCATAGACAACCCTTCGCCAACTGATGATGATGGTTTCTGCTTCTTTCTTTTGTTCAAATCCTTCGAATACAAGGCTGCTTGAACTTCTTCAAAGGTCAGGGACTTTCTTCCATACAAGAGGTTTTTTTTTTGAAGTGCTCATGTGACTTAGGTAAAGAACATAATAATAACAACACTTGATCTTCACCATTGATGGTGAAATTAGTATTTTCATTACCGAGAATTAGCTTGTTGAACTATCCAGCTGCTCCGTCAACGCTTTATCTTCATTCATCTTTAATGAATACAAAGTTTGCTTCAATTACAAACGATTCACCACTACTACAGAAATTATTTTTAGCAGCACATGAAAAGACAGCGCTTTTTAAAAAAGCGCTGCTAAAGAGTTAGAAAAAAAAAAGAAAAAAATTAGTAGACTTTAGACAACGCTTTTAGAAAAGCGTTGCTAAAGGTGATGGTTAATGTTAACGATAGAAAGCGCTTTATAAAAAGCGCTGCTAAAAGTAGGCCCTACAAAAGTGCTTTTAGAAAGCGCTGCTAAAGGGGTAACCTACGAGAGCGCTTTTAGAAAGCTCTGCTAAAGGGTCCTTCTAAGAAAGCGCTTTTAGAAAAGTGCTGCTATAGGTGGTACAAAATACAGCGCTTTTTTAAAAGCGCTGCTACAGGTCCTGCCTTAGCAGACCTTAGAGAGCGCTTTTATAAAGCGCTGCTAAAGGCCATGCAAAAGCGCTGTTGTAGGTTTAAGTGGCATAAATTTAAAAATTCATAGAAAATTCATAAACAGAAACAGTCGTGGTTTTTGACATTCTTATGCTCGCAAAACATAAAAAAACCCAACAAATACCTACGTCCATTGCTTCTGGCCGACCGTCTTCCCCTCCTCCATCCGTCATCGCCTTCCCCTCCGTCCGTCGCCGTCTTCCATTTGTTTGTTGCCGTCTTCCATTTCCGCCTTCGTTCGTCACTTTTGATGGCCTGTCTTTGTCCTCCACCTATTCTACACGAAATCTACAGGTTTTCTTCGAACCAATCTCGCAATGTTGTTATTTGTTTCATACTGTTAGCTTTCCATGCACATCAATGGTGAAAAACGGTTGTTAACATTTTGACAGTTTCTTATTACATTGTATTTCTATATAGTAGTTGCAAAGTTGTTCTGCATATTTATATATAGCAGTTATATTTTATTTCTATATCAGACTTCGACTTTCATTCACACTAAATTGTTACATTTTGTTTTGGTTTTGACTAATACAAGTGTTGAGTAGTTTGTTTCAGTTTGATATTGTTTCCTTTTATTTTGATGCAATTTGAGCATATAGTTTTGTGCTTTGATTCGATGTTGAATATGTCCAATACCATGCCATGTAGAAATTTGTTAAAGAGTTAACAAAGCTATAGAAGTTCTATTAATGTTAGTTGTTAGGATGCAATTAAATTGAATTAGAGGTTAGTGAAGTAATAGTTGTGAAAATGGAATGTTGTTGTTGTTAGTGTTGTTGTTGATGTTAAAATGGAATATTGTTGTTGATGTTAAAATGTAATGTTGCTGTTGTTAGTGTTGTTGAATTAAAGTAAATGAATTAAAGTAAATGAATTAAAGTAAATGAATTATTGTTGTTGATGTTATTGATGTTATTGTTGTTGATGAAAGTAAATGAATTATTTATGTATATATTTCTTATTTACATATTCGTCATTCATTTGCTAATTTGGTTTTTCTGAATTACAGGTATTATGGCCACCAACGAGGAAAAATCACATGATGGAAACGAAACAACAAAAGACGTGGAAGGCGATATGAAAAGAGGAATAACGATTATGAAAAAAATCATCCTTTCCAGAGATAAATGTGTAAAGTATGGTGTGCATTGGAATGAAAGAGATCAATTAATTGAGTCTAACGGTGCAATGCTGACAAGTTACATTGGAGCACTTGTTCGTTCGCAAATTCCAATTACTTGCAATAATTGGAGAATTCCTTCGTTACAACCGGCTAAAGACAAAATTTGGAGCGAGATACAGGTATGATATTTTATATTTTTTAATTATGAAGACGGTTACATCTTTAAATTAATTATACTAACATGTTATATGTATGTTTATTTATTTGCAGAGATCTTTTAATATTGATGATTGCAGGAGAAAATATTGTCTTCAATTGGACGGAAAACGACTGAGAGGATTTAGAGCGTTTTTAACGAACAAGTTTCTTAAAGATTCTGATGGAAACTTTGTCGAATCAGAGCATCCAATGAGGTACACTGATCTGATTTCAGATGTAGAATAGGAGACATTTGTTGCCAAGCGAAGAACCAAAGAATTTTGCGTAAGTACAACTTATCATGAATAATGTATAATATATATACTTCTTCCACAAGAGTTTTGATATGACTTAAACTTGTTTTTTCAGGTTGTGAGTGACGTAAATTGGAAACGAGCATCAAAACCCAAGTATCCATACAAAAAAGGGCGTTTGGGATTTGCACGCTTACAAAAAAAAAATAGTAAGTATATGTAAATGCTTTAATATATATAGTTACATAAAATAGTAAGTATATATAATGGGGTATGAATGTTTTATTATCCGTCTTAATGTGTAGTTAGAAGAGGAGAAAAGTGATGCAACATCTCTTCCGGACCATATTGTGTGGAAGGCTGCCCGTGTGGGAAGAGATGGAGTCGTTCAGGAAGAAGTTCAACAAGTATTTGAACAATGTGCAAGTACAACATTAGTTTGGTTAGTAACTCTATCCCAGACTATAACTGCAGCTGAGGACGATGATTGCAGGAGCTTACTGAGTCGATTGATAAATATTCCTGAGTATTCTGGGTGTGTGAGGGGTAAGGGATTTGGTATCACTCCATCAAAACTGTATAAGCAGCCAAAGAATAAAAATTCTAGCAATACGGAAGTGATGGAGACGTTGGAGGAGTTGAAAGCTCAGATTCATGAATTACAGAAGGACAAAGAGAGATACATGTCAGAAAAGTGTGGTCCAGAGTGTAAAGATACTATCAACAAAAATAGTATCAATTGTCCGCAGAAGCATCCAGAGATAATTGTATATACTACATTGAAATTAATATAGCACAATTTTCTTAATTGACACATTAATCATATTCATTATTTGTTTAGGGCATTTCACCTTGTCGGCTATATTTATCGTCACCGACTTATCGCATGGTTGGCAAGGGAAAAGTGCATAACACTTTGAGAGACCTACTTCACCATAAACCGCTCCCTGCTGGATTTTTGAAAGTATCGGTTGATATTGCGTTAGAGGGGGATGGGTTGTTGCCTATACCAGATGATGTTTCGGACGCAACAGTGGTAGGAGACGCAATAAGATCGTATGTTGCATGGCCGTCACATCTCATTTTCATAGATGATGAGGTTGGTTGAACACCATTATGAAGTACTCAAATGTTTTACGACCCATACATGAAAGTTATTCTTACATTTACGTTTACTTATTTACATGATGATCTTAGACTCCTACAAAATCCAAATCAAAAGATAAAGGAATTATTGTGCAGGAAACCGATTCAACTGCATCAAAAAAACAGGTACTATTACAATTACATGATGATCTTATTATACATTAATTATTGAATTTATATGACTTTTAGGTTCATGGTCAACCGTTGCAACAAGTCAGCAAGGGTAAGATGCCTGAATCCAGCAAGGTGCCCAACAAAAAAATGGCCGAGCCAAAAAAAGCATTTGTTCCTCGATTTAGGTTGTGCCTTGAAACATATGTAGGAACAACAGATGTGGTTGAGGGTGACATCCGTCAAATACCTATGCAGGAAGGTATTTTCGGTTTTGAATATACTGAAACAACTACCAAGGAGGATTTGGACCAGATTTTCCAACATTCTGAATTGGGCATCGATGTTATGCATTCCTACATCAGGTAATACTCCGATCAATTTTAATTAAATAATTGAATAATTTATTTGCTCATTTAAATGAATATTCTAATTTTGATTATGTTTTTATTTAAGGTTATTGTATGACAAGATGTTGGTCCTGCATGATTTGACTTCAAGATTCGCATTCTTATCTGCTAGTTGTATCAACACACGGTCAATCAATCACACTCCAGATGTAGTCAGAGATTACTTTATCAAATCATTTATGGCTGCAGATACAAAGAAGTTGTACTTTTCCATATAATACTGGCCATGGGTTAGATTTCATTATAAATTCATTTATTATAATTATTCATTTTTTGCCATTCTATATAACATTTTCGTCTGAACTTTTGTCTTATTTTACAGTGGACACTGGTTGTTATTCACGATTAATCTAAGGAAAGAAATCGTGTATTATTTGGATACATTGGATGTTGATCAAACAAAATATCCTCATATGAAGACTATGGTTGATACGTAAGTGATGAGATATACTGTTCTGAATAATTATCTTTATTTATTATGTGAGACTATTATAAATATTCGTTTATATTATGTTAGAGCTATACAAATATTTCGATCGCAAAGAGAAGCAAAAGTGCCAAAAAGGAAGGCTAACAACATTAGCTGGATCAGAGTGCAGGTATATTTTCACATTTTTGACTGTTATAGTGATTCTACTTGATAAAACTATTTAAACTATATATCCTGATAAATGATCGTTTGTTTTTTCCATTTACAGTGTCCTTGTCAGCGCAATGGGATTGATTGCGGATATTTTGTATTGCGTTTTATGAAGGAAATTATTCACTCGGGTCAAATAGATATTCCCAATCATGGTATGGATAAATTCATAAGTTATATGATTTATTTTAATAATTAACTGGTATTTCATCTGAGTAATTAGTTTTAAAACTAAATCGTGCATGTTTTGTTATATTATGTAGTACTTTGATGAATTCAAGTGTGGTACTTACTCGAAAGCAGAATTGGAAGAAATTAAGGAGGAATGGTATCAATACATTCTTGAGTTGAGAATTGTATAAGGTATATGTATCATCAAATATTGATGCGGGATAACAATATTGAAGTCATATGTATTTGTAAAGTTATCTGTTTTGTAATTATATGTAAATTGACTGTATTTGTGAAGTTGTTCTGAGGATCGGCTTGTGTTGATTTATATATAAGTAGGTTTATGTGAATTACAATGATTATAGGTAAAGTAACTGTAATTGTTATAAGCAGGTTTATCGGGAAAAAAAAGTGATTATTTAAAAAAAAATTTATAAACTTGAAGAATAGACAACGCTTTTAAGTAAAAGCGCTGCTAAAGGGCGGGGGGGAATATGCAGCGCTTTTCAGAAGCGCTGCTAAAAGGTGTGGGGGAGGGGGGAATAGGAAGCGCTTTTGAGAAGCCCTGCTAAAAGGGGGGAGATGGGAGATTAGACAGCGCTTTTGAAAAGCACTGCTAAAGGGGGGGGTGAGGGAAAGCGCTGCTAAAAGTGTTGTTAAAGCGGGCCTATAACATCACTTTATCCATAAAAAAACGCTGTCTTTGCCTTTAGCAGCGCCACTATAGGCAGCGCTTTTAAGCGCCGCTAATAGCCAAAAAAAGCGCTGCTAAAGGTCTTATTTGGCATAGTGCACCAAGGAATTTGTCATATACAATCCTTCGAGTTTCAGGCCAACACCAGCTACTGTCGTCTCTTTCGAAACCTACCTGAGAACCTTATCACCAAGACTCAGAACAATTGCATTGTGGGCTTTTTCGATCATCGTTGTCTTTTTCTTCTCCGTCAATGCAACATACATGGCATCTTCTCCCTTTAACGCTTATAGCAAACCATGTTGAACAAGAAGGGCCCGCATCTTCAAATGCCATAAATCGAAGTCATTGACTCCGGTGAATTTCTCAGTTTTAAACTTTGTTGACGGCATCTTCTCCATGCTCACCGCACCAGTTTGTTGTGATCACAAACGATACCTTTCAGCAAATAAAGATTGAGAAATTGAGTTCTTGGGTGAGCAATGAAAACGGTTCAAACAAAGAGAGAAAGAAGAAAAGATAAAGAAGAAAGAAGAAAAAGGATTAGGAAAAATTGATATACTATTCACTTTCTCAATATTACAAACGATTACAAGTGAATAACACAATTGGCCCCACTCAACAAACTGAGTGATCTAGCCTATATATATTAAATATATAACTTGCAACCCAAGCTAACTAAACAATTGAATCCATAACACAATGCCCAATTCGACAATACATATTAGAACAGACTTCGACTACAATATGTATCCTTCGACCACAGCATGTGATCCATCTTTGCTTGTCTTCTGTCGAAACACATGAAAGCTATTCCTCAACAGAATTAGAGTTCAACCCAAAATCTGACAGTTTGAATATTTTTTAGGTTTAAATTTTAATAAAAGAAAGCCCCATCAGAGGGTAGATTTTCTTCACTCATACAATATTCCACCTTCAAAATCAACATAAACAATTTACTAACTTATATGTAGATTTCAGACATTAACACAAAGCAAAGTTAATTAACTATCAGAAGAAGAGAAAATTCCCAAACATAAATATCAAAATTGTGCTTTTATTAATATAGGACAATAAACAAAGAGTAATAAGTAATAGTGGTGCTCTCTCCTGTATATACTACAAATTAGTTTTTGTAAAACTTTAAACATTACAATGTGAATTTTTATATGTTAGATTTGATAATCTACAAATGAATAGTACAGTTTGCATACTCAACTTTATAAATCCACAAATATGGCTTCATTAATAGATGAAAAATGTTATTCTTACACCAAATCTTACATTTATACCGTATTTCACTGTTCACCAATATGGTGAACAGTGAAATATATAAAAAATTAATATTTTAATTTTTTTTTAATTTTTTAATTTTTAGATTAAATAATATTGATATAAAATTACGTGATTAACCAACTTCATATCCTCATTAACTAACTTTTTACTTTTCATTAACCAATTTTGGTTTACTATTAAAAATATTTTTAACTCTGAGCGTTTATTAACCAAATTCATCACTTCATTAATCAATTTTTTGCATTTCATTAACCAACTTTATTTCACTACTTTAAACTACTGTTGATAGATATTATTCACGTACACTGTTCACACACTGTTCATGGGTACTGTTTATGCACTGTTCATAGGTACTGTTTATAAAAATATTTTTTTATTTAAAAAAACACTATTGATGTATGTATTTGATGTAAGATGTGGTGTAGGAATAGCAATCCTTTAATGGATAGATTGCCACAAAATAAGTGTAAGGAACTATAAGCATTATGAGATTCCAATAAAGCTAAGTTACATGACTACCTAACTTAACTAGAATATTATTTTCTTTGACTTCGATCTATAACTTACCTATATTAAATGTCATGAACAATTTTCTTGAGTTACAGTTTAGATGTCCATAATCAAAACAAGCATAAACACTTTTAAAACATGCGTGTATGCACGAATAAAAACGTTGAATCAACAAGACAATATAGATTTGGTGGGAGGGGAATCAAAAGCATGCTTTAAATAACAATCAAACAGAAGTAGTGTGCCAGAATTAACCAGAGCACAATAGAAATCGCTAATAGAAAACATAGTTAAACCTATGAGCTGCTATTGAGAATTGTATCATTCATTAAGCAACAACAGAAAACAAGTACCAAAGTAATAATAAAAGATGCTCATGGTTAATGCTTAACTAAAACACTTGTTTTCTTGACGTGAGGGCGATGTAAAATATCTACAGGACCGGACATACTAGAGTCCAAATATCAAACAGATAATGAAACACAACCAAAAACAGATGAGAAGGTAAAAAAAACTCTCTAAGAGAATAGCAATCCAGAGACAACTTGATAAGAAGATCATGTTAGAACAACAACACTTGATGAATCACAGTGAATGCGCAGCAAGAAAGAATGTAAATCGCAAGATGAAGTAAATAGTACACACACTCACTAATGGATAAAAAATATGGAAGAGAAGAAAGACGAGAGAGTAGAAAATAGTGATGATTCTCATTAATTGTGATATTCACATTACAAAGTGTTATTTATGTGTTACACAATTACTTGCAAAGCAAATTATCTACACAAAATAACTAACTAATTAGTAACATATGAATTAAATCTCAATACTCCTCCTTAATTCATAACTGTTAAACACTTACAACACCAAATTTTTTTTTCAAAAATTCAAATTTGTCAAGCTTTAGAGCCTTTGTAAAACCATCTGTTAGCTGCATTTCAGTTGAGCGATATTGCACCTTAATCATTCCATTGTTCACTTGCTCTCTAATAAAATGAAACCTTGTATCAATGTGTTTACTTTTGTCACGTGAGATTGGATTTTTAACAAGCACTACTAGAAATACTGTATTTAGCCTCGTCCATTTATCGACACTATAAGGCAAAAAACCGCCGCTACTAGCCAATTAGCCTCGGCGTAGCGTCAGTGTCGGAGAAAGGCTAAAACGATCGAAGCTAACATTTAGCTTTGGCCAAAAAGAGTCGTGTCTACAGTAGCCTCGGTTTAGCCGTGTCTACGTTAGTCTCGGTTAAGCCGTGTCAAAAAACAAAAAATAGCCTGGGCCTGACTGAGGCTAAAGTCAAACTCCATAAGTCAACATAATATTTAGCCTTGGGCCTGGTCGAAGCTAAAGGAACATTTTGCCTCGATTTATTCGAGGCTAAGTTCAAACTTTATAAGTCAACAAAATATTTAACTTTGCCCTAACAGAGGCTAAAGTCAAATTGTAAAAGTCAACAAAATTATGCCTGCTTTCCAATTGTATAATCTATACATGCTGACCATGTTTTCCAATAATGACAATTATGTCATGTCGTGTTCTCCTTCAATCAATTTATCAAGATCATAAATAATTTATCAAAACATATAACACATATGAAGTAAGAGTTATCAAAATATTACATAGATTGAAACATAACAAAAAAGTAGTCATAGCTATAACAAAAAACAGCCCCAAAAACTCGGAATACATTGAAAATCATGTCCAAATTTTTTTTCATCCGAGACTACTTCTACTAACACTGCATGATCAATCTTCACTTAATGATTGGTCATCTAAATCATCATCATAGTGAGGATTTGACGATCGAATGATAACACTAGCAGATTGACCATTTGTAGCGTCAAGCTTTTGCATGATAAATGCCTTCAAAACATTCAGTTCAGACTCCATCTTCTTAGCAAACTCATTAGACGTTTGATATTGTTTTGTTGCCTTCCGAGCAATCTCATTTGACGCCTGAATAGCTTTGGTAGCCTCTTCGAGTCGAGCTGATGTAGCTGCAACCAATTGTTCGGCTCTAATTCTAGATGCTCTCTCTGATTCAAAGGATGTCCCAAACATAGATCCGCGGGAATTTTGAGGTTGTTGGATAAAGGATGTACATCCATGCTTCAGATTGATAGCTAAATCCGCTATCCCATAAACCCGACCACGACTACGACCCCTAGCAGCATCTGTCCATAATTTAAAAACGGTCCCTCCATCTAACCTCTCGACATCATCTCCAGCTTTTTCCTTAAAAGTGGATTGTAAAACAGAAAAAGGAGTCATTTCTAAATATAGGATTCTTATTGTGCCTGCATGAGTTATACAAGAGTTATTGCGCCGGCATGAGTTAGTACAACATTTCAATAATTAATGACTTTACTAAAATTTCAAGTTATTGCAACTTTGACTCATACAAATCATAAAAGAAAAACATAGGTAATGAATCAATGCCTTGGATCTCAAACTCATGGAGTTTCTCTCCACAACAATCCTTCTCTTATTTCTGTTTCCTTACTCACAACATGTCATATTTGCATATTTTCCTATCTAGGATTAATACCTATTTGCCTATATTGTTGAGTTACACTTCAGTGAAAGAGTTAAAAATCGAAGTCGGGTTGAACAGGTTGTAAACTCATTCCTTAAACCATAAATTATTGAATACATCACTCTCATAATTGCGTAACCCTTTCAAATACACGTTGTGTTTAGGGTTTTAAAAAGAGATCCAATTTGTTGAGATTTGGACCATGTCATATGATTTTGGGAAATATTGAAACAAACACACCACTCTTTGTTTATTCCTTCATATCATAACAGGATGACAGTAGGATCTGGTAAAGGGAGAAAAGCATGTCTCGCGGTTACTATTGTTTTCATTGCAATTTTATTGCTAATTCTCATTCTGGCTTTCACTGTATTCAAAGCCAAGCATCCTTTTAACACCGTTGACTCAGTTAAGCTACAAAAATTCGACATCAACTTGCATATGCTTTAACGGATCAGAATTACTATGCTTCTGTAAACATTGCAATTGGTGCTGAGCTCACAGTTCCTAATTTAAAAACGGTCCCTCCATCTAACCTCTCGACATCAATTGAAATCAAGTTCATATATAACCAAGGATTCTTATTTTATTTTTTTTGGTAGGAATACACCAATTGAAATTAAGTTCATAATTAATTAAAACTTACGTATGTAGACTCAGCACGATGATCAACCCATGCTCCACTCATCCTCTTATGGATCTTTAAAAATAACTCATCAGGGCGTACATCCCTTTGAAGTTCTTGGGTATACAAATATAAATTAAAGTAAATTTGATAGTATAAATAATTAAAGATTGAAATAAAAATCGACTTTATTACTTACAAGCTCAAGCGCTACATCAACATGAGCATTACGACCTGAGACGTGGACTGCTCCTCCTCTTGCTAAACTTCGATTGGACTTGTTTTGAGAGGACAATTTCAAGAACGAATCACTCTTCCAATAAGTTTCAAGCTCATTCGAGGCATCCTCACCAATCCATGAAGGACGGGTCCCTTTTAACCTCACCTTCCTCATTATATCATTTAGTCGAATGGCTGCCATTGAATAAAAGGCTTTCCTGACAAACATCTCATATTGAGGATCCCATGAAACCCTGTCCTGAAAATGATTAAAATAGTATAAACATCCTAGGCATTGTAATTTCAGTTCTGTTCGGTTTGTCAGCATCTATCCATAAGGAAACTGAGTTTGTCAACTCAGATTTGGTGCCTATCAGTATTAGTTTCTCATAGCTAGTTTGGTTTCCTTGTGATACGTAGTGAGTTTCACTTTGTTTTGTCAGCTGAGGTAGTGTATGGCCATATTTGGGGTCATGAGAATTCTTGTTCCAGTTGGAGATCTTGACAGATTAGAACTTCAGTGGACACTGTTGGTTTGATGCTGGGCCTGCTGCCCAGGTGTATTGGAGAGTTTTATTCCACATAGGTGTGGTTTGCTTCTAAGTAGGTTTGAGGCCAGTGTTTATGTCTGCTTTTGGAGTTTTAGATCTATCAAGCATGGTGATGCTAGGGGTGGTTAGCTCTTCATGTTGGTCTTAATCCCTTATAGAATTGGCATTGTAATGTGAAATTCAGGATTTTGTTTAGGCCTAGATTTAGTTGGTTCAACTTAAGGCCTAGATTTACTTCATCATCTATGGAATTATCATTTATACTCAATTCTATACTTCTATAATTATACTCAATTGTTTATAAATGGTGAACAACAGCCTTAAGGTCCAATTCTAAATGTGTTAAAGGTTAGATGGTTATTGGTGTTAAGGAGTTAAAATGGCTGCTGTGAATTAGATGTAAGTTGTGATTCAACTAGTGCTTGGTGATGTTAGTATTGTTTGGTTTTAAAAGAAGTTAGCTTGCTATTAGTATTGCACATTGTATCAGACCCACAAAGCATAAGCTGAGGCATTTAGATAAAATTCAATAAATACTTACCATAAAAAGAGCAAACCATTTTTCTTTGACATCAGGGGGAACTGCTGTCCAATTATAGAAACCCTTATAAAATTGTTTGTGTATCGTATAATTAATGGCATTTGCTACTCCTTTGGCCGGAACAAGCCTACAATATTGAATGAAACCAATGATGTCATATGATATAATGTTGAAACCAATGATAACTTTGAAGCCTGTTACAATATTGAATAAATAATTTAAACTTACCCGCTACCACAAGTTTGTATAATAACCTTGCCATTATCATCCCTTATTATCAAATGAGGGGGAACATTACCGTCACCCATGACCACCTCATCCGCGTCCTCATCCTCAATTTCCTCTTCATTTTCCTCCATCGGAATCTCACGTGAGGCATGATCTAGAGGGACAACCACATTTTGAATGTTTAAACCCGGAGTAGGCATAAACCTAAATACCTCAGAGGTAGAGGCATGATTAAGTGCAGATGACAATGTAGTCTACAATGGTGGTACAGCCTGCGGCACAGGCGCAGTCCTCAAAATGGGTGCAGTCTGCGGGACCGGTGCAGCTCGCACTGGCAATGGATTTAGAGCAGGTGATGAAGTTGAAGCAACCGAGGGAGTCGGAGCCAACGATGGAGTCGGAGCCGGAGATGGAGTTCGAATTGTTGGTGGAGTCGGTACTGTAGTAGCTTGTGATGACTGAACAAATGTAGATTTCTTTCAAAACATGCTATTTCGATTATCAATAAGCTTTCCAGGTGCTAAGCACTTAGATTTTCCTTTTTTTGGATTTTCCTTTCCTCTCTCACCTCCACTTCTGTTAGTCATCTATTGTCATAAAATACAAAAAAAATTAGACAAAATATAATAACAATTGAAGAAATAACTATAAAATGCATCTTAAAATATTTTTGGAATTCTCAGGTGATTACAAAATGCATATAAATGCATCAACAATTGGAATTCTCAGGTGATTACAAAATGCATATAAATATTTGTGTTTCTCACTGAATATAAACTGTATATAAATGCATATAAACACTGAATATAAATATTTGCGTTTCTCACTAAATATTTTGGATTACAAACTATATATAAATGCATAAATTCTAAGAATCAGTTTGTTAGAGCAGTAACAAACTGTATACAAACTGCATATAAACACTGAATATAAATATTTGTGTTTCTCACTAAATTTAGAGCAATAAATTCTATAAATGCATATTTGTGATTACAAACTGTGATTACAAAGATAAATTTAGAGCAGTAACACTTAGGAAAAAGAGAAATGATAATATCATATTCATCAAGATATTAGAATACAAAATACATATAATAAACCATAAGATAGTTGTGCATCTTCAATCAATATCCTATCGTTGCTTCACTACGTATCAAAAATCTCTTCAAACACATCTACTTGTGTGTCGTCACGCAAACAAGATATTGATTCAATTTCAAAAGTGGGTAGAACAGGTAACATCCCATCAGACTGATATGGCATTTCATCCTCTATGTTATCAATCATCACATGACCCCTTGGTTTTGTGGTGATTGCCGCACACCATCCACGCATATCTTTACACATTTCTGGATATGGGACATCATACACTTGTCTTGCATTTTGCGCAAGGATGAAAGGATCATAAGGACGATAACACTTATCCATCTTAATATCAAAAGTTTTATATTGTGGATGAACCTTTGTTCCTGTGTTCTTTGTTGGGCCAAACCATTCACAATAAAAAAGTGGAATTTTCTCCTTCAAACCAAAGTAATCTAGTTCATAGATATGTTTGATTATGCCATAAAAATCATCTTTTCCTCATTCAGCTAGACCTTTCACGTGCACACCACAATTGACAGTTTTTTTTTTTACCTTTGCTCCATTCTTCGGTATGAAACTTATACCCATTTACAAAGTACATGTTCCAAGAGATTGCCAATGATGAAGGACTGTGTGATAAGGCAATCATGTCTTTGTTGGCAACTCCATTTGTGTTCTCATTTACATATTTCTTCAACCATATGGGAAACTCTGTATGTATTTGTCCAGATGAATCTTCTATACTTATAAAATGACTCTCTAAGAATATGCTGCAATCAACCACACAATTGATGAGTAAATATTTATCATGATATGCATCAAGATATTGATTGATGTGTTATGACGCATACTTACTCAAGATATGGTTTGACCTCGTCACAATTTATCAAGACATGTACATGTGTAGACTTCCATTCCTTATCTGATAGATAATGTTTTCCAGACTTCCCACTTGGTCGACCACCACTGTGTAGGAGGGACATTGTAGGTAGGATGCCATCATGGTCTGAACGAGGATTGTTACAAATATTTGTGTTTGGCAACAAATCGAATGAGTTGAAATAATGAGAACAAAAGTAATTTGTCTCACGATGTATATAATCGGTGCATACGGAACCTTCAACTCTAGCCTTATTTGTCACTGCCCTCTTTGAGACTCCCATAAATCTGCACATTCAATCATACCACATCTATTAAGGTATGATAAACAAGTAATTACTAAATAAAATCAACCACAACCATTACCTATCAAATGGATACATCCACCGGTACTGTACTAGACCACCTTCGCTTCTTTAGAAAGATGGATTGGAAGATGCTCCATTAAGTCAAAGAAACCAGGTAGAAATATCCTTTCTAACTTGCATATGATAACTAGAATGTTCTCATCCAAATTAACTAAGTCATCCATCCTTAATGTATTGCAGCAAAGGTCTTTGAAGAATCGACTTAGCTCGGTTAATGGTTTCCAAACCAAATCCGGCAATGAACGAAATGCAATTGGGAGTAAACACTCCATGAAAACATGACAATCATGGCTCTTCATCCCATGCACCGTACCCTTTTTCGACATTGACACACCTAGAGAGGTTTGAAGCATAGCCATCTAACATTTTCAATTCCTTCAGCCATTTACAAACCAACTTGACTTCAGGTTTGGTCAGAGTGTAGCTTGCCTTTGGTTTACCCCTCTTTCCGTTAGTTAAGGGTTGGAGCTCTAAGTCCCCACGAAAGCATAATTTAGCCAAGTCTTCTCTCGCCTTTTCGTTATCCTTTGTTTTAGCCTTAACATTCATGACAGTGTTAAATATATTATCAAAGACATTTTTTTCTATGTGCATCACATCGAGGTTGTGCCTTAACAAGTTATCCTTCCAATATGGGAGATCCAAAAAAATACTTCGCTTTTTCCAATTATGATCCACTCCATACCCTTCAAACTCTTTCCATTTTTCTTCCCATCCAATTTCAGTCACTTTTGGAAAATTACTTATTACTACCCATATATCTTGACCTATGGAAACGGAAGGTGGATCGTCTTTCACAACCCTATTTTTTATGAAACTTCTTTTACTCCTTCTGAAAGAGTCATTAGTTGGCAAGAAACGACGATGACAGTCAAACCAGGAATTCTTATGGACACTTTTCAAGGTAAAAGCATCTGTGTGTTCCATACAATGAGGGCATGCCAGCTTACCTTGTGTTCCCCATCCAGATAACACACCGTAGGCCGGTGATCACACGAAATTGTATATATATATTGATGCATAATTCAACTGATGTTTAACTGTTTTCGATCCGATTTCGGGTTATTTCCGTGTTATTTGTCTGATACTTTGCAGGTATTTGATGATCATGCCTAAACAAGACAATATGAAGAAAAGAAGCAATCACAAATGAAATATGGACGAACACCGGATGAAAACAACATGAAAAACGAAGAATGCATATTTTGCTGTTGTGACGACCGTCACAGCTCCATGACGACCGTCACACGGGTGACGACCGTCACACACCGTGACGACCGTCATGCAGGAAAAATGCCCCACTTCAAATGCACGTGCAAGAAGCAGTTCCAATTCCCAAATAGTGGACCACTACTCCCTGATAATTCTGCCTCAAAGTCCACCTTCTTCAAGTTATAACCGTTAGAATTCTATTTCTATAATAAGGGAAGAAGGGGAGCTGAGAAAGGGATCCGCATTCAGACAACGAAGTGCTGCCATTTTATTTTCAGAGCAACCTTTCCAGTTTTTCTATTCTTATTTGTTTCTCTTTTCTTTTTCTGCATTCCTTTGATATTCTGTAATTCTTATTTCCCTTGTACGATCAATTGGCATAAAGACCAGAATCCTGTCAACATTTGTGGAGGATCTGCCCAAAGGTCAATTGGAATATTTACAGGTTTCTAATTTTAATCGTAATTTTAGTTTTCAGTATGATGCATGTTATTACTTATTGTTTTTATTTATGTTTTACCTTTCCCAAATCCATGTCTAGCTAAATCAAAGTAATCGATATGTAATAATAATTCGGAAGGGATTTGATAATAACCGGTTGAAAATTTCCTTTTCAAAAGTTGTTTATGGTCTGAGTGTTTAAATTTATTTACTGAATAAACTTCGTCGCGAAAGCGAGAACTTATTTAAAAGTAGTTTTGCCACGAAAGTGGGAAATTAATTAAGGTACAAACCAACAAGCGAAAGCTGCGGCAAGACCAGATAGTAAACACTAGTCATTTGTTTTAATAACAGCGAAAGCACTTTAAAATGAATTAGAACTTAGAGATTTCCAAAAAATAGTTTTAACCCCGAATGGGACACGAAAGCGTACGTTTGGCCCTTAGAATTATGATTAGTGTCAATAACCATCGTGAGACGAGAGTCTTCAGATCACTATTTTCTGCTTAAATAAACTATGAAAAATATTTCATATACCGGTAACTTGTCAAATCCCCGAAGAACATAATTACTGCATATCGATTCACGTAATTATAATTTAAGTAACATTCTTAGTTCCCTTTAGTGACAATCTTATTCCCTTACGCATTATCTACCTAGCTAAACATAGTAACTCCCGAGAACACTAGTTTGATTACGAGTCCCTGTGGGATCGATATCTATTATTACTACGCGATAGACTGTACACTTGCAGTTAAGTTGTATTAGACATAGAAAGTCGGATCAAGTTTTTGGCGCCGTTGTCGGGGACCTGTTTAGTCAATAGTGTAACCTTCTGTTACGCCGTATAGACTAGGTTAACTATTTTCATTTTTCCTTTACTAGTGATGTCGATTGTATGCCAAGTAATCGTCCACAAGGCGATATCTTAAAACCTTCAGTGGCAGAACTAGAACGCTTCTTACATCTAAGAAGCCGAATCATTGAGTACCAAATCAAACATAACATTCCCGATCCTCTCACTCCCATTCCCAAATTCGAAGAAGAATCAAACATGGCTGAAGGACCTCCAAACAAACCGCTGAAGGCATACGCTACACCCTCTCAGATGGAGCCTAGAAGTAGCATTGCTGCCCCAGCTATTACTCGAAACGATTTTGAGCTGAAACCATCATTGCTGTCAGCGGTACAACAAAACCAATTCTCAGGAAACGCACCTGAGGATCCAAACGAACACTTAACAAAGTTTGTACAATACGCAGACACAGTGAAAGCAAATGGAGTAACTCCAGACGCGATAAGAATTCGTCTTTTCCCATTCTCTCTTAGAGACAGAGCGTGGACATGGTTGCAATCTTTACCATCCAACTCCGTTACGACGTGGGAACAATTGAAGAACGTCTTCTTAGCGAGATATTTTTCGCCAAGCAAAACTGCTATGCTTAGAGCTCAAATCAAAGGATTTCGACAAAAAGATACTAAATCTCTTTACGAAGCATGGGAACGATTCAAAGATATGATGAGAACATGTCCTCACCACGGTCTAGAAGACTGGGTGACAATCCATACTTTCTATAATGGGCTTTTATACAATACCAGATTGACAATAGACGCTGCTGCGGGCGGTGCACTTATGGATAAGCCATACGACGAAACCTATCAACTAATCGAAAACATGTCTCAGAACCACTGCCAATGGGGAGGTGAACGCACTCCAACAGAGAAAACCACAGCGAAAGGTGGGATGTACGAGATCAGCAGCCTTGAAAAGTTCAACGCTAAAGTAGATGCTCTAGCACAGAAGATTGACAGTCTGACCGTTAACCCCACTGCAACCGTCGCTGTCGTAACTCCAAATTGCGAGTTATGCGGAAGCACCACTCATAATGCGCCCGAATGCCCATTGCTAGCCGGAATCCCACCAGACCAAGTAAACTATGCTCAAGGAAATCCTTACGCAAATACCTATAACCCAGGTTGGCGAAATCATCTAAACTTTTCTTACTAAAGCGATAATGCATTGCAAATGCCTGCTGCTCCACCAGGATATCAGAAACTAGCTGCTGCTCAGACTGCACCCAGGAAATCAAACCTCGAGTTGATGATGGAAAAATTCATAGCTACTCTAGCTCAAACAAACAAAGAATTCCTGAATCAAAACATACACACTAGCGAGCAAATTAAACAGTTGACCGGAAAAGTAGACGCTTTAGCCACCCACAACAAAATGTTAGAAACACAGATATCACAAGTGGCTCAACAACAAGCCTCTATTGCCGCACCCGCTGGCACATTTCCTGGACAACCCGAACAGAATCCAAAAGGTCAAGCAAATGTTGTCATATTAAGAAGTGGAAAAGAATTGGACGAACCGATCGATCCGAGGACCGAAAACTCAGCCATGCAACAAAAACCAACTGAACAAGCAGAAAAGGAATCCGAGTTAGAGAAGAAGGAAGACAACGAGAAGGAGGATACCGCAAGTGAAAAAACTCAAGCACCTCCAGCGCCATATAAACCACCTATCCCTTATCCTCAAAGATTAATAAACTCCAAAACTTCAAGACAATTTAAGAAATTTGTAGAGCTCCTTAAACAGTTGAATATCACTATTCCTTTTACAGAAGCAATAACTCAAATGCCGTCATACGCTAAATGTCTCAAAGAAATCCTGTCAAATAAGAGAAGATCGAGGATAACGAAACAGTTACACTTACCGCAGAGTGTAGCGCTATTATTCAAAACCGCATGCCTCCTAAATTAAAAGACCCAGGTAGTTTCTCCATACCTTGCGTCATAGGAAAGTTCGTGATAGACAAAGCTCTATGCGATTTAGGAGCCAGTATCAGTGTTATGCCTTTATCTATATGCAAAAAGCTGAATATGGGAGACCTAAGACCAACCAAAATGTCCGTACAATTAGCTGACCGATCAGTAAAATACCCCGTCGGAATACTGGAAAACGTTCCAGTACGCATAGGGCAATTCTACATCCCAACCGACTTCATAATCATGGACATCAAAGAGGACTCTGTTACCCCAATTATCCTAGGAAGACCGTTCTTAGCTACAGCCGGAGCTATTATAGACGTGAAGAAAGGAAGGCTAACATTCGAAGTAGGAGAACAAAAGATAGAGTTCATTCTCACCAAGTTCTTACAAGCACTAGCCATAGACGATACCTGCTATTTAGTAGACGAAATTGACGAATGCATAAGAGAACTTGAAAATGAAGAGACCACGCATTCAGAAATAATAAAGATTCAAATACCCAATATTTCTGAAGACGATGATTGGCGTAGACCGTATAAAGACGACAGCCTAAGTGAAAGCTTAGCACTGACCCCAAACCATATGCCAGGTCCGAAGAACCCATCTTTAGAACTTAAAACACTACCCAAAAACCTTAGATATGAATTCCTAGACGATGAACTAAAAAGACCAGTGATAGTCAACACCGACTTAGGACAACCAGAAACCGAAAAGCTATTAGAAGTCCTAAAGAAGTACCCCACCGCGTTAGGCTATAACATAAGTGATCTAAAAGGTATAAGCCCTTCGATCTGTATGCATCGAATTACAATAGAGGAAGACTCTAAAACCTCTAGAGAGCATTAGAGAAGACTGAACCCCATCCTAAGCACTGTGGTCAGAGATGAAGTAAAGAAATTGCTAGATGCAGGAATCATCTGTCCAATCTCCGATAGTGAGTGGGTTAGCCCAGTTCATGTCGTACCAAAGAAAGGAGGAGTCACAGTAGTTAAAAACGAAAAAGGCGAATCAATAACAAAAAAAGTCGTGACTGGAAGCAGGATGTGCATTGATTATAGGAAGCTTAACAAGGCCACACGAAAAGATCACTTCTCGTTACCCTTCATAGACCAAATGTTAGAAAGATTAGCCAAACACTCATATTTCTGCTATCTAGATGGCTATTAAGGATTTTTCCAAATTCCCATTCATCCTGATGACCAAGAAAAGACTACATTCACATGTCCTTATGGTACTTTTGCTTACCGCCGAATGTCGTTCAGACTCTGTAACGCTCCAGCAACTTTCCAAATATGCATGATGGCAATCTTCGCAGATTTCATAGACGACATCATGGAAGTATTTATGGACGATTTCTCGGTATGTGGACAAAGTTTCGAAGGATGCCTACAAAACTTAGAAATGGTATTAGAACGTTGTGTAAAAGTGAACCTCGTCCTAAATTGGGAAAAATGCCATTTTATGGTCCGACAAGGAATAGTTCTAGGACATGTCATATCAAATAAAGGAATTGAGGTCGACAAAGCTAAAATAGAGATTATAAAAGATCTCCAACCTCCAAAATCCGTACGAGAAATACGGAGTTTTCTAGGACATGCCGGTTTCTACCGAAGATTTATAAAAGATTTTTCAAAAATCACAAAACCTTTGACCGGCCTGTTGATGAAAGATGCTGAGTTCGTCTTCGACGACGACTGTCTAAAAGCATTTGAAACATTAAAATCAGCCCTTATCACCACACCGATTATGCAACCACCCGATTGGCGACTACCGTTCGAAATCATGTGCGATGCGAGTGATTATGTCGTAGGCGCAGTTCTAGGACAAAGGAAGGACAAGAAACTCCATGCCATCTACTATGCCAATAGAACTTTAGATCCTGCCCAAATGAACTACGCCACAACAGAAAAGGAACTTCTAGCAGTTATATTTGCGCTTGACAAATTCCGTTCTTACCTAGTAGGAGCAAAAATTATCATATACACAGACCACGCTACCATTAGGTACCTAATAAGCAAAAAGGATGCCAAACCAAGATTATTGAGATGGACCCTGTTATTACAAGAGTTTGACCTAGAAATCAAAGATAAGAAAGGAACCGAGAACGTTGTTGCAGATCACTTATCCCGAATAGAAGGCATCAAACATGAACCAGTACCGATAAATGACGATTTCCCGTACGAACATCTGATAGCCAAATTAGAAAGTGACATGCCTAACTCAATCTCGGAAGATCCAGAATTCAAAAAAGTTGTAGAAGCCGTCTATGCCCAAGTCACATTACCTTGGTATGCTGACATCGTTAATTACCTCGCTGCAGGCGTGCTTCCACCGGATCTCACTTATCAGCAAAAGAAGAAATTCTTCCACGATCTGAAACACTATTATTGGGACAAACCTCTACTCTTCAAGAGAGGGGCCGACAACATATATCGTCGCTGTGTCCCAGAGGAAGAAATAGAAAATATCATTTTCCAATGCCATTCAGCACCATATGGTGGTCATGCTAGTACATCCAAGATGTGCGCTAAGATTCTCCAAGCAGTCTTATTCTGGCCTAACCTCTGGAAAGACGTCCACATCGCTGTGCTAAAATGTGATCGATGCCAACAAACTGGCAACATCTCACGACGCGATGAGATGCCTCAGAAAGGAATCTTAGAGGTAGAAATCTTTGACGTATGGGGAATAGATTTCATGGGACCATTCCCACCTTCTTTTGGTAATAACTACATACTCGTCGCTGTAGACTATGTGTCTAAATGGATAGAAGCCATTGCTGCTCCAACAAATGACGCACGAGTAGTAATCAAACTCTTCAAAAACACAATCTTTCCTAGATTCGGTGTACCCAGACTCGTCATTAGTGACGGCGGATCACACTTCATATCGCGAATATTTGATAAACTTCTTTCTAAATATGGAGTCCGACACCGAGTAGCTACACCATATCATCCGCAAACTAGCGGACAAGTAGAGGTCTCGAACAGAGAAATAAAACAGATATTGGAAAAGACTGTCGCTACCTCAAGGAAAGATTGGTCATCAAAGCTACATGAAGCTTTATGGGCTTATAGGACCGCTTTTAAGACACCAATAGGTACTACACCCTACAAATTAGTTTACGGTAAATCCTGCCATCTCCCTGTAGAATTAGAGCATAAGGCCTTCTGGGCCATTAAGACACTCAATTTCAACTACACCGAGGTAGGAGAAAAACGAATCTTGAACTTACACGAATTAGAAGAACTTCGATTGGACGCTTACGAAAATGCCCGTATCTACAAAGAACGAACTAAAAAGTGGCATGATAAACGTTCAGTCAAGAAACAATTCAGTGTGGGAGACATCGTATTGCTATTTAATTCAAGATTAAAACTCTTCCCAGGTAAACTAAAATCTAGGTGGTCTGGACCTTATGAAGTGACTAAAGTACTTCAGAGTGGAGCTGTTGAAATTACCGATAAGATGAATGCACCGTTTATCGTAAACGGGCAACGTCTAAAACATTATAATAAGAACAAAAACAGTCCTCAAGTCTGCAGTATAGCATTGCTTGAGCTTCCAGCTCAAACACCCGAATAGCTTGTCACCAAGCTATCGTCAGGCTTTAGACGTTAAAAACAGCGCTTACTGGGAGGCAACCCAATTTTCCCGCATTTTTCCTCGTTACTGTATTTTATTTTTTATTCTACTTTGAAACTTTAACAAAAATTCTAAACTAAAAATTGCCACTATTTTTACTTTCTTTTATTTTCATATTTTTATTTTATATTCTTCTTTTATCTTTTGATTTTACCGCCTTTCGCTTTTCTTAAAATCCTGACTTCAAATTTCTGTTTTAAACTTTTCAGGATTTTAAAAGTCTTCAAAAACCTTCCTCCTGTTTTTCTCCGACTTACCTGCGAGTATGGCTGCGTACGACTTCACAAAGGTTCATCTTCGAGGACTAGCTCAAAAGGAAAGATTTGAAGCATTGACTGAGAGAGAACTAGCCTTAATGCTGTATTATGATAAGTCTACCATGGAGAAACTAGGGATCACGGATAGCATCCAATACCTGTTCAATCAACTGGGTTGGGAGAACACTGCTTTGAAAACCCGTTTTGCTACCTATAAGGACCTCACCTACGAATTCCTTAGTTCCTTCAGGTATTTACCCAACTATGGTTTTGGATCCAACACAGAACTGATCACCTTTAGGATGTTTGGGATGGACCAAACCCATAGCCGGATGTCATTAGCTAACCTTCTAGGATTTCCTAGCGGACCGCATGTGTTCATCAGTGCAGAAGATGACGATATTGATTTTGAACTCAACCAATTCTGGGGTAGAATCACAGGCGACTATCACCCTGAACCAGACAGAATGTATAATGATGAGATTCATAACCCAACTTTCAGATACTTTCATAAGATACTAGCTCACACCCTTTTCGGGAAAGAAGAAAATATTACTACAGTATCTAAAGAAGAGTTATTTATCATGTTCTGTGCTTCTCAGGGACGTACAGTGAATGCAGTACCTTTCATGATGAGATCTTTCCGACGCCTCACTGAGGACCCACAATCACCTATTCTAATAGGAGTCCTCGTGACAATGATTGCCCACGAGCTTGGCCTTAGATTCCACTTAAATGCAAGCACTAGTTTTGGCACCATCCGACCCATGAATATCCAGTTCTGCTTTAACCGACGCATTTTAAGAACTATGGGACCTGGACCTTACGAGTACCTCATCAATGACAAACCTGTCCAGCTATTCACATTGCCAAATCATCAGATGACAAGTATCCACAACAAGGACAACTGGCTTTATGAATTGGATGAGCCTATGTGACCTCCTTCACCTCAATCAACACCACAAAACTACATGTACGACAGTGATCACATCTCTGAAGCACACGATTATATGTACTATGAGGATGCTGTATCAGAAGCTGAAGTAGACCCTACGACTCCTCCGCATTACAACACCTATCCTGAGCCCATTCCTGAGGAGACCACGAACAAAATGGATACTGTTCTGCACCGATTGAACAACGTTGACGCAACTCTGACTACTGTTAAAGACGACATCCCAGGCATACACAGCGAACTCGTAGTCTTCATGGACTTAGTCTGTGACCAGCTCGACTACTACACACGGGAGTTCAATGAATTGAAGGCACGAAAAGACTAGATTTTAGTTTAGTTTTCTGTTTTCCGTCCGTTTTCAATTATTTTGATTTTTGCATTGTTAATTTCCCTATGTATTACATTACAACAATTCTAATTACTTGTTATTTCAATTATAATCTTTATTCATATATTCTGTTTTTACATTATTCTTTGTTTATTGGCCGATTTAATACATTGCCATATCATTTATAGGCCTAAACATCATTGCAAGAACACCCCCAAAGCAAAATTCTGCGTTCTGCAGATTTTGCTGGTGTGACGCCCGTCACAGGAGCCTGACGACCGTCACGCGGGTGACGACCGTCACAGATACGTGACGACCGTCACGAGCCCAAAACTGTTATCTGATATAACAGGGGTTGCGTTTTCTCTCCCACTCATCTCCTTTCAACTTCCAATCATCAAGAACTCACACCCCACTCCTAAATTTCGTTTTCCCCACCTCGCACCATATATTCCAACTCCCATCTCAACTTCCTACTACACTTCTGTCACATTTTTCCCACTCCACAGAACCACCTCAATCCACATTTCCTCCGTATCCTCCAACAATGGCGAGAAACAACGAAACCCCAGACCTCAGCAACATTGTGTTCAGCGACGGTGACTCCGGAGAGAGACAGCGAGCCAACTTTATCGCCTTCCACCAACGGTCGCTACAGCCGACCCACTATCCACATATCCCATCGCTCACTGAGCTCAGACTCCTTGACGGCGTCACTTGGATGCTTCAAAGAGCCGGCATCTGGAACCTCTGCACCAATCCATTGCCGACGTACGAACAACTCACCCTCGAGTTCCTAAGTTCGTTCACCTACGTCACTTCCAGCGGCGACCTCAGCCAACACTCCGGTGCCGCATGCTTCCGGATGTTCGGCACAAACTATCAAGTGAACCAGAACCAGATTGCCGCCATCTTACAATTCCCCCGTGGCGACAATGCTCACCGCCGCCTCACCGATCAGTTCCAGCACGAAGCCTTCGCGCTCTAGTACCAGTTAACCGGCATCAATGTCGATGGTTGGGATTCTCTGCACGCAACGCATATCCACAACCCGACCATCCAGTATTTCCACCGAGCATTGAGCAACACCATCTTCGCCCGGGATAGCAACCACAAGGTGAGCTCGAAATAGCTCTTCTTTCTCCGCTGTGTCTTCAACAACGAGCCTATCAACGTCGCTCCGTTCCTCCTGGCCCACATTCAGGCCAACTCTAATCGTGGCTCCAAGCCATTTTACTTTGGCGGGATTGTCACTGCCATTGCACTTGGGCTGAACCTCGGTGACCGCCTCCAGCACCTCCATGCCATTCCCTCGGTGTTCCTTGACACCGACCACTGCAGAGCCTCTCACCTCATCCGTTCCAGAGCCGATGGCAAGTACCACCCGGTAGTGCATGGTAAAACCGTCCGAAGCATCATCCTTCCATCACGCACCCGGATGCACCCAGAGGATCGTACCAACTGGCTATTTGACCTCACTGCCCCTCCTGCTGCCGCTGCTCCAACTCAGGACCACACCCAAGGTTCTGATGACAAAATCCAAGCTGAGTTGGACAGACCAGAGAAACGGAGGCATCGCAACCACTTCCGTCCGAAGGTACATCCTACCGCCGCCGCCGCCATCGTCCAGAGCCCGACTACTCAGAAGAGGACCTCTGCCGCTCTCTCGACCAGCAGGCCCAGATACTCGCTATGATGCAGCAGAAGAATCAGCGAGCAGAGCAGTTCGAAGCTTGGCATCGGACCCAAATGCAACAACTCCAAACTGGCCAAGAAACCATTACTGAGAACTTGGCGAATCTGGCCTTGCAGTTCGAAGGACTCCGCGACTATGTCTATCATACCGGAGCTATGAGTTTTGAGGACCGAGTTGACCAAGTCAGAGCCATAGGACGCGAGCGAGGATGTGACCAAGGAAGAGGTCGTGATTAGTTATCATTTTCCTTATTTGTTTACTATATTTTCAGTTTCTTTGTACTTTCATTTCCGTTGTATCTCCCTCTCGCATTCTTTCAAATCAGTGGGAACACTGATTGAGATAGTGTGGGAGCGGAGCGTTTATTTCCCATTCCTGTGTACTTTTATTTTCGTAATTTCTATTCAAACATTTTCACGTTTTAGCAAATAAAAGCTTGTTTATATATTCTTTTTCCGTTACGCAAACATCCCCACGTTATTCGACGTAAACAAAAAATTTTCGTTCGTTCCTCAAAAGCAAAAGCATCACGAGAATACGCCCAAGTTCAAACCAAGTTTTGAAACTCCGAGGAGACGAAAATTCTAACAAAACCAGTACCTTCTTGAAACCTTAGATCTCTGGTTTATGCGAGTCGGTTTCACTACCTACGTGTACCAAAGTTCCAAGTGTCTACGCAAACTCAGCCCCAAGTAGTTTATACTAGCAGTCAGCACCATCCTAAAACACTTCTAAGCGAGCGACCAATGCAAATAAGTGTATGATCTCCAAAAAGATAAAAAATCATGAAAAGAAAGCCATTTAGACAAAATATAAAGACGCGTTTCCCTCTAAGTTAGGTGCTCCTCACCCGAGCATTTAGCCCAACGGTACGAAAACTCATTGAAAAAAATCAATGATATAAGCGCATGATTAATGAAAGAGATCAAAACAAAAATGAGATCATATTCACTAACAGGTCGACTTGCCATGAAAGTGTATGGACAACGGGCTTAATGTGATTGCGCTAGAACAAACAGGGTGAACTTGCCGCGAGAACCTTGACACCAAGCTACAGTAGCATGACTGGGACCGATTCACATAAGAAGGAGACCTCCGAAGACTTAAGTCCAGTGTCGTCACCGTACTCGTTTTGTTCTTACTAAGAATCCCGGTTTTTCCCGACTTTGCGAACGAAGAAGCTGCCTCGTGCTTGCCGACTTTTTCCTGTTTTACTTGAGGACAAGCAAAGATTCAAGCTTAGGGGAGTTTGATAACACGAAATCGTATATATATATTGATGCATAATTCAACTGATGTTTAACTGTTTTCGATCCGATTTCGGGTTATTTCCGTGTTATTTGTCTGATACTTTGCAGGTATTTGATGATCATGCCTAAACAAGGCAATATGAAGAAAAGAAACAATCACAGATGAAATATGGACGAAAACCGGATGAAAACAACATGAAAAGCGCATAATGCATATTTTGCTGCTGTGACGACCGTCACAGCTCCATGACGACCGTCACACACCGTGACGACCGTCATGCAGGCAAAAATGCCCCACTTCAAATGCACGTGCAAGAAGCAGTTCCAAGTCCCAAATAGTGGACCACTACTCCCTGATAATTTTGCCTCAAAGTCCACCTTCTTCAAGTTATAACCGTTAGAATTCTATTTCTATAAAAAGGGAAGAAGGGGAGCTGAGAAAGGGAGCCGCATTCAGACAACGAAGTGCTGCCAATTTATTTTCAGAGCAACCTTTCCAGTTTTTCTATTCTTATTTGTTTCTCTTTTCTTTTTCTACATTCCTTTGATATTCTATAATTCTTATTTCCCTTGTACGATCAATTGGCATAAAGACCAGAATCCTGCCAACATTTGTGGAGGATCTGCCCAAAGGTCAATTGGAATATTTACAGATTTCTAATTTTAATCGTAATTTTAGTTTTCAGTATGATGCATGTTATTACTTATTGTTTTTATTTATGTTTTACCTTTCCCAAATCCATGTCTAGCTAAATCAAAGTAATCGATATGTAATAATAATTCGGAAGGGATTTGATAATAACCTGTTGAAATTTTCCTTTTCAAAAGTTGTTTATGGTCTGAGTGTTTAAATTTATTTACTGAATAAACTTCATCGCGAAAGCGAGAACTTATTTAAAAGTAGTTTTGCCACGAAAGTGGGAAATTAATTAAGGTACGAACCAACAAGCGAAAGCTGCGGCAAGACCAAATAGTAAACACTAGTCATTTGTTTTAATAACAGCGAAAGCACTTTAAAATGAATTAGAACTTAGAGATTTCCAAAAAATAGTTTTAACCCCAAATGGGACACGAAAGCGTACGTTTGGCCCTTAGAATTATGATTAGCGTCAATAACCATCGTGAGACGAGAGTCTTCAGATCACTTTTTTCTGCTTAAATAAACTATGAAAAATATTTCATATACCGATAACTTGTCAAATCCCCGAAGAACATAATTACTGCATATCGATTCACGTAATTATAATTTAAGTAACATTCTTAGTTCCCTTTAGTGACAATCTTATTCCCTTAAGCATTATCTACCTAGCTAAACATAGTAACTCCCGAGAACACTAGTTTGATTACGAGTCCCTGTGGGATCGATATCTATTATTACTACGCGATAGACTGTGCACTTGCAGTTAAGTTGTATTAGACATAGAAAGTCGCGATCAGCCGGAAAATCATTAATTGTCCACATCAAGCAGGCTTTCATGATGAAGTTTTGTTTTATGGATATATCATATGTCAAAACTCCATTGGACCATAATATACATAGATCATTAATCAATGGTTGCAAGTATACATCTATCTTCAATTTAGGATTGTAAGGTCCAGGTATGAGACAAGCAAGAAACAAGTATGGTTTGGTCATGCACATTTCAGGGGGAAGATTGTATGGAGTAACTATTATTGGCCAACATGTGTATGGAGAAGCAGATGCTTGAATGTAAGGAGTAAATACATCTGAACACAAACCCAATCTTACATTTCTGGGTTCCCTAGCAAAGTCAGGATATACATCATCAAAATGTTTCCACGCTTTTCCATCAGACGGATGACGAAAGACGTTGGAACTATTTTTGTTCATTTGATGCCATCTCATTTCAGTTGTCGACTCGGTTGATGCATATAGTCTTTGTAATCTAGGAATGATTGGACAATAAAACATCCTCTTCACTGGGATATCTTTGTACTTTCCCATGCCAGTCTTGCGAGGAATGAACCTAGGAGCATTACAAAATTTGCACTCAGACAACTTACTATCATCCTTGTAGTATAACATGCAACCATTCTTACAACAATCAATCTTCTTAACCTTTAGCCCTAACTTAGACACCAACTGTGATGCTTGGTAATAGTTCTCAGGCAAACATTTTTGAACTGCACATACACTTTTAAGCATTTGTGCAACAAAATCTAAACCTTTTTGTGGAACATGCCAGTTAGACCTAATTTCAAGAAGTTGAGTAGATATTGATAACATAGACTGGGTAGCTCCCTCATAGATAGGCTTGTTGAAAGATATCAACTTGTCATAAAACTGTTTAGCTTCTTCATTGGGAAACTCATCCTCCAAAAATTCCTCTTGTTCCATGTTATCATTCGCGTGAGAGAAACCTCAATGAGGCCTAAATGCATCATACACCATTTGATCCATTGCTTCAAACTGGTCAGCTTTATGCACATGTTCACTACTATTTGAGCCACCCCTTGTATCAATATTTAGCTCAAATTCTCCATGTTGAGTCCAAATCCAATAGTCTGGTTGAAATCCATCTCGATATAAGTGAAGTCTTACATTAGTTGTTGTACTTATCTTACAACACTTGCAATTTATGCACGGGCACCTTATCCCTCCCTCATACATACAAATGGGTTGATTCAAAGCCTTCTTCACAAACTTTTTAACCCCACGAACAAACTCTTCTTTCAATCCGTGTCTATCGGAATATGCTCTATTATACATCCAAGTACGATCCATTTTCTATATAGCAAACCATTAACATGTGAGTCACTAAACATTAAAACATATCTTGTCTAAATTTAGAGGAACTAATATGTTTAGTGTTGTTCCAATTTTTGAACTTAACTGTGTAACACCCCATTTGAATTATTCAGTCGCTTTGGTATTTTCTGTGAGGTGTAGTTGTGTGGTGTCCTTAATTAAAGGTATGAGGTTAGGAGTAAGGGAGAGAGGTGACCTTAATTAGGGTACTGTGGACCTAGATAAAGGAGTAAGTTAATTATGATATCGAGAGCATTATAGTGACTAATATTATTCCAACTATTATTAATAATAATGTTAATGAGATTATTATTATTATTATTATTATTATTATTATTATTATTATTCGTATTAATAATATTATTTGGTGGGATATTATTATTATTCATATTATTACTATTAGTATGAATATTATCATTAGTGGGAGAATAATATTATTATTATTATTATTATTATTATTATTATTATTATAGGATTTAAATAATAAAATAAGAAATAAGAGATTAAAGGAAATAGAGAAGTTTTTTTGGGGAAAGAGAATTAGAACACCATAAACTGCCAGAGAAAGGTTTTGGGAGAAAAAGTGAGAAGAAGAACAAGGAGGAAGAGAAGGAGGCTAGGGCTATCAATCCTTCAAGATTCTTCAACGATTGAGCAACTAATCGAGGTAAGGGGGGAGAATGGATTTCAATATGGGTGAATTAACATGAGAGGGTAGTGAGAGGTCCTTTCTCTCATAGGAATTATGCGTTCTTGAGGATTCTTGATCTAATTTTCGTAGAATGATAAATTCCATAAAATTGTTGTTGTTCTTGAATGATTATTGTATGGGGAGTATTGCTTTTCATAGTTTTCTATGTATACCTTTCGGTATGTTGTGGTGAAGTAAGGTTTAGGGATTTGGGTAAATATGTAGAAATGAATGTGTTATATACGATGCTCTAAGGTTTCCCTAAGGTTTAGAGATTCAGGTTAATTGTGGGAAATAGGGAGGTAACCGTAAGAATCTGAGGTTATGGTCAAATGACCAAATGATATGTATCGTTGAATATTAATATAAGAAAAACTTATGGAAAATTGAACCTTCGTGGCCAGAACCTTGACATTGTTATATGTCTGACCCTGAAGGGATGGAATATTAGATAGTGAGTAATTTTAATGTCGTAGAGTGTAATTGAAGGAAAAATTGTAATATGTTGTCCCTATAGGAACAGGAATATTCAAATGTGAGTAACTCTGAAGTACTCAGAGCAATTGCAGGAAATAGTGTTTTATGTGTTGCAAATGTTGTCAGATGAGCCTAATAAACCATAGAAGTTGTGCAGTTACTGTCGTATAACCTTAGGAATGTTTTAGTGATGTTTTAGGAGCTTTGAGTAATTGATTCGCAAGAATAATTAAGTGAAAACCAGTTCCGGAGCGTAACAGCGTCTTTTTGTTTGTCACGGATGTTCATGTTTTCGGTCGAAATTGTTTTGGACGTAACTTTGGATCCGTAAGTCCGTTTTGACCCCCGTTCGAAGCGTTGGAAAGCTAATGAATAGAGCTATAACATAGGATAGATAATGGAATTTTTTCCCAATACTTTATATCTAATTATGTTTGAGAAGTCAATTGTGTATATGTTTTAGTAACAAATCATGTTCTGGTTCAATGATGTCTTGGTGTTTTGATGGATGTGGGCCAAGATGGTCGAATGTGGTCAATCTTGTGCGATTGTGGTAATTCCCGATAGAATTACGATGAACGGATGGCTCGTGTGGATCAAGATTGATCGTGAATTATGCATGATGTATTACATTGCATAATTGTGTTGACATGCATTTCATATCATGTGTCTTGTGGAGATGGCTAGGTGGGAATTAATGATGGGTGCCTAGTTTCATCCGGACTTCATTGTGGAAGTTGTTGTGGAGATAAGTTGTAGTTCAGAAGAAAGTATATACGACTTATCCGGATTTCAACGGGAATCGGGTTCTAGTGTGAACCGTATGAGGTTGTGTTGGTACCACATGCATTGTGTCGAGTCAGTGAGTCACATTGCATTATTGTAATTGAGTGTGGGCTATGAATGCAAGTGATTGAGGTGGCACGTGTATGTGCGTTATTTGTGCTTATTTTATGTGTGGTGTGTAACTACTCCTTAGCATGTGTATTTCAAGGTTTATTTATTGAATGTAGTTCTCACCCCTTTTTGTTATTGTGTCTGTGCTCTCTTGGGAGTACAGGAGACCAAGTACCTGAGTAGTGCTTGGAGTGTGTTGCTATTTGATCGAGTCTTAGGAGTCGCTCTGATACGTAACATGGGATGACGGGATTACGTTGTTATTTGACTACTTTATTTGTTTATTGTTAAGTATCTTCATTTGTTAGACTTATGTTGTATGACCTCGTATTGAGGAGAATTATATTGGAGAATTGATTTGTATTCTGCTGCTTAATTGAAAACTAAATAATATTGATTATCTTAATGAAATGAAGTGACTTAGTGTGATATCCCATTGTGTTGGAGAACTCTGATGAATTTTATGAATTATTTCTCTATATTTATTATATTACGCGTACGGGGTAAAGTGGGGTGTTACAATTGGTATCAGAGCAGGTTGGTCCGTCCGGCCAGTGTTGTAGTAGAGTCTGACTATAGAATGCTTATAGTCATGTGTGTGTTTGAATTGTACAGTGTCAATCTTTGGTAAGTATTTTGGAGTGGACTTGAATTGTTTACCACTCAGCAAGTTGGATGTTATTTTAGGAATGAATTGGCTTGATAGCAAGATGCGAGAGTCGTATCCGAAACCGTTCTCATCAGGCACATTTTCGAGGACGAAAATATTTTAAGTGGGGGAGAGTTGTAACACCCCATTTGAATTATTCAGTCGCTTTGGTATTTTCTGTGAGGTGTAGTCGTGTGGTGTCCTTAATTAAGGGTATGAGGTTAGGAGTAAGGGAGATTGGTGACCTTAGTTGGGGTACTGTGGACCTAGATGAAAGAGTAAGTTAATATGATATCCAGAGCATTATAGTGATTAATATTATTCCAACTATTATTAATAATAATGTTAATGAGATTATTATTATTATTATTATTATTATTATTATTATTATTATTATTATTATTATTATTATTATTCGTATTAATAATATTATTTGGTGGGATATTATTATTAGTCATATTATTACTATTAGTATGAATATTATCATTAGTGGGAGAATAATATTAGTATTATTATTATTATTATTATTATAGAATTTAAATAATAAAATAATAAATTAGGGATTAAAGGAAATAGAGAAGTTTTTTTGGGGAAAGAGAATTAGAGCACCATAAACTGCCAGAGAAACGTTCTGGGAGAAAAAGTTAGAAGAAGAACAAGGAGGAAGAGAAGGAGGCTAGGGCAGTCAATCCTTCAAGATTCTTCAACGATTGAGCAATTAATCGAGGTAAGGGGGGAGAATGGATTGCAATATGGGTGACTTAACATGAGAGGGTAGTGAGAGGTCTTTTCTCTCATAGGAATTATGCGTTCTTGAGGATTCTTGATCTAATTTTCGTAGCATGATAAATTCCATAAAATTGTTGTTGTTCTTGAATGATTATTGTATGGGGAGTATTGTTTTTCATAGTTTTCTATGTATACCTTTCGGTATGTTGCGGTGAAGTAAGGTTTAGGGATTTGGGTAAATATGTAGAAATGAATGTGTTATATACGATGCTCTAAGGTTTCCCTAAGGTTTAGAGATTCGGGTTAATTGTTGGAAATAGGGAGGTAACCGTAAGAATCTGAGGTTATGGTCAAATGACCAAATGATATGTATCGTTGAATATTAATATAAGAAAAAGTTATGGAAAATTGAACCTTCGTGGCCAGAACCTTGACATTGTTATATGTCTGACCCTGAAGGGATGAAATATTAGATAGTGAATAATTTTAATGTCGTAGAGTGTAATTGAAGGAAAAATTGTAATATGTTTTCCCTATAGGAACAGGAATATTCAAATGTGAGTAACTCTGAAGTACTCAGAGCAATTGCAGGAAATAGTGTTTGATGTGTTGCAAATGTTGTCAAATGAGCCTAATAAACCATAGAAGTTGTGCAGTTACTGCCGTATAACCTTAGGAATGTTTTAGTGATGTTTTAGGAGCTTTGAGTAATTGATTCGCAAGAATAATTGAGTGAAAACCAGTTCCGGAGCGTAACAGCGTCTTTCTGTCCGTCACGGTTGTTCATGTTTTCGGTCGAAATTGTTTTAGACGTAACTTTGGATCCGTAAGTCCGTTTTGACCCCCGTTCGAAGCGTTGGAAAGCTAATGAATAGAGCTATAACATAGGATAGATAATGGAATTGTTTTCCCAATATTTTATATCTAATTATATTTGAGAAGTCAATTGTGTATTTGTTTTAGTAACGAATCATGTTCTGGTTCAATGATGTCTTGGTGTTTTGATGGATGTGGGCCAAGATGGTCGAATGTGGTCAATCTTGTGCGATTGTTGTAATTCCCGATAGGATTACGGTGAGCGGATGGCTCGTGTGGATCAAGATTGATCGTGAATTATGCATGATGTATTACATTGCATAATTGTGTTGACATGCATTTCATATCATGTGTCTTGTGGAGATGGCTAGGTGGGAATCCATGATGGGTGCCTAGTTTCATCTGGACTTCATTGTGGAAGTTGTTGTGGAGATAAGTTGTAGTTCAGAGGAACGTATATACGACTTATCCAGATTCCGACGGGAATCGGGTTCTAGTGTGAACCGTATGAGATTGTGTTGGTACCACATGCATTGTGTCGAGTCAGTGAGTCACATTGCATTATTGTAATTGAGTGTGTGCTATGAATGCCAAGTGATTAAGGTGGCACGTGTATGTGCGTTATTTGTGCTTATTTTATGTGTGGTGTGTAACTACTCCTTAGCATGTGTATTTCAACGTTTATTTATTGAATGTAGTTCTCACCCCTTTTTGTTATTGAGTATGTGCTCTCTTCGGAGTACAGGTGACCAAGTACCTGAGTAGTGCTTGGAGTGTGTTGCTATTTGATCGAGTCTTAGGAGTCGCTCTGATACGTAGCATGGAATGACGGGATTACGTTGTTATTTGACTACTTTATTTGTTTATTGTTACGTATCTTCATTTGTTGGACTTATGTTGTATGACCTCGTATTGAGGAGAATTATATTGGAGAATTGATTTATATTCTGCTGCTTAATTGAAAACTAAATAATATTGATTATCTTAATGAAATGAAGTTACTTAGTGTGATATCCCATTGTGTTGGAGAACTCTGATGAATTTTATGAGTTATTTCTCTATATTTATTATATTACGCGTACGGGGTAAAGTGGGGTGTTACAATTGGTATCAGAACAGGTTGGTCCGTCCGGCCAGTGTTGGAGTAGAGTCTGACTATAGAATGCTTATAGTCATGTGTGTGTTTGAATTGTCCAGTGTCAATCTTTGGTAAGGATTTTGGAGTGGACTTGAATTGTTTACCACTCAGCAAGTTGGATGTTATTTTAGGAATGAATTGGCTTGAGAGCAAGATGCGAGAGTCGTATCCGAAACCGTTCTCATCAGGAACATTTTCGAGGAAGAAAATATTTTAAGTGGGGGAGAGTTGTAACACCCTATTTGAATTATTCAGTCGCTTTGGTATTTTCTGTGAGGTGTAGTTGTGTGGTATCCTTAATTAAGGGTATGAGGTTAGGAGTAAGGGAGAGAGGTGACCTTAGTTGGGATATTGTGGACCTAGATAAAGGAGTAAGTTAATTATGATATCGAGAGCATTATAGTGATTAATATTATTCCAACTATTATTAATAATAATGTTAATGAGATTATTATTATTATTATTATTATTATTAATATTATTTGGTGGGATATTATTATTATTCATATTATTACTATTAGTATGAATATTATCATTAGTGGGAGAATAATATTAGTATTATTATTATTATTATTATTATTATTATTATTATTATTATTATTATTATTATTATTATTATTATTATTATAGGATTTAAATAATAAAATAAGAAATAAGGGATTAAAGGAAATAGAGAAGTTTTTTTGGGGAAAGAGAATTAGAACACCATAAACTGCCAGAGAAAGGTTTTGGGAGAAAAAGTGAGAAGAAGAACAAGGAGGAAGAGAAGGAGACTAGGGATGTCAATCCTTCAAGATTCTTCAACGATTGAGCAATTAATCGAGGTAAGGGGGGAGAAGGGATTTCAATATGGGTGAATTAACATGAGAGGGTAGTGAGAGGTCCTTTCTCTCATATGAATTATGCGTTCTTGAGGATTCTTGATCTAATTTTCGTAGCATGATAATTTCCATAAAATTGTTGTTGTTCTTGAATGATTATTGTATGGGGAGTATTGCTTTTCATAGTTTTCTATGTATACCTTTCGGTATGTTGTGGTGATGTAAGGTTTACCGATTTAGGTAAGTATGTAGAAATGAATGTGTTATATACGATGCTCTAAGGTTTCCCTAAGGTTTAGAGATTCGGGTTAATTGTGGGAAATAGGGAGGTAACCGTAAGAATCTGAGGTTATGGTCAAATGACCAAATGATATGTATTGTTGAATATTAATATAGGAAAAACTTATGGAAAATTGAACCTTCATGGCCGGAACCTTGACATTGTTATATGTCTGACCCTGAAGGGATTGAATATTAGATAGTGAGTAATTTTAATGTCGTAGAGTGTAATTGAAGGAAAAATTGTAATATATTGTCCCTATAGGAACAGGAATATTCAAATGTGAGTAACTCTGAAGTACTCAGAGCAATTGCAGGAAATAGTGTTTTATGTGTTGCAAGTGTTGTCAGATGAGCCTAATAAACCATAGAAGTTGTGCAGTTATTGCCGTATAACCTTAGGAATGTTTTAGTGATGTTTTGGGAGCTTTGAGTAAGTGATTCACAAGAATAATTGAGTGAAAACCAGTTCCGGAGCGTAACAATGTCTTTCTGTCCGTCACAGATGTTCATGTTTTCGGTCGAAATTGTTTTAGACGTAACTTTGAATCCGTAAGTCCGTTTTGACCCCCGTTCGAAGCGTTGGAAAGCTAATGAATAGAGCTATAACATAGGATAGATAATGAAATTGTTTTCCCAATATTTTATATCTGATTATGTTTTAGAAGTCAATTGTGTATATGTTTTAGTAACGAATCATATTCTGGTTCAATGATGTCTTGGTGTTTTGATGGATGTGGGCCAAGATGGTCGAATGTGGACAATCTTGTGCGATTGTGGTAATTCCTGATAGGATTACGGTGAGTGGATGGCTCGTGTGGATCAAGATTGATCGTGAATTATGCATGATGTATTACATTGCATAATTGTGTTGACATGCATTTCATATCATGTGTCTTGTGGAGATGGTTAGGTGGGAATCCATGATGGGTGCCTAGTTTCATTCAGACTTTATTGTGGAAGTTATTGTGGAGATAAGTTGTAGTTCAGAGGAACGTATATACGACTTATCCGGATTCCGACGGGAATCGGGTTCTAGTGTGAACTGTATGAGATTGTGTTGGTACCACATGCATTGTGTCGAGTCAGTGAGTCACATTGCATTATTCTAATTGAGTGTGGGCTATGAATGCCATGTGAATCAGGTGGCACGTGTATGTGCGTTATTTGTGCTTATTTTATGTGTGGTGTGTAACTACTCCTTAGCATGTGTATTTCAACGTTTATTTATTGAATGTAGTTCTCACCCCTTTTTGTTATTGTGTCTGTGCTCTCTTGGGAGTACAGGTGACCAAGTACCTGAGTAGTGCTTGGAGTGTGTTGCTATTTGATCGAGTCTTAGGAGTCGCTCTGATACGTAACATGGGATGACGGGATTACGTTGTTATTTGACTACTTTATTTGTTTATTGTTACGTATCTTTATTTGTTGGACTTATGTTGTATGACCTCGTATTGAGGAGAATTATATTGGAGAATTGATTTGTATTCTGCTGCTTAATTGAAAACTAATTAATATTGATTATCTTAATTAAATGAAGTTACTTAGTGTGATATCCCATTGTGTTGGAGAACTCTGATGAATTTTATGAATTATTTCTCTATATTTATTATATTACGCGTACGGGGTAAAGTGGGGTGTTACAATTGGTATCAGAGCAGGTTGGTCCGTCCGGCCAGTGTTGGAGTAGAGTCTGACTATAGAATGTTTATAGTCATGTGTGTGTTTGAATTGTCCAGTGTCAATCTTTGGTAAGGATTTTGGAGTGGACTTGAATTGTTTACCACTCAGCAAGTTGGATGTTATTTTAGGAATGAATTGGCTTGAGAGCAAGATGTGAGAGTCGTATCTGAAACCGTTATCATCAGGCACATTTTCGAGGACGAAAATATTTTAAGTGGGGGAGAGTTGTAACACCCCATTTGAATTATTCAGTCGCTTTGGTATTTTCTGTGAGGTGTAGTTGTATGGTGTCCTTAATTAAGGGTATGAGGTTAGGAGTAAGGGAGAGAGGTGACCTTACTTGGGGTACTGTGGACCTAGATAAAGGAGTAAGTTAATTATGATATCGAGAGCATTATAGTGATTAATATTATTCCAACTATTATTAATAATAATGTTAATGAGATTATTATTATTATTATTATTATTATTATTATTATTATTAATATTATTCGTATTAATATTATTATTTGGTGGGATATTATTATTATTCATATTATTACTATTAGTATGAATATTATCATTAGTGGGAGAATAATAATAATATTATTATTATTATTATAGGATTTAAATAATAAAATAAGAAATAAGGGATTAAAGGAAATAGAGAAGTTTTTTTGGGAAAAGAGAATTAGAACACCATAAACTGTCAGAGAAAGGTTTTGGGAGAAAAAGTGAGAAGAAGATCAAGGAGGTAGAGAAGGAGGCTACGGCTGTCAATCCTTCAAGATTCTTCAACGATTGAGCAATTAATCGAGGTAAGGGGGGAGAATGGATTTCAATATGGGTGAATTAACATGAGAGGGTAGTGAGAGGTCCTTTCTCTCATAAGAATTATGCGTTCTTGAGGATTCTTGATCTAATTTTCGTAGCATGATAAATTCCATAAAATTAGTGTTGTTCTTGAATGATTATTGTGTGGGGAGTATTGCTTTTCATAGTTTTCTATGTATACCTTTCGGTATGTTGTGGTGATGTAAGGTTTAGGGATTTGGGTAAGTATGTAGAAATGAATGTGTTATATACGATGCTCTAAGGTTTCCCTAAGGTTTAGAGATTCGGGTTAATTGTGGGAAATAGGGAGGTAACCGTAAGAATCTGAGTTTATGGGCAAATGACCAAATGATATGTATCGTTGAATATTAATATAGGAAAAACTTATGGAAAATTGAACCTTCGTGGCCAGAACCTTGATATTGTTATATGTCTGACCCAGAAGGGATTGAATATTAGATAGTGAGTAATTTTAATGTCGTAGAGTGTAATTTATTAGAATATTAATAATAATTCATATTTATTTAGTTGTACTATTTTCTTAGCCTCTAAGTTTGTTAGAGGGTATTTTAGTATTTTATCTTATTCTAGTAACCCTAGTTTTAGCTTATAAATAGGGTGACAATTATTGTAACTTTAATCATGTTTTTGTAGCCGTCATTCTTAATAAGAATATTTCTTTGTTCATCATTTATTCACCTTTGCACCAACAATTGGTATCTAGAGCTCCGGTTCAGATTCATTGGGAAACACGGGAAACACGAGTGAACGTGAGGTCTTGTGTGTTTGATTTTGATTCTTAGATTCGTGTTGAATCTTGAACAAAATCTGATCAGAATTTTATTCTGTGGGTTGGGAAACACTGTGTGAGAAATCTGAGTGTATTGTGCAAGGTGAAGATGAACGGAAACGGCAACATGAACACCAAGCTTCCAGTATTTGACGGTAAAAACTGGAATCGTTGGATGATCCAAATGCGTGTACTGTTTGGTGCTCAAGATGTTTTAGATCTTGTCACTGATGGTTATGTTCCGGTAGCAGCAGATGCAACGGATGAACATAAAAACGCACAGAAGGAAGTAAGGAAGAAGGATCAGAAAGCATTATTCTTTATTCATCAATGTGTTGATGTAAATGTGTTTGAGAAGATTGCAGATTCAACGACAGCAAAGGCTGCGTGGGACACACTGGTTAGATGTTATGGTGGTGACGCATCAGTGAAGAAGGTGAAGCTTCAGTCCTTGAGAAAGCAATATGAGAATCTCAACATGAAGAATAATGAGAAAGTTTCTGAATACATATCCAGAGTGATTCTGATCACTAATGAGATGAAGGCATGTGGAGAAACTCTTTCTGAAGAAACAATCATTGAGAAGGTATTGAGATCCCTTACCTCTCAATTTGATTACATTGTGGTAGCAATAGAACATTCCAAAGATCTGAGTACCATGAGAATTGAAGAGCTGCAGAGCAGTTTAGAAGCGCAAGAGTTGCGTTTGACTAAGAGAACTTCTGAAAGGGAAGTAGAGCAGCAGGCTCTGAAAGCAACTTCTGATAGGAGGTATCAGAAGCAGTCAGAAGCCAAGAAAAAATCTGATGGTGGTGAGAAGTCAGAAAGCTCAATCTCTGATAGGCAAAAGAATGCTCAGAAGGGAAAAGAGAAGTATGACAAGAAGAAGATCCAATGTTACTGTTGTAAGAAGTTTGGTCACTTTGCTAGAGATTGTTGGTCAAACAAGGAGAAGAAATCAGAAGAAGCAAATATAGCCAGAAGTTTTGATGACGAATCTGTGTTATTGATGGCCTCTGAATTTGATAATATGGATCTGACAGACTGGTGGTATATGGACACTGGCTGTTCAAATCATCTTACTGGAAACAAGAAATGGCTGGTTGACTTTGACTCTGAAAAGAGGACAAAGATCAGATGTGCTGATGACAAATATCTTAATGCAGAAGGTATGGGAAATGTCAGAGTGACTCTGAACAATGGGAAAACAGCATTGATTCAGAACGTGTGGTACGTACCTGGCATCAGAAGCAATCTGATGAGTGTGGGACAATTAATTGAGAAAGGTTTTTCAGTTACCATGAAGGACAATCTTCTGAAGCTGTATGACTGCAATCAGAAGTTGATTATGGAGTCAGAACAGGGAAGGAATAGAACATTCAAGGTGAATGTCAGAACTGCAGACTCAGAATGTCTTAGTGCAACATGTGCTGAGAAGGAGAGTGAGCTGTGGCACAGAAGATTTGGTCATTTGAATTTCAGAAGCTTAAAACATCTGAATTCAAAGAAGCTGGTACATGGAATTCCTGCAATTAAGAAGCCTGAGAAGTCATGCAAAGTCTGCATGGAAGGAAAACAACCACGTTTGCCATTTGCGTCAGAAGTTGCTCCAAGAGCAAAACATGCCTTGGGAGTTATACATTCTGATGTGTGTGGTCCATTTCCAGTAGCATCAATTGGAGGGAATAAATATTTTGTGCTATTTGTTGATGAATTCACAAGAATGACATGGGTATCCCTTATTAAGTTCAAACACGAGGTGTTTGATGAATTCAAGAAATTCAGAATGAAGGCTGAGAATCAGAGTGGTCAGAAGTTGAAGATTCTTAGAACTGACGGTGGAGGTGAGTATAACTCCAAAGAGTTCCAGAAGTTCTGTGAGGAAAATGGAATTGAGCATGAGGTTACTGCTCCTTATACCCCTCAACACAATGGTCTTGCTGAAAGAAGAAACCGTACTTTGCTTGATATGGTGAGAAGCATGCTAAAGGAGAAGAAGCTTCCTCAGAAGCTCTGGGGAGAAGTTGTTGCCACTGCAACGTATGTACTCAACAGATGTCCTACGAAGAAGTTGAAAGAAATAGTTCCAATATAGAAGTGGACTGGAGATAAGCAAGGTGTTAGTCATCTGAAGGTGTTTGGTTCTGTTTGCTATAAACATGTTCCAGAAGCCAGAAGACAGAAGCTGGATGATAGAAGCAAAGTGATGATTCTGATAGGGTACCACAGTACAGGTGCATACAAGCTCTATTGTCCAGAAACCAATAAAATTGAATTCAGCAGAGATGTGATTGTGAAGGAATCAGAAGTTTGGAATTGGGATAAGTCTCAATCTGATTCTGATGTTAGAACTTCTGAAGAAAGGTCAGAGTTAAGAATTTCTGAAGTTGAAGTAAACTCTGACGTTGATTCTGACTCTGATAGTGATTCTGACTCTGGAGAAGACTCAGAAGATGGAGGTGACTCTGATGATCCAAACTCTGATGGTAATCCAGATTCTGGTGGAAATTCAGACTCTGAAGATGGCCAAGGCTCTGGAGGAAGTCAAGCCTCTGAAGCTAGAAATTCTGAAGTTCAAGACTCTGGAAATATGCCAGATCCTGAAGTTGGACAAAGCTCTGGAGAAAGTCAATCATCTGAAGCCCAAGACTCTGAACAAGTTCAGAGACCACAAAGAATCAGAAGCGTTCCCAGAAGATTTGCAAAATTTGACATGCTGCAAGACACTGAAGTAGACTCTGAAGGAGAAGTTATTCAGTGTGCCATGTTAGTAGACTCTGAACCTATAAGTACAGAGGAGGCTCTTAAGCAGAAGCTCTGGCTGAAGGCCATGAAAGAAGAACTTGATGCTATAGAGAGAAACAAGACTTGGAAGCTGACAGAACTTCCAAAAGACAAGAAAGCCATCAGCGTCAGATGGGTTTTCAAGCAGAAGTTAAAGCCAGATGGCTCAATTGGCAAACATAAAGCAAGGTTGGTAGCCAGAGGATTTCTACAAAAACCTAGGCTGGATTACTCTGAAGTGTTTCCACCTGTAGCAAGACATGAAACAATCAGAATGGTGATTGCAATAGCTGCTAACAGGAATTGGCCTCTGATGCATTTAGATGTAAAATATGCATTTCTGAACGGTCCATTAGAAGAAGAAGTTTACGTGTCACAACCTCCTGGATTTGTGAAAGAGAATCAGGAAGGGATGGTGTACAGATTATACAAAGCTCTATATGGATTGAAACAAGTGCCCAGAGCTTGGAATCAGAAGATTGATTCATTTTTCAAGAAGCAAGGCTTTCAGAAATGTGAGATGGAGTACGGTGTCTATGTTCAACATACTTCTGAAGGCAATATGACTCTGGTATGTTTATATGTTGATGATATACTGCTGACTAGAAGTTCTGAACAGGAGATAGCCAAGTTCAAGAAAGTTCTGATGAATGAATTTGAAATGACTGATCTAGGCAAAATGACATACTTTCTAGGGATGGAGTTCAGATATTCTGAGAAAGGTATCATTTTGCATCAACTCAAGTATGAATTAGAACTTCTGAAGAGATTTGATCTGAAGAATTGTAAGATGGATGTCACACCTTCTGATACAAATCAGAAACTGGATTCAGACTCTGAAGGAAAAGATGTGGACGCTACAACCTTCAAACAGTTGGTTGGTTCTCTGAGGTATCTGTGCAATACCAGACCTGATATTTTCTACTCAGTTGGGATGGTTAGTAGGTTCATGAGTAAACCTAAACGGTCCCATTATCAAGCTGCTATCAGGATTCTGAGGTATATCAAAGGAACTCTGAAGTATGAAGTGTTATTTCCCTCTGGAGGAAATAATGAGTCAGAACTTCTGAGTTATTCAGACTCTGATTGGTGTGGAGACAGAGTTGACAGAAGAAGTACATCTGGGTACTTGTTCAAATTTCTGGGAGGTTCCATTTCTTGGTGTTCCAAGAAGCAACCTGTTGTGGCGTTGTCAACCTGTGAAGCTGAATACATTGCAGGTGCTGTTACTGCATGCCAAGCTGTGTGGATTCTGAATCTGTTGCAGGATCTGAAGATTAAAGTAGAAAAACCTCTAAAGTTGATGATTGACAATAAGTCTGCAATCAATCTTGCCAGAAACCCAGTGTTGCATGGGAGAAGCAAGCATATTGAGACCAAGTATCATTTTCTGAGACACCAAGTTCAGAGTGGAGTGTTAGAAGTTGTACACTGCAGCACTCAGAAGCAGTTGGCAGATGTTCTGACGAAAGCTATCAAGACTGATCAATTTCTCAGACTAAGGGATGGAATTGGTGTTACAAGTTTTGATGGATAATGAATTAAGGGATGATATTAGAATATTAATAATAATTCATATTTATTTCGTTGTACTATTTTCTTAGCCTCTAAGTTTGTTAGAGGGTATTTTAGTATTTTATCTTATTCTAGTAACCCTAGTTTTAGCTTATAAATAGGGTGACAATCATTGTAACTTTAATCATGTTTTTGTAGCCGTCATTCTTAATAAGAATATTTCTTTGTTCATCATTTATTCACCTTTACACCAACATAATTGAAGGAAAAATTGTAATATGTTGTCCCTATAGGAACAGGAATATTCAAATGTGAGTAACTCTGAAGTACACAGAGCAATTGCAGGAAATAGTGTTTTATGTGTTGCAAATGTTGCCAGATGAGCCTAATAAACCATAGAAGTTGTGCAGTTATTGCCGTATAACCTTAGGAATGTTTTAGTGATGTTTTGGGAGCTTTGAGTAAGTGATTCGCAAGAATAATTGAGTGAAAACAAGTTCTGGAGCGTATCAGCGTCTTTCTGTCCGTCCCAGATGTTCATGTTTTCGGTCGAAATTGTTTTGGACGGAACTTTGGATCCGTAAGTTCGTTTTGACCCCCGTTCGAAGCGTTGGAAAGCTAATGAATAGAGCTATAACATAGGATAGATAATGGAAATCTTTTCCCAATATTTTATATCTAATTATGTTTGAGAAATCAATTGTGTATATGTTTTAGTAACGAATCATGTTCTGGTTCAATGATGTCTTGGTGTTTTGATGGATGCGGGCCAAGATGGTCGAATATGGACAATCTTGTGCGATTGTGGTAATTCCCGATAGGATTACGGTGAGCGGATGGCTCGTGTGGATCAAGAATGATCGTGAATTATGCATGATGTATTACATTGCATAATTGTGTTGACATGCATTTCATATCATGTGTCTTGTGGAGATGGCTAGGTGGGAATCCATGATGAGTGCCTAGTTTCACCCGGACATCATTGTGGAAGTTCTTGTGGAGATAAGTTGTAGTTCAGAGGAACGTATATACGACTTATCCGGATTCCGACGGGAATCGGGTTCTAGTGTGAACCGTATGAGATTGTGTTGGTACCACATGCATTGTGTCGAATCGGTGAGCCACATTGCATTATTGTAATTGAGTGTGGGCTATGAATGCCAAGTGATTGAGGTGGCACGTGTATGTGCGTTATTTGTGTTTATTTTATGTGTGGTGTGTAACTACTCCTTAGCATGTGTATTTCACCGTTTATTTATTGAATGTAGTTCTCACCCCTTTTTGTTATTGTGTCTGTGCTCTCTTGGGAGTACAGGTGACCAAGTACCTGAGTAGTGCTTGGAGTGTGTTGCTATTTGATCGAGTCTTAGGAGTCGCTCTGATACGTAACATGGGATGACGGGATTACGTTGTTATTTGACTACTTTATTTGTTTATTGTTACGTATCTTCATTTGTTGGACTTATGTTGTATGACCTCGTGTTGAGGAGAATTATATTGGAGAATTGATTTGTATTTTGATGCTTAATTGAAAACTAAATAATATTGATTATCTTAACGAAATGAAGTGACTTAGTGTGATATCTCATTGTGTTGGAGAACTCTGATGAATTTTATGAATTATTTCTCTATATTTATTATATTACGCGTACGGGGTAAAGTGGGGTGTTACAATTGGTATCAGAGAAGGTTGGTCCGTCCGGCCAGTGTTGTAGTAGATTCTGGCTATAGAATGTTTATAGTCACGTGTGTGTTTGAATTGTCTAGGGTCGATCTTTGGTAAGGATTTTGGAGTGGACTTGAATTGTTTACCACTCAGCAAGTTGGATGTTATTTTAGGAATGAATTGGCTTGAGAGCAAGATGCGAGAGTCGTATCCGAAACCGTTCTCATCAGGCACATTTTCGAGGACGAAAATATTTTAAGTAGGGGAGAGTTGTAACACCCCATTTGAATTATTCAGTCGCTTTGGTATTTTCTGTGAGGTGTAGTTGTATGGTGTCCTTAATTAAAGGTATGAGGTTAGGAGTAAGGGAGAGAGGTGACCTTAGTTGGGGTACTGTGGACCTAGATAAAGGAGTAAGTTAATGATGATATCGAGAGCATTATAGTGATTAATATTATTCCAACTATTATTAATAATAATGTTAATCAGATTATTATTATTATTATTATTATTATTCATATTATTACTATTAGTATGAATATTATCATTAGTGGGAGAATAATATTAGTATTATTATTATTGTTATTATTATTATTATAGGATTTAAATAATAAAATAAGAAATAAGGGATTAAAGGAAATAGAGAAGTTTTTTTGGGGAAAGAGAATTAGAACACGATAAACTGCCAGAGAAAGGTTTTGGGAGAATGGATTTCAATATGGGTGAATTAACATGAGAGGGTAGTGAGAGGTCCTTTCTCTCATAGGAATTATGCGTTCTTGAGGATTCTTGATCTAATTTTAGCAGAATTATAAATTCCATAAAATTGTTGCTGTTCTTGAATGATTATTGTATAGGGAGTATTGCTTTTCATAGTTTTCTATGTATACCTTTCGGTATGTTGTGGTGATGTAAGGTTTAGGGATTTGGGTAAGTATGTAGAAATGAATGTGTTATATATGATGCTCTAAGGTTTCCCTAAGGTTTAGAGATTCGGGTAAATTGTGGGAAATAGGGAGGTAACCGTAAGAATCTGAGGTTATGGCCAAATGACCAAATGATATGTATCGATGAATATTATATAGGAAAAACTTATGGAAAATTGAACCTTCGTGGCCAGAACCTTGACATCGTTATATGTCTGACCCTGAAGGGATTGAATATTAGATAGTGAGTAATTTTAATGTCGTAGAGTGTAATTGAAGGAAAAATTGTAATATGTTGTCCCTATAGGAACATGAATATTCAAATGTGAGTAACTCTGAAGTAATCAGAGCAATTGCAGGAAATAGTGTTTTATGTGTTGCAAATGTTGACAGATGAGCCTAATAAATCATAGAAGTTGTGCAGTTATTGTCGTATAACCTTAGGAATGTTTTAGTGATGTTTTGTGAGCTTTGAGTAAGTGATTCGCAAGAATAATTGAGTGAAAACCAGTTCCGGAGCGTAACAACGTCTTTCTGTCCGTCACGGATGTTCATGTTTTCGGTCGAAATTGTTTTGGACGTAACTTTGGATCCGTAAGTCCCTTTTGACCCCCATTCGAAGCGTTGGAAAACTAATGAATAGAGATATAACATAGGATAGATAATGGAATTGTTTTCCCAATATTTTATATCTAATTTTGTTTGAGAAGTCAATTGTGTATATGTTTTAGTAACGAATCATGTTCTGGTTCAATGATGTCTTGGTGTTTTGATGGATGTGGGCCAAGATGGTCGAATATGGACAATCTTGTGCGATTGTGGTAATTCCTGATAGGAATACGGTGAGCGGATGGCTCGTGTGGATCAAGATTGATCGTGAATTATGCATGATGTATTACATTGCATAATTGTGTTGACATGCATTTCATATCATGTGTCTTGTGGAGATGGCTAGGTGGGAATCCATGATGGGTGCCTAGTTTCATCCGGAATTCCATTAAACAACCAAACATTTAGCATGGTGATGTGTTTTTAACAACAACAAACATGAGTTCAGCAAACTCAGGTAACATCCATAAACTCACATGTTCAGAAATACGTTCAATATACTTTCTTCTCTCTGATTGCCTCGCCGTAGTCTCTAACCAACACCGTCGCGCCGGAGTTTAGGCTCTGTTAATTAATCCAAGTTCAATTCAGTTGAGAGCGAGGGTTGTGTTAAATCTCAGTTAGGGTTGGAATTAGAAATTCATGTTTTGACAGCAACAAACATGAGTTCAAATGACAATGTTAATCCTCAACTCACTCTATGTTTCTAAGGCATATATCAGCATTTTTACAAAAAAGCAATAACATGCACATACTGCCCTAATGGCAGTCTTCCATTTAACAACCAAACATTTAGCATGGTGATGAGTTTTTAACAGCAACAAACATGAGTTCAACAAACTCAGGTAACATCCATAAACTCACATGTTCAGAAATACGTTCAATATACTTTCTTCTCTCCGATTGCCTCGCCGTAATCTCTAACCAACACCGTCGCGCCGAAGTTTAGGCTCTGTTAATTAATCCACGTTCAATTCAGTTGAGAGCGAGGATTGTGTTAAATCTCAGTTAGGGTTGGAATTAGAAATTCATGTTTTGACAGCAACAAACATGAGTTCAACATAACAATGTTAATCCTCAACTCACCCTATGTTTCAAAGGCATATATCAGCATTTTTACAAAAAAGCAATAACATGCACATACTGCCCTAATGGTAGTCTTCCATTTAACAACCAAACATTTAGCATGGTGATGTGTTTTTAACAGCAACAAACATGAGTTCAGCAAACTCAGGTAACATCCATAAACTCACATGTTCAGAAATACGTTCAATATACTTTCTTCTCTCCGATTGCCTCGCCGTAGTCTCTAACCAACACCGTCACGCCAGAGTTTAGGCTCTGTTAATTAATCCACGTTCAATTCAGTTGAGAGCGAGGATTGTGTTAAATCTCAGTTAGGGTTGGAATTAGAAATTCATGTTTTGACAGCAACAGACATGAGTTCAACATAACAATGTTAATTCTCAACTCACCCTATGTTTCAAAGGCATATATCAGCATTTTTACAAAAAAGCAATAACATGCACATACTGCCCTAATGGCAGTCTTCCATTTAACAACCAAACATTTAGCATGGTGATGAGTTTTTAACAGCAACAAACATGAGTTCAGCAAACTCAGGTAACATCCATAAACTTACATGTTCAGAAATACGTTCAATATACTTTCTTCTCTCCGATTGCCTCGCCGTAGTCTCTAACCAACACCATCGCGCCGGAGTTTAGGCTCTGTTAATTAATCCAAGTTCAATTCAGTTTGAGAGCGAGGATTGTGTTAAATCTCAGTTAGGGTTGGAATTAGAAATTCATGTTTTGAATGCAAAACATCATAATCACATAGCTTTTCCCTAAGTGGCTAATTCCATTTTCTTGCATGAAAAACATAAAAAAAATCTAACCTTAAAATGGAAAATAACACAAACAAAATGTTCTACCTTATCAGGCTTAAGAATAAGTTTTCTGAGATTAGCAAGCTGAGTATTGATTTTATCTCTGCGTCTTTTCTCTGCTTGACTATGACTCTTGGAAGCACTTGCAACTCTATCTTCTAAACTTCCTTCAACAGGTAAAGGCCAAGACTGAAACTCACTACATTGAAAAGAAGCAGAAGAAGAATCAAAGATATTTTGAGGTTGAATTTGAGTAGGAAAGTGTGAACGATCAGTGTATTGAGACCAATAATTCCACTAAGAAGAATCGATGATCTTGAAGATGAAAACCAAGAGATGATCTCTCAAAAACCATACAAAATCGATTTTGTTTGATTTTAGGGGTTTTTTTCTTCTGAAAATCTATTTGGTTTAATTTTAGGGTTCTTCATTCTGAAAGGAATTAAGAGTGAAACAGGAAAAACAAGAGTGGGAAATAGTTAGCCTCAGCTCATCCGTGTCTATCAGATAAAATAAATATATTTGAAAAAAATAAAAATAGTTAGCTTCGGCTAATCCGTGTCTAATATTTAAAACAAATAATTCAAAAATTAAAAAATATCTAGCCTCGACCAAGCCATGTCTAATGAATTAAATAAAAATAATTGTAAAAGAAAAACTTTAAAATGGCTTTTTTTTGCGTTTGAATAGCCTTGATATTGTCAAGGCTAGTTAGCCTCGGTGTCTGTGGCTGAGGCTAAATTCACAACTAAAAATAGTTAGCCTCGGTCGTCCGTGTCTAATATTTAAAAAAATAATTCAAAAATTAAAAAATATCTAGCCTCGGTCTAGCCATGTCTAATGAATTAAATAAAAATAATTGTAAAATGAAGTTTTACAATGAAGTTTTACAATGAGGCTAAAATGAAGTTTTCTAGTAGTGAAGGCTAACAGCTGACTTGTTATCAATTCTGAGTATCAGAGGCTTCATCACTTCACACCTCAATTCCTTCATCATTGAATCCAACCATATTGCTTGACAGATTGCAAATGGTCATGCAATATATTCAACCTCACAAGATGAAAGTGCACTCACTAGTTGCTTCTTTGTACACCATGATGTAGCTGCTTCACTGAACATGAAAACATAGTCAGAGGTACTCCTTCTATCTGTGATGTCTCCACACCAATCACTATCTGAGTATTCAATTAGTTCACTTCTTTCACCTTTGTTTCCATTAGGAAATAGTAGACCAAACTTCATTGTGCCTTTTATATACCTAAGTATCCTTTTAGCAGTTATCAAGTGAGTCTTGTTTAGATCATGCATGAATTTGCTAATCATACTAACTGAGTAGAAAATAGCAGGCCTGTTGTTGCACAAATATCTCAGTGAACCAACCATTTGTTTGAAAAATGTCGGATCCATTCTTTCTTCCTCACTGCACTCATCAATTTTTGAGTTTGTCTCTGATGGATTTGAAATTTAATTGCAACTATTCATTTCAAATTTCTCAAGTGGGTCACTTCTAGTCTTCATCTTCAAAAACTCCATTCCTAAAAAGAATGAGAGTTCACCTAGATCAGTCATTTTAAATTCAGATTTCAACCTATTTTCACCTTTTCAATCTCTGATATTTTGCTTCCACTAATGAGCAAATCATCCACATATAAGCAGATTATCATGGTTTCTTCTTCACCTGAACTTTGCACATATACACCAAACTCTGCTGAACACTTTTTGAAACCTATTTGAATTAGAAAGTGATCAATCCTCTTGTTCCAGGCTCTAGGGGCTTGCTTCAAACCATACAAAAAGTTAATACTAGCACACATATCGACCAAAGTCTTACACTTGAAATCACTACCTATAGTTACAGGTAGGGTTACTTTTGGACGGTAGCACTGTAATTTGTATTAAGATCAATGGTTTCTTTATCCTTGTACCTCTTCTTCTTTTTGAGTATGTCTTTCATTAATTTTGCAGACTTTGACATTTGCTCTAGAGCCTCATAAAATTGAATGGTTTTTTGCAACCGACTAACTATGTCCAAGAATCTAGCATAATGCTTCTCAATGTCTTTTTTATATGAGCATTAAGATATGACAACTTTTTTATTAGAATTTCATTCCCATGATCCTTTCCTTTCTTACTTTTTTTTCAACTTCTCGTCTCTTAACTTCTTCTCTACTTCCTCCTTTTCAACTAACTCCTTATCATTATTTTTTTTCAACTTCTTCCACAATTTCATCCTCCTTTTTAAATTCAACATTTTTATCAACTCCCGCACCACTTGTTCTCCGACTCCTAGTAAAGATGGATTTGCAAGATTCTTTCGGATTCACTTGAGTATTAGCCAGAAAGGTTTCTTTATGTTGGTCAGTTAATTGCTGGGACAATTGTCCAACTTGAGTTTCAAGGTTCCGAATTGCCGCATATGTACTCTTTTTAGTGGAGATAGACATTTGCATGAATTGATTAAAAGTTTCCTCAATCTCTGAGCTTCCACCTTGGTGTTTTTGAGGTTTGTCGTAACTTTGGTAAGGTTGACGGTTAGAATTTCCCGACTCTTGCCTCCACCATTGTTGGTAACCTTGACTATTACCTCCCGGTTGGTAGCCTTGGTTATTGCTTTAATACGAAGGTCTTGGTTGATAGCCTTGATTTTGGTTTTTCTGCATAGATGGCTCCTTCAACGACTAGTGGACAATAGACGGTAGGATGATCACCTTTGCACAATTCACAACTTGCAGTTTGTTGAGCTTTATTGGGAACTTCTTGCATCTCTTTGATTTGTTGTGGATGTTTTGATATTTGCTTTATTTATAACTCCACTTGTTGCGAGAGTCATTTATTTTGAGCAAGAATAACATCATTCATACCCAACTTGATAATTCTCGGCTTTCTTTGCGAAGCACCACGGTTGTGTTGCCTTTGATGATCATTTAGTGTCATCCTATCAATGAAGTCTGTTGCGAAAAATATGCACTTGAGTCAAGTCATCAAAGCCATGTCCTTTGCACTTTCACAATATATATTTGAATCTCTCCCAAGCTTCATTAAGAGATTCGTTTCCTCCTTGTGAAAATACCGAAATCGGTGTCTTGGCCTCCATAAATCTAGTTTGAGGGAAGATTCGTTCAAGAAAGTTCTCCTCCAAAACGTTCCAATCCATCATCACTAGAGTAGATTGGTCAAGATACCACTCCTTCGTCTTACCAATTAATGAATGCGGGAATAGTCTCTTGAACAATGATTCCTCTTCGACTTCTGGTGCTCCAGTTGCACCCGCTATCTCGTAAAACTTTGTGAGATAAGTAAAAGGATCTTCATGGTCCATCCCCGCAAAGGGATTTGCATATAAAAAAGCTAGGATTCCCGTCTTCATCTCATAATGCCTTCAGTTGTTGGTATTTTGTGCAAACTGAGCGTTGTGTCTTGGCCTGTTAACACATGGGGTTGAAGCAGGAGGTGGTGGTGGTAGTGGATCTACCATGTTTGGCGTAATAATGGGTGTAGATGAAGAAGTTTCTCCGCGCTCTCGTCATTTTTTAGCAAGTTGCCTCCTCCGCCTAGTTCTGCCATTGAGCTTCCGAGCGGTTCTTTCAATCTCAGGATCGGAAAGAAGTTGGTCCGTAGGTACACTTCATTGCATAAACAAAATCCGCACACTTAACCAAACAAATTAAACAACACAATAAAAACAAATAGAGGTAAGAGATCACAATACAAAGATCTTAAAATCAATAAACTATTGCAATACTTACAATATCAACAACAATCTCCGGCAACGACGCCATTTTGTTCGAATTGGAGATTAAGTGGGGGGTTTGTTATTATCTCAACAGGGATAGTTCTGATATCGGATGCTTGTCGATCAATAGATTACCGTTCTAAGATAAAGGATTATCAAATTTTGTTTCATAAATCGTCACGATTTTAGTAGCAAAGTTTTCAATACTAAAGTGTTTGATTAACAAAGTATATCAAATGTAGTTTTCGTCTACCCTAACTTATACATATTCTTTCAAATGTACTATATAAGTAATTCCTAAAAAGTGTGGAAACTACTTATATAGTACAAATATAGTCTGCCAAGTTCGCCTAACGAACATGTTTTTTGCCCAGCGAGGACTACTTTATGGCACCTGAAGTGCCTTTGGACAGTTAAACCTCCCTTGGGAAAATATCTGAACTCGCCTAGCGAACACTTCTTCGCCCTGTGAGCCTCTTTGCAACAAGTTCGCACAACAAACTTATGACCCTTTACTTACTACCATCCAAGGTTTCCTCCTCGCTGAAACTTCGCACAACAAACACTCGCTACAAGTTTGCCCAACGAACTTAAAGTCCTTTTCTTACTATCTTTAATCTGAGATGGCTCGCTGGGGCTTCGCTGCTACTTCGCCCAATGAATATTCGCTGGTTGCTCGTTGTTGTTCACCCAACGAACATGCTGAATATTCACATTTTCTTTGGCTTCCTTGTCAATTTACTTGTGTCTTATTCATTTATTTTTTATGCTCAAATCCTGCACAATAACACACAAATCAATTCAACCAAAGGTATTTGCAACATAATTAAAGAATAATATTGAAACACGGAATAAATCCATTGAAACATAAAAAATGAGATGAAAATTTTCAAATATAATGTATCAATTTAAAACATGTTTGGCATTCAACAAGAGTGACCACCTTCTCTTGCAAGCTAGAGCGACCACAAGTCTTACAGTTTCAAGCCTTGCAACTAGAGCAAACACCTCATGGTAATCAATATCATGTTCTTGTAAGAAACCTCTAGCCACTAACCTTGTCTTATGCTTTGAAACTTTCCCATGAGGATTTAATTTTAGTTTGAAAACCTTCTTCACATCTATTTTCTTTTTCTTATTTTGCAAGTTAACTAGCTCATAAGTGTGATTCTTCTCAATTGATTGGATTTTTTCCATCATAGCTTTCTCCCATACATCTATCTTCAGTGCTTCTTTATAATTTAGAGGTTTAGAATCTGCTAACAATGCAAAGTGAATGATATCACCTTTATCATTTATTGCATTATCAGGAATCACTTCACAATCAGTCAACCTTCTTGGAGTTTGTCTAATTCTTTGAAGTCTCACAACTGCTTCCTCTTCTTCTAGTTAATCTACATCATTATTGTTCACTTGTTCATTATTTGATTCATCACTTGAATCAGGATAAATGCAGCTTTGTTAATTCTCTCTACTGTATATTGGCTCATCTTCCTATTTCAACTTCTCAGTCTCATTCACAATCACATCTCTACTAACATGTACCTTTTTAAGTTACAGGATTATAAAGCTTATAGGCACCTGTTGGATGATAGCCTATAAGTATCATAATTTCACTCTTATCTTCAAGCTTGCTTCTTCTAACATCTGGTACATGTTTGTAGCACAAAGAGCCAAAAACCTTGAAATGCTTGACACTAGGCTTTCTTCCTGACCAAGCTTCCTCGGGTACCTTCAAATTGAGCTTCTTTGTAGGACATTTATTCAAAATGTAAGCATTTGTAGTGACTGTTTCACCCCAAAGCTTGTGTGGTAGGTTTCTCAGCTTGGTCATGCTTCTTGCCGTATTCAGTAGAGTTATATTCCTTATCTCAGCAAGTCCATTATGTTGAGGTGTATAGGGAGCTGTTACTTTATGCACATTACCTTGATTGACACATAAAGCTTCAAATTCTTTTGAGGTGTATTCTCCTCCACCATCAGTTCTTAAGATCTTAATAAATTTATCTCTCTCCTTTTCTATTATGATTTTGAATTTTTTGAATATATTTAAGGCCTCATTCTAAAGCTTGATTTTATACAGCCATGTCATTCTTGTACACTCATCAACAAATGTGATGAAGTATCTACTTCTCCCTAATGAAGATAATTCAAAAGGACCACATGTATCTGAGTGAAATACTTGCAGTGCTACACTAGCTCTTTTAGGTGCTTCAGAAACAAAGGAGAACCTACTTTGCTTACTTTTCACACACATATCATAAATGGATTTTCTGACATTCAGTTTTGGCAAGTCATACACTAGTTCTTTAGAATTCAAATCACTAAGACTTCTAAAATTTAGGTGACCATACCTCTTGTGCCATAGACCTTCAACATCTTCACTCACTACTACAGACAAACACATCATCTTTTCACTTGAGATGTTGCATATGTATAGTCTATTCTTTGACATGTTTGATTTGAGCACCAAATTTTTCTTAGAGTACAATGTTGTTGCATATCATGTTTCGTTCCTAGAGCACCAAACTATATTCTTTGATATGCTTATTCTCTTTTCGTTCGTTCAAATCCTTAGAGTATAATGCTGATTGAACTTCTTCAAAGGTCATAGAATCTCTTCCATACATGAGAGTTTTTTTGAAATGGTTCATAAGACTTAGGTAAAGAACACAACAATAACAACACTTGATCTTCATTATTGATACAAACCTCGATATTCTCTAGATTAAGAATTAGCTTGTCGAACGTATCCAACTGCTCTATCAAGACTCTATCTTCACTCATCTTGAATGAATACATAGCTTGCTTCAGGTACAGGCGTTTTATCAGGGATTTTGTCATGTACAATCCTTCGAGTTTGCTGCACACGCCTACTGTTGTCTTCTCCTTCGATACCTTCCAGATAACCTTATCATCAAGACTCAATATGATGGCACTGTGGAATTTCTCAATCATCGTCGTCTTCTCCTACTCGGTTAGCACAACATATATCCTCTCCGATCCGTTCAACACTTTTAACAAACACTACTGAACCAGTAGGGCTTACATCTTCAAGTTCCACAAAGCGAAATCATTCACACCGGTGAATTTCTCAATCTCATACTTCGTTGACGACATCTTGTCCACGCTCACCGCACCAGTTTGTTGTAACAATCACCATTAAGAATAAACTAAACTATGAGAAAGATTGAGTTTCTTGAACAAATACAAGAAATTCTTCAGTTTTACAAAAGAGAGAGACGAGGGAAGAAGAAGAAAAGAATTGGTTAAACCGTCTTTCTATTCACTTTTTCAATTAGGACAAATAGTTACAGGTGAATAACAACTCTTAACTCTTCCTCTACAAGTTGAGAGGGCTGTCTATTTATAGTCTACTAGTTAACTTAAGCATTAAGTTAATTTAAGCACTAAGTTAACTTAACCAACAAACTAACTTAGAAAAACTACATGTTTGAACAGACTTCGGTAATAGTACGCACAGCTCTTTCGAAACATGAAATTATCTCTATAAAAACTAAAGTTCGATCCAAAATCGCACACAGATAATTCACAATTTCACAACCTATTTAAAATATCAATGTAAATATACATTAATTTTAGCTTTTGGATTAGAGGGTAACAATTATTACACAAGTCAAGAGCGTAAAAGGCTTTGACATGCACATCTTTAGGAAGAAAATTGCACGGTAACAATTGTTAGTAAATAAGAATAAGTTGAGTCTCACACTACATGGTTTGGCTGCAACACATGGTGTACTTGATCAAAGTGCTTCTAAACTCTGCCATGAAAAGGATGTCGCACCATGCAAAAGTTCATTACAACTTTAGTATTATTGGTAGATAAAAATTTCCAAAAAACTAATCCCGCGGAAAAAAAATATTGTGATGAATTAGCATGAAGTATCACTTTTCCGACCAAAAAATAAATAATATAGAAGACGGTCAATTTCCGTGTGTATTATATAAATTTAGGAGATATTGGTGGTTGTTCTTATGCATGTACTTTATTGTCAAGATAAGATATATTTGCTGTACTTATGGTTAGAATTAATGATGCCATACAAGACATTAAAGAATTTGGTTTGTTACTACTTACTACTCATTTATATGACTTTGGTTTGTTGCAAAGATGGTGAGTCAACAATGTATTGAAATTTTGGCATAGGTAGTAATAATATCTGTGTGTGTTCCACTTAAATGTATTGTTTTCTAAGTAAAATTTGAAGCTTCCCTAACAAACTGGCAGTATTAGATATGATCCTACCATCCAACTTTAGAGGCTCATTTAATGGAATCATAACAAACAAATAACTCAGCCACCAAAACGGTGCTAAACACAATTATCAGCCACCAATAATCTTGGAAATAATACAGGTATAACTCACTTATGTACCATTAATTATCCTCTATACTAGCTTTTTCTATAAATATTGCTTGCTTCTGAGTATTGTAACTCAAGCTAAGCCTTCACACATTTCCACTTCTAAATTACTTTTGTTCATTTTCTCAATCATGAAAAAGGCTTTCTGTATTCCTCTGTTGCTCCTTGTAACATTCTTGTATGCTACTTCTGTTGCAGCAAGAAATGATCCCTCAGGTTTGTGATTAATATCAATATAAAGTACATATTCATATATAGTTTGGCTTTCTTTTTTGTTTACTCTTAGTCTCATACATTTATATTTCCCATATTTGTTTAAAAGAGTAGAGAGAACTTTATGGTATTAAAATATAGGACTTGAAAATTATTTGGCTAATTTTGCATTTTTTGTGTAGGGAATGAAGTGAAAAGAGAAGGGAAGCTTGCAAATGAAGGGGTGACAAAGCCAAGCCTACAAGGACCCAATGAAGATGAAAAATTCATTGGATTTTTTTATCTAAAACACAAACTCAAAGGATATTTTCACAAGAAACCAATTTATTATAAGCCCATTCCAACCTATAAGCCTTTCCACAAACCAACCATAGTGGATAAACCTACCCCTTCTGTTGTTGAGCCAGAATCATTTCTCAAGCATAAGCATTATTTCTTCAAAAAGCCTATTATTCCCATTGCTAAACCTGTTTATGTTCCCATTTACAAGCCAGTTCCAAAGGTTATTCCAATTTACAAACCTATTCCAAAGGTCATTCCAATTGTTAAGCCTATTCATTAATCAGTTTAAGAGCAAAACTAATGTATCCCAAGTGTTCCATGGAATTACCATATTTGAAAAGTTATACAATCAATTACTTAAAGGTTTTACATATAACCAGCTTCACCTCTCCTATTTATCTTGTGTAATTTTTATTTTTTGAGGGAACTTATCTTGTGTTGTGTATTAGTGAATGTTTTCACCTTAATAAAGTTCTCATTGTACCATTGTCATTGATGTTTAATCTTTAACGATCTTTATCTATATATAACATCTATTGTTTTTTCTTCAACATTTCTTCTAACCTATTTTTGTACATATACTTTCGCAAACTCTAGTTTTACAAACTCCATTTTCCTTGTATTATTCATTCCGCGTCGCACCATGTATGTTTGGAAAAAAAAATTATATTATATAAAAATCAAAGCATGTGGATAATTAGGGGGAATCTAAAACAATAAAAAGATATTCAACTTATTCACAAACTGAGAGGGCATACCTATTTCCATGTCCTTTTGACAAATGTTTCTTAAGGTCGAGGTCATGCAAATCTAAAATTTGGCAAACTAAACTTTTCTTTAAACAAATCTTCTCTAATGGATTGAGGTAGTGTTTACAGTGAAAATGAGTAAATAATCAATAATTTTTTAAATCGAAAAAGAATTTGGTTACTTACAGGACCGATCATACTAATCTTAAAACATGTGCTAGTAAATCAGAAAATAAAATTTAGAAAATAGTGAATACTTTGATACTATTCATGATCTAAAAGTTAACAGCTTTAAAAATTCAAAGAAAGTAAATTGCATAAACTTAATGAATAAGCAAGTAAATGCGTTGAAAAATAATTTGGGCGATAAAGAAGACAAACTTGGGATAAAAAGATAAAACTCGACTTAAAGTGTAAAGATATGAGGTTTCATCAAACGTACATTTTCTCAACACACTTTTTTCTCTGCACATGAGTACTTTGAGTCATTTTAGAGATTTTGTACAACTTTGAACACCCCAATCCTAATGCTAAGACTTCCTATTTACAATGACCGAAATAACAGGCTCTAACGACCTTCCTACAAAAATAAGACAAGTGGCGCTCAACGTGTCTTCCTTTCTTAAAAATGCTCCACGTGTCTCTCTTGAGATCTGGATAAGAACAAAGTTTCCTCCTTTATTTAAATTCAAATCTTACGTCGAAACACTATCAGTAGTTCCCTGTCGAACCAACTTCCAAGACTTAGAATATTTTTCCCAAATCCTTTTAGCATATTCTCCTTGTACAAAAAGGTGACTTCTACCAAAAACAACCATGTTTCACAGTTTTGTCGAAACTTATCATAACTTCATACGAATGTTTTTCTTTATAAATTCAATTAATCAAAACTAGGCGTCAAATTTGGGAGCTAACAAATTGCTCCCCATAAATGTCATTTTCGACATCACTGAAGAAAAAGACATTTTTTGATAGTCTTACTTGACGCCTCAAATAATCCATGTGTGATTCGATGTTTTTTATGAATCAATTTTATAAAACGAATCTCTTTCTTCAGCACGCCTATGACGTCATGGTCATGATTACACGTTTCTGAAACGTCCCCTCAACCCATGTGAGAATCTTTGTCATCATCACGCCTCTTAGACCCTAGGAGATCATGGGGCTAGGCATTAACTGTCATCGTTTCATCAAGGATAGTGGAAAAAACAAGTGTCCCACTCCTATTTTAACCATTAATGTCATCTAGACACTGCTCTCACTTCCATCCTTATATATACTCTCTTTTTCATTTCGTTTCACTTTTTACGTTTCTGAACTCTCATCTTTCACAATCTTTTTCTATGAACTCTCATCTTTCACAATCTTTTTCTACCTCAAAGAACCCAGTTTTTCCCTCTTCACATTTAAACAATGGCTTCATCAACCCGATCCACCAAAGATGCCAACAAAGCCACTAAGGAATCCATTAAGCCTATGAAGGTCCCTAAGAAAATTTCTCAACTTCCTCCATTTGACACGATCACTGGTCCAGCTATGGTGGGAAATCAATAATATTTGCCTGAACCACTTGCTGAGGAAAAGAGAAGAATTTATGACTCACAGGTACTCATTCCTCTCATTGTTGTTGGTAAGCCTTTGGCTTTATTAGGTCATTTATCTGATGTTAATGTTGATCCTAGAAAACTTAAGGATTTCTTTCCAACTTACTATAAATACAAACACATAGGTCATGCCAAAAAACCTAGGGCTAGTAATGAGGATCCCAATCCCACTAATCAAAGCAACCCTCTGACTGAAGAGGCAATTGACCTTAGGTACATAAATAATTTTAGGGTATTTCAAGCAAACCCATCTTGTAAGGATCCTACTAATTATCTAGGATGGTTAGAGAAATTGGAGAAAACAAAGTCCCAAATCTGGAAAGACATGGGCATTTTTTATTTGATTATGCTGTCGAAAGTAGGCTATGACTACTGTTCAAACATGCTTGTCTCTTCCTTGTATTTTTGGGACAGCACCCATTACACTCTCCATCTTCCCTATGGAATGATGACCCCACCTTATTCGACGTAGCCGCTATCACATGGCTCAAACCGAATGGCAACACATATGACCCCGACTACATGTCTGATGATAGCATAAACTTCACATCTCTAGAGCAGCATATTCGACCTACATAGCACATTACCATGACAAAGATGTAGAGGAGGTATACGATGTAAAACACATAGCCTTCTTAGCATTATGGTTGTCTCGTTGTGTCTTATGTTCGAAGTCACTTCAAATATCCAGGAAATTCTTAACCGTGGCAAACCAACTCCGTTCTGGCCATAATCTATGTTTGAGCAAACTGATTTTGATCAGTCTTTATGAATCTATGAACGAAGGTGTTAACCAACTTAAATGTCTATTAAAGAAAGGGAATCTCCTCTTTTCTCGTCCTTTCTGCCTTCTGCAACTGTAGCTGAATGCTTCATTCAAAGCTTATCTTCCTTACAAAAATTTGATCAATGAAGATGTTGAAGAAGTGAAGAACAGGAGCTTTTAAGGTCCACACTTGGCCAAATTAACTCCTAGTGACGAAGGTCGGCTTATTCAACAAACTGTCATTAGCTATATCACGATGTTTGCCAAACACTACGACTTCTCATCTAACATGGCTCCCTTCGTTGTAAGGAAATATGGTCCTGAATGGTTTAACATGCCATTTCCAGCTCCGTCAAAACCCCAAGAAGCGGAGTCGATCCAAGATTTTAACCCTCAAATTCAATATTTCGAAGAGTTTGGTTACCTCGATCACTTATCAGCCCAATCTTGTCGCTTGACAGTTAAGCTTAGTTCAAGTCTTACCCAAACCTCTTTATGAGAAGAAAAGCATCCTCCTTTTTTATAATGCAGTCCACACTGAAGTTTTGACTTTAAACAAATTGCTCGATATGTTGGTCGAACACAACTTCTTCCTGTTACTTTCAAACCAAACTTTCTCTATACCCAGCAGTTCGATGAATGGTGGAAAGCTTACTATGCTGAAGAATTTTTCAACGTGGCTGCTTTTACTCAGCATATTAACAAGTTTTTTCTCTCTGTGCGGGAAAGGGTCGAGAAAGGTACTTCGACGCATATCAAGAAAATCCAAGCATTCCACAAATACTTTGAAACGGCCTATAGGCCAAACGATATTGGTCGAATCGTCCGCGAAGCGACTGTTACTTTAAAGGAATATATTTTTAAAGAAAATTGAGAATCTAAAGATACTTTCGTACATTCCTCCTGAGAAACGATACGAAACGACTTTTAACATGTATCCTTCCAAATTCCCTCGACTGCCAAGTGCTGACTTTGGGGTGGCCCTTAGTCCTCTATTTCCAGACTGGTTCGTCTGTGGGGATTCTATAAAAATCCTTCGACAAGAATCACAAAAGCACGCTCAGTGGGTGGTTGCGACTAAGCACATATTAGACAGTTTCAAAGGTCACCTTCATATTGGGATTGAAGATGTTCACATTGAGCCCGAAATATATGAAGGTGTAGAATGGGGAAGATTTCGCCCAAAAATTTTCCATTACTCATTCTCTTTTACTTGTACTAATTGTTTCTGTTTTACTTTAGCCGTGAAGATTCCACCGAAGAAACCAACAACAAAGAAACCAGTCGAAGTGAAGGAGGGAGGAGGAAGTAAGGCATCAACAACAACAAAGGTATTTTATCTCCCTTATTAATTTTGTCGCTTTTCCATATGCTCTATTATATTTCTAACTTTTCCTTTTCAAGGTACTCGAAAACTACCCCCAACTCCCCAAAAAAGAAAATCTAAAGAAATTGAAGTCTTGGTGATTGAGTTGGATGATGAAGACCTGTCTTCGACTACTAAACAACCCCCTAGTGAAAAGAAGAAGGTAACTCAAGATAGCTGAGGCTTTGGCCCAACCACAAGCAAAAGGTGTGAAGGTCTTCACCAAGAAACCTACAACTGCCTTCAAAATACTGGAGCTAACTCCTGAGGAATTGTCGAAGAAAGATGTGGATCAACCCGAAAGCGACAACTCCATCCCTGGGGCTGATGTTTCCAAAGTACCAAACCTTACACCTTAGCTTTCATTTATTAATATTTTCAACTTTCTGACCTTTGATTTCTATTTTTAGGATGGTGCAGGTATATCTACCCAACCAGCTACCAAGTCAACTAATACCACAATTCTCAATAGCAAGGGCGAACCTACGTATCATCCTATTTCTGTTATAGATTTTGAGAAAAGATCTATGAGCGAAATTAATCAGAGGTCGAGGAACAACACGAGATTTTACCGTCCACAACTACAACTCAAAATTCCCACACCAGTGGGTCTGAGCGCGAAGGTGCCTTAGATAGGGAAATCCAGGCAGAGACAACTAAAGATGATATGGTGGTAGAGCACACTGAAATCCGTGCCGAAGATGAAGTTGAGGATGGCTCCCCAAGAGTTAAAAACCTAGATGCCATCATGCAAGATCAAGACGATAATATGGAAGAAGTGGAAGATCGCTCCTTATTCCAAAACTATTCCACGCCTCATATTAATGAATGTATGGATGAAGAAGACAGTGTTAAGGAAGATGAAGGTAAAGAAGAAGAAGAAAATGAGGAAACTCGTTATGGGATAACCAACCAAGGAACCCTTGATCCTTCCCTGGGGAATGTAAATGATTCGACTAAAACCATTACAGCATTTTCTACAAAAGAATTGGAAGCTTTAAAAAAGAACAACCCTCGTGAATACCTAAAAACTATGATCAGTTATAGAGGGAGTGTGTCTGAGAAGATTCGTAGTTCTTCCTCAGTATCAGGCGGTCAATCCTCAAATAATCCTGCAAATGAAATACTTTCGAAAATCAAGGAAAAGATTTTTAAAGGTGACCAGTTTCGACTTCTAGAGTCCGACTATACTTCTCTATTTTCTTTAAAAGGCCTTCTTAAAACGGTTGATATTCTGACCGTTTCTCTTGAAGTTGCAAACATCATCTTGGAATTGAATTCCCTGATCAATTAGGCTACTGCTAACCTTAACAAAATAACACAAGTTTTAAAAGATATTGAAAGTAAGGCTGGTTCTGCAGCAGCTGCATGGGACTTTGCCTCTGAGTCCACTAACCAATTGGCATATTTATAGAAAGCTCAAAAACAAAACAAGGATGAGATCGAAAGTAATAATCAAGATATCTCCTCTTGGGAGGAACAAATAAAAGAGATGCATATCAAAATTTCAAAGGCCAAGAAACCAAATGTTGAACTTCTAAAATTCGACAATTCTAAGGTGACCGAAGAGCTCGATATTAAACTGAGACACGTTAATGAAGCCCAAAAATTCGAAACTGGGTTAGACACTCTAAGGTCAACCAAATCTGTTTGTGAAAAGTGGCTAGAGTTTCTTAGGGCAAAGTATTTGAATATGAAGGCTAGTCATCCATTTTAGCTTTAGACCTTTTTTTTAATTAATCATAACTCTAGATTTTCTTATGTAATGGTTTTGAACCATTCACGGTTCTTTTCGATGTAACGGATTTAGCCATTATGGAAAAAATTCTTGGAGTGCAGGTTTATATTTCTTAAAATATTTTCCATTCACTCTCAAGATCCTTTTATCCTCGCTTAACTCTTCGATCTCATATGCGCCGTTAGAGAATACTTGAATAATTTGAAAAGGACCTTCCCATTTAGGGGATCATTTCCCTAAAATCCTATCTTTTCGATCCATATTAAGAATTACTTTCCAAACCAAGTCTTTAGGAAAAAAATGCTTTAACTTTAACTTTCTTGTTATAAGACTTTTTTACTCTCTTTTTCTGTCTTTTTAACAATTCCAAGGCATTGAGTCCCTCTTCGTCTAGATCAACTAATTTGTCCAACAACATATTCCAATACGTTTCTGATGGAATTTCATGATGTCTTTAAATTCTTGTCGATTGTAAATAAATTTCCACCGGTAAGACTGCATCATGGCCAAATGTCAATCGGAATGGGGTCGTATTAGTAGCCTCCTTAGGGGACGTTCGATGTAACGCCCCGATTCTGATTTCCCATTTTTGTTGAGTCTTTTATTTTATTTGGGTGATTATTATTTTATTTGTGGAATTGGTGTGTTAATATGTTATGTTTCCATATTGTGTTATTTTATCATTTTTGAGAGTTTTCGGGGAAATTAGGTTGGAGGGTATTTTAGATATTTCTTAATTAATGTTAAGTTAGATATTTTGTGAGAGAAAATGAATTATTAGATATTTTGAGAGAAAAAGTAATAGAAAGAATTAGAATAGAAATATATAAGAGAGAAAGAGGAGAGAAAAGAAAAAGAAAGAAGAAAAATGAGAGAAAGAAAAAGGAAGAAGAGAAAAGAGAAGAAAAAGAGGAAAAACTTGGAAATCTTCAAAACAACTTCTAGGAATCAATTTAATCGGGTAAGGGTGTGAAATCATATTATATCATCGATGTGTATCATTATGTATGTGTTTGGTTGGATTGTTTGGTTGTTTTTCTACGTTTTTTCCGTTTTAGGTCGAATTGGGTAAATCGATAGAAACCGATGTTTTCACGGTTAGAATTCGAAATAAATTGCGTAGTTTAGTTGAGGAATGTTAGGCCGAGACTATTGAAACTCGTTTGATTGAAATCAGGTGATTTTGTGACTTTTTAACATTTTTGGATAATGGAGGGTTTGAGCAGTGAAGCGTTCGCTAGGCGAATCACTCGCGAGTGAGGTAGAAAAGTGTTCGCTAAGTGAGCACACAGCGAGCTACCAGTGAACACTCCCAGACTTGGGCAGAACCAAAAAGATCCAAACTCGCTGGAGCGAGTGGAGTAGTGAAGGACTCGCTAGGCGAACCATTCTACTCGCCTAGCGAGCATGATAGCACAATATTTTCTTCTTTTGTTTCCCATCCAATATCGATTCTTCGACTCGGATGTGATCAACCTTCTCCCAAAACGTGTAGCTTCTGTGTTGTTATATGTTATGCTATGGGTAGCCGTATGGCATGAATCCTAGATTGTGGAATTTATTGTGAATTGTGGCTTTTTGGCAAATAAATGCATTGTTTGAATTAAATGTAAATGCATGATAATTGTGATAGAGTTCATTGTCGTTTAGGTGGTAAAGCGATGCTTGTTGCCGTTTGGCGTAATTGATGTGAATGTGTATATCGATTGTATGTGATAGTATGAGACGAATTCATGAATATATTGTTAATATATATGCATTTCAAGAGTGTCTTGATTCATTTTGCATGTGAAGCATAACGATGTACATTCTTGTGTTGTGTGATTCTAATGAGAATCCGTTGTAACATCGTGTCCCTATGTGGGGTGTGAGCGATGATTACAAACGATTGTATGCCTATATAAGGTGTGAGCAATTGAAATGTGTGCCTATGTGAGGTGTGAGCAATCCATAAACATTGTGTGCCTATGTGAGGTGTGAGCAATGGGTGAACATCGTAGGCCCGACGGGGAGTTATATTGGTAATGAGTGATGGTTCCAGTAAGTTCCTGAGTGAGCTTGAGATGATTGAGTCAGTACCGCATTGCATTTGCATAGAGTCGTGAGTTGGTCTCTATGATTTGCATTTATCATCTTTATAATTGTGCATTGGTGAATAAACATAAATGTGTATGTTTATGTGGGATGATAGAATTCTGAAAGTATGCATGATGAATATGCTTGGTTTTATATCTATATCTATATATCTATATATCTATATCTATATCTATATATATATATATATATATATATATATATATATATATATATATATATATATATATATATATATATATATATATATATATATATATATATATATATATATATATATATATATATATATATATATATATATATATATATATATATATATATATATATATATATATATATATATATATATATATATATATATATATATATATATATATATATATATATATATATATATATATATATATATATATATATATATATATATATATATATATATATATATATATATATACATTGTGATGTATATGAGTGAGTTGTGATGTATTGTGGTGAGAATGTAGAATATGTGTATTTTTATGCTAAGATATATAATTATATGCATTGTTGTTATGAAAATATTTCTCACCCTTCTGCTGTTTATGATGCTCTATGAGGTATTGCAGAGTAGGTATGCTGGAGGTCTTTTTGTGAAGCGTGTCTTCATTCTTTTGGTCGGTCGGCTATGATATGTAGCACCGGGTAGCTAGGATTTTCATTATTCTTTTGTGATACATTTGTTTATGTATCTTATTGATGAATGTTTTATGTAAACATGGCTTATGTTGTTGAATCATACTGGATGATATATATATATATATATATATATATATATATATATATATATATATATATATATATATATATATATATATATATATATATATATATATATATATATATATATATATATATATATATATATATATATATATATATATATATATATATATATATATATATATATATATATATATATATATATATATATATATATATATATATATATATATATATATATATATATATATATATATATATATATATATATATATATATATATATATATATATATGTTTGATGTTATTCAATGTTTAGATTTTCCGCTTTTATTCTAAATATTGAGATGTGGGTGTAAGGATTAAGTTCCTCTGTTGTAAAGTTACCCCACTGTTGCATATCAATTGTTGAGCAGATGTTGAATGTTTTAATTTCTTGCGTAATGTGACGCGCCTCTTTTATACTATGTTTATAATTATACTCTGATGAAATTCTTAATATGTGGCTAATTGATTATGTGATTATTTGGGGGTATAGAAAGGGGGTGTTACATTAAGTGGTATTAGAGCAAGTGTTGAGTCAGTTGTGTATGTCTTGTTGTTGTGATGGTTGAACGGTTGTTTAACCTTGTTGTTATTTTTGGGAATGGTCAGAATATGGCTGGTCATAACGACAATGTGATGGCTGCTACTTTGGAAGCAGTGGCCAGGGCAGTGCAAGGTGGACCGAATGTGAATGCTAATGACGAGTTCAGGAAGAATCAACCACCGGTCTTCAAACGAAGATTTGATCCCGATGGTGCTCAAATTTGGTTGAAAGAGATTGAAAGGATCTTCAGAGTCATGGGTTGTGCGGAGGGGAATAAAGTGAGACTTGGGTCTCACATGCTGAAGGAAGAAGCCGACGATTTGTGGGTCGGTATGCGTCAAGTTCTTGAGGTGGATGATGAAGAGATAACTTGGGATTTATTTCGTACCGACTTCTTGAGGAAGTATTACCCTAAAAGTGTGAAAGGGAAGAATGAGATGGAGTTCCTTGAACTGAAACAAGGTAGTGTGTCTGTGGTGGACTATACTGCTAAGTTTGTGGAGTTGGTTCAATTCCATCCTCACTATGCTGCAATTACTGCTGAGTTCTCAAAGTGTATTAAATATGAGAATGGTTTGCGTCTTGAGATTAAGCAAGCTGTGGGATATCAAAGGATAAGAAGGTTTACGGATTCGACGGAATGTTGTAGAATCTTCGGGGAAGATAGCAAGGCTCGTTCTACACATTACAAAAGTTTGAATGAGAGGAAAGGAAAGTAACAAGCTAGAAGTGGACCTTATGTGACACCCGTTGATAAGGGAAAGCATAAGGGAAACTTTGATAAGAGATCTGGAGGAGGAGGTTCTGGTTCCGTTAAGTGTTACAAGTGTGGTGAGTGGGTCATAAATCATTTGAGTGTGGAAAGACCGTAGTGAAATGTTCTAATTGTGGAGGTCTTGGGCATGCTACTACCGATTGTAGGAGGAATGTAGTAAAGTGCTATAATTATGGAGAAGTAGGTCACATTAGTACTAAGTGTACTAAGCTGAAACAAGCTCAAGCGGGCAGAAAGGTGTTTGCATTAGCTGGGTCAGACACTACTAGTGCAGATCATTTGACTAAAGGTACATGCTTTATTAATAGTACGCCTTTAGTTGCTATTATTGATACTGGAGCGACTCATTCGTTTATTTCTCATGAGTGCGCTAAGCGTTTGAATTTGTTCGTGACTTCTTCGGGTAGTGACATGGTTATTGAGACTCCCGCTTCGGGGTCATTAACTACATCTATGGTGTGTGTAAGTTATCCTTTGACCATGTATGGTAAAGACTTCATTATGGATTTAGTGTGTTTGCCGTTGGAAGGATTAGACGTAATCTTGGGTATGAACTAGTTGCAATTTAATAGAGTTCATATAGATTGCTATCACAAGTTAGTGAGGTTTCCTTCTTTAGAAGATGATGAAGATGTGAGTTTCCTATCCACTAAAGAGTTGAAGAAAATTTTAGCGGACGAAGCTCAATTGTTCGGTTTGTTTGCATCATTGTCGGTGGAGAGTAAAGTTGAGCTCGATGTGTTCCCAGTGGTGTGTGATTTTCCAGAAGTGTTTCCGAAGGATATTACAGATGTATTGCCGGAAATAGAAGATGAGTTTCCTATTGATCTAGTTCCGGGTACTAGACCAGTTTTGATGGCACCGCATCGTATGTCGGCATTGGAATTGGTAGATTTGAAGAAGCAATTGAATGACTTGTTGGACAAGAGATTTGTAAGGCCATGTGTTTCTCCTTGGGGTGCTCCGGTATTGTTGGTAAAGAAGAAGGATGGGAGTATGCGGTTATGCATTGATTATCGAAAATTGAACAAGGTGACAATTAAGAACAAGTATCCGCTTCCAAGGATCGATGATTTGATGGACCAATTGGTTGGTGCGCGTGTTTTTAGCAAGATTGATTTGAGATCGGGATATCACCAAATTCGTGTGAAAGAAGAGGATATTCAAAAGACATCCTTTAGGACACGGTATGGCCATTACAAATATTCCGTGATGCCATTCAGGTTTTCTAATGCGCCGGGTGTGTTTATGGAATACATGAATCGTGTTTTTCATGAACAGTTAGATCGTTTTGTGGTTGTGTTCATCGACGATATTTTGATTTACTCTAAGTCTCAAGAGAAGCATGAAAAGCATTTGAGGATTGTGTTACAAATTTTGAAAGAGAAACAATTGTATGCTAAGTTATCAAAATGTGAATTTTGGTTGTCGGAAGTAATTTTTCTTGGACAGGTTATTTCTGGTAGTGGTATTAGTGTTGATCCATCCAAGATTGATGCGGTGATGCAATGGGAGGCTCCTAGATCGGTTATGGAGATTTGAAGCTTTTTGGGCTTGGCGGGTTATTATAGGAGGTTTATTGAGGGATTTTCGAAGTTGGCACTTCCGTTAACGCAATTAACTTATAAAGGAAAGACTTTCATTTGGGAAAAGAGTTTCATTGAGCTAAAAAGAAGGTTGACGACGGTGCCAATCTTGATTTTTCCGAATCCGACAAAACCATTTGTGGTTTATTGTGATGCTTCTTTGATAGGTTTAGGTGGTGTTTTGATGCAAGATAGAAAATTTGTGGCTTATGATTCAAGACAACTGAGAGTGCATGAAAAGAATTATCCTACACGTGACTTGGAATTAGCGGACGTGGTGTTTGTTTTGAAATTTTGGAGGCACTATCTTTATGGTGCAAGATTTTAAGTTTTTAGTGATCACAAGAGTTTGAAATATATATTTGATCAAAAAGAATTGAATATGAGACAAAGAAGGTGGTTAGAAATTTTGAAGGATTATGATTTTGGTTTGAATTGCCATCCGGGGAAGGCAAATGTGGTTGTTGATGCTTTGAGTCAGTAGTTGTTACATATGTTCGCATTGATGATGAGAGAATGGGAACTTTTGGAGAATTTTAGAGACTTGAGTTTAGTTTGTAAAATGACGCCGAGAAGTGTGAGACTTGGTATGCTACATGTTACGAATGATTTTCTTGCAACCGTATGTGAAAAGAAAAAGTTAGATTTGAAGTTCGTTGATTTAATGATGAATGAGAATGAGG